>CM057004.1:66507587-67208837 GCA_029891345.1 Dryococelus australis | reverse complement strand
CGTTTTAACCTTAAAATCTGTACCAAACCAATTTCGAAAAGATATACGAGCACAATGTTTGATTTCAGCTAAAGGGTTGTCTGAAGTCTTAGGAACGCCATGAAGAAATTTCTTTGAAGTGTGACATTTTGTTCGCCTGCGATTAAAGGTCTAACTTCTGGCTATTTTGGATTTCAATTTTACTGTAAAACTTAAAAAAACATATGGCTGAACCATTGGAAGAAATTCCTTGAAATTTCTTCATTTTATTCTGATGAAATTAACAATTACTGTAACCAAATATGATAGCTGTGAAAAAAATTTAAAGTGGTATATCAATACATATTAATTAGAAATTCTTGTATTTTCCGTCGTTAAAACTTCTAGATTAATTTTTTCATGGTTGTTGATTCTTTTATCAATGCACTATTTGATGTAATAAAACAAAATGATAAAAACTCCTGAAAATATCGAAAATCATTTTTGTCACTCGAGCACCCTTAAGAGGGCCTCTCCTTATCCCTACGTCAGGAACAAGTACGCCTACATGTAGGCTATTCGGCGACAATAATTTCAGTAGGTCTTGTATAGTTATCGTTCTTACTGTGCATTAGAATGTTATCGCCGGGAGTCGACGTGAATAATAGGCATCTTGGGATAAGAGAAGCTGGTTTTCCTATTGTCTGCCACCGCTAATGCAGCTATTGTCTGTTTCATCGGTTAACTACGAGCATTGCGGCAAAACCTTAAAACGTTCACGGTTAAATCCAAACTCAACATAATTGACCCAATACTGTAACACGTAATGAACTCAGTGTTCATTTGTTAAAAACATTTCTGGTACTTATAACAACATACTGTTTGATTGTTCTTTAGAACAATATCTATAGCGAAATATAGACGAATTGTAATAACATTTTCATTCAGTAAGCGCGTTAGTGTTGTAATCATGTTATCATGTAGACTCATTTCTGATAGGACCTTATCCAGTTTTACTGTGTTGTATAAAATTGCCACTCTCTAGAGCTTTTTGATTGAAAATGAGCACCATGTTGGATTTTTCGAAGATATCACGACAGAATGGGGCCTTAACGACTCGTAGTTTGATTAAATTAATGTTCCTGAGCAGAGCCCTGGCCATTAAAGGAAGTGTCATAGACGGGACTGTATTTTTTTTGTAAGACAAAAAGAGGGCATGGATGAGTTTTTTCCTGCATAATATCACTAAACGTAGTTGGCAGTGTCTGCGACCTTCATAACGCATAGGAGCTTCCAACTGTATTAAGCACAGTGGCCCGTGTGCCTAGAAAACGAAACAAAACAAAGGCTGAAAAGATAGTCAAGCATCGAACGTGCAAGTTCCCGCATTTTTTTCTGGACAAAATTACTGCATTTTCTGCAATTTCGCAGCAGATGAATAGCTGCTACACATAAGTGACTGTGTACATGTACTTCATCTCAGCTCACGAGTAGAGAGTAGTATTTTAATTTAAATTATTATTTTAACCAGTGAATTAACATTTTAACTATATACTACCTAACCAGTACCAAAAAAATTACCACAAATCCTTCAGAGAAAGAATATTTATGCTCTACTAGACAACTAAATTTTAAATGCAATTCTTACGGTCAAAAGAAAGAAGAGAACACCGTAAATATTTCATTATGTAAAGAGCTTGTGTTACCAGATAAATAGTTTGAAAATTTTAATGTCCGAATTATTTTTAAGCTTCCTTAATTAATTTTGGAAGTTTTCACTACCCAATGTCAGCCCGAATTAAATTCAGTTTTCTACCTTCTAAGCAGAAATGTTATTTCTTTAGATTTGTAGTAATCTCTTGTCATAGCATTTTTACGTGCGGAGCGTATCTGAGTTCGTGAGTGATGGATAAATAAAATAACTAAATTTGATTTCTTCTTTATCGACACAGCTATTATTTATTATTTACAGCATTAAATCATCTCTCTCCACTTTTACTCTTTTTATTTAACAGTGCGTGCAATATTTCATGTCTATCTCAACTCTAATTAACGTCCTTCTTAATTGACTGTGTTATTACAGTCAATTAACTCATTTTAATTATTAACATGTGTTCAGTCTATCTGTTGCCATAATTTATAATGTATTTCACTCACGCATCTAGTCCAAAAGTCCAGTCTGCCTGCCGCATACTCCACTGCTTAAAAACTCAACTTCAACTCAACTCAACTCAACTCCAGGCCCGGAGGCATGTCACAATATATACAGTTTTGGCCTTACCTTCCGCAAGATTGAACGCACTCCGAGTCGCGCTGAGAGAACGAGGTAAGTTATCCAGAGCATTATTCATATAAAAGCAGAAAGTAATAAAGCCAGAGACAGCAGAATGCGTAGCTACACTAGACGTAGAATAACTCCGAGGCTGGCCGACCATTACAAATGGGATGTAACAGTATCGGTCATGAAGGAGGAGGCGAAGCTGCAGAACGGTAACGCGTACTTGATACCAGCACGGCTGGAACTATTATACAGAGTGAAAATGTCGTCTCTTTGTGGAGTCTGAAGCAGACGTAGGTATTGCGAATACGTCCACATTACTTAGATACGCTTTCCATTACAGTTTGTATGCGAGGTTGGTGTGTGTGAAGTTCGTCACTTCTGCAGTCAGTGTTCTGTAATACTTAGGAGACAACACTGTGAAGTACGCACAGTATAACGTTATATATTAAAATTATGTGATGGTGTTGCCAACACACACAGGACGAGGTCTTTGTCTCAACTGCTTCCTGAATGTAGGTGTTTTAAATTGGAAAACAGCTGAGAGCCCCACAATGATGTCAAAAAAGGGAGTTAGGTTGGTTCCAGTGAACTTTATATAAAAATATTCTTTTCCCACCGATTACATTTAGTATTAAAAAAGGTATCAAAATAAGTATGTTTATAACTACCCCCAAAATTCACATTTTACAAAATTACATCTATTTCCAACTATATGCAGGTTACATTAAATTATAATTAACTCAAATGGCAGTAAGGCCCTGTCCCCTTTAAAATGTTGACGGAACAGCAGTTCTTGCCCAAGTGAAAACCCTGTGCTGTCTCCCCAAACATGGGCAAGATACATGTATTTATATCTTATTTGAAATCATCTAGCACATTACAAAATGATATTAACTCCATCGATATCCAGAAGTCCTGTAAGGGCAACCCGGTGGTACGTGACTGGCTGGCGTCACGTGGTCAAGGTAACGTACGAGGGATGGGAAGGCAGTCATAATTCCGTGGGCGGCAGCAGCCCCGCGGCGCCCATACTTGCAGACCAGCAGGCCCGCCCAGCGGACGTGAGGCGTGGAGCCGTCAAACACACTCCCGTCGCAGCGAAGGGTTAAGCCATCCCGAAAGGCCAACATTTTCTCGACTTCATATGGCACCGTCGGTTTGACTTTCGTACGATGTGCAGAGATAAGCTATCACATCCCTCTCCCCCCCCCCCTGAAGAAAAGACCCACAAAGCCGAAGTCGAACACGCGTCCAGAACATAAGGCGTAGGCTGGCCAGGCCCTTTCCGCATGGGACACGGGTCACGTTAGCAGCAACCATAAAACAGACAAGCATCAGGGCTCACTCGACGAAAACGTAGAACAAATCATAACTCCTTTTCAAATCTAACTTTTTGGTAGGGTTGCTTAAAATTTTGAACCTTTTTCCATTTTTCCATTTACATATAATCTCTAATACTTCACTCATTATAAATACAGGTAAACCTTTTAAATATTTATGACGTAATACTTCACTCATTATGTACAGGTATACCGTTAAATATTTATGACTACAAATTCGTACATTTTTACATATGTACTCATTTAACTGTACATTTTTGTACACGTTTTAAATATGTACTCATTTAACGTTTGAGTAGAGTATACTTGCTTACAAAACGTTAATACTCTCTTTTAAATTTTCCTTCGAACGCATTGGAAAACCAAAATATCTTTATAAAAATACGATAATCTTAAAATCTTGGGATGCTTAATAAAACAGTTTTACACCCTTTAATGAAGGCAATGAGAATTTCACAAAAGTGAAGGGTGGGGGACAGCCCTCTTATGTTATGGGTATATTATATATTTTACATTGGGAGATATGAACCTTTTCGTACTTGTTCGGAGAATGTGGATCTTCGATCAATACTGTCATAGGCGAAAGGAACCTCGCTATCTGAAACGGTCCTCGCCATTTCACCTACAACTTAGCACTAAAATAATCAATTTTTGAACCGAGGTGGTGAGCCTGAACTAAAATTAAATCACCAGGTTTCAAAGTTACATCTTTGTAAGCTAGGTTACTTTTTTGTTCCGTTTTCTGGTGATAGGCAATTAAATTGCGTGTCACATCAGCCCCATATTTCCAGTTTTTTATTATTCGCTTTTTCCAGACAAATGCCGTGGAGTGACTACACATTCATTAAAGGGTGCATCAATCTCCGCTCCAAAAACACCTCAGCTGGTGCATACTTGTGTGCATTATGACTCAAATTATTGAAACACAAAAACAAAAGGTATAATACGTTATCCCAGTGACGCGTATCTGACTGAAAACTGCGTAAGGCAATCTTAATGTTACGATTAACACGTTATACTAAATTTGCCTGTGGATGGTACGGGGCAGTTGAAACCATCTTTACTCCCCATATAAAATTCAAATCTCTGAATTCTTGCGACAAAAAATACGTAGCGTTATTTGTTGCTACATATACAGGTGCGCCAAAAACACTATACAACCGTTGCATCACAACTTTACAGATTTCAACCGCCTTAATGGTGCGTAGTGGAAAAAATAGACAAAATTTGCTGAAACTATCTATTATTACAAGGACATAGACATAACCCGACGTACTCCGGGGCAACGGACCCATGACGTCTAAATACACACGTTTCCAAGGACACGTGGCTACCGTACCCGCATACTGGCGTTCTGTTTTTTTTTTTATTTTTCGGTTTAGCATGTTGGTACGAGTCACAAACTTTTCCCCAGTTTTCAAGGTCGGTGCGAACTCCCGGTCACGTAAAAATTTCTAACGCGCGACAGAGGTTTTATCACGCCCTACGTGTTCTCCGTAATAAGATTCGTGGTAATATTTAAACACCATCGCGCTCAAATTTTCAGGTACAAAAACTCCGAATTTTCCTTGTCTCGTCCATTCACCTAGAAAACCTTTATGGATAACATACAGCGAAATTCTATTCTTAATTTCAGACAAAATCTGCTTACATTCCTGATCAGCATTTTGGTATTCTTTAATGTCAGCAAACACGCTTGGGAATTTTTGTAACGTATTCAATTCTGAAACGTCTGTGCTTCCTACTGCTGGCCTTGCCAGCTATCGACGCCCGCTAGACCCTCTACAGGAGCCCCATTCTTCACCTGCTCGTCGCCTTGCTCAAACTCTTCGGCCCAATACATGCGCGACAACGCGTCTGCTATCGAATTATCGACCCCGCGAATGTGTTGCACATTAAATTTGAAACGGGCCAATCTTACCAGCCAACGTGCCAACCCGCCTGCAGGATTTTGCGATTTTAATAACCAGCTGAGCACTTGGTTGTCCGTGTACAACGTGAACGGTGCGTGATCCAAATAATTTGCAAACTTTTCCATAGCCCAAATACAACTTAAGCATTATTTTTCATAAGTAGTGAATTTACTTTCCGCTTGAGTCAATAATTTACTGGCGTATGCTATCGGTACAAAATGACCATCAATCTTTTTATTTAAACACGCTCCTATTGCTACAGAA
Organism: Dryococelus australis; assembly: GCA_029891345.1. Classification (NCBI taxonomy): domain Eukaryota; kingdom Metazoa; phylum Arthropoda; class Insecta; order Phasmatodea; family Phasmatidae; genus Dryococelus; species Dryococelus australis. Next base: position 67,203,081 of record CM057004.1, on the reverse strand, counting down.
CTGGCATCGCAGTGCAAAAATAACTCTTCGAAAAAATTCGGTAAATGCAAAATGGGAGAATTTGCTAACATATCTTTCAATTTTTGGAAATCATTTTACTGGTTTTCGCTCCACTGAAACGGCACGTTTTTTCTTTTCAATTTATTTAATGGCTCTGCAAGATCGGAAAAATTCGGAATAAACTTACTATAAAATACTACCATACCTAAAATCTTTTCTCTCCTCTTACGTTTTAAGGCTGTGGGAAATTTACGACTGATATCACCTTTTCCGGATCTGTTCGCAAACTTCCTTCGGAAATGATGAATCGCAAATAACGCACGTGTTGTGCCCCAACTTATCTTTTCCGGATTTACCGTCAGCCCGGCGTTACGCAACGAGTTTAATACTAGCCGCAAGTGTTGAAGATGTTCCTCTAACGTATTACTGCATATGCACACGTTATCTACATACGTGAATACAAACTCATATAGATATTTTCCTAATACGTGAGTTAACACTCTAGACATACACTGGGGTCCGGAATTTACTCCCATCGGTAAACGTGTCCACTGGTACAACCCCCAAGGTGTACAAAACGTTAACGGTGCCCTACTATTGGGATGTAGCTCACGCTGTAAGAATACCGAATTTAAATCCAAAATGGTGAAATACTTTGCCTTGTGCAACACCGTTTCCATGACGAGTAAAGGATAGGAATCCACTTACAATTTTTTTTATTAATTTTTATATAATCACAGATAATTCTAAACTGCCCCGGAGTTTTCTTAGGAATTAGAAAAGACGGGCTTGCGTACGGACTTTTAGAACTTTCCACGATTCCCTGCTCTGGCAATTCTGTGATCGAATTTTTTAAATATTTTAATATCGGGTGCTGACACACGGCACGTACACTACGGACTCATTTTCTTTCAGTTTTAATTCTACTGGAATAATTTTACAATGCCCTAGCTTCGACGTAAGCACATCTTTATTTTCCATTTTAAGCTGTCCTGACGCTTTCGCTACCTCTTCAGAATGCTGAAGCAACTGAATTCTACGGAAATGAGAAGGTTTTACTTGCAAATTTACCACCATGTCGGGGGAAAAACTGAACCTTAATTCCTTCTTTGCTACATTAACGCATGTGCGCGTACTACCCAAATAATCGATTCCCAAAATCATGTCACGTGACAGATGTTCAAAAACACGGAACGCTGCTTTGCACGAAAAATGTTCTATTTTCACTTTCACTGCTTTTATGTTTGACGTTATCAAACCTTCGTCGACTAAGGTAAATACCACTGACTCTCCCCGTTTTAACTGCACAGTTCCAAGCGGCGCGTCCCATATGATTTTATTCAAGCGCTCTAGCCTTATGAGTGTCGCTGAAGCACCCGAGTCAACCAAGTCTGGCATATTTAAGTTTGCAATCATAAGCTGTACGTACAGTAGACCATTTTTGTTATATAGATTTGTGTTTGTGACGGCGCCTATTCCTGTAGGTCTTCCCTTTAAAGAACAATTAAATTTAAAATGCCCTGGATTACAGCATCTGAAACAAATAATATATTTTACGGTTTTACGCCCTTTAGACTTAGCAACACTCTGAATATACTTTTGCGTCTGACTGGCCCCGGTTTTCAAGCGGCTTTTCATTCCCGTTACTATACAATTTCTTATAGAAATATTCTTCCGTCGGATGATTATTTTTAAAACCAATCTGACATTTTTGTTTTAACTTTTCCTGCACGGAATTCCCTTCGCCTTCTTGCGCTTTATAGAAGCATTTAGCCGTCGGATAGTTGGTACGAGAACATATTTGACATTGCCGTTTAGGCGTTACTACTTTAGGCTCTCTTTGCTTGCAATCACCAATCGCTAATTCCACTTGAATTACTAAAACTGAAACATTTTCGGCTTTGAAGCAAATGTGAAATATTTACTATTTTCCGGCAACAGATTAAAAAACTGCATTTCCACCTAATCTGCTTCCTCACGCGGCAAACCTAACACTTCTACCCGTCTAGTAGTCTCACTGACAAACTGCTGCATTGACTCATTTGGACTTCGAAATTTTCCCAGTATTTTCATGTGTTGGTGCGCGATAGCAACTGACGAACCCGTCCGTCTCATTGCCTGACTAAACTCACTAAATGGCATACATTAATTTATCGCCCGCCCCACTACATTTTGCGAAGGCTCTGGCACTTTGAACATCACAGCGGCATACAAAAGCACGATATCACAAATATTTAAGTACGCGATTCTAGCCATTCGCACCAAGAGATCTACTACTAACTTTAAATTCAGGCTGCGCACTGGCTCGTTACTGTGAACCAAATATATTTGACATTTTTAAAGACGCTAACTAACTGTGTCGGACTCAGCCGCTTGTGGAGTAGCTACTTCGCCTTTCCTAACCAGCTCCCTCGTATGACGTCGGAGGGTATCTACCCCATCGTCCGGATTGAAGGACACCCCTGCGTCAATCAAGCTTATATGGAGAGTTTCCTTAGGCATTCTCTGGATCCACGATGTACGAATACCTGTACAAGTCATTTTGTGGATGAGTTGATGCACCGCCAGTAATAAAAGTCACTCTCACGACCACTGGAACAAACCCAAGGGAGTTTGTTCTGTTTCGTAGCGTTGCAAAATTCCCAACTTTATTTTCTCTTTTAATTTCTCTGCGTCGAGGAAACAAAGGGGCGCAGATTTCTCTGTCCTGTACACTCTAGATCGGAATCAGTTATTTTTTTTTTACTGATTGTCAGTTGAAACTGCTCCTACCGGAATCTGTAGAAAAAATATCACAAATTCATCAGTTAAAAGAAACCTACTAATTCAAGCCGTAGAAAATAGTTATTTATAGTTGGTTAATAAATGAGCACAGAGCTTTCCCGTGTGATGTAAGTTAGGTACGATTTATTTTGTCGCAGAACACAAATATTGTCTACACAAAAACGTTTTTGGATGCGGTTGGGCTCGAACCTCCTCACATAAAGCAAAGCCTGCTGAAACTTTCATGATCAGCCATATCCACTGTCCTACTTTACCACTGCCAAACGTGTACTCGTATTATGGGCACTGAACCACAAAATGTAATGTCAAATATTGCTGTAAGTTTCATGATGTGAAATTATTTCTTGTTGTCGAAATGTATAGATTTTCTGCGCAAGTACATGTCTCTTGCGAAGTTCGAAAGCCAATCTATCTTTAGTTTAGTTCGAATTCTGTGCTTCAAAATATAAATATAGTGGTTCCAATGTACGAAGTTATCGATTTCCACTAGTATCCGCCATTTCACAATGGAACGAGACACTACAGATTTAAACTTTTATTTTTAGTGACAGATAGATCAGTGATAATTGTACTGACTGTATAGTCCGGTGATTCAATAAGGAAGGTGGATTTATACCAACAAAAGTTTTGTGGTCTGCAAGTTAACAGATCAAATAATGAGGAAACGACCAATTTGCTAACATATTGCATTGTTTCTAACGTTTCACTGTATAATTAGCACAGTTATTACTAGTAAATCTGTGTCTTCAAAATAACAATTTCATTCTGTAAAATATAATTGCATTGTAAAATGGCAACACACGACAACACCGTTAAAACCACAATATTTCTCTTTTAAAGCACACAATCTAAACTAAGACTTTCGAGTCTTACAATTACATGTACCGACGTACTCACAATATGTTTATATTTCGACAACATGGAGTACTTTACATAACGAAACTTACAGCCGTTCGACATCGTAAATTTATGTTACTACGCAAATGCGAGACTGTTTATCTCAGTGGCAAAGTAGCAGAGTCGGTAGAACGTCAGCCAAAAGAAACAAGAGAATGTGCTACGTTTTGGGGTGGCGGATCGATACCAACCACTTCTAAAATGTACTTGCACATGGAACAATATTGTACTTAATTTATTTCAAACCGTAATGCACTGTTTCTAATCCTTATGCTTTTTATTAATCGAATATAACTAACTGATTTTCTACTGTTTGTATTAGTGGATTTCATTCAACTGAAGAGATTAATGGTTTCTTTTTCTATTGATTCCGGATGGATCAGTTTCAGCTGAGAATCAGTAAAAAAATAACTGATTCCGATATAGAGTGTATGTAACGGTGTTGCCAGCACACACAGGACGAGGTCTTTGTCTCACCTGCTTCCTGAATGTAAGTGTTTGAGTTGGATAACAGCTGAGAGCCCCCCAAAGATGTCAAACAAATTTGGTTGGTTCCAGTGAAAAGGTTTGAAAATTCTTCGTTGCCTTGCGTGTATATTATAACTTCAAATCAGTCACATAGTAGTTTTTCCACCAAGATCACAATGAAAAAACATTATAACAATTTTACCACCGATTACATTTAATATTAAAAAGGTATTAAAAATTGTCTATGTTTATAACTTTCCCAAAAATTATATTTTTACACAATTACATCTCTTTTCAACTATATGCAGGTTACATTAAAGTATAGTTAACTAAAATGGCAGTACGGCCCCATCCCCTTTAAAATGTTGACGGAACAGCAGTTCCTGCCCAAGTGAAAACCCTGTGCTGTCTCCCTAAACATGGGCGAGACACATGTATTTGTATTTTATTTGAAATCATCTATAACATTACAAAATGATCTTCACTCCGTCGATATCCAGAAGTCCTGGAAGGGACACTGGTGGTACGTGACTGGCTGGCTAGCTAGCTGGCGTCACGTGGTCAAGGTGACGTACGAGGGTGGGGAAGGCAGTCATAATTCCGTGGGCGGCAGCAGCCCCGCGGCGCCCATACTTGCAGACCAGCAGGCCCGCCCAGCGGACGTGAGGCGTGGAGCTCGTCAAACATACCCCCGTCGCACCGAAGGGTAAGCCGTCCCAAACGGCCAACATTTTCTCAACTTCATACTTTTTGTTCGATGTGCAGGGATAGCCGTCACAATGCCTCCGGCTTTGTCAAAAGAAAAAGGTAACAAAATGCACTCACAGGCGCAAGAAAAGGCTTACAGTGTTCTGCGGTTTATGGAAAACGAAGCGAGATTGACGAAACCATACATTCCACTTGAGAAAGCGCAGCTGAGAATATCTAAGGCGACGGGCGTGTCTCATACCACTGTGCAAACAATGAAGAGGGGTGGAGGGGAGGGGGCTAACCAGACAGAAGCAGGTGAAGGAACGTTTCTCAACACCCGACATGAAACGGAAGAAAACCTTCAAATACGACCTTGATACCTTCGACGAAACTGTAGTACGACGCACTGTTTACAGTTCCTACCTAAATGAAAAGCGTGTGTCGACTGCCGAAACTGTGAGGCTTAAGCTGAAGGATGACATAAATTACCAAGGAAGTAATTCAACTTTAAGAACTACTTTGAAGAAGCTACGATTTAGGTGGCAAAAAGAACAAAATCTCAGCTCCTGGTTTAATAGAAAAATCAGATACTCGGCAAAAACGTATAGAATCTCTCAAGAGTATGCGGCGATATAAAATTGAGACACGTACAATTATTTACATGGATGAGTCGTAAATTTTTTCATCGCATGTGAAAAATAAAATGTGGGGTGACACGTCTTCCAGCGGTCTGCTAGCACCTGTAGCAAAAGGTAAACGGTTAATAATGATTCACGCAGGAGGAGAAAACTGTTTCGTCCCGAACGCTCTTGCAATATGGGAGTCACATCAGGCAACAGGGGATTATCACAAAAATATGAATAAAGAAAATGATGAAAAAGGGATTAATGAGCAATTAGTACCAAATCCTCCACCTTGCAGTATTGTTGTGATAGACCATGCTCCCTATCACAATGTAAAGGAAAGCAAAACACCTACTTTGAACTCAACTAATATGGAAATGCAGCAGTGGTTAGGTAGGAGAATATTTCGTTTATTAGTGACATTCTGAAACCAACTTTGTATGACCTCATAAAGCAACACAAACCTCGGCAAGTGCAGTACTCGGTAGACAGACTACTGGGAAATCCTGTCCACACAGTACTTTGTCTGCCACCCTATCATCCGCATTTGAATCCGATATGAAGCATCTGTGCTAAAGTTAAAGGAGAAGTCGCTTCAAAAATTGTTACTTGCAATTTGACAGATGTGAAAGAACTCTGCGAGGACATATCCAACCGAATGGGGCCAGAAGACTGGATACAATTTTGCAATCACGTCCAGACACTCGAGAAAGACTATTATGACAAGAATGTGCTTTTTAACACTGATTAATAAAGTGATTATAAATTTCGGTGGTGCGGATAGTGACAGTATTGGTTCTTGTATAAGCTTGTACACGGCATGGTGCACGAGCCGGTTACCAGCCGGTATATGAGCCGCCATAGAAGATTCATATTACACGACAGCAGTTCGCGTACTAGCATTTGGCACCCTCGGTGGGTGCGCAGTGTGTGGTTTGTAGTAAATACGAACCCCATTCGTAGAACTTCTATCAGTAGCGTAGACCTATGTAAGAAACTAGCCAGTACATTTTAATATTGCTATGTTACTGTTCGCCTTTTACATAAATTGATTGCTTACTAGTATAGTTACATTAATTTTCTTGTAAATGACTTGAAGTCGCTAGAGCACGAGTGTGAAATTTTTAATTTTGATGCAAATTACTGACCGGTTCCAAAATATAGTTTTTTTTTTCCCCCTTACGAACCAGGATATTATCAGCATGTAAAATTTATTGATTCAAATTGTTTGGATCCGACGGAGTATTGAACTCACGCTCAAAATATACAGATTGTAATGGACGCCGCAACTTCACCACTGCACTACCAGTTCACACATCAGATTGAGTTTATACGCAGTATATACGAGAGATAGTTCGAATTAATTTTTTCATAGCGTAGATAATGTTTTAAGTATTTAGAACGGTTTTAAACAGTAATTAGAAGTTTTAATAGCCAATTTTATTCGTTGTTGTTGTATTCTAAATCTTTTTGATGTATTATTAATATGGAGGCGTCCTTTTCGGTTTCTTCATCAACTCGTTTCAAGTAGTAGCCACGGGGAGCGCCGTGCGCTCTGAAACTGCGACGTGATTGGCCAGGTATGAAAGCCGGTGTGGAACCTGCAACGAAAAATATGACTTCTCCAATTACCAAACCTGGTACGAAACCTGGCAGTACAAGGCGGGAAATGCCATGACGGGTGCCACACTAGCCTGTATACCGGCCGCTAAGTATGAGCCAAACAGTTACTTTCATATAATGCGTTCCATCGTTCCAAGCAGGGGGTGACTATGTCCTATACCGTGCAGTGTTAACAAGTGAAGCCAGTTTATAGCGTGGAGTAAGGCGGTTGTTTTCCGGTAAAAAGGTCACGTGATCAACAGTAGACCAAAGCATTGTATCTGCCTATCTTTCATGTATATTTTGATGAGTATTAAAATCGACATAAATTAATATATAACCGTTTTTGACCTAAACGACAACATACATAAAGCGTGAGTGTGTTTATCTCAGATAACTAGATATAAATTTCGCCGTTAAATATGTAAAGTTATCAATTATTTACATTTAAATGTAAGTGTTGTATACGGTGTTATGGTTGATTTGATTCCCATTCCTTATGCATTTGCCTTGAAAATATTCCAGGAAATGATTTCCTGACGCCTATAGGAGCTTTTCAAAGTTATGATAAAACTTTAACCGTACTAAAATCGAATATAATACGCTATTGAAGTCGTCTGCGAGTGCGTTACAAGTGAAGCAGCTATGCGGGAGAGAGACAGGCAACTTTTGTTTACATTGAAATGGAACAGCCTTGCGAGTGCTATATGAACTCTCTAGTTGATCTAAAATTTCTCTAAATTTGTGTTTTTCTAGCGTTTGTGAAATGTAAATTTGGCATGTAAACACGCCTTAAAACTATAATATATGTTTTATTTATTCGGCGACCAACGAAAACTAATATTAATGTAAGAAAATGCGTACGAGCCAGGCCATTCGATTCCAATGTTTAGTGTATTCGTATATACCGTGGGTATATTCGTGAAACATATCGCATAGATATTGTGTGTATAGGGATATGTTCTCTGCGTAAGTTTTTAAATTAACAATTGCAGTGTGTTTAATTTTTGCAAGTGCGGTTGCGATTACAAACGTGCCGTGAATTTAAGGTCTAACCTGCAAGTTGCGGACTCATTAGAGGCACAGACACTTTTATAAAACTGCAGATATTTTTCTAAATGCCGATTTGCTATTTCAGTGTAGGAGTTTATGGAATTCATTTGTTAGTAATGGCAAAAAAAGTCAGCAGAGTTGCAGTGACAAACAAGAAGTCAGCTGTTTATCAATACAAGAATATTGGCCTACACCAAATCAGTTCTCATATTTTTAATAGCTACTGAATGTAGCCTTCATGATTTGCAATTTCCATGGTTTCTCGAACTCACTCCATGCAATTTATGGGGTGACTCAAAGGCAATTTAACCAATTCCTTCCTTGTATTCCCTTCATTGTGTTCTTGGTTTACCATTCTCTAATGAACCTGCTGTCGACAAGATGTGAAGTTAAATAAGTAAAGTTTACTTGTGTGTTTAGATGGTTATGTATTTAACGGTAGGCTGTAATCATTACATCAAATTACATGTTTATACATTTTATCGTTTTCCAAATGTGGTCAACATAAAGAAAACTTAGATAAACCCAATATTTTCCTATAACTATACCATCTGCAAAATAGAAAAACATCATGTGATTTTCTTTAAACTCTATTTCACCCTTCTTAATGATTTTTAAAAATTCTAATTTTGAGGGGAACTAATTGGACATAAGCTTATTTTAATATTGATGATGAATCATGGATATTTTGAAAAAAAATGTTAAATTTTTTAAAAGCTTAATTGTAAATGAAAAATGGGATGATGTGTACAGAACAACCACGAACAAAAATTTCTACAACCACCACGAACATCATTTCCGAAACAACCACGAACAACCTCTCCAGAACAAACATAATTTATACAGTAATTGAACCAAACATTGCCTGGAACAGTTTTATTAATACATTTCTTTGTCATTTTAAGTATGCCTTTCCACCCAAATCTGTAAAATGTAGCAGTAGCTCGAAAATAAAATGGATTAGTAAAGGTCTGACAGTCTCAGGACAGAGGTTAAAAACAATGCGTAAAATGCTAAGAACCCAGGGGACAAACAAAAATGATACTGTAAGTGATACGAAAAATTATATAACAAGTTACTCGGAGTAGCAAAGCAGAAATACAATGGGGAAAAATAGCCTCCTCCTCAAATAAAACAAAAGTAATGTAGAACATTATTAATAATGAATTGAAACCTAGGCAAGGACATGTTAACCTTTCCTTGAAAGTTGATGGTATTAAAATAGAAAATAGCAAGGAAATATCTAATAGTTTTAATGACTATTTCACAAAAATCCCACTAAAATTGAAAAATGAACACAGAGCTACAAATATTAGTCCTGCACACATACCCCAATGACCTAACACTTGGAATGCTAACACGCTGTTTTTCCCGCCTATCTCTGAAGAAGTCATTATAAATGTAATTAAAAATTTCAAAGTAAAAGTTCCTGTGGAATAGATGAGGTACTTACGACTGCTAAAAAAAAGTGATCTTATTTAATAAAACTGCCTTTGACTTACATTTTCAATTAATGTCTTGCCCAGGGGATTTTTCCTGATAGACTCAAATATGCAAAAGTAGTACCAATACATTAAACAAGTGACAAGGCCTATTGCTCTTCTTACGCCCTTTTCAAAAACTTTTGAGAAATTGATAACAAATAAACTGACACAATTCTTAATAATAAAAAATATTAAAAAAAGTTATTTCACTGCATCAGTATGGCTTTGTAAAGGGCAGATCCACAGAACAAGCTATATACAGTTTTACTGAAAAAATTATTAACTTCTTTTGATAAAAGATAATTCTCAACAGAAATATTCGCAGATCTTTCAAAAGCTTTTGATTGTGTCGACCACAATATTATATTGCAAAAAATTGAACAGTGTGGAGTAAGGGGTGTAGCCAATAATATGTTTAAATCATATCTTGAAGACAGAAAACAGATCACCTCCATAAGATATTATGACAAAAATCACATTACAAATGTTATGTCCAATACCAGAACTACTCGAGTAGAAGTGCCACAGGGATCAATACTGGGAGCAATTTTATTCTTAATATATATTAATGATTTTCCAGAACAAATAACCAACGGTTCAGCTACAATGTTTGCGGATGACACAAACATTTTAGTAATTAGTTCAAATAACGCTGTTCTTGAAGAAAATATAAAACAAACAGTGGCTGAGATGTCCAGTTGGTTCCAGTATAATAAATTAATACATATTAAATGTAAACAAATATTTGCTCATGAATTTCATGCAAACAAATAAACATACAATGCAGGATGAAAGATGCACAACAATAGAAGAAGACGGGTTACAGACAGTAAATAGTAGGCTACTAAATTTCTAGGGCTCGTTGTAGACAGTAATTTAACATGGAATGAGCATGTTGATGGTGTCTGTAAAAAATTGAGTTCAATGTGTTTTGCGGTACATACCTTGTAAAAGATTTGTAATAACAATACAATTCTTGCATACTATTTCTCAAATATTCAGCCCATAATCAATTATGGAATCTTATTTTGGGGTAAATCGACAAAATGGAAAAAGGCTTTTAGATTACAGAAGAAAATAGCGAGATTAATAAATAATAAGGAAGAAGAAGCCATTGTATGCCACTATTTATAAATAACAATATTCTCACACTTCCATGCATGTATATGTTCCGTAGTATTCTTTTTTTACATGGAAAACATTAAAATAGTGATATACACTATTACTACACCAGACAAGCTAATCATCTTCACCTATTCTCCTACAGAACCTCAAAATTTACATCAAATCCATACCACACTGAGGCAAAACTAATAAATAACCTACTTAGTTATTTGAATTCAATGAATTATTTTGCAGTTATTACAAAGAACTGTAAAATCCTACTTTTTAAATAAGGCCTTCTATTCCGTAGAAAAATACTTACATAAAGATGAATTTTTCTCTAATGCAGAACAAGACTGATATAAGGAGACTTCATGTAATACCTTGTGTTTCAATCTAATGTAGACTTTACATATTTATACTTTAATATCTATATGTAGATGCATGAATTGTAACATCTTGTACTGCAACCAGATGTAGTCTTTACATGTTTGTAGAGCTGCTAGAATTAAGAAGTGTGTAAATTATATTATTTATCTTGTGTGTGTGTGTGTGTGTGTGTGTGTGTGTGTGTGTATATATATATATATATATATATATATATATATATATATATATATATATATATATATATTGTGTGTGTATATGTATATATATATATATATATATATATATATATATATATATATATATATATAATATATATATATATATATATATATATAGACACACACACACACACACACACACACACACACGTTAATTTAATTGTGTGCAAATACCCATATTGTAAAACAAATATTTAAAAATAATAATAATTGACAAGTCCTTTCCAAAGTGTATTGAATGTATATGGGATGCAAAAAAAGTGTGCTTCGTGAAACAGCGAATATTCTAGCCGCTACATCACCACGGCCTCCATCATCTTAAGACGGGAGGAGTTGAGAGAGATTTGGTGGTTTGTAACAACCAAGGTATTGAGAGCCAATGATGGTGAAATATGGCAGATATGGAGCAGCATTGAAATGCAAGGGTGGGGAAAACGGGAAAACCTCGAGAAAACATGCCAGTCAGTAGCATCAATCACCACAATTACTATATGTGAAAATCTGTGAATAACCTCACAGGGAAACCAACATGGATCACATTGGTGGAAGGCAAGCGTTCTACGACTATGCCTACCGCAACCACCCCCCCCCCTCCTTCTTCCACACCCATTGAAAGGGAGGAGTGGAACCTGCAGCATGGTTCTGAGATATTGAAACTGAATAGTTCTTAATGTATTCAGAGGAGAATTTCACACTAATAATAATAATAATTGCACAAGTTGGTAGGTAACAACAAAGAAATTTTATCACAAGTGTGTGTGTCTGTGGACCACTTTGGCAGTGGTTAGTACATGTGCGCTTGTTATCGATATCATTGCGGTGCATGCGTATTTCGCCCATTGTAGTTCAACAATGTATCCTAATCTAATTAAACTACCCAAATGAACCTAGAATGCTGGCGAATAAGGTTACATACATTTTAACCTAACCATAGGGTGGTTCCTTTATTATCCCTAAAAGTGTATTTATAGAAATAATATCCTATTGTAGTTTTCTCTCCCAGTGTGAAATTTTTTAACATGTTGGGCTGAATTAAAGTTGTGGCTACTGACTGACTAAAGCCTACGCTACAATCACCGTAGCGTTCCCATAACAAAATAACAGAGGCGTTACCATGAAAGTATGAAAATGAACTGGCTACAACCGCAGTAAGAAAACTGATACGCGACTAGTGAGAAACGAGCACAAACAAAAGACAGACTGTACATGTATCGCGGACATTTTCAAACAGTATGTTGGATAACATGATATTTATTTTTGTTAATTTACTTGTGATGAAAAAAGTTTCTCAGGAATCATGTTTCGGGTTATTTAAAGTGTGGTATACATGTTAATAATTGCGTTGACTATTTAAATAAAGGGAAATCTGAACTGCACCGCAAAATTAATTTAATAACAATGTTCTTGTTATAAGCTTGCACTGCACTGACACTCGTGGTTGGAAATGTTGTCTCGTGATTGGCCGACGTAGAACTCGACGTAAAAGAATTTAAAATATTCAATCCTCTTAACGCCGCTACTGCGAGCAGGCCGCCATCTTACACCATTATGTTGTGTTGTATCTGGTGCCATATACAAGTGTGGATTAAATTTTTTATTGTTAATTCTTATGGTGTTTGTAGCCGGGCTTAAGCCATTGGTACTTAATCGCACTTTTGGAGAAAGATATAACACAATTTTTATAGGTATAGGGAATAAAATTATCCACAAATGTCTCCTGTACCTCCCCCCTTTTTTTCCTCTGAAAAATTTCTAACATTGATTGTCTAATGCACACAATTCAGTAAAAATTTTAATTTCTGTGTTTTGATTATATACCAAGGGTAACTTAACCCTGTCCAACATTGTAGAGGCAAGAAACAAAATTGTACCCTACAATAAGGGATAAATAAGTATAAAACTGTATCATAACAGAGAACTAATGTTATGTAAAGAGAGGGAATAACTAAAACGGGATTTGAATTTATTCACCAGAAACCATTTACTACATCGACATTAAATCTGTATAAAGGAGATTAAATATTGGAAACAAACCTCTCGAGTGATTGTCAGTGTTAGGAATTTAAATATAAATGCCAGCAAATAACTATTTATTCGTGGCTCAGGAACATGTGAACTTTGCCTTCCAGAAATCCAGCTAGGCTGCTGGTCGCTGTTTTGTCGCACTCATTACTGATACGCAACCTGCAATATATTACACGACAACGGTAGCACGCTTGCTATACTTTATTTGATCATTTATTCAAATATAGTTTTCCACAAATCCTGATGATGAGCACTATATCTAAAACACGTGCTTATTGTCGCACACAACCCAATACTGGTCCGCGGTACACACACTCATAATCGGTAGTTTTATGAGAAAACTACTTGATTGCACAGTTGACACAAGCCTATAATAAACTAGCAAAACTTCACACGTGAATTGTAATATATATTTATTTATTCATCATCTTCTTTGTTCAACATAAAATGCTACGAATGTAACCTTTCTCGCAAACGTCATTCTAATGTAAACACAGGGTTTTGGGCTGCATTTAAGACGGCGGCTAGAGTCCATAGTAAAACCACCTATCTCCAGCGGCTTCACTTACGTCACAACATGCCATCTCCTGTATACTCCTAACTCAACTCCATGGTTCCATGTAAATAACATGCTCCAGTAAAATTTTATTTTTGTAACAGTCTGGTGTAAAATATTTCTCGCCTGTCTCGACTTTCCGGGAAATAACGATTACGTTGTTCAATGTTCCAAAGCTTGGCGTTCCAAGAAATAACGTCCAAGTATGCACACATTTTCAAATCAAGACGTTCCAAAAATAACGTTTACGCATGCTCACAGTTGCCAGCTGAGACGTTCCAAAAATTAACTTTTACGCATGCGCAGTAGTTAAGTGTTGGTTTAAGTGAGGAAATCCAGGACGCTCCAAAAATAACGGTATAAAACAATGGAATATGTTACTCGTGTAACACGTTACCGAACTGTAACAATTTATTATAACCATTACGCTGAATAACACTTCGAAGCAATACTTATTTATAACTCGAAAAAAATTTCTATGTCAAAAAATAAATACGTCAATATTCCCCTCCAGTTAAAGGATTTTACACATGTTTAAAAAAGAATACAGTCTTGTATAACATTACATCTCTTAGAATGTCGAGTAAACTGTATGTGCAACATTTCGTGGCGTTTCCATCATCCTGGGCGAAACAAGTGTGTTCTGCTTTAATTTAGGGATGCCTTAACGAACGTCAATTCTGTAGTTTTTCAGAATGGCACCTCGAAACTATTCAGCCTTCTGTTCCACGAACACCCGGGAGTTGGCGCTGAAACGTTCTGCGCGAGGCTCCATAGAATTCCCCCCCCCCCCCCCCCCTTTTTTTCTGCTTCAATAAAATCTTTTGAGCCTGTTCCCTTTTCACCACGCACGCTCGAGATCTCACTTGCCAACGAAACCAGCGCAGGACTTTCAGACTCTCGTTATGGCGTCTCTTTTGAAGGAAACGGCATCTTGACACGAGCGAAAAACGATGCTGGAAATCTCCAAAGAATTTTTTTGCTGCTAGTTGAGTATTTTTCAAATCTCTGCTTCGTTTATGCTTTCCCGGTAATTGTGTACCCTTACGCCGCGTGCCATAATTAACTTGTTACGATCACGTGGTATAGTTGATTCACGGTATCTTCGGCCTTTTCTGAATCCCTGCTAAAGTTCTACTTCCAGGATATTCCTCCGCCTCGTGCAAACTAAGGTTAACTAAGTCTGGAAGATTACACCAGAGGGACAACGGACCGGATTCGTGCGCACTCACTTGAAACATTTTTTTTTACAAGAACTATTTATCCCTAGGCGCTACCAACACACATATTTTATCACTGTTTTTATTCAAATCATTTATAAATGAAGCATCATAATTTATAGATAAAATATTAATTATATTACAATTTAACAGAAAAGACAGTAACTTTAATGAAGACAATTATAAAACGTTTGTGATACATGGCGTATGTTGGAAACAACCAAGCACATCATACATGGAGAGATTTTCAAAGGTTTGATTTAAAAAGACCGAAGAAAGCGTGGATGGACTTATAGCAAAAATTGTTATTAATATAATATCACATCGATTTATTCTCCAAGTCTTTTAAAATAAAGAGAAACGCCGTAATCAGTCACGACCAAGCTGAATTTTACGTACTTCATAAGATATGGCAATACTTTTTATAACATGCTGCCTACATTATTGGGAAGGGGGGCGGTGGTTTAGTGGACAGACTACTTGCCTTACACCGAGGCAAACCGAGTTCCATTCCAGGCGGGATCGCCCCCGGATTTTCGTTCGTGAGAGCCGTGCCGGTTTATGCCACTGGTCAGTGGGTTTTCTCGATGGTCTCCCGTTTCCCCCGCCCTTGCATACTCTCATCGCTACACCATCATCGGCTCTCAAGATCACGACCGTCCAAACTACTACACTCCACGTCTACATATTGTACATAGGCTCATCAATGTTTATGATGAATTACCTGCAGCAAGGAGAAAGGAATTTTTTTTCCTCCCGAGGGTCGTCTTCAAAAGTGCTCGGCTAACCGAGAATCATCTGTAATTAAAATTCACTCAAAGGACGTGAGACTCGAATTGTTTTTGTTTGGTTTACAATTTCTCGTTTTGGAGATGGATGAGACGTACTTACTGCTTGAGGCGACAAGGGTTATAATAATGCTTAATATAGGACTTTGTGCCGACGACATTTTCTCCGTTGACATTTTTAAATAGTCCTGTGGAGTTTCTTATTTCAGACCACCGTGTATCCCTCTGCATCTAGTAACTACACAGACATGCCGAAAGTCGTGGGGTAGCAGTATATAAATCTTACAGCCAGTGCACTGTAAAAATCATTTTGTATTTTTAGAATAAAAGTCCTTGGAAACCCATTTGGCAAGGAAATCATTTGTGGAGCTACAAACAGTTTTATTGCAAAATAAGAAAACATATATTTGTAACACTACAAATGAGAGTCTTTTATTACAACTAACAAGCCTTGTCAGCATGGGGACACCCCTCTAACCACGAGACTTGCCACTTAACTTACGAACTGTACAACTATTTTTGTACTGAATATACCAGTAAATAACTAAAAAATAAATAGTGAATTTATGCATTTATCTCATTTGAAGTGTTCTGTGTGGATATAAAAAGTTACTTTAACAGTTGATGAGTAATGTGTCACGTTTTGTTGAGATTGTAGTCGTTTTATTATGATTATTCGAGCTATTTTAAGCGTATTACGTTATTCAAACTTGCAGTTCATTTCTTTTTGCAAGCAACTACACTTTACATCGCCCCGAGTTTTTGCACAAACAGTTATATACGGTTGTACGTTGTTGAATGTTTACCATGTTCCTTGAGCCCGTGGATACAGGTCAGTATAGTAAAAGCCTTTCTTCAGGATTATGACAAACACGGCCATTGTAGTTTTACAAATAAGTAATTTTGCAAGAGAAATGTTCGTATTATTACAAACATTTGTAAAATTACAAAAAAATAATTTACCAGTAAAAATTACAATTTCTTTTTACTGTATGGTGTGACGGAACCGTGACCTCTTATGCCAGAATCCCACAGCCCCGATGAGCACAGCACGATACGACAACAACCGAAACCACGACCATTTTCAATGTACCTGCTCGAATTTACAACCAAAAAGTGTTTACTGACGCGACACGAGTAGAATTTTTCGGATTCATTTAGAAGGCGCTGATTAACTATGCTAGTTTCAAAGGCGGTGGGCAGACGGGATATTTGGAATTCATGATGGTGACAAAGATTTATAGCTAATGCATACCAAGGTAAAATTATAACTTACAATAGTTAAACACAATAATTTTCATGATTTGTTTTCTTTTAAGGTACATATTTCCCATTTTAGGGTAAGCTTATCATACAATTTCATTTCGCAAAGTTGTACACTTTGTGCGTGGTGCTGCACGACACAACACAGAATATAAATAATGTTTTAACCAAAACTGCTGGTTGTGCGACAGAATTGTCGAGCTCACGTCAGATCTATCTTGTATTTCATTGGTTGTTTAGTTTTACGTGTCGTGGCGTGCTTGCGGTGGCGTGCTGGTCGGGGATGTGTGATCCCGGCATTGAAAGTGGCACACCTGCATCATTTGTACTTTGACATCGCATGAGCGGGCGTTGGCTGGTCATGGCGTTGCACTGCAGCCATTCGTAGACTTCACGTACCCCCACAACGACGGCATAGTCCAGTAGGATAATGCGCCGTGTCGTCAGCCCAGGTTGTCCAAAATTGGTTCGAGGAGCATTCTGGAGTGTGTCAACGACTGCTGTGGTCGCCTTGTTCGCCCGAGGTGAACCCCATCGAGCTATTTATTATGTGATGTGGTGGGAAGGTCCATTCGCACCCGGTAGGCTTCGCCGACAAATAGCAGGAAGCTGTGTGTAACTATCCAGGGCGTGGGTCAACATCTCACCACAGGTGTTTTGTCCACTTGTGAAATCGATGCCACGTCATGTTGCTGCACTTTGTCGGACTGGAAGAGGGCCTACACAATACTAGAGGCTGTTCACGATAAAGTGAGCGTTTTTTAAATAAACCTTAGAAAAAGTCACTGCTCCTACCTGCATATATTTTACTGGGCGCACTGAGTGATATGCGCCCAGTAAAGTTGGTAACGGTGAAGGAGAAAGTAGTTCCATATATTAACGTCGAACTAAAAGTGTTAGGTAACCATTTGTGATAACTTAAATTATTTCTCTCGCTTTCTGTATTTTTTTAATGCATCGAAGTGTAAAAATGAGCAAATTTGTACAATATTTACTTACTTAATAATTTCACATTTTCATTTGACCGACGCATGAGTAAAGTGATGTGGCACATGGTAATGTTAATTTTACATAAGGTGGAAGAATACACAACGTGCATACAAGTAGATCTTAAGCAGGGCTTTCAAAAGTGCTCATTTTAACGTGAACAGCGTATAGAACCATTTCCCATTACTAGAGCCAAGAGTATTTCGCGAATTCATTCGGAGGAGCGGGTAGACTCCAAACACGTGTTCTTTTCCCCTACTGTTGTGATTGGATGACAGTTCTTTAGACACGCTCAGTTTAATTGTGAGCCAGTAATAAGCAGGAAGCAGTAGTGCGAATGAGTGTCTAACATTCCTGTACAGAGGCCTCACTTTGTCACGGCGACCAATGAGCAAACGAAAATGTCTCGCGTGTATAGAGTGCCGTCCAGTCTAGCTTGCTGCCAACTCAATCAGAGAAATACTCGGGCTCTACCCATGACTTACTGTAGTTCATACGCGTCAAACAAGCAAATCTGCGAAATTTTTATAAAAACAAATATTTTGCAGGTGTGCTGTTCGTTACGATACTGAATATCAAACTGAAAAAAGAACATCAATTTAAGTTGCCTCTGGTTTAATAGTAACACTTTTATGAGACAGTATTACTTGAAATACGTGACACTATTTTCGGCCCCAAAATTATTCAAAGAACTCAATTCATTGTTTCAATATAATGTATGCAACGGCTAGTGGTTTTTTTTTCTTCAGAGATTTATTTAAAAATTAATATTCCTGTTGACAGGGGTTGGTAGCCATGGCTGGATACGGGTTTGAATGGAAAGTTTAAAAAATTAAAATCGTGGAAATCATTGTTCTTGCTGGAAGTGCCCCTTTTCACGTCAACCGTTTCAGTTGTCGCTATCTGTACTACACACAAATGAATATATTATGTTCATAAAACAAACGAAGGCTTTAAACAAAACCTCTCGCCACCTATTAGTGGGTGGAGTTTAGAATGGACCGTAGAAGAGGGGAAAAGGATTTGGTGGAGGGGGGAGGTGCATGTACAATGTTTGCTATGGCGCCCGCCTCGCCTCTGTACGGTATTGTCCAACGGTGTTCGTTTAGCCGCGAAACCAACTATGCTGAATATCATTCATCTCTCGCGCAGTCTGGGAATCGCAGAAGCACCACGGTAGCAGACTGGCTGGTGCATATCCTTTGTAACTGATGTGATGTGATGGTGATTCCATCGTTCCGGAAGTCAGTTACTCGTTAACACAGCGTGTAAATTACCCGCCCGATACCTTGTACCTTTCCAGTGCATTCGAGGGGGCATGAAATAAAACAAGTGCTACGAATAACTACAGCAAAAAATGCATAAAATAATGTATATAACTCACAAAAAAAATTCTGTCATTAGTCGCAACTGAACTCAGCGATGAAGAAGAGTTCAGATCAATTTATTTCTGGGTATGAGTATCCTCTTAACTGTTGCTATTAATGCATACGTTTTATAGCAAAAATATAATAATTCTAGGGCCGCGCTGTCTGAGCCGTTAAACTGCTCGTCTCCCACTAAGGCGAACCGGGTTCAATCCCCGGCCGGTCATACCCGGATTTTCACATGAGGGAATCGTGCCAGACTATCCTTCTGGCCAGTGAGTTTTCTCGGGGTTCTCCCTTTTCCCCCACCCCCTTCATTCTAGCGCTGCTCCATACTCACCCTCGATCACCCTCATCGTCCACAAAGACCTCGCTGTTAAGAGCCGCCCAAATCCCTTCACTCACCCCAATATTTCGACCTCCGCTTGTGTTGCCTGGGATGTGTGTGTTTTTATTTCATTGCATGACCAACCCCTCACATACCACATCCCCTAAATATTTCCCACCCTTTCGAATCCAGTGTGGAAGTTACAGCGTGGTTGCAGAACTGGGTGGGGTTCGCTCTGCGCTAATGCGAGCAATCCTGCGCAGGGTACGTCAAACACGGACGCTAATTTACACCCCCCCCCCCCCGTGTTTTCTTCTCGCGGTTTGTTACACCACACTTTTGTCTTTTTGTTTTCTGATGAAATATTTACAGTGACACTGAAACGAAGCTTCATTAAATATAAGTTAGCCGTTGGTGAATCACCGCGTGTGACGGCGAACTTCCAAATTATTAAAAAAAGGCACGAAATGAGTTCTCTTTTGTGACAGGCAGCTGCGAGCATAGTCCATAGTTAAATTTGATTTCAAACGTACGTGGTAAATGGCATAACAGCTGCGTACAGAATTTAGTATTAACAACGAGACTTATTCTTATAAAAATGAATTGCGGTTTATTTGTTCGTTCGTTGATGTGCAACACAAAAAAAAAAAAAAAAAAAAAAAAAACGAACACTTAAAAACGAGCAAAAGCAGCGGTATGCGACATATGAGAGATCTTGCAAAAAGAAAATTTTGTATACGCTGCAGTTTCTGCTTTAAAATGCGTTTTATGAACAATTCTGTGGCCATGAAATTCGTATATTTTCTTTAACAGTTTAGTTTCTATCACTAATAAAAGAAAGTTAAAAATATACTATGGTTTAGTATTAAATGTACTCTTTTGACAAGTTCAATATCTCTATTTCTGCGATCTTCTGAACGCAAGTAAAAAAATAAATAATTAAAACACATCCACCACTGCACAAAGTCATAACAACAGGTAAATAGAGAGCAAATTTAATATGATTACTGAACTCTTAGATCGCGATGACATTAGTACCTCAGTGTAGCCTCATAAAAATGTTCAGGCCTGTCCCCTTTTGTATAAATAGGGTTACCATAATTTTGATGTGATTTGTGTGGATTTGGAAAGTTTGTTTCATTGTAACCTCAACTGTATTTTGCGTGAATGGAATCGAAGAAACAAACACCATCGGTTTAAGGAAATTTTAAAATATTACATTAGTTGGTTCCCAGTATTTGGTTTTAACCATTGAATCCAAGCATGGAAGACTGGAAAAATTCTTCGATTATAGTTAGTATAATCTTAAATTAGGTGATTGTAAACGTCAGAAAAATTAAGCGTTATAGACGAATTTCGTGTCTAAATTCACTGTGGCTCCTTAAGACTAACATGTCGCACGTTCAAATTCCGATAAGCCATATATACCTACATAACTATCTACGCCAAGTAGAATTTGTACTAGAATTTAGTTTGAAAACATTAATATCACTTCTGGTAAGAACCTGTTTTCAGAGAAGTAATTTGATTGACTCAAAAATTCGAAAGGCCTTGCTATAACTTAACATTGATGTATTATGATCATTTTTCCTTCGAAATATTATTCGTGGAACATTTCATCCATTAAATCAGTTTATTTTTGCTTCAACAGATTGATAGAATCAGCCTTAAACGTTTTTTTTTTCGTGGGTCGTAGACTTTATCTAGCGTCCACTTGCGTGTTTTATTAGCAAACCAGTCTTATTTTAAGTTTACTATGATTCTTTTTGACTCTAATACGTCATTAGTTCTACCACCAAAAGTTAGTGCGTACTAAAGAAAAATGATCGTCGGACTAGCAATGAAATGGGTCTCTGAACACAAAAACGTTTTGTCGGAGGATGATATTTCCTCATTCCGGACTAAAAACGACTACGAATAAAGCCCTTTATATTTACTAGCAAGCATGTCATTTGAACGCAGCGACTACACTTATTTTATGTAAGAGTTTTTTGTGCATTCAGTTGGGCGACTGCATTAATTTGCAGCACGGGGCATAGCTGTGCATCACTCGTTCAACTGAGCGCATGCTTGGTGGTGTAAGCTGTCTGTTTCTGTGTGTTACAAATCGGCGCGAGTGCGTCGAGCTGTCGAAATGATAACCCGGTTTTCAGAAACCGAGGTTCAAGTGTGTCAATAAAGCCACGAGATAATATATATAATATATATATATATATATATAATAAGCGAGCACAAGCGAGTGAGAGAGAGAGAGAGAGAGAGAGAGAGAGAGAGAGAGAGAGAGAGAGAGAGAGAGAGAGAGAGAGAGAGAGAGAGAGAGAGAGAGAGCTAGCCAGACAGACACACAGACAGGCCAAGGGCTCCCGTGTGGGGTGAGTGAAGACAGCATTTTATTGGTATTTTTCAACCGTTTTAGCTGTAAATAAGTTTCCGCGATCATCTAGTAGTCTTTAAACTTAATTTATGCAGTTAATTGTAATAGTACCTATTTCAAATAAACAAAGCAGTTTGTATGTTTAAAGGTTGCCGCCCGACGTGTGGAAGGGCCACCAGAGTTTAACTTCACTTCTTTTGTCTTTTTTGTCTCACCTATTTCTTTTGATTGTTATTATATAGTTAGAATATTCATACATTCACCGACTCGTCCGTCATCGGGATCGTATATAAAAGCTTGGCGCAAATAGTCAGAGCCTTACGCAATATATGTGCTTACTACGCTTACGCAAATGAGGTATACGTCCTATATTGCACCAATATGTTGTATACTAAATAATATAAACTGATACACAAATATGATTTTGTAGTAAAGTTTATTATGGCTAGGGACACCCTAATTTCGCGAAAAGATATGTGCACATGCTAGATTTCAATACCCTGTGGGCAAACAAGCAGGCTTCTTTTGCTTATTGGCGGTCTGTGTTTGCGAGACGACATTTTCATATCTGACGGGCCAATCAGAATTAGGTTACTCCGATACTGTACGTCTGTGATTCGCGGGCATACACCTAAGACGCATGACACCTGTATCGTCCAATGACGAAAGTGGATCTGAGCAAAAGCGTTATAAAATACAACTGGTCGTGAAATCTTTTCGCGAAATTCGGGTGTCCCTAATTATGGCTTTTCGACCACGTCTTACAAGTCCTACGAAATCTGTAACTACTCCTGTAATTGTTTTTATCTTTCTAGTTCATTTTTGAATAAAAGTTTTGTTTTAAAAGTTTTTTTACAGTTAATTTATCAGTCTATGAGTAACACTCATTATTGTGGTTCCTCTCTGAGGCCGTGGTTTCACGAATGCTGTTCGGTAGCCATGCCTGAACAAGTTTAAAAACAGAACGTGTTTTCGCGGTTACACACCCAAAGCAGAATGAAATCAATGGAAATTCTAACCTCAACAAACATGGAACTTAAAATGTATGATATTTAATTATAATAGCCTCCAACATTTATCACTACTGATCTTTTTAATTCTAATGAAACCTACACTTTTATTAGTACTTTCAACCTTAAACTCAAGTTAATTAAAGTGCAAGAATTCCCGCCAATTTCAGCACTATTTATTGCACTGCTTGTTTACTTGGAAGCAGCCAATAGGAGCGCAGAGGAGAAGAGAAGTAGTTCGAAACGACTTATGAAAACTGTTCACTTTGAACGAGAGACAACTTCGATCGGGAACTCGTTCGAAGGTAATGTGACCTCTTCAGTAGATGAACTCGTTTGAAGTGAAGTAGTTCTGCCAGCATCTCGTGTAACCGCGGCCTAGTGACTTGCTTCGTGCCCTAGGAAAGTGTATCGAGGCTGTCACGTCACACTAGCCGTCGGAACTCGCGGCTAGGGCCCGGATGCGTCCGCCTTGAAATGTCCCTTTAAGCCCAGGTCACGAGCGAAGTCCCCTTCACAAGCCCTGCACTGGAAGTTTTATTTTGCAGGCATCCTTTTAACCGTTTGGTATCTTCTTCGTGGCTCTTTCTCGGCACTGCTGTTCGTAAACAAACCGAGGCAGTGTAAGAAAATGTGTTTAATTGATTGTTAAATTTTTCTTATATGAGTTGCGAATTGCGAAATGAAGACGGGTGTTCGAATTTATGCCCACTTCGTCGCGAAGGATTCAAGTTAATGCGGGGAATTTTTGGTATAGTCTGTTCGCGGTTTTTTCATACTTTTGGAACCAGACTTGGAAATCAACCCATGTGTGACGTGTATAGTTGTTTCCTAAATGTCGTGTATCACGAGCATTTTATTCTTTTGTTAATGTATAATTTACAAATATTTTATTTAATTGAACTTTTACTTACATTTCATCTTGAAATTGTATGATTTCATTTGTAATTGATATGACTATAAACAGAGAACAGAGATAACATAAGTGCGTTTTCTTATTAATAAATAGCTCTTTAGTATTTAAGTATTTAAACAGAGTGCCCATGAATGGGGCGCATTTTCCCTTTGATGTCATTTTTTTGTTAGTTTTGTTCGCATGAGACGTAGAGAATTTGATATTGGGGAATCACATATCAATGAAATTCTGTTTTTGGCGTTCCTGTTAAAGATACATACATACCACCAGGGACTTTTTCGAGCATAACAAATACGTGCTGCTTTGCTATCTAAGACTTTTAGAACATTAGTGTAAATCCTGTTTCCTGGGAAGACCACAAAACTTAATAATTAAATAAAATAACTGGAAAACAAATTGTTATATCTGCAGCGATAAAGAGTTTGGGAGTATCGTTTCTCGAACTTTTTGTTTCAAGTTTATATTTTCAAAACTGGCTTTTAAAAAAATAATTTCATTTACATGAGTTTCCCTATACCAAATTCTCACTGCTTTCTAACAAGGTATACGCTATTCACAATAAAATGAGCACTTTTGCAAGCCCTGCGTAAGATCTACTTGTATGCACGTTGTGTATTCTTCCACATTATGCAAGATTGACATTGTCATGGGCCTCATCACTTTATTCATGCGTCGGTCAAGTGAAACTGTGGAATTATTAGACAAGTAAATATTTCATAAATCGGTTCATTTTTACACTTCGATGCATTAAAATAAACAGAAAGCGAAATAAATAATTTAATTTATGAGAAATGGTTACCCAACACGTTTTATTCGGCGTTAAGATAAGGAATTACTGCCCATACATCGTTACCAACTTTACTGGGCGCATGCCACTCAGGGCGCCCGTTAAAATATATTCAGGTAGGGACAGTGATTTTTTTCCAAGGTTGTTACTCTCACTTTATCGTGAACAGCCTTTAACAAACAGCCTTAAGAAGAGCTTCAGAAACGTTGGAAGTAGCCGTGGATGGACTATACTGGAGGGATCAAGATCGAGTGAACGATGGTACGTTGCAGTGAGTGAATCTGGACACATCCGTGGTTACTGAAAATCCTGTCGTCCTTGGAGCGATAGTTGGCAACGGAACGTGGCGGGACGTGAAGCATCCCCGAGTCGGGACGTCGCAGCGTCAGCCGTCGAGGGAGACAGGAAATTGTCTGCTCCAAGCGCGGGCAGACTCGATTCTTCGCCGGCTGCACGCCAAGTTTGTAATTCGCGCCGCGTCTCGCGCCTTCCCCGTAGCACAACGAAACGCGCCGCCTCCAAATCCTGTTAACAAACGTCTAGCTTGCTGCTGGTACGGTTCGCCGACACCCCTCCCCCCCTCCCCTTTTTTTTCTACGTACGGAAAGTACGACGAACAACGTCGTCACGACTGCTCTCCAACCTTGGAGTGACAATATAGTCTGCTCACGGTAGAATGAGCACTTTTGAAAACCCTGCTTAAAATCTACTTGTATTCACGTTGTGTATTCTTCCGCCTTATGTAAAATTACCATTGCCATGGGCCTCATCGCATTATTCATGCGTCGGTAAAGTGAAAGTGTAACATTAGTAGGAAAATAAATATTTTACAAACCTGATAGTTTTTACACTTCTGTGCATTAAAAAATCAGAAATGAAAAGAAATATTTAAAGTTATCACAAATGGATACCTAAAACTATTTATCCGACGTTAACATATGGATCTAGTTTCCCTCCATCGTTTCCAACTTTATCGGGCGCATGTCACTTAGTGCGCCCGTTAAAATATATGCCAGGTAGGAGTAGTGACTTTTTCTAAGGTTTATTTCGAAAGTGCTCACTTTATTGTGAACAGCGTTTAATTGAATTCCTTCGAGAGTAGATATTTCTGCTGAGCAGTGGCGCGTGGTGAACTGTTGCAAGGTAAACTAGCGTTAATTCGGTACTGTAACATGTTGCTTGCTACACTCTTAAGAAATTATTCGCAAATTTACTATATGAGTATAAACGTAGAGTGAGAAAGCGCGAATGGTAAAGTTATTTCCCGTACATTCACGATAGCGTTCCTACATTTGCTCAGGAAACAGTCAAATGCGTAGGAAACCTCCCAACTTTTTATAATTGTGACGCTAAACATTCCATATTTAAAGCCAGGCGTGTGGTATTATTTCCATACGATATATGTGTTAACGTAGTGTTCCCGGGGAAAACGAATGAAACGTAAAATTCAAAGAGAAAATAAATATCATGGAGAGCTTCATTGGTCATAAGTAAGCATTGACAAACCCCCACCCAACCACTACCCGACGCTGCACTATAGCTACACTCTCGGGTACCTGAATTTCTCGCAAATCAAATCTGTATACTCAATTCACGGTTAGCAAAGAACAGATAACATCCTAAATGTTATTTCAAATTCGTAAGTGGCAATTCGGGGATCAAAAGACACCGCCTATGCCTGTTCAGGGCAGCGACAATCGAAGCAAAATGATATTGAAAGTATTAGTAAGTTTCCAAAAAACAATTCCATCCCTGTTTTTTATTTGTGTTTTATAGAAACGGATGCTGTTATGTAATACGAGTTTGATTAATTTTGTCAACGGTGGAATACGGAGAAACTTTTATTGAGCTGACACAAATATTTGCAAATGTTTTTAGCACGGCGTCAGGCTGCCTAATACTTCCACACAAAATACTGCAATAAAAACGACTGTAAAATGCACGTACGGGTCGGCAGGGCGGAATGAGGAGGGGGGGGGGGGCTCGACCTGAGCAAAGGAGTACATACCGCAGAAGTAGGTGGCGCTGACCCCTTACGCCGCCTGACTGCAACATAATCTCGGTTTGCTCGTCCAACTGACGTCTGCAACGCCAAGGCCACTCCCACTCGGGATCGTTGTAATTGTTTACATTTCAAATTATCACGCTCCGCGTATCCCGCCAGCTGTTGTATCAAGTCGTATTCTGTTTTAGGGCGTAATTATTTTCAAAAAGTGTGAAGAAACCGCGAATATACTATTGTAAAGTAAAGGTTGCTTAGCAATACTCTGGGTACGAGAAAGAATGTGCCTTTTTAAAGCTGTTTTGGTAAAGTAAAGTTTTGTGTAATTGTAATTGAACTTCATGTTGAAACGAAGCTAAGGTATATTTTATATATTGCGTTTTTCCTTTGGTGCTCCAAGCTAGATGCGTGTTTTGTTAGATTTATATCCTTGTTTATGAAACGGTTATTTATTGCGATCAATATTTATTAACGTCTGTGAAAATTACTCGTTTTTTTTTTTTTTTTTTTTTTTTAATATTGCTAGTCATTCGAAAAATGGTATTTATTTATAACAAAAAATGTTCAAACTTTGTTCAGTACTTTCTGGTTATTCGCGAATTGCCACACACTCAATAATCGCGGGGCCCAACAGGATGCAGTTACCGTGGTACTTAGGGGGGGGGGGGGGGGGGGGGAGATAGAGAGAAAGGAACTCTAATACACCGGGTATCGAAGCTCCGGTCGCCGTTGTTACAATCTGGTGCGGTAATGGCACATTAAACACGGGCCGCCTAAATTGTAAGTTAATAAATAATGAAAGCCCGACATATTTGTGGTGCGGTAGACGCATGATCCCACTACTTCACTACACAATGTATATTTGTAAGTATTCATATATACACCGACGTGACATTTTTATTCAATACAGCCTAATAAGAAGTGATTCGTTAAATTGTTATATATCCTTAGCTATTTGCGTTACGCTAATACTGGAAAGAAAATCTGAACTACGTATTTACGGCCATGACGAGAATGACACACAACTTTATTTGAAAATGTACTTAAATACGAGCCACAAATAATACGTTTTGAAATCAGTTGTTTCTTGTGTAACATGGAAGTTTGTCAGCCAACATAAAATATAAGCCGTCATAATATTAGCGGTACCAGTAATATTAATAACATTGATAATTTTATACTTGTACGCAACACTATCAATTAGCATATTTTTCACGCAACGTTATTTCCTGCTAGTAAAACTTTATATTCCATAGTTGCTGCATAGTAAAAAAAAAAAAAAAAAAAAAAAAAACACACACACACACACACACGCTGTTTTACTGTTTTGGAGCGCACGCATAACATAAACGTTTGCAGAATACTAAACATAATAATTCAAAATATATTGTCTTATTTCATATGTAATGATCATAGTAAAAAGGATTTTTCAGAAATTCAATATCAATTTCAAATAAAGTATATGCAAAACAATTTCCTACTTTCAACAGTATTGAAAATATATTAAGATCTTTGGTCTGCCTGGCTACATAGGTATAGGGAATTCACGGTAAAGTGAGCACCTTTTAAAGCCCTGCAAAAATTTTCCTTTTAATTAATTATTAACTTTCTGCCACTTTTTGATATAAACATTGCAACATGACTAATAAACACAGTGTATACATTTCACTACTCTGAAAAGTTAA
Source organism: Dryococelus australis (assembly GCA_029891345.1). Lineage (NCBI taxonomy): Eukaryota > Metazoa > Arthropoda > Insecta > Phasmatodea > Phasmatidae > Dryococelus > Dryococelus australis. Next base: position 67,174,460 of record CM057004.1, on the reverse strand, counting down.
CTTCTGAGGCTGCAATAAACTATATATATATTAGGGGTTAATGCATTTTGAAAGGACCTTAAATAATACTCAGTTTACCGTGAATGACCTATATTTTGAGATTATATGTAAACTAATTTGGGCAAACCAGATTTTATTTTTATTTTTATTTTTGCATATTTCTAACGATACCAGCGTGGTCTTCGCTTTGAGAAAATAAGCTAGATTATTAATTTTACCTTTACAAAGAGACTCTTTGTTTCTAAACGTGTTTTGTTGTTAATTTTCTTTCTTCATATATCGATATTTTTATTTAAATTTAATAATTTTTAACGAATTTTTATATTAATTTTTAATTCGGACATTTATATCAAAAGAAATTTAATGTTTGGACATTAATTTTTATTTTTTAAACTTTTAACTGTTTCAGAACTTCTCAGTATGGTTAGTTAATAGAAGCACTACTATTTGTCACAACGTGGGAAAATGTTAAGAGCGGGTCCTACATTCGAACCAGTTACTATATATATATATATATATATATATATATATATATATATATATATATATATATAATATATATATATATTATATATATATATATATATATATATATATATATATAAAGCATACTTCATATAGCTACTGTGGTGCAAGGCCACTAAAATCGCGGTTTTACAATTCTGCGGTATTCAAACATTATTGCGTTGCATTGGCAGCACACGTGTCTGTATTGGTTCGCATAGTATTTCACAGTACTGCGGCACATGCAGTCTTCGTCGCTCGAGCTGCGAGGTAATAATTGACTGTGCAAACTACAAATCTATAATGCAGTGCGCATTATGCCATGGTATTTCTTTCACAGAGCAAACTAAGGGTCACTTCACATATACGCACCTGCTAGTTTTTGACGTCCACGAGTGTGTTTGATAAAATGGGCTTTGATACGGATGTGATCATTGTAAACTGATGTGGTGGGCAGCTGCAGGGAAGTGTTAGTTTTACAACAGACCAGCCTAACTCGCAAAAATAAATACATAAAAATTGTTTCTGTAATATAAACATGAAACAGGTGAAGCAAACACTTGTGACTGCTCTTGCATTCCCGAGAACAGGGGAACGTAATCACATCCTGGATCATATATCACTGGCAATAAAAACAAATACTCCTGCAGGATTCCGATAAATATAAATTTCTGAACTTAACCACACATCTGAAACTCTTTTACTTCTGATACCGGGACTTTTCCCTAACAGTGAATTATTTCCGAGTAACTGAAATGGCGGAATTCATGATAAATCTCTTCGCTGAAGAGAGCTTACGTAGCAAGTACGTGAAGCGTGGGTTGCAAGCAATGCTGAAAAAAAAAAGTGCAGCGACGGAATGTTAAATGTAGCAATCGTATTTTAATTCCAGGAATGAAAAGACTTAATAACTTGTGTCAATGTAATGTTTGAGACTACCCTCACTGAAAAAAAAAATCGTAAATATACTAATAATACCGTGGCTGCCATTTTAAGACCAGTATTTGGATTTTTCGAACTAGAATTTTAACAGAGAAGATTAAGATATATTTTTCGTTAAAGGGTTATCGTAATTATTTTTAAGTATTATTTTTGTACCTTGCCGTTTTATTGTCTCGAGCTTTGGGGAAGAAAATAATGTCAAAGAAAGAGAGCCTGTTATAATTTTTTAAAACTTTCTTGAAAGTATTAAGTGAAACGAACGGTTTCTGTTTTTTATTAACTGGTATATATATTTTCGTAATTAGTAAAATCTAATGAGAAATAACACACAACGGTAGAATACATTAATACACATAAATATTTCCTAGTCATAAAATAAAACAACTGATATATTCTATTTAAAAAATGTTTTTTCGTGAATGCTAGCGGGAAAATTACATGAATATGCATAGAAGTAAACCCTACCGTTCCAAAATACTGCATTGCAAGCGACACCCTCTTAATTCATTTCAACAGAATCCCTGGGAAAATACCATGCAAGACTGTAGATACACACTTGCCACTATCATAGCAATCGCAAGCACACTGAAGATACCGACCGACCATACGCCGACAGTAGTTATAAATAGTAGGTTCTGGTGCACCTGGATGCTGGATGCATAGCTGCAGTGCCACGACGGTCATCTTGGATGACGTCACATCTAACCTCCTGCTCTGTCATCCCTCGTCAGACGCGGCCATCTTGTGTTCCAATCGGAACTTTCCTTTTTACCCCGGAATTTCCTTTTGTACCTCCTGCTCTATCATTCCTCCCAGTCTCTTCACGCTGTTCCATTCAGATTCTTTTTCTCACGCCCTGACATTCCTTCCTGTCTCTCCCATACCTGTTCTCTCTCGCTCGTTCTATCTCTTGGATTTCGCGTATTCCTTCCGGTCTCCTTTATTTTCTCTCTCTTGCTTTTTGCATCCTACACCTTGGATGTTCGCTCAACACCGTCATCTGCTGCGTCGTCGCCAGTCAGCTATCTTTGATTCCCGCGCCTGCCACCAAATTGTGTGTGAAGTTCTACCATTCGCAGCTAGGAGCGCTGTTATCGAAGTGGCCATTTTGTGTGTGTTGATTCACTCGTCGTTTGCAGGGACATTCTAGTATCGGGGAGTGGAGTTCAAGTGGTGGCCGCTAGGAGCACTGGGAATAATTATTAGTTGTTTGTGAACTCAAAAAATGCTGGAGGTGTGCAGGATCGTCCCGACCAGCCTTCGATTGCCAGTCCGGCGGTTAGACCACACGACCACCATTGCATGAGGAAGTATTAGGAGATGAAATAAAGTAAATACATGCATCGGCCTACGCACTCCCCAGATAATAAACTTGTCATCGCGAAAAAAGAGGATGTGTAACGCCGAATTCACACAGAAAACACTGCAGTCACCGCCCACGCTCACACAAACTTATTCATATGTGTAAAAGTTATATGTAAAAATTGATAGCACGAAAAAGAAAAAAAAAAACCTTCATTCTATCCAGTGCCCCAGCCACAGTGCCACACGCACGTGTATATATAAGAGCAATAGTAAATGCATAAATAAATGACCAAACACAAATAAATGACCGTACAAAAAATTAGTTTTAAAAATGCCAACCTACGGCGAGATTGAGTGTGCACAAGCAACACACCACGTGCGCGCACTGGCGTGGGGCGAAACAGAGTATAGTAACTATGTATGGGCTATAAGTTGTACAAATTAAAACATTTACAATGTAAACTAATGCCCTAGGGCAGCCACGTAACACATATGTAAACATAAAATAACAGGCCATATATATGGGGGGGGGGGGGGGAATGTAAAATGCAGAGAACTTTTTGAATATTTAAAAAATTAAATAATGAACTGTTATTTGGTTGTTACATATTTCAAACGGTAGCCCACAACATTAGTTTGTTGGTGCCGCGGTGGCTGAGCGGTTAGACTACTCGCCTCTGACCAAGGCGAACCGTGTTTACTCTTCGGTCGGGTCACTCCGGATTTTCGCAAGTGGGAATCGTGCCGGACGATGCCGCTGGTTGGTGGGTTTTCTCAGGGATCTCCCGTTTCCCCCGCCCCTGCATTCAGGCGCTGCTCCACTGTCACCATATTTCACCCTTATCGGCTCGGAAGACCTCAATGTTAAAGAGCCGCTCAAATTTCTTCCCTCACTAACTATAAGCTGTTCACGGTAAAGTGAGCACTTTTTAAGGCCCTTATAAATTTTCCTTCCACCAATTTCCATCTTCCTGATGCTTTTTAATATAAACATAGCAATGTGACCAACAAACACATTGTATACATTTCACCATCATCAAATGTAATGCCTGAGGCTGCAATAAGATATATTTATTAGCGGTTAATGCCTGTTTCAAGGGCCTTGGAAAGTAATCACTTTATCGTGAACAGCTTATACAGCCCTCCTCCCCATCTGCTGCGAACACGTCCTGAGATTCTTGCTGACAGTGGACCACACATGGAGTCCATCGCGCCACCCTGAGAGCACAGACATGTCGGACGCGGCGCACAGAACACGTCTAGTGAAGGCGAGCATGTACAAGGGCCGGGCGGGCGTGTGTATTGCGCGCGTCGCATTGCTATGTTATGGGGCGTGATGAATCAATCATGGCGGCCAACAGCGCTGTGTTAGCAGACCGCAGCGACGAGCTTTTGTCCCTGGAGAGAGCAATAAATCACCGGAGTGGGCAGACAGAGGACTCGGCGTACTTTGTCCTTTCTTCATTGAGAGCGATGTTCTTCGCCTTTTTTTCTCCTGCCAAAGAGCAGCATGCACAAAGAGAGGCCAGTTGTGAATGTGTTACTCGTAGCCATTCGTAATCACGATTCGTTGCCAAGGCATAAAATATGCTTTCGTATTATGCACTTCCTTCAGCCGACGCGTATAATTCTTCTAGTTAAAACTATCTCCAGGCAGGCATAGCCGCAACGAAACAATGTTTTGATTCGGTAACGACCATAATATAAAATATATTAGGGATTTATTTCGGTATGTAAGTTTTCGGTTGGGATTCCCTGATTTGGCATGAAAATACTGTGTGTTTTATATTTAAATCTAGATTATTTTATTTCGCAAATGGACGCGTTAGAAAAACGTTATTTACATAGTTTTGAATATTCTTGCATATGTTACACAAGCTTTTCCAGTTAAAGTTAATTTGAAACCACACATTTAAACGGGCGTTAAAGTGGTTTACGTTAAATGAAATAGTTTCATTCGAAAAATAAAATAGTATAGAGCTTGTTAACGTCCCCCGATTTATTCGTGGAAGCATAGCAGAGGACGGCTTACAAACTAACTTATAACCTAATTTAACTTAATACTCATACCTTACCCGAGATTCTAACCCAGAGCCTCCCTCCCCAAATCGGTGGCGCACCAGCCGACTGCGCCATGGGAGGTCGGCTACATTCGAAAAAGGCTAACTTGTAGTTAATTAATAAATCAATACAAATGATAATATGGTCAATAACAATGGGATGTATCGGGCATAGAATAAATTACATTATTTATTAACATAGCGTCTGGAAATATATAAATCTATCCCAACCTGTTCTCTCGCCGCCGAAGATTGACACGCTCAGCTGTATAGTGACATCTTGCGGTGGGTGTCGAAGGCAGGAACAGCCAGAGTTCTGACTGTTACAGCGTCTTTTTTTCAGCCTCTTAATGGTGCAGTGATGTCCCGATCTAAATGCTACGTGGTGGAGAGTATTGTGGGCGCCCTGGCTTACATAGGCTGTTCACGATAAAGTGAGCTCTTTTTAAGCGCCCCCCCCCCCCAAAGAGGCATAAACCACTAATAAATAAGTTTTATTGCACTCTGACATTAACTTTTGAAAGTGGCGAAAGTATACACCGTATTTATTAGCTACATAACAATACTGATATTAAAAAGTGGCTTAAACATAAAAAATTGCTTAAAAGAAAAATTAGGAAGGGCCTTAAAAAGTGCTAACTTTACCGTGAACGGCCTATAACTTCCAACAGTCATGACTAGGGCTGTTCGAAATATCAATTATTATCGATATAAAAAATAACTTATCGAACGATATCTAACTTTTAAAAATTAGGTATATTAATATTTCGATATTATCGAAGCTTTTGGTATTATATAAGTTTTCGGTGTTATTGAAATGTTCTATATTATCGAAACGTTAGGTATTATCGATTATTTCTGTATTATAGACTATCTCGGTATTATCAATTATTTCAGATTATTGGTTATTTCGGTATCGGTTATTTCGATACTATCGATTATTTCTGTAATATGGATTATTTTGACATCGATTATTTCGACACTAACGATAATTTTGGCAGTATCGATAATTTCGGCATTATCGATTATTTCGGCATTATCGATTATTTCGGTATTATAGATGGTTTCTGTATTATTGATAGTTTCGGTATTATCGATCATTTCGGTATAATCGATGTATTCAGCATACCGAAAATACCGAGTAACCGTTTGGAAAATTATCGATATTAAATTTTTATGATATCGAACAGCCCTAGTCATGACCCAGAGTGTTCTGAAATTATTTTGCTTGTGCTGTTCACGGTAAAGTGAGCACTTTTGAGGCACTAGTTACTTTTCCTTTAAGCCTTTTTTTATACTTTAACTATCTTTTTAAAATAAATATTGCTATTTAGGCAATACACACAGTGTGTATGTTTCACCGCATTTGGAAGTTAACGTCTAAGTATACAATAAAATTAATTAATTTAGTATTATTCCAAATGAGAGGACTATACCGTGAACAGCCTATAGTCTTAATACCGTCTTTATGGCGACTGTGCTTTTGTCTGTTCCGCGTTTCTAAGACTACGTAGAACATCGTTACATAATGAATCATTCTGGTATCAAGTACGAGCATCCTGGTAATTAATTAATTTCTTCATGGCTATGTTGTGGTAGCACTCATTAATCGCTACTGCGATCCTTCTGGAGAGATAATCTCCACAGAAAATTGCGGGAGCTTGGGAAACAAATATGACACAATAATTTAACTTTAGATGCTATATGCTGCACCTTTAGATTACAGCAGGATTTTTGGCTGTAAAATCGTTGTAATATGATTTCACATTATCGTTTTAAAAAGCACGTGTATACCGTAGTTATGCATACATTTGTAGTTTAGGTTACGTTCTATTGGACTGCATACGTGAAACTGTACGCTTTGCTGCACTGAGAGAAATATTTGCTCCAGCCAACAAAGTATTTGTTTGTATAGGGTCACCGGGTCAAGGTCACTGACATCCGACATGGCGAACAACATGGCTGCTGTGCAACTGGAATGACAGAGCATAAACAGCTCCGAGCTCCGACGCCAGACCCCATTGTGCAAAATCCGCAATAATCATTCTATTAGCCTAATTTACACAAATATTTTTACCTAGCGTGGAGCTAAACAGCAAAAGGAACTTTCGCAAAATATCTGTCAAGCGTGAATAAGTAATAAAACATACTACGTAATGTGTGCAATATTTTGAACTATATATAATCTATACATAAAATGTAAAATTACATTGGAGAAATGTTTTAAGTCAACAGGATAAATACACTATACAAATCACAAAGTGTAACTGAAATTTTTTGGTGAATCTTGGTATTTGAATTTCCCTGCTGGCTGGAAGAGGCGCGTTATAATCTCACCGCACGCAGAATTACGCAACATAGTCGTATTTACTGCCTGCACCGCGCCATTTCCCATTATACACAACCGTGCGAAAGCCAGAACGTTACAGCCACGTTTTGTAAATTGAATGTGAATACCTGAACCCAGCTTCAGGCTACCCGTTTAGCTTTCCATGCATGTAGATAAGCCATTTCGGCAAAGTGTGGCCTTTGTAAAGCTGACCTCCGTGAAGTATTTGGTCGATCTTGCTGCAAAAGGACCAATCTTCGAATACTGGGACAAAGTATGGCTTTAATTTGCATTTTTGAATAAATGTTGAAGTCAGGCAATTGAAGTTACAGCTTCAAATAATGCAGTTTGAATAACTTGTCAAAATCAGGCAACTGACTTAAAGGACATAGTGCTCGTTACTTACAAGAATACTATTACTACGGCAAAAATTAAAATAACCTTTTAGTACTGCTGACGTGTTCAATGTAACATTCGTTCAATTACCATAAAATTTTAAGTAGCTGAAACTAGTCTAACTGGGCTAAATAACATAATGTGCAAATTTATAAGTTCGTAATTAAATATGAAAATGGTTACATACTGATTAAAATCCGTATGCCAGTGATTGTCTACGGCATTTGGTAATGAAGAAGTTTGTGTATGTACTCAGTGTATGTAACAGTGTATGTGCTCTATTTGATGCATGTGTATAGTCCTATGCATGCATATACATCCACATTCATTGCATGAATCTTAACGCCACTAGAAAATATATGTTACTAAAATATCAATAAATTAAAGGAAAAATTTACCGAAATGTGGCATAAATACAAGGAAAAACTAGGTATTGGGAAACGTGTGGCTGCTGTGCGTATTTTATAGGAAAAAGGAAAAAAAAATCAGCTAAGGTTTGATTTCCAGAAGATTTTTATATCACATAGCTCGCCATTAGAAACATGGAAAAAAGATCATTTCCGCGGCATTTAAGTAATTCGTGCTTCTAGTGCGTACACATTGAAGATCTATTCAAGTGAACACCGTTGTCACAATTTTGAATCCTTTCACAAGAATGTAATATGAAAATTGAGTGCGTCCCAGTACTATAAACATATTTGATTTATTATATTAAGCAGGCGAGTGTACATGATATAAAGATAGCCTATAATTCTGTTTCTTGTTCGAAAATACATTTTTAGATTGTTTTTTGTTTCTGCTTATAATATTATAGGGCCTACCACTTGCGAATTCGTACTGGTTGCAGATCTGTAAATATCATCAACGATTCGCCGATTCAAATTATTCTTGAATGCAGTAGTGGTTCTTCATATTGAAAGTTGGCCATTCATTTGCTCCCGTTGAAGTCAAATAAGCATATAATTTACGACCTGTTATTGTGTAAATTCTTTCCTGGGCAGTATTTGAAGTCATGGACAAGAAGTTGCAGAAAGGACTAAGATGGCAATTTTTTGTGCGTGTAATTTTACATCAAAGAAGAGTACGATTATGTGCATTTCGTCCGTGAAGTCGCCACACTGCGCTTATTTTAAGTAGAGATACAGTAATTATAACATGGATAAATATAAAATATTAAATGCAGAAGTTGTGAAATCCATTGCGTATTTTTGGTTAAGTTATCCTATCTTCCGTCCCCCCCCCCCCCCTTTTCATAGGGAATGGTTTTGTATCGGCTGAACTTAGTTGTTTACGCCAGTCTTCCTCATTGTCACTGAAGTGTAGCTCCAGTTAGGTGAGAGGATATGTGATAATTTCACGTATTCAGAATTAATTATTTTTAAAGTGTCGGTAAAAATATACCACGTATAAAAAAGTAACACGTCTCAATTGATCTTGTTTTTGTATCTGAAGCTGGCATTTGTTAAGTGGAAAGGGGAGGTTACGTGTGCAAACGTGTCACTTTATAAATTCGCATGCTAAATTTCTTGAATTATTGTATATAATTTTCGATCGTATTTTTAGGCATCCACTGCGACAGAAACAGTCTCTTAGGACATGTTTTAGATAGCAGACGGTTATATCGTGCTTAAAGGCCGGTTTAAAATGCTTGACATACTGACTTGAGCCACCGCATTGGCGCCTGTAACGGCTATTCACGGCAAAGAGAGCACTTTCGAAAGCCCTTTCATTTGGAATAATAGTCAATAAATATATTTTATTTTAGTCTTAGATTTTAACTTCAGATTACGGTTGAATATGGACACCGTGTTTATTACTTACATGGCAATATTTATTTTTAAATGTTGTTAACGTATAAAAATCGCTGAAAGGAACAAGTAACTAGGGCCTCAAAATGACCACTTTACCGTGAACAGCCTATAAACATTAGACTCGTGAAGAAACGCAAAGTGTGAGAACTATTTTCATTAAATCGCTGCCAACTCAACATGCTGCATGCATACTGGAGCGTACTGTGCTAAAGGCTGTCCACGATACAGTGAGCCTTAGGGGAGGAAGGAGACGGAGAGAGAGAGAAGGTAGAAAGGATATATGGCTTGGGAAAGGGGAGACGGAGTACGGGCATGTAAGCTGGGAGGGAGCTGTGCGCCACCGGACGAATACAGCGGCGGGATTCCGGAGCAAGCAAGGATGTTCCGGAGCCACGTAAACCGAGGAGACAGGGAAAGGAGATGTCGAGGGGGTGGAGAGGTGGGAGGTCGAGGACCCGGCAGTCCGTCAATGGCGGCTGATGAGCGAGCAATCCAGACTGATTACTCAGGCCGAGCCAAACAAGAGGCCGCGCGCCGCCGTGTCTTGCGAGCTGGAGGGGGTTGGCAACCCCACATCGATCCCCCGAACTGACGTTGCAAGGGGTCGACGAGGGGTCAGTTCCGGGCAGCGGGTTAAATCCTCGCAGCCCCCGTACACCCGAGTGCTAGTATGTCTGGTAATCACGCTGCAAGGAGAAAAATGGAAATGGAACCTCGTTGTCATTCGTCAGTGGCCGCCGGCCGAACTCTGCCCGTCGTATGAGCAGAGTCGCAAGAGATTTGCCAGGAGCTCGCTACTTAAAAGCTGTTCACGATAAAGTGAGCGCTTTTGAAGTCAACCTCAGAAGAAAGTCACCGCTCCTACATGCATATATCTGAACGGGCGTACTAAGTGGCACGTGCCCAGTAAAGTTGGTAACGATTGATGGAAAGTAGTTCCATATTTTAACGTCGGATAGAAATGTTAGGTACCCATTTGTGATGACTTGAATTATTTCTTTCGCTTTCTGGTTTTCTTTTATTTTTTTAATGAATCGAAGTGTAAAAACGAGCAGATTTTAAAATTATTTACATTTTTAAACAATTTCACAGTTGCATTTGACCGATGTATCAATAAAGTGATGAGACCCTTCGCAATGTTAATTTTCATAAGGCGGAACATTACACTACTTGCAAACAAGTAGACCTTTAGCAGGGCTTTCAAAAGTGCTCATTTTACAGTGGATAGACTATACAGTCCATTAATGGCAGTGGCGCGTGGTGAACTGATGCAAGTTAAGTTGGCGCTTGCTCACTAATGTACATAGGCTACATTATCGGTGCACGAAGCACGTACCCATTATCACCGTGGAGCCGAGGGAAACTGAATATATTCAACCGCTCGCAACGACAAGGCAAGGGACCCATTATGAACGTATTGTGGCGTCACATGCCGAACTGAGTTTTAATGGAGGGAAGTGCAAACTAGCGAGCAACAGAGTACAGCGCAGATTTAACGCGAGTTTACCTCGCAACAGTTCACCACACGCCACAAGTTCATGGATACTTCCAGCTTTTCAGAAGTCCTGCTTGAGTTCTATTTTTAGGCCATTCCTCCATCTCGTGCAAACAAAGCTTAACCGAGTGTTAAAGATCACACTAAAGGTACAGCGTACCGCATTCGTGCGCACTCTTTAATGATATCTTTCATAAGAACTATTGTTTTACTTGGTATTACCAACACACAAATTTTCTCACTTTTTTTATTTACGTTAATCTTAAATTAAATATTAAAATTCATAAATGAATTAAAAGTAAAAGTTTAATTTAACCAAAAATAAGATATTTAAATTTTAAGAAGTATGCAATCCTTATTAAATGTAAAGTATTTAGGAATCAACCAAACACGTTAAACATAATGATTTTTGAAAGGTTTGGTTCAAAAAGTGTAAAAATACTCTCAGCGGTTTTATTTCCAGCTATACGAAGGACTTCCTCTTCACGTGAATCCGTTTTTAGAATCAGACCGACCCGTGGGTAACGTGGGTAGGGACAGAATAAATTTGGCAAGTAAATTTTTAGGACAAGCTGGACTCCAAGTAAATGTACACACGAGTCACGTTTCCCTTTGAATAACAGTATGTAAGGCACGCCCCCTTGAGGACTCTTAGCCAGTACAGTATTTCAGGCGAAAGAGCACTCGTTGACGTTCTATCTGTTGTGGAGTTTACTTGGCGACTCACGCGCGCAGAGGCCAATGAGCAAAGAGGTGATGCTCGGGGTATGTACAGCACTGTGAAGTATCTTACAAGTCTCTGAACCCGTGAAACATCTCGCGGGAATTTGTTACACCACTTGGCATATTGATATGTTGGCGTGAACACGCCTTCAATTACATCGTCGCCTGAGCCCCGTCATATCACTAGGGATAGGATCATTTCGCGAGTTCATTTCAGGACAAGAAAGACGTCAAACACGTGTACATTGAAGTTGACTTTGCAATTGAATCACAGTTTATTATACACACCCTGGATGACTCTGGACCAATAGCAGACATGCAAGGAAACAAGTAGCGGTTGCCATACTGCCAGGTGTGAAGCAACACTCGCTACTCTCTGGGGCAGCAGCCAATGAACAAACATCTGAGGCTCGAGTATACACATGACTGTGGAGTCTAGCCGGCAGGTTATTGAACTCGCGAGTTTTTCCTATCCCTACCTATCACTTAAGTACAAAGCAGGAAGAAGGTTGCTGCAAACGGGGCGTGCCTCGCCAAACGCCGGTAAGCGAGAATCTTCCCACTGCCAACCAGGAAGCAGGGTGGATTGCAACATGCGACGCGAATATCAGGCGTTACTGAGTGGCGGTAGGCGTCTTTCTCCGTCGTGACGCCGACCAGAATGGAGGACCCCAGGAGATCGCTGTGCCGTTCGCCGTAACCCCGCATCAGTTCAACAGCCTCGGGACTGGACCAAGGTGGGACAAGCCCAGTTACTTTCAGGCTCTCATTAGGTTATCATAAATATATACAAAGTACTCCGCCGATAATGTATCTCTTCTTGCAATTGCAGGGCCTTATTCATAGTCGTTTTTAGTCCGGACTAAGGAAAGATCATCCTCCGACCAACATTTTTCGTATTCAGGGAGCATTTTTAATGCTAGTCCGAGGATCATCTTGATTTAGTACGGGCTAACTTTTAGTCCAGACTGAGGGTAGGACTAACGAAGTATTAAGGTCAAAAATAAACATGGCGAACATTAAAAAAATACAGTTTCGTTAATATTACATGCCAGTGAAAGCTAGATAAAGTTCACGAAACATAAAAATTACGTTTAAGGCCGATTCTGTCAACCTGTATGCAAAATATTCTGACCTTAATGGACGAAGTGTTCCGTGAGTAATAATTCAAAGGAAATGTAGCTATTAATATTAATAATGCATCAGTTTTTAGCTACTGCAATGCCTCTCTTTTTCTGTATCAATCAAATGCCTTCTCTGAAAACAGATTCTTACGATATGTGATATTAATACACTGAAAGAGAATTTTAATATAAATCTTACTTTTCGAATATATATATATATATATATATATATATATATATATATATATATATATAATAAAGTATTTCTTTAATACGAAAATGTATTGGTAGCTCAATAGTAACGTTGTGGTCTGATGAGCTTTGCAAGTTCAAATTTCGGCTGGAGACTAGAATTTTAACCAGTTCATAATGTATTTTTGTAATATATTTAGCATTACAGTGCACATTTAACATAATTATAAAGACAGTATTGTCATAATAAGATGAAACCAGCCCATATTACCTGTGCATATGGGTGTGCTATGAAAATTTAACAAATCAATATGGAATAATAAGATATTAGTATATCAATTTTATCGTTCTCGATCCTGCAGTATGATAGTCATAGAAACAAGATTAAAATAAATAAAGTGACAGTGTAGTGAAACAAATCAAAACTGCTAATTATCACTTTAGAATAGCAGAAATAAAATGCAAATAAATGCACAGACCTTTTATATAAACTTTTGCTTCCAAAATTGCTTTGCGTAATATATGTATATTTACTTAACTTCTACTTTTATTTTCTATACGGCACACAGTATAATTGATTAAAATTTTGTTTTTTGGTACGCAGATTAATGTTTGTTGTAAATTACTCTTCAAATTGAAAAGAGAAATATTTTTTTGTAAATAAGTTACATTGTCTTTAGCGCTATCTATACCCGATTTTGTTATTAGTGGAACTTGGTGTTATTTGAGACGAAAATCTGCAATGCACATGCGCAGTAAACCTGGCAACAGTGCACTTCGATGATCCTTCGACTAAAGTTAGTCTCACTCTAATCGGGGTTTAAGAATACGATATATTTAGTCCACTCTTAGTACGAACTAACCTCAGACCAACTCTGAGGAAGATAATCTCTGGATCATCCTTGGACGAAGCTCTGACTATGAATAAGGCCCAATATGTTCGGTTAATACAATAATAACCCGGCTTTATTCCAGATAGTCATCCGTCAATTTACCTATTAGCTCTATCTCTGGCTACATCCCCCTTCATGTATCTCAACCGTAACACCCCCCCCCCCCCTCCACCCCAATAGCCCTTAAAGGCTGTTCACGATAAAGTGAGCACTTTTAAAATCAACCTTAGATAAATGTCACTGATCCTATCTGTATACTATATTTTAACTTGTGCACTGAGTGACATGCGTCCAGAAAAGTTGGTAACGATGGATGAGAAGTAGTTCCATATCTTAACGTCGAATAAAAAATGTATGTAACCATTTATGATAACTTAAAATTATTTATTTCGCTTTCTGTTATTTTAGAATGAATCGAACAGTAAAAATTAACATAATTGTAAAATATTTACTTTTCTAATAATTTCACGGTTTCACTTGACCGACGCTTGAAAAAAGTTATGAGGCCCGTGGAAATGTTAACCTTACTTAAGGCGGAAGAATACACAACGTACGTGCAAGTAGATCCTAAGCAGGGCTTTCAAAAGTGCTCATTTTATTGTGAATAGCCTATAATTACAAGTCAGGCCAGAAGGCGTACTTTGTAACAATATGACTGTACGATACGGCAGTGACGGCCTGATGGTGGTTGCCATGAAGACGGCGTGCAATCAGTCCTGTGCTAAGCGTGCGTGGCTGAGCTGATTGATTAGTGCACTTACTATTGTTATTGTACACTGAACAATTTCCACTTATTTAATAAATGACCGCCGACTGCAGTGTCGAATTAAATATTGTTTTTTTTTTTTATTTAACCAAATAATTACATGAAATAAACATATTCACGATAGTTTACTATTTATATTGTGCTATTTACCGTTATTAAAGATATATAAATATATATATATATATATATATAAAATTTGGCGGTGTCCGGAATTTAACTCACAAACCCTTTCCACTACATTTTAGGCCGTTACCATTCCATATACGCTGCCAAGCCAAATTGGAAAATAAGGGGAAAATATTTATCTTACATTTCGTAACGAAATCGTGAAGATTTAAATTGCGTGCCTTTACTTTTCGTTTTTTGGTTTAATTGGTAACGTTGGGATTTTTAAAACGAATAGTATAATCAGTGCACTCTCTTCACCACATTATATGCAATTAAACCTCCAAACTGAGCCCTTTGATGATTACATGAAAACGAAATGAAAGATGTAAGAACGGAATGAAAGGCTGAATGTTCATGTTACCTCGTAGAGTGGTGTTTTGAAAGACGAAACACATTTTAGAAAGTATTTTGTATTGGTATTATTAGTTTATTCGTTGTTATTTCACTTGATACACGTTGTTTAACGGCAATTTTTAAACGTTGTTTGACTGCCATTTTTACACGCTGTTTAACTGAAGAAAAAAAAAAGACTGATGAATCAGTGGAAAAGGGCACTGAATCAGTAAGTGAAGAAAATCTGACATTTTTTCACTTATTCACTGTTAAATCACTCAGGTTCTGTTGACTGGTTATAACAGTGAAGTTCTCACTGATTCAGACTGAGAGTGTAGTAGTTTGTAATATTTCAATACATTAGTTTACTACAGTAATATGTTCCACATATTTGTTGAAGTGCTTCCATATTGGTGCACAGTTCATCGGTGTGCCATCATGTGCTAATGCAACTCACCCGAACAAATGATGATGGCACATTGATACATTGGTGCAACTTCAAGGGAGCACATTAATAAATATGTGGTAACTCACTCTGAAACTGTATTGAAAGTGTAATGTTTAAATGTATAATGGTAAGCTGAGGTAGGGTAATTGGGCTTAACGTCTCGTCGACAGCGAGGTCACTAGAGACAGTTAAATTTATAATGGTTACAGTTGGTTTTATTTTGATTTTTTTACAAATCTGAATAACAGCATATTAGTAACATTTTTAGCTTTCGTACAAATTTGCGTTTTGACTGGAATGTAGTATGAATTCTGAATTAATATATTAGCTTTTTGATGAAAAGCATACTCTTGTACGTATATAGTCTCTGAATATTTGCCGCAAATATTAACTTAAAAGGAAGCTAAACATTTATTTTTGAAGCAATTGCCAAAATGATAATATTTCATCCAACGATATCTATGTCATCTACATAGAAATTTCACATATGTACATTCCGCAGCATCAAATATTTTTGGCTTGTTATTCAAATTTCCTTTTTGAATGGAAATATTTAGAAGGCTTGGCTGGGGATACGGCGTATTTCTCTGCTGGAGCGATGTCGCGGTTTACTCCCCTTCGCCCTTCTACCCACGAACTTCCTGAAGAATGTGTATCGCTGACATTGTTCGAGAGATATGCCACGTATAGGTATATTGCGCGCGAGATTAGTTACGGGGGCCTTCCTATATGAAATCTCTCGCATGCGATATGTATAGGGTCTCGCTCCGACAGCAGTCGGCAGTCGACCCTGGCTCTGAATTCAATCCCAGGCGAGTCCTTGCGGCTAGGGTGCGGAAGGAATGCGAGAGGTATATGTCACGTCGCGATGCGAGTCGCGGGCAAAAAGAAACGCCGAATAAATTCTTCAAAAGGTGCTTCATATTTCCTTCCCGTCTACCCGCACCTTTCATTTTTTTTTTCTTTCCTACTCGTCCCCTACGTCATACCTCGTGCCAGTCTTCTCTCTTCACGCGCGTGGGGATGCAGAACCGGGCGAGTCAGCCCCCCCCCCCCCTCCTTTACACATCGCCACGTATATTTCGAGGAAATTGTTCGTCTCTCGCCAGAGAAACTCGGCGAAGTCGGTAAAGGCGCCAACTCACCGGAGACTGCATTAAGAGTGCTGAGTCCCCGCCATCTTGAGTTTTCACAATTTTCGCAATAAGTTCCATTTATGGATGGCTAACGAATTTTTTTCGCAATGCATGGCATAAATAGTAACTTCTAAAGCTTTATCAAACTATTGCATCTCTAATGACTATATCAAATTTTTTATTAGCGACTGCAGGCGACAATTAAGCGATCTTTTCTTGCAGGCGGTTATAGACTCATACTAGCGATATTATTCAAGCAATACATATTTTAAAAAATATGCAAAGTAATGCCCGATGCCTTGTCGACGCTCCAAATTAAAAAATATAAAATCTCCGATGCAAGTTACGGCGAAAATTCCGCAAATCCAGAATGGCGGGGGTTGATTCCCCTTAATGTAGAAAGACCTACACCTTGGAGTAAATGAGAAAAGAGATTTGGGAGGCTCTTAACATCGGGGTCTTGAGAACCGATGAGGGTAAAGTGAGGTGAGTATGGAGCAGCGCCGGAATGAAAGGGTGAGAGAAAACGGCATATCCCCGAGAAAACCCCGATACCAGCAACATCGTCTAGCACGATTCCCACTTGCAAAAATTCGGATTGTACCGACCGGGGATTGAACCCGTTTCGCCTTGGTGGGAGGCGAACAGTCTAACCACTCAACCACCGGACTCCTATATCTTGGACTTGCTTACTTTTCAACATAGAAAACCATCAAGTCTTGGTAAAGGCTGTTTACGATAAAGAGAGCACTTTTGAAATTAACCTTAAAAAAAATGTCATTGCTCCTGCGTGGCATATATTTTAACGGGCGCGCTGAGTGACACGCGCCCAGTCAAGTTAGTAGCGATGGAGATAATGTAATTCCATATCTTAACTTCGGATAAAAAGTTCTAAGTAACCATTTGTTATAACTTAAATTATTTCTTTTTCTTGATGTTTTTTATTCCGCCAAAGTGTAAAAATGAGCAGATTTGCCAAATATTTACTTTCCTAATAATTTCACAGTTTCACTTGACCGAGGTATGAATAAAGGGATGAGGTCCATGACAATGTTAATTTTACATAAGGCGGAAGAACACACAACGTGCCTACAGGTAGATCTTAACCAGGTTTTCAGAAGTGCTCATTTTACCGTGAACAGCCTATATTAAACAGGACTACTCAACTAAGATGTTCACCCCAGATATCTTCCGAACCACTGAAGTTATCGAAATTTTTATTTATAATTCGTAAATAGCACTACGAGGCTCATAAGACGTGGTTCACACCTATTTCGAGGTGTAATTAAGTACTGAGATATCGATATAATAGCATAACATGATATTCAACGGCGAATACAGTGAAGAGATTATTTTGAAAACCCGACGAGCACATTTTGTATTAAAAAGGGGGTGTCCGTAGGTGTTTGTATTTGACTATAGCTGAGGCGGGGTAGGTTGCGTCATTCGCTGGTAGATGTTCAGCGGAGTGTTGTATTTACACAGGTGACGCATGCACTAGTGATACAGTCAACACAGGTTTGGAATGCATCTGAAAGGTTGTTTGTTGGTGTTGATGTTACAGACAAATAAAACGTGTGTTCAATTTGATTTTCATAGCTTTATTACAATTAATTCACCGAGTGATCGTGTCTGTTTCACAGTCCACGCCAATGAAACATCTCTCAGAGGAAGACGCTACCTTCTCTGCTACAGCTACAGTCAAATGCATACAGCTGTAGAAACCACCTTTTATCACAGAAAAGAAAGTGCTCGTCGGACTTTCAAAATAATCACAGCCACTGAACTAGACGCTTAAGTCCAATGGTGCACGAAAGTAGTATAATTACCCGATTTTCGTTATAACTTGTGTTTCGGAGGGTTTATCCAAACTTATGGCGCAATACGTAAATACTAATTTTTAACAACTTCTTGCAATGTTAGAAATTCACTACCTTTATTATTCTGTGAGCACTGATGGAAGATAAGAAATAAGATATTCTTTCTTGTCTTCCATCAGTGCTCCGATAGTAGTAATGGTAGTGAATATATATCAGTGTAAGAAGGTGTTCGAAATTATTCTTTATGTCTTGTCGTGCCAAAAATTTTGAAAAATTCTCTGAAAAATCATTTTTTTTTTTTGCCAAAATTAAAGTAAACACACGGCTTTCGTGCACCATTCCCCTAATAACCTATTATGCTATTGGGAGAAATAAGTATATTCCCACTTTAAAAAAATCAAAGTTGATATCGTTTTCTCAATGACTAATTACATCTCGGAACAGACATAGATGGTGTCTTAAGAGCCCCAAAGTACAACTTACGAATTTGAAATAAAAATTGCGACACCTTCAGCGTTTCGAAAGCTATTTGGGTTGAAGAAGATCTTCGCTGGATCATCCTTCATATCAAAGCTTGTTTTCGCATACTGTGCTATGTAGCAGAGTTTCTGGAGCTCTTGCGGTTTCATCTATAACCGTATTTTCTCATGTAACACAGAACTGGTTAAGGAATAAGAGGACATGCTCTTTCATTTCTTTTTTTTCTTCCGAACTATGAAATTTGGACAACATTTCTGGATAGATACAAAAGAAAATTCTAGCTTAAAGATTTCTTTAAGCAGAAATATCAAATTTTCTGGCTCTTGCATTAGCGACTTATCCCAGGAATATATCTACGTGGAGAATCAGCCACCCTTAAATTCATAAGGTTTATGCAACTCACCATTTACGAAATAACGTAGGAAGATATCCTCTTTTTAAGAATAATAATTGCTTCTGGAGTTAAGATTGCAGTATATCGTTCAGTATGAGCCTTGTCTGGAAGCATTGCCGTAGTCTACAGGATGTACCTAAATTCGATCAACAAACTTAAAGTGTAGGTTAATCACAAAAAAATAAGTTGAAAACATGCACATGACATGTGGTCTAAAATTAATTCTAAGGAAGGTACATATTTTTGAAGTTTATTGCAGCACCACTGTAATGTACTCTCTGGAATCTTCTCCTCCCTTTAATAGCTGCAAAAGTGTGTTATTGGGTATTGTGCGAGCCCCACCTGCTAGGTATTGGTAAATATTATTTTGAAATTAAAACACGAATTACTCGAACGGTGGAATTTAAGGTATTTATTCAAGGTGACTTTTTTTGTTAATTGTGGTATGTGGATTAATATCCATCCTTTAAATTAAGAATGTGCCACCGTGACATGGATCTTATTCGAAATAGGGGTAATAACAGGGATTATTAACATGAAATAATTTGATGACAGCGACAAGTGCCGTGGTGTTTGAAGATCTTTGTTCACTTAACCATTATCCAGACAATTGGTGTTCTATCTTAAATATTATCTCCAATATTTGTGAAAAAAAGAGTGCTCCAGACCCAACTCCAAAGATGTGTAGAACCCTTAGTATTCACTTTAGATCATAGGTTGTATATATGTTTTCAAATTATTTTATTCATGATTAACTTACAGCCGAAGTTTGTCGGTCGAATTTAGAATCATTCTGTATACAGCACATCGAAATATTATAGTAAGTCTAGGGCATTATTTTGAGTGTATATGTGTTAAAGATACATCGTAATCCAAAATGTAACCTGAAACTTGTTTTCTCTGTGCATTGAAAGGTGTAGCGTTAGTTGGTATATAAACGTGAACGTGCTTCTGTTGAATATAAGAAACATACGACAAGCTGAATCACAGCAGGTTTCATATATTTAGAATAATCAAAAGGATGTTATTTTAACTGGTATATCAATCTTAATTTTGGTTGCAAATTGAGATTTTATGAACGCTTTGCTGCTGCACAAACCATATACTATGAATGAAAATGTTGTCCTCACAGATAACTTTCATTTATGCAGTGGCGAGTGAATTTATACATGTTATAGATACGTCTTTCGTCTTTGAAACCTATTTGCGATCACATGGTGTTTTACTTATTTCACAAAATTGAAATACTGCCTCATTCACTCCAAATATATAAATCCAGTAATGGCCGATATCGCGCACTTAGTAAGATGAATTTACAATATGTTTAGGATTACAAACCTTTTTTTTTTTATATTGTACTGTCGACCAAGAGAGGTAGCAGGCACTTTCTTAATGGAAAGTGCTCCATTTCGTGTTTGAATTTCTGTAAGCACGAAACATGTCTTGATTATGCTGTAAACATAGTGCATTAAGCAATTTCAGTTTCGCTTAGAGCTACTGTTAAATATTTTTCTCTTAGCGTGGAGTTTTATAGGGGTAGATTATTTTGACCACGTCCTTAAGCTTGTTAAGAGAAAAAGAGAAGCGGAGCGGAGAGATTTAGGTGGTTCTTAACATCTAGTTCTTGAGAGCCGGTGAGGGTGAGGTGAGGTGAGTATGGAGCAGTGCCGGAATGCAAGGGCGGGGGAAAAGGGAGATCACCGAGAAAACCTGCCGACCAGTGGCATCGTCCAGCACGATTCCCACGTGCGAAAATCCGGGAGTGAACCCACCGAGAACCGAGCCCGGTTCGCCTAGGAGGGAGGCGAGTAGTCTAACCTCTACACCACCGCGGCCCCGAAGAAAGAAGAGAAGAGCCCGAAATTTGTTACTCGAGGGTATGCACGGTGCATAGTCAAATTAAGTTTCTGCTGCCAGGCAGTGCAAATTGTTATGAATATGACTTATGGCCATATTTACACACGATAGATTTCGGGGACGTAGCTGATTGGTAAATGAGATGGTAGAACATATATGTTAATGAGGTGATTTAATTATTGTACTAGGCTCAGACAATACAAACACTGTAATATTAAATGTAACGGGAAGCTAATAGAAGTGATATATTATATTAAACTACATTATTATACTGGTTAGCTCACGCCTATTTAATTATTGTCTACTAGCTTTCCTGTGCTACTTCGTTCGCATGACATTTAGGACTTGGAATCGCTCTAACCAATGCTCTTGGAAGGAAAGGACGAGAGCCCATAGACAAAAATAAAGGGGAAATGACGGAACTTTTTTTAACAATGCTTTTGTTTATGCAGTTATCCTAATAAAAGTTAAATCCACTACCTATGCACATCCTTGATCATCATATTTTCGGAACCGTTTGAGGCATCTCGATGAAAAAAAAACTAAGTTGGTCTGTGGGTTATTATCTATAAACTTTATAAAGCTTGTGTCAGTACGTTCAGTGGTTTTTAAGTTAAATCCGGTCGGACAGACAGGCAGACATGGAAAAAATTAAAATTAAATATGGCTTAGTAATCAATTATACCATATGAAAAAATAATTAAAAGTGGAAAATTCGAAAATCACTTCTATTTTATCTAGTAGTATGGACTGTCCACGCCTTAAACTTGATGCCGAAGGCTGTCTCGTCTTGTAGAGCGATTAGCGGCGACCGGACCCACCCATTCTTCTGTCTTCCCCTGAAGCTGGCCGGACGTGGAAAGGCAGCGTGCCCTGGCTCGTGTTACCCTATATCGGCGCGTTATTTTGATATAGCTCTCGTCGATTGCTGACTGGTGGAGGGGAATATTGCTGTTGGCCCTTGTTTTGCAATATGCTGTTCTGATTTCCGGCATCCTGGTATACTGAAGTTGTGCTGCTAGGCTCATACCAGGATCCCAAGTTAGGGCTCTTCCATACAATCATAACAAAATGTCATACAGTATTGCCTAAACACGTGTGGTAAGTTCAGTTCCGGGTAAATATTTAAAATCTTTTTTACTTAAAACTTCAGAACAACGAGTGTTCATGTTTTATTTTCCTCGTGGGGAGTTTTCTTATATCTTTTGCTTGTATTAGGCTATCTCACGTGACTTGGAGTATTAAGAGTTATCAGACTTTACTAGTCAGTTCTCAAGCTTTCCGGCCATTAAACGCTTGTCGTTTCGAGACACTGCAAGACAAACGGATGTTAAACATTCACAATTTATATTCACTGGTTTTAATAATTTAACAAATACAACTTAGTTGTAATATTTATCGTTTTTTTAACGTGACGCAACTTATAATCGTCTTGTATTTATCTGATTTCTGTTAATTATGTTTTATATTTCTTTGGCCGTTTATAATAATAAGGTTAAATATTCATAGCATCTACTTATTTATAGGCCTATGCCCACTCTTGAAATATGCGGCAGATATGGTTTGTATATGCAGGATTGCCGCTCTGAAATATTATTTATACATATTTTAACGTTTTTTGAGCGGCAAACAATTACCGCTTTAATTTTGTTTCATATGAATCACACAACACGATAATCACACTAAATTCAAACGGTTTTTCAATTTACATAGATAACGACGTGTCCCATTTTTTGTCCTTTATGAGAAATTAATCACTTTCGTGTGAATTTCCGTGTTTGATTAATTTTGTCGACGGGGATTTAATAACCGTGATTGCGTTTTTTGATTCCCTGGGGAGAACGTAATAATTAGCGTCAAACTCTGTGTATATTCCTAGATAGATTGTAATACCAATTATTTTTCATACTAAATTATTATACAATTTTATAAATGCAATTTTTATATTTCCATAACATTAACAGTAGTTAAGCATGATAAGATTAAAATTTCTCCCTCCTGGTTTTAATTTTTGGAGTGTAATTTTCAGCTACCTTTTTTGCTCGTCAGAATAATTACAGAAATATTTAAAGCTTCGTCATAAAACTTCGAATAAAGTTTGTTTGATTTTTGAGTACTGCTAGTGTACATTAAAGAGATAATTATTTATTTTAATGTAACGATTTACATAGCATAATTAGGATAAATATAAACCCTACTGATAAGAGGAGAAAAATCCACTAAAGGCCAAAAGTGTAAGATTTCTTAATGAAATTTCACTCACATGTAAAGGAAGTAATTGAACCTCAATGTAAAGTAAAATTAATGTACAAATATGCCGTATGTGTAAACAGGTCATGGAATATTCCTTTCCTGTACTGTAACATTACACTTTAAGTACGGGAATATCGACTAGACGGTAAAGTAAAGTAATTTAACAAAATTAAAAAAATGCAAACCACAATTTTTTTTCTAAAATATGAAATATTAAAACAATCATGGGTCCAAATCCATTTTAAATAACGTTACCATCGTTCCCTTGTGTTGCATACTTTCATATAAAGTAATTAATCGTAATTGTGAGATCTATTAGAATAAACTCTTTAGCTTTAGAGATGAATTTAAGTAAATGGCAAAAAAATAAGTGCTTTTCTCTTCTTTTGGTGTTTCCATTTATAAATATTTTAGTAGAAAAGCTGCAACTTCATAGAAATAAATTTAATGGAAAGTAGAAATTATTTTCATCAACAATACATTTAGCGAGATCGTAGTAGTAGGCCTAATTGTTGGGATGGTCAGTTGACTTAGAATTATATGCACTGCTTTAGGTTGTAATTTAATAAAAAGTATTATAATAATTTGAATTTAACACGTAACAGCGTGTGTTATTTCTGTAGTATTATGGAATACTCCCACGAATTAAAATTAATGCATTAAAAAATTGTACATCTAGTGAGAGATTTTAATGTACGCGTTTCTGCAATCAGTGAAAACGTCTTCGCAACTGTACTCCATTCTAACATCCAAGTTGTACTTTGCTTGATAAATTTTTGTTCTGTTAAATAATTAAGATCATTTTTTATAATTATTTTATCATCCAAACATGTTTTATATACCCTCTGCGAAATTATTTCATTTTGCTCTTTTATCGCCTGCTTAACTCAATGTTAATCTCACAAGCTTTATAACATGGCTTCTTACTTCATTTGAAACTTATTTCGAGTAAACTCAAAGAGTTTGGAGCACATAAATGACATTTGCATATCACAATTATATTTTTCCATACACGCACGGGATATTTCCCTGTTGTATGATATTAAGGAAATTGATTTCACATACAACGTTGAGGATCATATACTTTCAATTATCTTAAATTTTATTGAGAATTGTTTACTTCGTATGAAGTGCCGGATTTTTGTTGCCATATTTAACCTGAGTATCACCAATTTTCAGTAATTTGCACTCTGTATTCAGCAGAGTTATTATTCTGTTATCAGAAATTTTGAATCGTTTCCTTTGCTTTTGTGAACTGGCCAAGAGTTTTTCTTCCCAATAAGATGGCGAGTAACCTTAAAGGCCAGGTTACCATGGCGTTTAACTCTGACATTGATGTGGCGAATTATTCCGTGTATGGCATGTTTATGTGTGCTTTTAAAGCGAGTTATGTATGGTTAAGTATGTATGTTACCTGCATCGACATGATAATACACAAAACGCATTGTGTGAGAGCAATAATTAGCATTAAAATTAACCGTTTAGTTGCAATGACTCCTCGTTTCCTATTCTGTATGCTGTCCGTTGCCATTTTGACAGTTTAATAGCACCTCAACACCTTGCGGAAATTTAGAGAAAAATTAGAAATAAACATGAGTCAAGCCAATACACGGGAGTAAATGTCGTATTACGCAGCACTCAGTATCACAGTCCTTATTTCTTTGGGCACATATTTAGCCAGGACAGACGTTTACGTGCATTTCGGGTTGATTCCTCAACTTCGAGCAAAAATAAACGTCTTAAGATATACTCTTTATGAATGAACTTGGAAATGACAACAAAACGCAAACCTGATACCAAATATGTTGATTTATTGCCCATAAGAAGAATGTATAAAAATACACAAGTACACCGTATTCTACAATTATATATATATATATGTGTGTGTGTATGGTGTGTGTGGTGTGTCTATGTATATATATATATATATATATATATATATATATATATATATATGTATATGTGTGTATATGTATATATATATATATAAACTATGACTAGAGATGGTGGTTTATCACGGAAAATGTTGACTGTTTAATAGGATTCAACATACTGTATACACGTCCGACAGTTTTTTTTTTTTTCCGTATTGTGCGGTCAAGTATGTATGAAGTTACTACACCATTTCACTGGACCAATGAGGATTCTAATACTATAAGGCACAACACGTTCGTGATTGATCTGCAAACAATTTACCCGAGTCAAAGTCTTGTTAATTTAATACTGAACGAATAAACTACTAAAAGTGTTATAGAATATATGTTGGCTCAAAAATTTCTCGCGATTTCCCATAATCTCTGAGGATGGCTTATAACGTGCACGAACGAAGTAATACAACCTCAACACGTATCTGTTAACTTGAAATTCATATCACGGGTCACATAGTTCTTACATTTTAAGAGAATATAAGAACGAGAAATTATTATAGTTATCATTATTTTAGTATCTATTGTATGCTTCAATTTATACAACGTCTGATCAATTTACGTTTATCGGTTCTTCGGCTATACGTCGTACGCCAATGTTTTACTAGTAATGGTGGCTACATGACTGAAACTGTAAAAAGAACAGGCATATCCTTCAAGCTTTACTGAAGTGCCCAGACATTCGTAAATTCCAGTTTATCGTTTTGAAATACTCGTTGAGGTCGGTTTTAAACTGTTATGCTACTTTCTCCTAAACTAGCTAGCCAAATAGACAATACTTAAAAAGTATTTAAGTTTCCCAAACTAGTCGGGGTTGATGCAAATTTTGTAATGTGTTGCACATACGTGATAAGCAATCTAAAATGTTTAAGGGAATGACATTATGACGTATATTATTTTAAACCAGCCATAAATAGATTAATTTCGTGTAATTCTGCAAATAGTTTGTTTATTTGCGGTTTTAAAACCCTAGGCTCTATTGCATTTGGTGGTAACGTAAAAGAAAATGGAGGAAAGGAAAGTTAGAATTTTCAGGAATTTGGTTTTCACTTTAAATTTTGCTTGATTTGGTTTATTAGTCGCGCCTGTTTTATTTCCCAGGCTAAACGAAAAGGGGATGGAAAGTGGCTTACAAACTAAATTATACTAACCGATATGAAAATGGCACACACATATCTGAGCTGTGCTGGGGATTCAAAACCTGAAACCTCGTTGTTCAAGCGAAACTATGTGCCATGGCCACGAATGTCGCCGCACTTGAACAAATCTGACATTTGGTTCCATTACGACGTCATTTGGACATTTCAGGAGGCCGCTTAAGTGTCGACAGTGCTATTAATGCAGTGTGTCGCATATATCTCAGAATCAATATCTTTTAATGTAAATATTATATCAGGAACAATTACTTTTCCGGTTTCCAGTATGGATTGGTTCGAGAGATATGACATGTTTCCGACAAATTTATGGATACATATCAAGAGTAAAACATAGTTTCGGTACCTGTGGAGACCATCAAATTTTAATGTACTCCCAAGTAAAGTTTAATTTCTTTTCGACTAAAACTAAGTAGAAGACTATAAAAGAGATAATTCCGGTGACTGCAAAACTAAGAGGTAAAGGCTGTTCACGATAAAGTGAGCAATTTTGAAATCAACCTTATAAAAATGTCAAAGTAGTGCCATACAACTACGTCGAAGATAAAATGTTAGGTTACCATTTGCGGCCCCTTAAATGATTTATTTCACTTTGATTTTTTCTAATGCCTCAAAATGTAAAAAAATGAGCAGATTTTAAAAATTCTCACTTTTGTAATAATTTCACAATTTCACTGGACCGATGCATGAATAAAGTGATGACGCCCATGACAATGTTAATTTTACGTAAAGCGTGAGACCACACAACGTGCATACAAATAGATCTTCAGCAGGGCTTTCAAAAGTGCTCATTTTACCGTGAACAGCCCATACAAACATTCAGCATAGGTGATCTAAAAAAGCTGGTACAGTTATGGAGGAAAACGCTTCGTACATTCCATTCGTGCTTTGTTCACACTTTTTGAATAGAACCTTTCAAAACTACCCCATGCATGACGGGTTTAGTTGTTTTCAAATATGTCACAATGTATAACAAGCGTTTGTGTTACCATAAAAGTACCTTATTTTTAGATAGATTGAACTTACGAAAAACATAATTACATTAAATGTGCACGACGCGGAGGAATATCCTGAAAGTTGAACTTCAGCAGGGCTTCAGAAAATTCGTAAGTAACCGTGAATGGGCTATTGCCTGTTCACGATAAAGCGAGCACTTTTGAAAACCCTTCATAACATACACTTGTGTGCACGCAGTGTAGCCTATTCTTCCACCATATGTAAAATTAACATTGCCACGAGCCTGATAACTATATTCATGCATCGGTCAAGTGGAACTGTAAAATAACGAGTAAAGAAAATATTTTACAAATTAGCTTATTTTTACACTGATATGCATGAAAAAAAAATAGTAAGCAAAATATATAATTTCAATATTCACAAATGTTTACCTGACGCTTATAATGCTACATTAAGACATGGAACTACATTCTCTCCCTCGTTATCAGCCTGTCCCCGTTACAATACACGCAGGTATACACTGTTCACGATAAAGTGAGCACTTTTGGAAGACCTGTTTATTATCCTAATTTTATGCACGTTGTGTATTCTTGCGCCTTACGTAAAATTAATATTGCCATAGGCCTCATCACTTTACTAACGCGTCGGTCAAGTAAAACTGCGACGTTATTAGAGAAGTGCATGTTTTACAAATCTGCTCATTTTTTACACTTAGATGAATAAAAAAGACAGGAAACAGAGGAAAAGATTTAAGTTATCGCAAATGGTTAACTAACACTTACTATTCAACGTTAAGACGTGGAACTACTTTCCCTCCATTGTTACCACTTCACTGGGCGCATGCCACTCAGTACGCCTGTTAAATATATGCAAGATGCAAATAGGATCAGTGATTTTTTCTAAGGTTGATTACAAAAGTGCTCAATTTATCGTGAACAGCATTTAGTGGCAGTATACATTTTTCAAAGGTTGATTTCAAAAGTGCTCATTTCACCGTGAACGGCCTTTGAACCAGGAGAGACAAGTGCCAGACACTTGTGGCAGTTTCTGCTCTTGTTACGTCCCCAGATCCCGCAGGAATAAGGCGAGGCGCCTTCCCTGCTATAAATTATACCAGCTTTCCTTACAAGGAAACTGTAACGAGCTAAGTTTGTCTGTGGGAAACAGGAAAGAAGCCCGAGGGCGAGAGAGAAGGGTTGTTTGGCACGAGATGTTATCACTTATTGGTCCAGGGAGCTGGGTTTTCTTCGAATTAGGGCAAGGGGTGGAACTAAGGAGAGGGGAAGGTGATGAAAAAGAGGTTGAAGGGGGGGGGGGGGGGTGAGAGCCGAGGCACCACAGGATGGGGTGCGAAGGGGCAGGAGATGGCAATACGCGCATCGCCAAGCCAATCGAAGGAATAACTTATTGCTCCGGGGAGGAGCGATGTTACGTGATAAAACGTTTAAAAGGCGTCTCAAGTCTTGGGGGGGATTACTTCCAGTTTACTGCGCGCGCTCGTAAAAACCTTTTTCTGTTGGCTCTGTGTCCATATCCTTGGCCGGAGATGACGAGCAGTCGCACCGAGTTGCGAACATGCGAGTATATCACGACGGTCAGTCCTTCGAAAGCCTGCAGTAGCTTCCGACGGAGCTCAGGTAATTTCCACGTGTATAGAATTTCCACAGAGGGAATGTAGACTCATGCCCTACTGTTTAATTAAGGGTTATGTAAGTACCTATCAATAGTGAAAATATTTTTCTTGCTTTTTGTTTAAATTTATTTTATGCAAGTGAATAATCAGATTTGTAAAAAAAATATTTTTCTATTAATTTTACAATTTCACTTTACTTAACGCGCGACTAAAGTGATCAGGTCCATGACAATGTTAATTCTACGTATATCGGAAGAATACACAATCTGCATACAAGTAGAACTTGAGCAGGGCTTTCAAAAGTGCTCTGCGTACTGTGAACTACCAGTAAAAGTTTATAGGGATTGTTGTTTCCATGGTTTATCTCGTCGCGTCAGAGCAAGACCTTTTATGGAAGGGAAACTATCAATAACCAACTGTGTTTCAACTAACAAAAGTGTGCTTCTAGTGACAGCGAGTCGGTTATAAAACTTCACACTCTAAATGAGAATCGATAAAAATTAAAGCGAATAAGAGGTGTGTGTCAAGAGGTTTACGGACGGCGCTTGACATTGATGTCCGAGCGCTGGTGATGGTGAAGTGAGGAGAAGAACATTTAGTAACAGCGGAATGGAAGGGCGAGGGGGGGGGGGTGCTCCAATAAAATCCAACGGCAACGTCCGCTGCGTCTTCAACGCGCGCAAATCCGTTTGACCACGTCGGGTATCGACCTTGGTTCGCCTAGGTGTTGGCGGGGTCGCGTAGTCTGGCGACTACACCACCGTGGCCCCTTAACCGAATAAGAAGAAATTAGAAGGCGCGCTAGTAAACCAGTTTCACCGCTTTGCCGAAGGTTTCTCCTTATTTGCAGTGGATCAGGCTATTCGCAGTTGCAGTAAAACATCTCTCACAGATTTATAATACATAAAACCAAACTAAA
The DNA here is from genome assembly GCA_029891345.1 of Dryococelus australis. Lineage (NCBI taxonomy): Eukaryota > Metazoa > Arthropoda > Insecta > Phasmatodea > Phasmatidae > Dryococelus > Dryococelus australis. The sequence continues at coordinate 67,144,443 of CM057004.1, read as the reverse complement.
GATATATCCTTTGAGTAAAGTACAACTGGATCTAACTATTTATTTACATAATCACTAAAGGAAACGAATACTATACCCAATATTTACCCCCTTTCCTCTCTAGATATGTTGGTATCAGTAATTAAAGTACTAAACTTTAATCAGACACGATTCGTTTTGAATCTAAAGGCTACGTACATGTGATGTGTAGCTACACTTGCTAATGATTTTTTAAATAAATTCTTGTATTTTATAGGCCGGGATGTACATATCGCCAGGTCTAGACGGAACAATTGTGACAGGATAAGCGTAAGGTACACAAATAAAAAACCTTCCAGAATTCATAGAATTTTTTCCAAAAATGCCAAAGAAAATCTAGCGAAACTAGTAAAACTATTTTTACTCCTGATATTTTTTTTTCTCAAGTAATGCTGGAGTTTACTTAGTGACCTTTCAAAATTTTTGTAATATTTGGCAGACTATGGTATTCATTCCCACGTCTCCCAAAGAAAAAAAGTGCGCTTTGATATATCCAAGAGTCTTGTCCTGAAATAAAACATCGCAGGGTTGGTTCGTTTCTAATTAAACATTTTACTTTTCTTTGCCCGTGACAAAGTTTGCTTTCCGAAGCGTGGTTCGGATATTGTAGGCCTAATTGCATTACGTATTCCATTGTTAACTATTGAAATTAATTGCTGATCTCTGCCATTTCTCCCTGGTAACATGACTGTACTATTATTTTTTAAATGAGTCATCAACAGTTGAAGGCAGTAAGTGGCAGTGGTTTGGACGGGAATTACGAATAATGCTTTCGGTGTTCACCAACGGGAATGCTTCTATTGTGTTTTATCAACAGTTTTGAAAGCGAGCAAGTACAACCCTATATTTTGGGCATTAGTGATTCTGGAACCATCAAAATATTATTTTAATTCGTAAGCTCTATTTTTGTGTCAGTATATTTACTATATATAGTATAGTATACATATTAGACACAGTATATATATTATACATCGTATATATTATATCAATTATATATACTAAGTAATATAAATATTATATATTTTATATGTTATATATTATATATTTTATAATATATACTACATATATTAGCGAGGTGATGACGTGGTAAACACAAAGGACTGATATTCGAGACGACCTGATTTCGGTGTATCATGGCAACCTGAAATCACTCGAGGCGAACGCTGAGATTGTTCCTAAATGCAGATATTGGCCGATTCCTTCACCATTCCATCTTCTCTCAGCAACTTGCTCCGTCTGCAATGACCTCGTTGTCGATGAGAAGTTAAGCCCTACCTGTCTACCTACCTGTTCAAATGTATGGGAACGTAGAAATAAAATTGTCATTACAGATACTCACTATTTATTACAGGTTTCACCCATCAGTAATTGATGAAGAAGTATGACATTAAATAATTGCAAACTTTGGTTTTAAATAATTTATAATGCCAGCCTGACATGCATGACATTCCTTCGCTGTCGCTGGTAGGGCAGGGCAGGAGAAGCTATGAAGAGCAACGACATTCTAAGCAAATTCTTGTATCTAATAATATAGTACTTTTGACCTTATTCACGAAAACATTAAGTTGGGAACATTTGAAATTCTGCTTTCAATAGGAATTCCTTTATGTTTCTGAGCAAACAAATATCAACTCTATATTGATTATAGCGTGCATATAGTCAGGTTTACAGTTGTAGGGATGGAGACCGACTCCTATTCTTGTGGCAAGAAAATAAAAAGTCGCAATGGTTGACTATTCGTGTAAAGATGCCATAAAGAATTCGTTGGAATTCAGTAGAAAGAAGTTAAATCTCGAGTAAGAAACTTGTTCAGTCTCGTGCAGACACAGTATGCCTTGAAATGGATAAGTTGAAGTTTGAACCCAGGGTATACGTTTGGAAGCACCGTGTGGTGCGGTGACCTTCGTTCAAGAGGCCGGGGGTTCGTTTCTGAGTGGTTGCGCTGTCTTGAACGTCCCCATTCTAGGCTAATGTGGATCCCTTTACTACGTATCGTTCTCATGTTCAGTACTATTCTCTGTGTATACAGAATGGGGTTGAATTCGACCGACACACTTCGCGAAGCGATTACATAAGCGCAATCAAGTGCGGAATTTATGGGACTCTTTCTGTCTAAATTGAATATTAAAGGAAACATGAGGCATTGGAAATCGTTTTTAAGCTGTAGTTCTTGTGAAATTAAACTACAGTATTACAAACATTGTTTCATAATATCGGGATCTTTTAACTAGAGCAAACTATTAACAATACCTCCCTGTCGTAATGAAAATAGCAGGGGTCGCCATACTCTTTCTGCAGGCAATATTTTTCTTGTCCGGAATTATGAATGTTCGATTCTCGTTTATTGAGCAGTATGGCCTAGCTAACAAAATGGCTCGCTTGTTGCAACTGCCCAGGATCCACCGTTCTTGTGTAAAACGAACACAAACTTTGGGTGCAGCGATGCAGTGCGTAGCACGTAGGTAGGCGTAATGCACAGTAAACAACATGCACCATACAATAATAAACTTCAAGAGTGCTGAAGCGATATGTCTGTTTTTGGGGACAGTTAGCGTGCTGATTCGCTGCAGAATTGGCATTTCATAGCCTGAGATATATATATGTGTGTGTGTGTGTGTGTGTATATATATATATATATATATATATATATATATATATATATATATATATATATATATATATATATATATATATATATATTCGGCGGCTGAGATTCAGTTTGGCTAGCCAATGCCAATACTTTCTGCAGGGAATCAACACACCAACTGTGTGTATATATAATATTAATGTATATATATCAGTGTACATAAAATATTAGTGTATATAAAATATTAGTATACCTATATTAGTATATATTTGTATATAATATTAGTACATATATTAGTATACATGTTTATATAATATTAATATATATGTATATAAAATATCAGTGTAAATATTAGTATATATGTATATATATAATATTAGTATATATATATATATATATTATATTAGTTTGGTGTTATGAACAGGTGTGGAACCAAGTGCAAAACTAGTTGTTCCTAGAACTCATAAATAGTAATTTCTAAAATAAAAACGGATATAAATATGTTCGGTGAAACTTTCAAGGAAAATTAATTATTTTAATGTCTGTTGTGCTCTGAACTGTATGTTACGAATTTTAAGGAACAATTTTTTAAGATAGCGACTGGATCCAAAGTTGTGAAGGGGATAAAAAATATTCAGTAGAAAGCACTTTTAAGAAGAGGATAAAATTAGTTTTAGTATTCAGCTTCTTTATCCGTCTTACTGACGGGATGAAGTATGGAATTAAAAAGAGCAAGGAAGTTCTTAGATTTGTACGTAAAGTCGTACGCTTATGATTACGATTATTTTTCTATTTTTGTTTTCTCCAGTTTCATACTTGTTTCTCGTATGTATTCGCATAGTTTTCATTTTGTTGGGCTACATAAGTCATATCTCTCACTATCCTAAACTACTCGTTTATTCCCAAAAAAATAATATTTTTTATGGAACAATAAATTTTCTGCTAATTGAGGAATCCGAGAAACATTAATTATTGCAGTATGATTTCCGTCTCTTGGGTGCGTACTAAATGTATACTATTGCTAGCCAGTTAAAGGGAGGGATGCGATTCTTATGTAAAAACATTTCATACTCGAGCACATCCACTAGTGATGTCATACCTAAGAAATGGAAACTCTTTTAGGTATAAATTTGAATGTGTAATTGAGTAGTTGTGCAAGGCAATATTAAACATGTGTGCCTGCCAAATTAATTTTTTTTGTAAAGTTCTACTAAGTACATTGGCTGGTGACAGCTGGAATCTTTAAGGCGGAGAAATATATAGATAGAATATAATATCGTAGAAGTAAGTTTAATGAGTTCAACTATCAGTTCTCTGGTGAAAAATTACTAACCAATTCTTTCTCGGACCTTACTTAAGCAAATATTTTGATAATTTAAATATACCTATTTCTTTATTAGTTAAGTGCTTTTTAGTAAACCTACAGTTTAGCACTGTTTGATTTTGGATTCGTAAAAAATATATTTTTAAACATTTCAAAAGTAGGAATTAAAAGCAAAGTGATTTGTAAGATACAGTATTAGTTTTATTTATTATTTGATTATCAGGACATTTTTCATTTGGCATGTGCCTTAAGAATTTTCATTTGAATTTCTTATTTTTATTATTAATATTTTTGTCATCCGTTTCTGGTACGTGATTTTTGTGCGCGCTCCTACGAGAGGAAACATTATGAGTTTCCTACATATATGCTGGAAATATCGAGAAGGAGAAAAGGGAGGGGGAATTTGGGGGGATGATGGTGCTTTGCGTCATAGTGTATGAGCTATATTTTAAAACTGTATATGAACAGCCATTCAGCTTATTTTTATAACAATCTGAAAAGAATTCGTATAAAAAATATCCATGAATATTTCGAGTTAAAATAACAAGAGCTGAGCGAAAGATAACAGAATTATTTGCTCGTTCTCAAAAAGTCTAGTCATCAATAAAGACATGCAAAATTCGCGTTATCTTTCGGTGACCAAGATAAACTCCACTGTCTTGTACATAAGTGAGCAAAGTTAGAGGTTTTATTGGCCCCTAACATCAAAGGGGAGTTACCTACCTGTCTGATTTCGTTAAAGAAGATTGGCTGAAGTTACATTATTGGCTCACGATTCTCGCGTGGTGTGCTAGACATACTGCCGGCCTATAGCACAAGTCGGTCAAATGCACAGTAACTTGGAGTTCTGCTTATCGCTAAATGATAACGCGAATTTTGCAGGTCTCTAGTCATCAGTTATTGCCGTTTGCTTAGTAGAAAAATGAAATTATTTATCTTCCTGTTAGTTCATTTTAACATTTCAAACTTCCAACCGGCCCCCCTTGGTCACCTCAACACACAGCACTAAGATTATAAATATCCCACCCACACAACGCAAAAATAATGACGAATTAAGTTCTTAACTGCCGTTACTTTTTGGACATCCCAACGGGCACTGTAGCAATGAAACGCAAAGGATTTTTCAACAACGAAAATTTACATCTTTCCTCAAATGTTGCTGCGGCGTTGGTGGGTCAACTACCCTTGTGGCCCTCTTGACGTAAAAATGTTACGACAACGACGATAAAATAAAGGGTCAGTGCTCCGTCTTTTATGCTCTCGTAGTCTCCATGCAGCTTCGCGTAGACCCAATCCCTTTTCTTCTCTGGTATGGCCTTGGATAAAAGTTTCCAATCCGAGGCAAGAGCAAACATGACAGGCATAAACATGATCCCGGGTCAACATGACTGCCGAAGAAGGCGCCCTCTAGACGAAGACTGCGCGGCATCATCTATGCAACAGTTTTCTGGTTGGCTTACGTAATCTGTAATACCTCACTCGATTGGCTGCCCAACAACAATACGAAACAAGAGACGCTGCCTTAGGCAACTGACCCATAAACTCATGCTCAAAGTTCATAGCTGTTTTTTGTCACAACTTGCATAGTCCACTTACGGTAACTCCAAAATGTTCAGAAGCCCTGCTAAAGTTCTACTTCAAGGATATTCCTCCGCCTCGTGCAAAAAATGTATAAAAAATTTCACCAAAGAGACGGTGCATCGTATTTTTGTGCGCTCTCGGTTCTATAATATTTTCCAAGAGAACTATTTCTTACCAGGTATTACCTACACGCCTGTTTCGTATCTGTATCATCCATACTGATTATAAACCTAATATTGTTATTTACAGATAAATATATGTAAAAGTTCCTATTAACCAAAAATGAAATTCTTTTATGTTAACAGACATATAAAACGCCTGTGAGACACGGGATATTTAGGAAATTTTTCAAAGGTTTGATTTAACGATTGTGAAGGTACTGTACTTACCTTTCTTGAGGTGAGACACGTGCGTAACTCTCTAGGTTTACGTGAAACAAAATTTCCGATGAGAAAAATTTAAGTAACTTAAAAATATCCAAGCTAATAATTATTGACAACCACTCAAGTATACCGTGTAGGTCTTCAATCTGTGACAGTACTGTATATACGAGTGGGTTGAAATTTTGAAGTTATGTAAAATAAATAAGATATCAGGCCTAAAAGAAAGTGCAGTTACGGTGCTCTTCTGCGATGTATTAGTACATTTATGAGCGGTAATAAGTCTTTGTATACTAATTAAAGTAAGTTTAAAGCAAGGATAAATATGCAGATCACTACACTATGTCCAATTAAGCCATCCATTCAAGTGCAGGTTCATTTTATTAATCTGCCAGGAGATAAAAGTAGTAATCAGGCATTCACATTAGCAGGATATCTCCGATAGCGCGTGGGCGAGGAAATATTATAATCACGTGGACAAAGTTGGCAAATGTGAAACTTGCGTGTGGTCGCCGGACAGAAAGAAGATGGATAATTGACATGCGAAGTAGGGAACATTTCTTTGGATGCAACCGTAGTGAACACTGACCTCCCGAATTCAACTGTGGTCCCTATTGTTAAACCGCATGAAATTGTTTCGTCCAAAAAAAAAAAAAAAAAAGCAATGGACGGCGATGTAAGACATTCGGAACTTGACCGGCAAGTCCTACATTCTAAATAAGATTAAATTGCTTCACCAATTTGCATTAAGGCTGTTTCAAGAGCCAAGTATTTTTCTATATTTGGAAGATATTTTATGGTTTCGGGACACTGTACGGATAATCACTTGATTGAAGTACCGAATTAATTGACAACAATATTCCTAAATTTTTTTTAGCGTATGAGAATTTGAACTAAAAATATTGATTCGTACAAATCTTAAAAAGCTGTTTTAACACAAGCTTTAGTTCCTGGTAAATAACTCATAGAATTTACAGTAGTCACATGTTGCAATTTCTTTGAAATCTAACGCTTCAAATTATATATTTAAATTCTATCAACTTAATTTGAAAATAAAATACTAGCGAACCGCATAATAAATTCCGCAGAAATATATTTAATTACATTCTAATAACATGAATAGTTATTTTGAGTGTTGTGTAAAAGAATCAATTGTCGAATTTTGAGATAGCGCGAAAGAAATATATAAATTAAAAATTTATGTGGCCTTTTAATTTTTAAAAATAAGTAATTTTGCAGGCTCTTGAAACCAACCTTTGGAAAACAAATCATTGCTTCTTATGCCAGAATCACATAGCCCCGACCAAGCACGACAAGTCGACCCCGACACGATAGTTAAAAACTGACCAGTTAATCAAATACAAGCTAGATCTGACGTAAGTCTAACAAATTCTGTCATAAGACAAGCAGTTTTTTATTCAAAATTATTTATATTTTCGTCTCGTGCCATGCGGCACGACGAACAGAGCGTACAACCTTGCAAAAGGAAATGGACTAGCTTTCCTTACGGTAACATACGCGCAGCTAAAAAGGGAATAAAATCTGGGAACTTTCAGGATTTAACTCACAACAACGACAGTTTTACCTCCGCACGCCTAAGTTAACGTCTGCAATTTGTCACCATCACGCATAACAAATTTCCCGTCTGCCCACCGCCTTTGAAACTAGCTTAAACAGTCTACCAGCAACTTCAAATTGACTACGAAAATGTCTACTCTTCGTGTCTCAACTATCGTGCAGTATATTCAAGTAGTCGCATTGAAAATACAATTGCGTCATTTGTTACAGTTTTAGTTGTACCGTGCTGGGGCAACGGTGGTGCAGTGGTCAGACTACTGGATTTTCGCACGTGGGGATCGTGCCGAACTATGACGCTGGCCGGTGGATTTTCTCAGGGATATCCGGTTTACCCCTCCCTTTCATTCCAGCGCTGCTCCACACTCACCGCACTTCACCCTCATCGGCTCTCAAGACCTCGGTGTTAAGAGCTGCCCAAATCTCTCTGTTTTAAGACTTGAAGTTGTATTGCGATTACAATGTTTAATCTTACATCAAATCGATTTGGTGTTTTATTGCTCTGTACACTTTATAGAGTACGAGATGGGATTTCAGTGGCATGTCACATTCTTAACACTGGCGTTTTCACTCGTCAGACTCGTGAATATGCCCATTGAATTGTAAATGTCGCATGTATAGGAATGATTCAAATCTAGGAGAAAAGTATTATATTCTAAGCAATACTTTCAGAAACTTCCCAATCAACCGCGAACAATTTTTGTGAGTAAACACTCTCCTCATTGGTAGCTAGTTCTTAATTACTCGTTTTGGGGGTTTTGTCCCTTTTTTTATTACTAACTTCATGACTTGTGAGTTTTGCGTGTGTGTTATGAATGTACTGATGACAATAGCCAACCCTTGGTTGGTTTTTCACGCCTGAGTCATTTTAAATATTTTTATACCACTTGTTTTTTGTTGGCGCAGAGAGGGTGGGAGAGAGAGAGAGGGGAGGGGATGTTTAGGGGGTAGGGTTGCTACAATATAAAACAGAGTTAACCAACGGCGCATGACGGAAAATAAAGTTAATTTTATCTTTCCTACTAATTGCAAGGATAATGTATTAAAATAAATCATATTTATTCTGACGTTGGAAAACGAGAGGTTCGCGGTTGAAAGTCTCGCAGAGACGAGTTGCCAGCGGAAAAACTACGGACCAGCACAACGCCTTGCTCACAGAAGGGATGAGGCATTTGACGTGGGTGCCCGGATGGAGCAAAACACGTCATCACAGACGGCGGCCTTAAAAACTTCTTGCCTGTATCCGGAGTGAAGACTCCGGGGCCAACTGTATAAATAAAAGTTTCCCCGCCGTTCAAGTCCGGCGGACACATTACGGACCCCGCGCGACCGGCCATTACGCCAAGCACTCTCATCAGACGGCGTCGCCCTTCGCTAACGCGACCTAATTACTCCGCTCTCTTCTGGCCTTGCGCCTTATCATTGGGCGGCCAACCAGGCGCGCGTAAAAAATATTAGCGCCTAATAAAGGACATCTCGACTCAAAGCGGGTTAGTTACCGCGGTTATTAGCGAGTTTTTTTTAATAAAGCAGTAATGGCTCCCCACCCGCGCGTGGCCCGCAGAATTCGTCGTAATCCTCGCCGCTGCCGCACAGCGAAAACTTGAGTTAATGTTTTATTTTTTTCTCCCTCACGGACTTTCAAACCATCTAGAGGCATTGCAAGGGTATGACGCTTGGCTGCTGAACTTAGTTATGTCTCCTAGCGTCAAACTAAGTATGTCTAGCCCAAGTTTTAAGTGAACACTTTTGATGTAGGCTGCTTACTATAAAATGAGCACTTTTGAAAGCTCTCTCATTTTGAATAATAGTCAATAAATATACTTTATTATAGCCTTAGGCGTTAACTTCAGAGCGCGGTGGAATATACACACTGTGTTTATTACTTACATGGTGATATTTATTTTAATTGTGGTTAAAGGATTAAAAAACGACTGAAAGGAAAAAGTAACTATCCCCTCAAAAGTACTCACTTTACCTTGAACAGCCTATAGGATACCAACCTCTGAAAAAAATATTCTCTTGTTTTGTAAGTGTACGTACTGAAATCACGGCACTACAGGAGCACTTACGGTCAACTGTGCATTGTATATATTATCGTGTTTAAGATTAATTATACTTGTATAATGTATATATTACAGAACACACGGTTTATTATTTTGAACTATCCTACAGAGAATACATAATATTTTGCCCGCTAGAAATTTAAAAGTGTAGAAATTAAAAAGTTATATTAACAACAATTAAAGGGATAGATGATAGTAATGGCTTGAGGTACATAAAACGTAATTTGAAAAGTATATACTTAATTGACTAGAAAATAAATTTTTTACGGTTTTGACTCAAAAAATTGACTTTTTTTTTTGGCTTGTAGTGATAACTACTGTTTGACAAAAGCGTTCATAAACAGATGTTCTTATTTTGATTGGCACTTTTGTTATGTTATGATGTGAAATAAGCGACGAGTTCTGAAATGGATGTTTAGACAGTTTTGTGTGAACCTCTCAAGTCTTCAGAGTTTTGTTACGGATTTAGCTCGAACTGAGTTTCTGACCTCCATAAAAATTACCGACCTCCCGTGACGCAGTCGGCTGGCGCGCCACCGATTTGGGGTGCGGGAGGCTCTGGGTTCGAATCCCGGGTACGGCATGGGTGTTAATTTAAGTTATGTTATAAGTTAGTCTGTAAGCCGTCTCCTGCTAAGCTTTCAAGCATAAAACCGGGTGACGTTAAAAAGCCCTTTGCAATACAATCCATAAAAAATGGTCTGTAAGAAACATTCGTATACTCGTTGATCAGATCGTTTGAATATAACATGATTCCGAGCTGTGAACATTTCCACCGTTGACAGCAAATAAGGAAAAGTACCTTGCACTGAGAAACATATTTTGTAGCTGCCGCATTTTCTTCTTTCCAATGCGAGCTAACATCTTATTAAAGGTGCAGTTTTAAATTGGCGCGACGCAAATAGTTTTATCGCTGCTTTATATGTAAGCATGAAAGTAAAGGCTGCTCACATTAAAGTGAGCACTTTTGAAATCAACCTTAGAAAAAAGTCACTGGGGCAGTGACATGCGCCCAGTAAAGTTGGTAACGATGGATGGGAAGTGGTTCCATATCTTAACGCCAAATAAAAAGTGTTAGGTAACTATTTGTGATAACTTATATTATATATTTCGCTTTGTTTTTTTTATGTGTCTAAGTGTAAAATTGAGCAGAGCTGTAAAATATTTACTTCTCTAATAATTTCACAGTTTCACGTGACCAACGCATGAATAAAGCGATGAAGCCCATCGCGATGTTGATTTTACATAAGACGGAAGAATACACAACGTGCATGCAAGTAAATCTTAAGCAGTGCTTTCAAAAGCGTCATTTGACCGCGAACAGTCTATTGTCGTTCAGTCGCGCCGCTGTAAGGCAGCGCTCGTGCAGCAGTTGTAGCGACGAAATACTTGCATCTACGCTGCAAGTAAACAGGAGATATTTACAGAAACAGGAGCCAAGATGGTAGTTTCCTGTTGATGGAATTACGTACAGTGCTATTTCAAATGAGGTGATATTTTCTCTACACCATGTAGAATTCGCATGAACTATAGCAACTATGGCATGTAGTCACCAGCTAAAGTGATAAATATGTTTACGTAATACATTCACTTCTGAGTACAGAAGCATTAAGCAACAGTTTCACAAAACTACGTGGCAGAAAATAAATAAATAAACGTTGTGCTATCGCTTAATGGTTTCGAAATTTTTTCATAAATTTCTCAAAAACGGCGGGGTTTTAAAGCGATAACACAAGACTACCTACTTCAAAATATTTTATTTGTTGAATAGTAATCCGTTATTGGGGAAAAACCCTAAGCTTCGCAGTTCACTACTCAAACAAAGTTCTGCACCACCTGTAATTGGTTGCACATGAAAAATGTTCGCTGGGACTGTCGGCCCATTTCAAAAGGATATTTAACAGGTCTGGTGTCGTAATCTGTATAAACAGTGTGAATGTTCATCCTATACTTTTTCTCAGGCTATAACCAACCTAGCAACACAGAAATCCCGGTAGTGCTAAACTTTGAGTCATATGTATCACAGGGTTACAATCCATACATATTCTACGACAACATTTGACGGGATTTGTAGTCGTTGGAAATAGTCTTACTAATACACATTATTCTGAAGGTATATTATACATTTTTAAATACACTCCGTTATATTTACAATAAATTCGTGTTTGAACTTCACATTCAAGGGTGCGTATTGGCCTTGGGAAGCATTTTGGGCAGTAGTTCGAATACACGTTTTCAAATTATTTCATCGTAAGAAATATGCAGGCGGAGTCAATGAAGTGCTGTAGGTTCTCTATGGAGTCGAGATCCGGTCTTCCACGTGCGTCACTCTAACAATGCTACTTCGTTATCTTCAAACCACCGCATAGTTGCGCGAGGTTTGTGGTAAAGGTGCATTATCCTATTGATGCACGAAGTAACAGCCATGGAGCTTCTCTGCAGAAGGGTTCATATTGTCCTGCATGTTAGATATACACTCCTTGAAGTCCACGAGACAGCTAATGAACCATAATATTACGGTACCATTTGCAGACATGCAGCCCCCATATAATCACTGAATCACCGCCACCTTGAACTGTTGGTGACAAACGTTCCAAAAGGAATTTTCCATTTGCCGTGCGCCTTAGACTAGCACTCAGGTAGGGGAATAGTTGAGACCGTGACTTGTCACGAAATAGTACCTTACCCCACCGTCACATTATCTGGTTATTCTTGCCTTTGCACCAAATTCATCTGGTTTTGCGTGAAATCGCCGCCAGGAGTGGTTTTTCTTATTGCCACATATGACTCAGGACCCCCCACTACGCAGTCAACAGGAACAAGTCATAATTTGTGTCATCACTCTCGTTCTTCCCACCAATATCTGCGAAAACTCTGTCCACAATGACCAGTATAACCGCGACTGCCAAAAATAAACTATACTCCATTTACAGTTTCTTCACGCTTTTTGAACAAAACCTTCGAAAAATCACCCAATTTATAACTTGTTTAGTTACGTTCTAAATATGCTTTGTATCACAAGCGTTGTATACCTCTGTCAACATAAATTTATATTATTTTCCGTTAAACGGAAGTTTGACCAAAATTTTATTTATAAATTATATGGTTTCATTTCTAATAAATTAGTATATAACAGTGAGAAAACATGTGTGTTGGTAATGCCTAGTAAGAAATAGTTCTCACGCAAAATATTATTACAACTGAGTGCGCATGAATTCGGTGCGTTGTCCTTAGGTGTAATTTTCTAGACTTATTTAAAGTTAGTTTGTACGAGGCGAAGGAATATCCTTAAAATAGAACTTTATCAGGGCTTCAGAAAAGTGTGAAGTAACCGTGAATGGATTTATTATTTATTTTAATTGAATGGTTACTACATGTGCAGAATATGCAAGAAGGGCAAAGTCATACGAAGCTGATGAAGAGAATCGTCATAATTGTATAATTATCGTAGAAGTGCATAAAGTAATGCTTTGGTAGCAAACTATTTTAAACTTTTAACGTAGTTATAATAGTTTGTGTTGCCAAGTTGCATGTCAGTTTTCTTATTTATGGCATTTCGAAAGAACGTTTCATACTTCAGTGAGCCCTACACACACGTATAAAACATTTAATATCCACGGGGGGGGGGGATGTATGTTGAACTAATCGCGTATTCTGGATTACAGAAGTGCAGCAGCCAATATTAATAGCAGCGTCAGCTACTTCATCACAGCGAGCTAAGATTTAAGCATAGTTAATAGGGAGGTGTTGTGATCGGACCTTTGATTCATCCAAGAAAACTTAATTGAGGTCCTGTTGGGTTTAATTATCAATGTTCTCAGTACAGGACTGAAATTGTTCTTAAGGTCCCTGTGATTATCTAGGATTATCTAGGATTTTCTCCAATTAGCGTTAAATTTTCCACTTACAGTGTGTGTTAGAAAGCTGAAGTTATCTAAACATCCTCTTAAAGAATTTGAAACTTTTCGGAACTTCAATGTTTCTTCTAGAAGCAATTATTTTTTAAATTACTATCCAGTAGTTTGGTTTTGCAGTCAAATGGCTGTTCTGTAAGGAGTGTCACCGTGTATGGAAATCGTAAACAGCAGCATGGAAAATGGGGATAAATAAGTGTCGCGACACGTGCATTTCAATGGAAAGAGAATCTCCTGGAACGCTCGTATAAATAGCACTTTTCGCTCCCGGTTGAAAGTCCGTGGGAGCGGCTGAAGCCACAAAATAAATATCCCTGGAACATTGTTTTGGAGGCCTTTTATGTCTCTAGTATATAACATTTCCGGAGCCGTCACACAGAACGACCACCCCCCCCCCCCAAAAAAAAAAAATTCAGCGTAATTAATTACAACAGTACCACGTACACTGCAGATTCACAAGGCCATAAAACTGTTTCATTCAGAGTCTGACACACGACCCATTGGTCGACAGCACTAAATTTTCATTTGTGAGATTAAACAAGCTACAAAGTTAGAAAAAGAAAAGTTGATGAGCCAGAAGCAATAACTAACAGTACGTAGCCTCATTCTCACATTTCGTTTAATACATTCTACTTCATTTCAGGTTTGTTACTGATTCGGAATTCCTTCGGGGCATATCTTGTAAACAGTAATCCAATTTCAAAAGTGACTGAAAATACACACGCTTCTCAAGTCTAACTTTTCCTCACATTCGCGATATTTACGTTTCCATACCTTTCGAAGCGCGTGCATTTTTAGTCGTGTTTGAAATTTCATTAATATTTACAAAATACGTCCCGAAGGACTTTTGAATCGGTAATAAACCTGCAATGAAACTGAAGAGCGTTTACCGCGCTACCTGCTTTGGGCAAAAAAACTGGTTGCGCACTGGTGCAACAGTTAGTGATTAAACAACTGAATGTTTGCACAAACTGAGGACTGTGTAATTTAAACTTCACATTACTGAACTCACGAATTTTTTTTGCCCGTGCTTAATTTTTTATGCCTATTGATTACAGCGCCATCATTACCTGCACACATTGAATGTTCCCTCGAAAGAGTTATAAGCTACTGGAATAGTTCATGTAACATATGCCAGAAATATTTACGATTTTTAAATTACAACAACGCCAATTTTTGTTTCAGAAAACTATTATTATCTTTATTTAAAAGATAGAATGATGAAAATGTTATTGTCAAAGAACTGCACTATCATATACTTGGAGTTTGGGTGGAAAACCGCTTGGAGATGAGTGGAAAGCCGTCTGGAATTTGGGTTCAAAACCCCTTGGAAGAATTCTTTGTATATAAGCTGGGCAGGAACAAACCTCCAGCCTGCCAAATGCAAAAACTCTTGATAAATAATATAGATCGATACAAACGCCGAAATTCATTCATGTGAATCACCTGAACGCTTATTAATGTTTGTGTTTTATCTCGGTATTGTCACATATTAAACTTGATTTCGTATTATACTTGTAGGGTTTTCCGGTTTGTTCAAATATTTTCGTTTACACTGCGACAATAATTAGAGCTGATGTAGACTAATACAACTATTGAAGATCTTCATTACCGACGCAAACACGCTGAACTGTAACAACGATTGAAACGAATTTTCAAATTTTATGCAAGCGCCATTGAAATGCGTACGCTATTTGAGTTCCTTCGCTGATTGGCTCTGCAATATGTCACGTGCGAATCTGCCTACGACAGCAGCATGAGACGACCTGATATTTCTGTCCATTAGATGGGATCTTGCATCCTGGTAGTGACGTGACAGAAGTGTCGCTCACCATTTACCCATGAAATTGGCGTTTTCGAGAACGGTGAAATGAACGATAATATGAGGTATTACAAATAACATTCGAAATTCGGCTTACAACAACGAAAGCAAACTCTACGCCATTGTTTTTTTAATCCTACCAGTGTAAAATATAATTTTACATGCGCTGCAATGATGTATGCGTTAGTATTTTACATTATTATTCAGTTTCTCAGTTGTTTGATGGACAGGACGCGTATTAAATAATTTGGTAACCGCAGGATAAAACCATGGAGAGTATCAGATGTTTTCACATTATTATTACTAGAGACCCAGAAATATCTCGAGTTCATTCGAGGACAAGCTAAAACTCAAGCACGTGTACATTTGGCTGTCTTTCCAATTGGATCGCAGTTTGTAAGCCACGCTGTGGACCAATTTCAGCCAATAACTAACCTGTAAGTAAAAGACGGCTGAATATCGTGATACTTGTTCTGGTGTCAAACTGAAGCATCAGCCAATAAACAATAACTAAGTGAGCTCCGAGTTCATAAATGATTATGGAGACTAACTTGTTGGCGAATGTATCAGCAAAATTCCCGGGTCTCTAGTTATTACAAACATTCATTATCTTGTTTAATTTATTGGGCTAACTGACAGACAAGTGTGTACATTCTTCATTACACGTCCAGAATCTTATTCCCTTAAACTCGGCTCTCGTTATTTTGAGTACATATAAAGTTAATATTCACTAATAATACTGATCTTATTGCGAATGGTAATGTAAGTGTATTGTGGAAAGTGTAACAAATAAAACTCCGTAAATAGTACAGCTTCGCTGAAGAGTACAGTTTTTTGTAACCATGAATACAAAATGTATCTTCAGAAATTCTTCGAAAAATCCGTTTTTAATTTCCGCTTTCAGTACTATTTAGTCGAAATTTAGTTTTCTTCAAACCTTTTCTACTTCGATTAATAAACGGCTTTTACGAAGAAAACTAAATCATGATTCCAGAGACAAATCAACTTGGTGTCACGAATAGTTTAACAGTGCTGTATTATTGACACGAAATCACTTGACGAATTACTGCGTTTTAATTTTCTGCTAAAGTAATTTTACGAAACTTTTCACATGAAAATGTATTAGATTACACTTATAAGGTTAGCTGGGTGGAAAGAGTGAGTAATGAAGAAGTGCTGGAAAGAGTTGACGAGAGGAGAAAACTGCTGAAAGTCATAAGAGAAAGGAAGAAGAACTGGATGGGACACTTGTTGAGACGGGAGTGCTTGCTAACAGACGCTATGGAAGGAATAGTTCGTGGAAAAAGATTGAAAGGAAGGAGAATATACAAGTTGATAGATGACATCAAGGGAAGCGGAAAGTATATGAACCTGAAGAGGTTGGCAGAAGACAGGAAAGCATGGAGAGATACCTCGTGAAAACCGGCCTCTGGGCAGAACACAAATGATGATGATGATTTAAAGGAAATGTGTGTAGCAGCTGCTGAGGAGATAGCCACACAGACCTACGCGTATCCATTTTTTTAGTCTCGAGGCAACATTTTATCTCGTGTATTGGAGGTGATAGTTTCGACTGCAATATAGCGGTTTCCCCCAACAAATACTTTTCCATTCTCATCCCCAAACGATTGTATGGTGATCCTATCACGGCAAGCTTCTGGACTTTCTCATTCACGCTGCTTCCAGCCAGGCAAAAAGGCGCCACAAGAACGAAAGGTTTATTTATGCGTATAACCGTTACGTTACTGGTTTTACACACAAGTGCGCGAAGGAAAGTGGGCTCTATTTTTCCCTATGAAATACGGAACAGACCGTTATTTTTTTTTCGACACTGAGCAAAATTATTTACTGAAATCATTATTTCCAACAGGCTTGATTACGACTCATCTATATGCGCCTGTGAAAACATGGACACTACATTCACGCCATTTCTCCATTTTTCTCGCCCACTCAGAGCTCATCAGTTGTAAAGACAGATAAAGGCTGTTCACGATAAAGTGAGCACTTTCGAAATCAACCTTAGAAAAAGTCACTGCTCCTACCTGCATATATTTTAACGGGCGCCCTGAGTGACATGCGCCCAGTTAAGTAGGTAACGTTGGATGGGAAAGTAGTTCCGTATCTTAACGTTGAATAAAAAAATGTTAGGTAACCATTTCTGTTAACTTAAATTAATTCTTTCGCTTTCTGTTTTATTTAATGCATCGAAGTGTAAACATGATTATATTTGTAAAATATTTGCTTTGCCAATAATTTCACAGTTTCACTTCACCGACGCATGGATAAAGTGATGACGCCCATGACGATGTTAATCTTACATAAGGCGGAATAATACACAACGAGAATACAAGTAGATCTTAGGCAGGGCTTTCAAAAGTGCTCATTTTACCGTGAATAGCCTGTTTGTGCTCTGTGTTGGAGAGCGTGGCCGAAATATGATTTTTAAGGGGATATATTTTTATTTTATGCTCCTTGTTTGCCAAAGTGAAGGACTAAATAATTGAAGAGGTAGGTGCATCACTTAAAAAAACTCGGTGGTAAATTATTTCCCGTACGGTATACGAGCACGTGTTGAAAGTGGCAAATTACACCCAATCATAATAATATTATAAATGCGAAAGTTTGTATGTTTGTTTATTACTCAGTTACGTCATAACGGCTCGGTGGATTTCGATGAAATTTGGTACAGGAGTAGATTATATTCTGGATTAGCACATAGGGTACCTTTCATCCCGAATAAACAAACAGTTTCTTAGTGAATATATAAAATGTGATACCAACCATTTGAGTAGGCGCTGGTTGGTGGTCTGTGTTATATATTTTGCACGCAGGTGGAGCCACAGGTAACAGCTAGTGAGTAAATAAATTCTATTCTATTGTATTATAGCGTTATTGAAGTTTGTACATATAGTCAACAATGTTGGCTGAATTGATGATTAAAGTATAAAAGATTTAAAGTATAAATGTAGGGGAAGGATGAGCAAGATGATACACCATTTACACAAATTAATATAACTTAGTAAATACTTCTTTGATGAGTATAATACTGCTTTACAATAATCTTCCAAGTTTCGCAACTGTACTTGTACAACAAGTGCAAAATGTTTTCATTAAGACTATACATTGTGTCTGGGACAAGATGAAAGTGAAATTGTTATAATTAGCCTGATTTAGGATAACACATCGCAGGTAGGATAAATTATTCCTTTCCCAAGACATTATGTACATCTCGGGTGGTACCACGATACTAAGATACTATTTTTAAATCTAGTTGTAGCAGCTAATTTACACAAATTTTTTTTTGCAACTTTATGACAACAATTTAACAATTCAGTTACAAAGCTCTAATGTTTTTTAAACTAACGTGTGTCAAATTTGAAATAGATCTAGGTTTCAACGAATTAAGGAAGATAGTGAAGTAAATGTTAGCAACTAAGTACCTGTCGTTAGTAAAGTAACGATTTAAAGTCACAATAAATTATATAGTCCCTACTCTCAGCCTTCAGTTATGTTGAAACTTTTGCTTATGTTAATTTGCAAACAACGTCAGTTAGATTGTGCATTGTTAAAATCATTGTATTTATCCACGATAACTAATGTATGTTTTCTATTTAAATCAAATGCGAGACTGTATGTTATTGGGGTGACACAAGTTTTACATTTTTAAAACACACAATAGTATCTAATAAAGTCCTGGAAAACTCATGATTTGTAAAGTCTTTTAAAATGAAACTTCTACAAGGGCTATTTTTTAAGACTTTGATTTTATGGCCGGAATCAAATCACGAGATGGTTTACCTTTTAAGCTATTTCAGACATACGTTAACTAGCTTATATCAATGAGGTATCAGAAGTTCAAAAGCGGAACTTCATTATATGAACCTAACATAACGATTTCAACCAATAACTCTGCCTACGTGTGTGAAACAAATTATAAATATATCCATTTTCGTGAGGTACATATGAACTTGAATTAAACTGTTTTACAGGGAATGCACATTAAAAAAAAAATACCACTCTATTCATGCACGGGACGGTGGGTCTTGTGAGAAAATGGCGTTACCAGTTCCAGTTCAACAAGGGGTAAACTCTAAATAGGGTGAATCGGACGATTAATTTGTGGGCCATCACTTTGTTTGATTAAAAATCATTATTTTTGTTTAATATAATAAACATGACGCAAATACTATACAGATAACACATTTATTGATATGAATTAAAATTGATTAAAGTTTTAATAATATTCAAGTTAAGATGTAGGCCATAGCGGTAAGAAACTGGAATAAATGACAAGTTAATGCAATTTCTTTACGTGTCATTTAGTTGGGCAGTTGCTAAACTCTTACGTAGGATTAGCCTTGAAGATTAGGCAGGTCCAGTATATGTCTCTGTTCTGCTAAAATAATTGTACTTTTTTTTTTTGTGCAAAAGATCACGAGCAAATGTTCGAGTTCACAAGTGAACATTTGTACAGTGGCTCTAATAAATATTCGCCGCATTGTAATTACACAATTGAAACGTATTCATTAAAAATAAAATGTAGACATACATGCATGTGGGGTTCGCATTTATAATAAATGTAACTCATAATATTGTACCGAAACTAGGGTACTAAAGCATAAAAAATACAAAATGTAAAGTACAAAAAAATCTTAAGTAGTCTCATTTATTGACAGCAAGATTACAATCCTGATATGATGGTTGTTAACAACAGAGAATTCAATCACAGTATATTCATTTTATATAGGCCGTCATATAAAATTAATTAAAAGACCTGTAAAATACTTCTCGTAAAATAGGTTTCCAAGTTCTAATTATGACAAGTGTCCACAAATCCCAGAATACCAAAGTATAAGGTTTACGTATTCAATTCTTTACTAACCCATATTAAAAAATGGTGTAAATGGCAAATTTGTATCAACATTTCCATGTAACTAGGCTTGACCCCACCGGTAATAAACAGTTACACCAAAAATTACCAGCGTGAATATTTTTGCCTCCAGCATACCAATTGGGAGAGTTGTAAATATTTCCTCCACACAGTCAAAGCTCTATTAAGCCATACAAAAGGTGCTACTTACATCCACGGTATCAGGCCGACATAACGTCTCAGGCAAGGGAAGACCAATCTATATGTAATTCAATAAAATACCAACAGTAATACACAGACTATAAAACACACTAAACCTTTAAATATAAATAGCTATAAAAACCACCAGCATATGATATTTCTTATTGGTATCACAAAATCTGCAGCTGTTAACTATTTGGTAACGATATGCAGCCACCTCTACTAACCACGTGTTACCACAGCCATTTATTGGTTGAACTCAGATTGCAAACTGCAAACACTTTACAGATTCATTACAAGGATTTAAACGCCTTCAAATCCTCATCCTTAACTTCACTCAAGACAAACAATATATTTTTCCGTCGGTTTGACCGTTCACTACCGACGCCCAACTCTGGTGACCCAATCGTTAAAACGTGAACTAAATTCACGGGCAAAAATACCATGTAAAACACTTATCTGGGAATAATTTTAGGGTCCAGCCTTTTATGCAAACTCTGTAATAAAACCCAGCATTAGACTAGTTCCGTGAAGCATTACAAATAAAGTCTCATATTTTTTGATGCGCAAAGGGCACTCTTAGAGCCCGGTAAGCTTTACATACACTGTCAGTTATTTTTCCTGCTGAGAACATTAATTCCCTATAAGCATGAATATTTTGCTGTTCCCAATATCAATCAAGCTGGTCAATAAAATGAAGCATTTAAGGCGAACTAAAATAAGTTACTATTAACCAATGTATTGCAAGAAAGTTGAGTCGTGGTGTCATTGTAACCTTTTACGAGTGTTCCGCACATATCGAGAGAGGCAAGCTGCGATTAATCAGTAGAGATAGTGACTTTTCGCGAAAAAATATGAGTACACGGCAGACTGCAGCACTATAAGCACCCACCAGCAGTCTGTATGTTGCCATTGGTGCGTTCTGCTTGAGAAGGCATTTGCATATTTGACCGGGCCACTCAGAATTTGGCAACATCGGCACAACTCCTACGTGATTCGTGTGCAAACAGTTAACAGGTGTCAAAAAGTAATTCAGCCAATCAAGATAGGTAAACGACTCTACTGTGTTTTAAAATATACCTTGTCTTGAAATATTTTCGGGAAATCTCACTACCCCTATCAATCACATTGACATTATAACTGGAACATCAAAAAAACAATTAATCCTGAAAACTAACACGGCTTGACCATACATTAAGGCAACCACTATTTCGCATACAATCTCGGTAGCCCACCACGACTCACCTTGTGGATAATCTGCATAACGTAGTTGAAGCTCACAGCACCAATGCCCAATTTCTCACGTCGGTCAGAATTACTCATAGTAAAACTCCTACATGAGCGTGCCCCGGAGTCGGTGTCATGGCACCCAGCCAAGCAAACCAAACAAGTTACCAGATGAAATCAAACGAGACAAGAGGGAAGAGAGCTCGTGCACGAGCTTTTATAAAGTCCACCAACCCAGTGACGTCGGAGGGGTAGGAGAAAGAAAGAGGGGGAGGGGCAGGCAGGACAAAGGAAGGGGATATCGGACCGCCTCCGAAAAAACGTCTATAGACAGAGACGCAAGTGGAGTTCGTGAACAGCGACAGTGGTGCCGCCGGCTGCTCTATATTAAAATAGCAGAAACAATTCACACTTTACTGAGTTGCTTTAAACAAATTTCTAAACAACCTAACAATTCTCAATGTTACCTCCAAGAAATACTTTTATTTGTCTGCCTCTTGTTATTTCATCACAGCTTTTGGCGTTTGGTACTTCGTAGGCCAACCTATTATTTTACTAACCTCTGCCAGTCTTCTTGGCATCGACTTCACCAACTTTTCAGTCGGTTCTCTTGGAATATTTCTCCACGCTTCCAACGAAGCTGCCTTTAAATCGTGCTTGTCGGAAATAGGTTAACTTACACCCCACAAGTACTCTGTCGAATTCATATCCAGTGACTGAGGTGGGGTCTGCATGTAATGTGTTGTGTTTATGCAGTAGCCACATCTTGGTATATGAGCCCTGTGCTTTGGGTCATTGTCCTGAGTAGTTCTCCTCTGCAGCCAGGCCCATCCCCCACACGTTTGGCAATGGGCCTTCAGAATCTGCAGATAGCCGTATTTGTCCGATATCGTCAATTGGCTGAATGTACACCACGCCATTCGCACTAAGCACCCCCAAATTTGTTCCGACCCCCTCCATGTTTGACATTTCAAGTCAAGTTCCCTTCTTCTATGTCACTATTTTTTTTGTTCTTCACACTGTAACTCTCCTTTCGAACCTGAAAATATTAAATTTGCTTTCGTCCATGAAGACAAACTTTTTCTTCAAAATTCGTAGTCATTATTTCTGTTGGTTTTTGCATACGCAATCGTCTTCCTTCTATTCACTGTGTTTATGTATTTCTTTCTACGGGATGTTCGTCCATGACTGCCAGCTTCTTAGTAAATATTCCTTATTGTATTCGCTGAAACACTCTTTCCTGTTTCATTCGTGACCTCTGCTTGTACTTTCGGTGACTTAGTTTTGAATTTTATTTAACTTTTCTGACCAGTAGCGTCTTTCCCTTCTCAGTCAAGGTACGTGAACGGCCTTTCTTATCAACATTACGGTATTTTCTGGTCTGTTTAGAACTGTAAATAGTGATTTCTACTTTTTAAATTAGCCTTGCAGACAACCTCACTTATTTCTTTATACGACTTACCAGCATTAAATTGACGTACTACGATTAGTCTTTCTCTCTCTGTTGTTTCGTTGCCTTCCCGGGCCATTCTTTCCTACGCTTTGTAGTATCCACAACCAACTGTCCTCACTGTGCAGAGTCTGTATCTGCACTGGCTTGACTGTTGGCGAGCTTATGATGTGTGTGCATATGTTACTGCGCGCGACGAATACATATTGGAGGTTTACATTGAGAACTGTTATGTTTTCTTGGGATGTTTTTAAGTAACTCAGTAAAATGTAAATTGTTTTGTTTACATTTTAATATTATAATTTATATTTGCTATTAATTCGTAGCACCATGTGTGCACCTACATATTATATTTTATAAATAATTTTCAACTGTGCAATTACAGTGTGACGAACACTTATTAGAGCCACTGTAGTTTACTTTTGTGTTCTACCGTTGGCAGTACAGTGGCATCTACTTCTTCACACAAAAGAATAATATAAGGTTCTTTCGTTATGCTGTCTCGAGTTGAAACTATTTCTTGTATGTACCTTCTTTTGTAGGGCATTGTGGGGTAGGGTGGTGGGTACAAGATGATTACGGTAAAATTAATACTGTACCTACTGTTGAAAGACCTGCTCTAGATCGACTTGTATAAAAATTGTTTATTTTTCCACCATATACAAGATTAACATTGTCGTGTGCTTGATCACGTTATCCATGCATCGGTCAAGTGAAAAAGTTAAATTATTATAAAATAAAATATTTTACAAATTTGATCATTCTTACACTCGTGTGCAATAAAAAACAGCGAGCAAAATTAATCAGTTGACTATTCACAAGTTCTTACATAACTCTTAATTTTTTAATTCATCATTTGGAAATGGAACTACTTTCCTTCTGTCATTGTCAACTTTACTGGGCGTTCTGGATTCAGGTGTTGTTTACAAAAACTTTTATCCTGTACTTAAGACAACACAACACTTGTGCAGTTATGACAGTCGATGAGCCAATGCTATATGTTCGGTAACAGTTACGCATATGAACAAATAATCACCTAGACTCGTAAGATAGTTTTTGAATAATTGACTCGCAGGTAAAGACTGTTCAGGATATAGTGAGCACTTCTGAAAGCAATCTAAGAAAAAATCACTGCTACTAACATAATATATTTTAACGGGCGCACTGAGTGAAATGCGCCCATTAAAGTTGGTAACGATTGATGGAAAGTAGTTCCATATCTTAACGTCGAATAAAAAGTGTTAGGTAATCATTTGTGATAACTTAAATTATTTCTTTCGCTCTCTGTTTTTTTTCTAATGCATCGAAGTCTAAAAATGACCATATTTGTATAGTATTTTATTTTCCGATAATTTCACAGTTTAACCTACCGACACGTGAATAAAGTGACGAGGCCCATGGCAATGTTAATGTGACATAAGGGGGAGAAATACACTACGTGCATACAAGTATATTTTAAGCAGGGCTTTCAAAAGTGATAATTTTACTGTGAACAGCCTGTAGGATCATTGATCATTGTGATTCATAGTGTGCAGTACAGACCAAAACTTATCTACACGTGCGTAATGTACATAATTGTGTACACTGGGTCTGAATGGGTTAAAATATATGCAGGCAGGTGCAATGAAATTATTCAGAGGTTGACTTAGAGCATCAGCTCACAACGTGTTGCTTTGGCCCCCAAGTTGTAACATCAGCATACACGGTGGTTGTTGGGTCGCCGCGGCGGGCGCTACCTCGTGTGGTGTGTATCAGGGCGAAAGATGGCGTCGACTGGGGAGGGCGTAACGTGTACAAGGTCCTGGAGGGAGGGGTTACAGTGCGTTGTGGATGAATGATTCATTGCAGCCACTCTTTTGCAGCTAGCCTCATTCTACAGTCTGTCAGCCGTGGCAGGAATCAACTCACTGCCCGCTTGAATATGCATGACGCGAGCTCTCTCTCTCTCTCTCTCTCTCTCTCTCTCTCTCTCTCTCTCTCTCTCTCTCTCCCTCTCCCCTCTCTCTCCCTCTCTCTCTCTCTCTCTCTTCTCCTCTCTCTGCGTGTGTGTGTGTCGGCGTGTATGCGCACATGTGTGAAATGATACAACTGCCGTCTGAATTTAGCGCCGGCCATTCCGGGACTGCTGATTTCTACTCGTCTCAACTAACTCTCTCTTGTCATGACTATAGGCTATTCACGGTAAAGCGAGCACTTTTGAGACCATAGTTACTTTTTACTTTCAGCCATTTTCTTTCCTTTAACCACATTTTGAAATAAATATTTTTATGTAAATTATAAACAGTGTATGTTCCACGGAACTCAGAAGTTGACGCGTGAGGCTAAAATAAAATATATTTATTGACTATTATTCCAAATGCAAGCACATAAGAACAGCTAGAATGTTCAATTATAGGTTTAAACATAGCAAATTTTTTCACGTAATTTGGGGAGGGGACAGGGATTTCTAATAATAGTAAATTTCTAACAACCCTTTCATACCCTTGGAGCTCATTAGTTATATGTACCACCGAGAATTTGGCTTGGGTCATCGCCGTTTATACTTCACGTCTATGAACGTGGCATATTAAAATTTTCTGCCAACAACGATGATAGAAGATTCTGCTGGAAAGCATTTGTAAACACAGTCATCGAGAACACTCATTGTGTAATTAAATATAAGAGTGTCGTTATTTGTTTGGAATGTCCACCTTACGGCGTCTATTACATGACATTCAGAAGATAAAACTTAAATGACCCCGTTTACGTTAATTCATTTGAGCACGTTAAGAGTCAAGCAAATCATCCTTGGCAAAACTGGCACTTATTTCGATGCACGAACTTGGTTTCGAAGAGAAAAGTTCACAGTTATTGCGCGACAGGAGAGAAAAAAAAAAAGAGTACGTTCTCTCAGATGTGGCGTTTATTTGGCTCTCAAGTCTGGCGCGCGCCGGTGCTTGCTGAAATGAAGGCTGCTGATCTGCCAGCTGTTACTCTCTTTCAGGAAGCTGAGATATTGTGTTGCCTATTTCAGGAATTCAAAATACAATAACTTATACCACTGAACTTGTCTAGATAGGGCATGCATTTGCTATAGTCATTTAATCATATAAATATCATTCGGGCTAACGTTAATATATTGTGCAAAGTATTTATTATAACAGTATTTAAATGATATAATGATGGCAGAACTATGTGTAAAGTTTTTTTTTTTTTTTTTTTTTTTTTTTTTTTTTTTTTTTTTCCTTCAAGAGCCAATCCAAGAAAAATACTATTTTCGTCCCTACTTTATAAAGTCCCGCGAGTGAGTGAGTGAAGAGATTTGGGTGGCTCTTAACAGCGAGGTCTTGAGAGCCGATGAGGGTGATTGAAGTGAATATGGAGCGGCGCCGGAACGAAGGGGCGGGGCAAACGCAACATACCCGAGAAAACCCGCTGACCAATGGCATCGTCCGGCACGATTCCCACTTGCGAAAATCCGATGACCCGGCCGGGGATTGAACCCGGTTCGCCTTGGTGGGACGCGAGCGTGCTAATCGCTCAGCAGCCGTGGCCCTCCTACTTTGAAGGTGTGCTGATAATTTCACCATCGCATTAAAGGAAGGAAAAAATCATCTATTGTAGCTATTTAACTCGGAAAATTTTAAAAATTATATTGAACTAATCCTGTCCACAAATTAGATTTTAATCGTAAACTCAAACAGGTTGCAGCTTTTAAAGTAATGTCTGACATGTCCCAAAATCTTCAATTTTATGAACCTCATATGCCCACCTTCCACAGAGATCACTCGACATTCCAGGTAAAAACGCCTAGAAATTGCGCCTAGGTATAAAATTTAGCACGCTACACGTCAGTAAACAATGACAGTTGAATAAGCCACAATGTCTGTTCTGAGCAGGAACGAAATACGTATATAAACGAAGTAAATTTATTACCCACCAGAATTTTTCACAACTGACACAGCATGTAAACAGTCAACAATTCATTTTATTATTTAAAATATGTTATACTTGCCTGACACTATTAAATTTTATTTGAAAAGTGAAAGAACACTTAGGATACTATTGTTATAAGCTCAAACAAGACTGTAGTTATGCAATTTGGTGTTCAGTTGTATAAATATTTATATAGGTTTGTATGCTAATAGATATCTACAGGTGTAAATAGTTAAACATGCTTGTATGAAAGTAAAGTATAGCATGGTAGGTAATGAGTTATGTAGCTTGAATATTTGTGTCTAGGTTCGACTATTGGGTATGGAGTAACTTAAGGGGAAATATAATTAGATAGATGGTGACATAGATTAAAGTATATTGGTAAATATTATGTAAAGTACGTGTTTCGCATTTAGGGAACCATGCATGATCTGTGTGGATAAAATGTTGTTATAAAAGTACATAATTAAATTATATTGTTATATATAAAGGTATAGAGATTCATTTAAATGCAACTACGTAGGCTGATGGTTGATAAAAATGGAGATAGTATGTAAGTGTTTTTGAAACGTGATTCAAAAATATCTGTGATGTGTGCAAACTCATACAGTTTATTCCTCACGAAAATATAGAACGTCAGATATAGGACACCCATTATCGGTCACAAATATGATGATCTGTAAAACCGCGAGTAGTGAAAGGTAGAACGTGCATTATGTGGAGTACTATGAAAAGTACCTGAATTAGAACCACGAAAATTTGTATTCTAATTAATGGAGAACTGCAAAATTCGCTTTATTATCTAGTGAGAGCGCAGCGTTCACTGTCATACATATACCTGAGCACAGCCCATGATTACGTTAGCTGCTGGGGTCTTTGCAGGCGGTTAGTCATTCTACCATCGAATTTGTATTATTGGTTAAAAGAGTCGAGATCGATACACTCAAATATTCGGCCAACGGCAGAGTGAAACGAGTGTACAGCATAATGCAGTTCATTCTGCTTCAAAATAACAACGCGAGTTTTGCAAGTCATTACTATAACCTACACCATGATCTACAACGAAACGAAGGTATTGTGAATGTTACCCATATTCATCGTCTAAGAAATAAGTTTTGACACACCTGTTTGTAGTATTTAACTTGACTTACAAATTATTAGCCTGTCGGTGTTTGATTACGGGATATGAAAAATAGGACACAAATGAGCAAAAATGTGTCATGGTGCAATGCTATGATTCCTGCCATTTTCGAGGTAATATCAGTCATCTGTTGGATGCAATGGTTGTGTGGATTGTGATATGCATTTCCCAAGTTTTCATGGGCTTGTTGAGTATATCATATTATATCCGTAAGAACTCAGCAGTATGATTTATAATTGTAGTTATTTAATTTTGGTTTAGTACATGTGCTTAAGATTTTGGGTCTCTCGTACGTGGTTATAAAGTAAGGCGAGGAGATAGACTGAGATTATTTAAGCTGCGACGGCCTACGAGATATCATTCAGGTATCTTAAACCCCTTTTCATAAGTTATCGGGCTTAATCTGTCTCTTTATCTTATCGAAAATGTGCTGGCTTGGATGAGGTATAGAAATTTGTTTTGATTAATCATAATGGGCTATCGAGGCCTACGAACCGTTTTAGTTGGCACTTCTCTTTTATTGCAAATTCATCCTTTAGCTTACTTTCTAAAATACTACCATTACTCTTAATTGAACCAGCAATTATACCATCAATATGCAAATGTAAATACAACACTCCATGTTCATTTTCTAGTATGTGCCAACAATTATCAGTTTTAGATTTAATAAATCTTAGTTCTATCATATTTTGCTATGACCTCGTGTGTTTCAGCATTTAGGCACTTGTTTGAAGCCATGTTTCCCCCCCCCCCCCCCACCCCAATTTAAGGTCATAATGAGATTTATGGTTTACACTGGCACGTTACACTTTGACATGACGTATGCACGATTAAACAATTGTATACTACATAGAGTGCCTTTTGATAACATTTCCATTTACAAGGAAAAAGACTTCCTGATATTATTTTTTTTTCTGGTAGTGCGGGTAGTTGAAAATATATATCCTTGATTGTAGGTATTTAGGTTTTTAAGTTTATACAGATACGTAGTTATGAGGCAGGCTTTTAAAGTAATAATGCAAATAAATAGGTAAGTAGGTAAATGCATTGAGCATTATGTGGTTTGGAAATCAATTAGGTAAAAGTTTTAAGGTGTTTCGGGGTCAAGCGAGACGACAATGCCTCCAAATATCTTGTAATGTACTACCGCCAGTTGATAAATACATCTGGACAGGAAAATTACACTAATTGAATATATTCTATAAGGACAATATTTTATTGCTATTCCGTGTTTCCTTTTTCGATGTTTCTTATAGCTACAAAAATAATTGCAGGATAGCCAAAGACTTTGTAACTACCATATTGCAGTATATTTCGTACCAATCGACTTCATGACGGTCGTTATCAACTTCATGACAAACCGTCATGAAGTTGATAACGACCGTGCACACTGGAGCACAATGCGAAGTTAACGAACCACCAAGGTCAGACGGCACGCGGCGATAGCGGCTGTAGAAAAACGCGCGGCAGCAACTCCGACTTGCAGTATCGCGCGAGCATGGTGGACGCGCGGGAGGCGGACTGGGTGCTGGACGTGCTGCGACGCCGTGCTGCGTCGGCGTCGACGACGTTCAGATGCGGCCGTTTGACGTGGCCGGCATCGTCGTGTCCACCATCTACCTGGTCGAGGTGGAGGACGCGGACACAGGCCGCCGCCTCTCCCTGTTCTGCAAGCTGCTCGAGAAGGACAAGCTGGCGAGACTGAGGTCGCTCATGGTGATGCACTACCTTAACGAGGATCTCTTCTTCGGCGAGCTGCTGCCCTTCCTGCTGGGCCCCACCGGCGGACACGACGACATGTCACAGCTCTTTCCGCGGTTCCACTTCGCGCACCGCGACGACGTGCAGTGCGTCGTCGCCATCGACAACCGGATGCCCCTGGGCTACAAGACCGTCCAGGGCGACCTCGACCTGGAGCACTCCATTGTCGCCTTGCAGGCGCTCGGCAAGATCCACGCCCTCTCCTACGTCGCCAAGAGGAGGCGCCCACGCAGTTCCGCGACCTCGTGGCCCGGGTGCAATACCCGAGCAAGCGAGGCTTCTTCAACCGCTTGTTCCACACAATGAACGTCGTCGGTGTTCAATACACTGTCAGCATGTTCCGCCAAGCTCAACCGGCAGAGTGCGAAAAATACTCCCAGCAGCTTGAAGAAATCGTCAGCGACGTTACTGAGTTGTACGGCAAAGTGTACGAAGGACACGAACCCATGGCTGTGCTCTGCCATGGCGATTACAAAAATGAAAACTTACTGTTTAAGCACGACGGTGGCGGAAGTCCGGTGGCCTTGAAAATGATCGACTTCCAGCTTCTTTCGTATTCATCTCCAGTTATCGATGTCTCCCTCTTGCTGTTTCTGAGCACTATCCCGGAGATCAGGGTGACACACTGGGACACTTTGCTCGCTAGCTACCACGACGCACTTCTAGACACTGTCTCCAGGTACTTGCAGTGTTCCCGGGAATCTCTTCAAGAAGTGTTGGGCCATGAGGCGTTTAAAAGAGAATTCAAAAATTACTGCCAGCACGGATTTTATATTGCGAATTTTTTCAAACCTTTGCGGTTTTTAAAACCTGAGCATCATGCTTTACAGTTGGAGGCTGCAAGTGAAGAAGACACATTTCCAAGAAAAATTGGGCCCGATATATGCGGATTTTAAGAAAATTTATGGTGACGAAGTGAAACACAATATGACAGCTATGTTGGAACAGGTCCTCAAACTGAAGTTTTCTTAAATTATTACGAGATTATTAACATTGTTAGAATGTTTTGTTATAATTATTTCCAATTTTTTATTTTAACAAACTCACTATTAAACCAAAATGTGCAAGGAAAATAAAGATTATATATATGTGTGTGTGTTTGTGTGTGTTTGTGTGTGTACTTCTTTTATAAAGCTTTATGCAGTAACGATTAGTATTTCTCGTGTGTTGGGGCGAGTAACAGAATTTTCAGGTTTCATAGGCTTGATATTTAATAATGCATAAATGCTGGAATGTAGTAACAACCTGAACCAAATACAAGGATAAAGGTTCTCGATGTTACGTAATTACTAAAATTATAATTAATGTCTATAAATTATTTTTAAAAAATATCTCTAATAAATTCACCGCACCAGTCGGAAAATTTGTAACAAACGGTCTGTGGGTTTTGCGTACAACAACATAACTATTAAAATATATTTGTTTACTTGAACATAACTCACTGCAAGACTCTCTGTAAGAGTTTATTTTTATAAACTGAAACCACAAAAGTGTTATCACAAATTCTAAACTATGAATGATTTCCAGTTTTCTATTCCAAATTCTCAAAATAATAATCGGCCTAGATACAGAAAATAATGTACAGAAACACTTATTGAAAGGTCGCGGTTTTTTTTTTTTTTTTTGTGAAATAACGAAACAGATTCAGAGGTTTATGCACATCTCAAAATCAGTAAGTAAATAATAAGTTTTTACTTTCTGTGAAATGAATGAGTACCAAAATATTCACATAAAACACACTGTACTGGCAATCTTATATGTCGTGATTTTTATTTCACTTATGAATAATATTGGTCGAATTCAATGAATGAAACACTGCAACCTGTCTCAGGAAATTGAGATGAAGTTACTGCTATCAACCAGGATGTCGTTTAAAAACAACATCTGTAGCACAGGTGTTATTACGATGTAAGCAATAACAGTGCCGACTTTCGCTTCACTAAAATTAAAAAAAAGTAAATAAAATTATTAATAGTATCAATTTCTACTGAATCAGTTTTGGAACTGCCAAGAACGTTAGTAGAGACTCGCCATAGCTCAGCTGTATATCGGTAATACACAAACATGGCTGACGGTGCCGCAAGTTGAAGGTCAAGGTCATCAACATCTAACATCGCTGACGAGATGGAAACTGGTCGACCTGTCGAGCGCCGGTCGTTTCAGGCTCTTAGTCTATCCACCTGTCATTGAACCCCCGGATCTCCTGCACGTGCATCTTTGATTTTTTTATATTTTTTTTTTATTTATTTATTTTTTTTTTCCAAATTTTGTAGAATTTTTTGGGGATTTTATAATTGTTCTGCAATTTTTTGGATTTTTTGTTCAAGGAAATTCAAGGTTACGGGTACAAGGTCAAGGTGACAGGCAAAGGTCAAGGTGATGGGTAAAGGTCAAGGTGACGGGTAAAGGTCTATGATCACCTGGATCCAAGATGGCGGCCGGCCGGCGCCTGGCTCTTATCCCAGATGCTGTTGCGCCCGAATGTCCATAATCATTCTACTTACAATATTTCTTATTGCTACGTGTGCAAAAAATTTTATTTCGGTTGCCACTATATGAAACCTTACACTTCAAATAAAATGGTGATGCTTGGAGATACTTTTCGTAAATCTCTTGATAGCGTTGCTGCAAACACTCCAGTCTGCGTTGAAAATTGCACAGCATTTGAGCACGGATTATTTTTAATGATGATTTAAAGTATGATTTATCATCCCTGAATTATGTACTGTATCAACCGATGTAGTATCTGGTGGACTGGTATAAGAATACCAGCGTGCCAACTCAGAAATAATGAATTCAGACCCAAACTGTATTTGTGAAATCTTGGAAAATCCTTAAATATGTGCTAGTTTTGTTATCTTTATTGTATTTACTTAACATTCACACACAAAATGTTCTTCCTGAAATGTTTATATTCTTTTCGTTTAGCTATTGTTTGCGTAACAGTGCATAACAGATGAACGTATAAAATCACACAGTCCTGTAGGAACGTACAATTTAATATTTCCAAGTTGTTATTTTGAAAGTAAAATATATGTTTTTAAAGGTTGTCGTTTCCTTTTATTTTGTATGAAGCGCACATGCTGAATCACGGATAACCACGTGTAGTAATTATACAATTTTTCTGGAATTTTCTAACAAATACGTTTTGTAACTGTTGCTTAAGCTGTGAGCCGATGAACACAAATCTTTGTATTTCAGAACTTAGAGCTGAGAGATTAAATGAGATACATGATGCATTTTTTTTTTTTTTTTTTTATAAACCAAGATGTGGTTTTAACTCCTCCACGCTTTATGATGGAATATTGATCAGAGAACGAGCTGCACACTAAAATGAGATCAACTTACAACTTCTTAAAACTGCACACAACTGTTGTATTACTCTGTATTCTAATTCAGAAACCGCCACACCGTAAATTTCTGGCGATCTAATCATGAAACCACGCAGATCTATGGTTACAAAAATTACACTTTGGTTGAAAACATATTTTTCAATTTTTATTTCCACGGAGGATTTAGGAAGGAGACCTGCCCCCCCCCCTTTTTTTTTCTATTTACCCTGCGATCCTGAAGAGAGCACGAGACGGGTGCGTCATAAAGTACAGGACTCCCACGCCAACCTTGGAGTGACCACATTAACCACACGTGAAATCCCGTTCCGTTTTAATTCCCCGCTGCCAACTGAAACCAGGGTAGCTCATATGCAGGATGCGTTTGTCTACGTACTTCACATAATTTCCTGCGCAGTTTTTATTTGTGTACCTTAAATCTTCCTCCCCTCTCCTCTCCTCCCTCCCCTCCTCTCTTTGTATAGTGTATAAATTAAGTATTTTAGAATATGATCAAATATGGCATTATATATAACCAACGTAAAAAAAAAGTGGTAACATTTAAAAAAATGCTGGAGAAAATTTGAAACACAATATTATACTGTATATACCACGGTTATATATATACATATGTAAATATTTATGCATTTTAAACGTATAATATGGTGTATAAAATATGATTTTAAGAAGTTAAGTTTAAAATAGACGTTCTTATTGAAGCTAGAATCCTCTTTAGCACAGGCCTGAAGTCTTGTGATAAACATAAACTAATTTTTTCCATAGAACAGTTATAGGAGTAGATGTTTTTGAAGTTTTTTTTTGTATAGCATAAAATAGTTGGTTTATTGTAATCGGTGATACTGTATTTCAATTCAGTTGAGAAATTATTATTTTTTCCTCCATTCTGAATAATATTCTTTTAAATTGAAGGTTTTTTTCGTTACAGTTAATGCTGCAGAAGTTGAGAAGTCTATAGTGGATTGGAATATGGCAACTGAAATTTTTGGTTATGACTTAATTGGGTTCACGATACTTAGCTCACATGCAGCTACACTCTAAGAAATTGTTCTGAAATATACCATACCAGTGTGAAAGCAGGAATGGTAATTTTTTTCCCCTATACAATCATCGTAACGCTCCTGCATTTGCTCAGGAATCAGTGAAATGTGTAAGGTAGCTCCAAACTTTGTATTGTAGCGACGCTAAACATTCTTATATCTGCAGCTTGATATGCGGTGTTATTTCCATATAGTGTATAGTTTGAAAACTTCCCTTGCAGTTTAGGGAGTTTACCATAAGATTTTCTACAGTGTATGACATGACTTTTTTTAGCGTCGTTTTTTAACATTCCTTTTATATTTCCTCCTCAATCATTTGCTTCCGTGCCTTCTTTCTCTGCAATGTTCATGAGTGTGTGAAATACTCATAGCACCGGAATAAAATAACTAATTGAGTTGTTCAGCATCAAAGACAAAACTAGACGGTAATTTAACGTTCCTTTGACCATTTCTCTTAGAAATTAACGTTAAAAGAGAGAGAATGCCACAAACAAATCTTATTTTGAATTCAGCTCAAAGGCAACTGCGATAAATGTATACATCTTTATAAAGGTACTTTACGTATACCGGTCAAATTAATGGCAATGCAAGCATAAATATGTGATGTTACCTTATCAGTAGATAGGCTCGACATAAATTGTCTATGTAACCCGGAATATTGACAGCATTTTGTCTCATACGAGAAAAACCAAAAGGCGTGGCGAACTTGAATTTATTTTACAAATAGCTTTAATTTCAGAAGAAGCACTAGGAACACGTAAGTAATAGAACTGAACGTCAAAACTGAAAACATAAAATCAAATATTAAATATAGTGAATGTTTCTTTGCGTATGTAAACTGGAACATAAGGAATATTACTCTTGGTTCTTGTTGTTACCGTTTGCTTGAAATAAAGTAAAATTTGACCACACGAAAGAAGAAAAAGTAAAATAACGAGAGAGGAGAAAACATACACAAATTATGTACAGGAAACGGTGATAATAATTTTAATCGGAGGATTTAGAGGCCCGACTGTATATCTCAATCACTGTAGGCCGCCAACCACATGAAAAGATCAGATGCTCGAAATCCGAGTTATGCTATGGATACTCGTCCAACCCTTATCGCTTTCAAATGCCCGCCACACAGTGTGACCACGGGCGTAGCGATTGCAGGCAACTAGGACCCATATAGTGGTAGTCCTCTTTTAAAAGAATATGTCAAATGACACATTAAATTTCCAGATTTCCATTTGTTTAGTATTTTTGAGAGTCTAAAATTAACCAGGATTACCTACACAGAAATCCATTCTTTGCGGAATCGCAATGAACTTTATACTTCATTTTAATTGTTTATTAATTGCCCTATCTTTACATTTAGTAAACTGTGAATAAATCTGTCGAAGAGTATAATCACAACTTGCTATTTGCAACAGGACTACAGAACAGACATGTACTTCAAAGTTGTAGAAAATAGTGACTACAGAAACTAAAATGACAACAAATCACAGCACACTGTTCCCCTGAGGTAAACAGAAAACCCGGGAGGAAAAAAAAAAAGCATATAACATTTATAGTCTTACTTATATTTTTTTAAGTAGTATGTTTACCAAACCACTCAGATGTATTACGGTCAGCCGTATCAACGTGAAAATCCGTGTTGCTGAACATTTCAACCAAATCTTATTTCGGATAACTTCCAGGAAAAATCGTTATACTTACATTACAGCAAAATAAAAAAGCCCTATTACTAATATACATAAAAATGTTGCAAGAGGAAGACGTATATTAATAAAAAGATGATTCGCCACTTATTTGAATATTTTCTGTGTCATTAACCGAACGTGTAACAACTTTTCAAAATGATAAATATCATCATTGCAATTGGCACAGAAAAGGGTCCAGTTTCAGAATGCCGGGGAATAGATTAGGCGACCTAACTCATGCAACAAAGTGTTGTAATTGTATGTAATACTAGCCACTTATACCCCTCACACCCTTGCCTGCCGTCGACCGTCTTGTAATGCACCAAGGACCGAGTATACTTCGTACAACGATTCACAATCTCATAAGGCAATTACAGGATAGCGTGTGCAGTTAGACCCGCAACCCCGTAGTGAAAATTAAACCGCTAATTGGTTTTCTTGTTCTCTGCATGTAACTTCGAGAGCTGGAAGCAGCACGGTATTTGATCTTGGCGTGAGTAATATTTCTTACACAGCTTGTCATTAGTAGCCTGCTCCTTACATCTTGGCAAGACAAGGAGGCTATAATAATAAATTACAGAGCATTGTGTTATCCTGAACGGTATTATAGCCTATAGCGGTTTCTTCGCGCGTTTTGAATCAAACTTTGGAAAAATCACCCCATATATGACGTGTTTGGTTGTTTTCCTCTATATATCGTGTGTCACAGCCGTTTTATACTTATATTAACATACGAGTGTCTTATTCCTAATTGCATTGAATTTTTATTTATATTTGGTTTATAAATTATGAAATGTCACTTAAAGTTATTGCGAATAAGAAGGATAAAAGGGTTTGTTGGTAATACCTAGTAAGAAATAGTTCTTACGCAAAATATTATTACATTCAGTGCACGCCTGTTTTCTCGCTGTTTTTATTCATATTAATTATAAATGAAATATTAAAATCTACAGATAAAATATGTTTAGGAAATAATAAACATGTCATACATGGGGTA
Source organism: Dryococelus australis (assembly GCA_029891345.1). Lineage (NCBI taxonomy): Eukaryota > Metazoa > Arthropoda > Insecta > Phasmatodea > Phasmatidae > Dryococelus > Dryococelus australis. Next base: position 67,107,542 of record CM057004.1, on the reverse strand, counting down.
AATTTTTCAAAGTTTATATTAAAAAAATGTGAAGAAACAGTGAATAGACTCCTACCTGTGGGACTTTCAGCGGCGAACCTATTATTTTATTGATGGAAAGTCTGTAGGAAGGTTCGACGCAAGGGCCTTTGAGTAGTATTGTACGTATATCTAACGCGTATATTTTGAGATACAGAGCTTTGGAAAAAAAAAAAACGTGTTTAGCCCAATTTGGAGTACTCATAAATGGTGTTTGTAATGCACGTGACGCCTTGAAAGCACTCGACAGCCCTCGTCCGAAGAGTGTGTTATTTTTGTATATCAGAACACTGGACGCACGTTTAATAGTTTATCAGAAAACGCTTTTTACTATAGGTCGTCCTCGGTAAAGTGAGCACTTTTGAGACCCTAGTTACTTTTTCTTTTCAGCCATTTCTAATCGTTTAACCGCCTTTTTTTTAAATCAACACTGACATGTATGCAATTAACACAGTCTCTATATTCCACTGCACTAAGAAGTTCACGTCCAAGGCTAAAATAAAATGTATTTATTAACTATTATTCCAAAGGAGAGGGATTTCAAAAGTATTCTCTTTACCGTGAATACTTTGCAACGCAGTTCCTGCGCCACGCACAGGCGGCAGTTTCAAAGGCCGTTCACGGTTATTTGATAACGTTTGAAATCAACTTCTGAGGACATGTCACTGCCCCTATACCTGTATATATTTCAACGGGCACGCCGACAACTGTCCGCCCAGTAACATTCGCAAAGACGACGGACGGGAAGTAATTCCACTTCCCAACGTTCAAAAAAAAAAAAAATTAGCCTAAACATTTGTGTATACTGAAACGATTTTTTTGCCTTCTGTTTTTTTTTTAAATGCACGTATGTGTAGGAATCGTTAAATTTCTTAAATACTTACGTCAATAATAATTTGCATGATTTCACTTGATCAACGCATGAATAAAGTAAGCGGGTCCACGGCAATAAAATTTTATATAAGGCGGAAGAATACACGGTGTATACAAGTAGATCTTAAGCAAGGTTCTTAAAATTACTCAGTCTACTGTGAACAATCTATAGTTTATAGTAGTTTACTAATACTTATTCGCCTCCTTTCCTGCATCCAGTATATTTTTAAAAATATTCACTATGTGTTTTACAGAATGAAAGAAGGGAATATATTTTATTTTCTTCCATGAACCATATCTATCCGGAAATACCAACCTAAGAAGTGCTTTGTGTTTGTGTTTGGGGGGATGGGAGGGGGGGGGGGGGACTAGAACGTTCGAGTTCAGTTTGTGAGCAATCGCAAGCACTCCCATTATCAACGATTAGCCTGTTGTCTCTGAGCGAAGGCGTTAACAAGTGACGCTTAAAATGAGCACGGCATTTTCAAGCGTGCACCGGAATTATCGAGGGCTCCAGGTTCTTCTGAAACTAACTGTTAAAACATTCTTCTTCAGTCGTTTTACAGGACTCTCCGTGAGATTATTGATACGTTGCTTTTTCAATAACGGAATATTCCGTATACAAGATGATCTTTCCTGTACATTTACTGATTAATTTTTAATTGTGCTGTACTTCTAGTTTAAAAAGGAGATAACAAGAAAAATCTGCAATGTTCGTTATACGAATATTTTACTGCGTATAATAATAAATTTTGGAAAAAAAAAAAAAAAAAAAATTGTATTTTAATTTGGAGTGAGATATAAAAACCCGAATCAAAAGTTATGATACCAGTGACTGATTACTCCCCTACGAAGTTCTTGTCACGGCGCTGTGTATAATCATGTTATTTCCAGAATGTGACTGACACTGTTTTTTTAGGCGTGGTTATTGTTACAGGCGCCAGATGGTACATTTAGATGTTTGATTAATAATAGATCTGATTTGCGTGGCTATCCTAACTGCCGCTGAAAACGATGTTTTTTTTTTTTTTTTTTTTCCCCGCGACGTGTAAAGCTTCACGTAGATTCGACATTGCTAAAGTCACGAGTATATCGCGAATTCATTCCGAGGTGAGGTAAACTCCAAACACTTGTTCTTTTCACATACTGTTGTGATTGGACGACAGTTCTTCAGACACGCCCCGTTTAACTGTGAGCTGTACAGAGGCCTCACTTGATCACAGCAACCAATAAGCAAACGATAAAGTCTCGAGTGGGTAGAGGGCTGTCCAGCCTAGCTTGCTGCCAACTCCATCCACGAAATACTCGGGGCTCTAGACATAGCTCGTTCCCGAAACGCAAAACAAAAGGAAATACGCAGATGCTCCGTATTTTGTATTTTCTTATGAGCTGACTCCACTCATAATATGAACATGAAAAATGAATTCTATTATTATGTACAAGGGTAAGCTAAGAAGAAGACGCCTTATAGAAAGAAAAAATAAAGTATTTAATTTCCATCTCCGGCAGTTATGAATTGTTATATAGAATTTAAGATATGAGGCCAACGTAATAAAGGATGGTATAGACTGTTCACGGTAAAGTGAGCACTTTTTAAGGCCATCAAAAAAGGCATTAACACCTAATAAATATATGTCATTGCAGTTTCGGGCGTTAACTTTTGAGAGTGATGAAATGTAGACACGGTGTTTAATAGTAATATTGTAATGATTACATTAAAAAGTAGCGGAAAGGTATAATATATTTAAAGGAAAAATTTAGCAGGACCTTAAAAAGTACTCACTTTACCGTGAACAGCCTATAAGGAAGAGTAATTAGGTTAGAGAGAGAGAAAGAGAGAGGGAGAGAGAGCATGATAGTCACCCGGTCTCGCACTCTGGCCTCGCCGCCCCTAGGTAGGACATCGCCGCACCAGGGGGCTTGTTCTAAGTTTTCGTTCCGACGAAAATAAGTAGCATCCATACAATTATCAGTCCCATCCTACTATTTGGTATTATAAGCTCGAAACGAAGGTCGAGTGACGTCACGAGTGGAGTTGGAATATCTCAACTGCTCACGAGCAGTCGGCAGGCTAGAATTTCGTAGGTAAACCAATATGGCGGGCGTCGGTATGAAATGTGGCCGTGTATTTCAATGATACGGAAATAAATATTGTGTAGTATAAAGTCAGTGCAACACGTGTTTGTGTTGCATGCAAAGATTGGTTATAACTATTACAAATGTGCATCACACATTGTGCACAACATTATACAGATTATTTTACGTGTGGGATGTTATTACAAGCGTGTAAATGTACAAATACTCAATTATAAATATTTATTCAATAAACTACTATTATCTTTCTGAAATACGCGCTTATTCATCGCTCAACCAGTATATGTTCGGTAGTCTGCAGGCAAACAATGGTGCACACGTAACTCCAAGTATTAGAGACACGAAACAGAAGCTTATGCACTTATTGAGTGAACAGTTTAGAAATCGTCATATTATGATAAATGATCAAAGTCTATTCGCAGAAGAGAAATTTAGCATGTTTAGTATCATTAAGGAACAACAGCAAATACGACGCAAGATTATCAACCAGCTTACTGACAGTGATGGCGATATTGTTCGGGACCGGCCGGAAATAGTGCAAACGCTTTGCAGTTACTTTGCTAATTTATACTCGAAACAAGACACGGACGATGCTATTCTTCCGTCGGTTTTACAGAGTTAGCTGTGACAGCAAGACGGGCATGGAGGCACCATGTTTAGATGCGGAAGTTAATGAAATGATACAGCAATTGCCATCAAAAAAATCTCCTGGTATTGACGGTATTCCATACGAATTTTACAAAACTTATTGGAATGTTATTGGTGCCGACTTCTGCGAAGTTGTTCGCGATGTGCTTGAAAGAGGGGAGTTATGCAAGTCTCATAAAGAAGGGATAATTGTTATTATACCCAAAATATCCCGTCCACTTAAACCCGCAGATTATAGGCCAATTACACTTTTATGTGCCGATTATAAAATAATTGCTCGGTATTGTGCGACCAGATTAACCAAGGGATTGTCAGATATTATTGGTCCCGGCCAGACATGTACTGTTCCAGGACTTTCCATTTTACAAGGCGTGCTTGCCCTAAGGGACATTCAATTACTTTCGTCAATACAACACAGTAAAATGGCCATCTTGAGTATTGATATGGATAAGGCATTCGATAGAGTCGATCATAAATTTTTACTTCATGTTATGCATCATTTCGATTTTCCAGCCAATGTAGTACAGTGCGGACGGTGTGTACCGGAATTTGGTCACGGCTGTTGGTTAACGGATTCCTCACCCCACCAATTAAGATCGAGAGTTCAGTTCGACAAGGATGCCCGCTATCCATGATTTTATTTACTATCGCCATTGAACCTCTGTGCAGAATGCTCAGTGCCCGCTTGCAAGGATTCCCTGTAGCGAACCTGTCCTTTAAAATTAAATGCCTATGCTGATGACATCACATGTGTCGTTCGTTCAGAGCGGGAAATTACAGAGGCGGTAGAATGTCTGGACCTTTTTCGCAGTGTCTCTAATCTGCGAGCCAATGCTAACAAAACTGCCGTACTGGAGCTCAGCGCGACCAGCGAGCCATTTGACGACGTTTTTCCCTTTCGGAGGGCCGAAACTGTGAAAATATTGGGCATATACTTCCATGCAGACGCCACTCTTATGTTGCATTATAATTGGAACATGACAATAAATAAACTCCGTGCTCGTCAAATAGAAATGAATTATCGTCGTACAAATATTTTACAGAGGGTTACTTTAATAAATGTATTCTTACTTGCGAAGCTGCGGTATGTGTCACATATATTCCCACTACCACGTCAACAAAGTGCACAAATACAACAGATTGTTGTACGCATGTTGTGGAAATATTATATATTTAAATTATCTAGGCCGCAACTTTATCTTTCCTTGCAAGACGGAGGCCTGAGTCTAATCACGTTTTGAAGTGTGAGGCCTTATATCAGTCTTCAGCAATTGCAACAATTTTGCGCCCAGAGGACATTTACGCAGCATTACAGAAAATGATGTGGTCTGAAGTTAGACGCATGCCACTTCAATACCGCCAGGCAAAGGAAGCACTCGCAACTCTAGTAGAACACTTACCGGAAGGGACAGTCGCATCAGCGAGATATTTGTACATTCGGGCTTCCAAAACGTCGGCTGTCATACTATCTGTTGTAAATCGCACCCCAACCATCCGTTGGAGGCGCCCATGGAAAATACTTGCCAATCCTAACCTTTCCCCGGATCTTTGGGCTGCAGCATTCGGCTTCTACAATAATATCGTGGCAACTCAGCAGCGTAAATACAGCATTCACCTGATAGCTGACCCTACATGCCCGCTGTGTGGCAACACCGACACGGCCCTTAATAGGGTAATTTCCTGTGTTTATGCAGCTCCCATCTGGCAGCGGTGTCGCGTACGAGTACGAAAAATAATTCGCGATGAACGTGGAGATGTCAGCGACACGCACATGCTTCATTGCGATTTCTTCATCTTCCCCTCAGTTCGACGAAGAGCTGCGGCCTGGTATATACTTCATGCGATCGGTTGTTTGGTTGGACCATTCGAAACCGGTGACAGTTCAAGACTTTGTCCAGCTTCTTCGTCAAGATAGTTGGAACATGGCGCGGCGTGGCACATTGCGTCAGTGGTACGGCAATTTTTTATTTCCATTCTGACGTTCACGCCTACAGAAGTGCGTGTACATTACCGAGGTTGGGTGTAAGCCGTGTGCTGCCCACCCCTCGGTCCTTACAAGTGTACAATTTAATGTTCCCGTAGTAATCGTCTATAGGTGGTAGTGTTATAAGTCAGTGTCACGTGTCGGGGTGTACGCGTGCGCTGCCTCTCATGTTAAATAATTTTTTATGTGTTCATCGATTTTGTCAGTAAAACCAGTTCACCAAATGTTCATATCGTTTTGTGCCCCTATGTAAGAATTGTGTAGATATTTTATTGAGTATTTTGTTATTATTTATATTGTGGATTGAATGTGTACTGTATATAATAGGTTAAGGATAAACGCCTCTGTATATCGTGTGTGATAATAAATATATTTTTATAAAAAAAAAGCGGTTAAGTTGCGTGCTTCCTAACACTGGCGTCTTTATTGTACGAGATCGAAACCCCCCTCTGTATATTTTTACTTTGTTTATATATGTGAAATACAGTTATGCGATGCTATGCGATAACAACATTAAAAAAAAGCAAGTTTATAAGCTGTATATATTTGTATTTTTGCCCATAATAGCCTAAAGTTTGGAATGTTTTTGGGCTGGCTCTGTTTTAGTCTATTAAGTGGGGTAAATTTTGACAGTTCTAGAAAAGAAGCCGGCCACAATTTATCTTTCCACCACAGCTGTTTTGTCAGTGAAGAAAAAGACGTTTGTATAGAAATGTTTCAGCCCAATGCAGGCTTGAATTTTCTTTCCACGTTATCTAACTTCCGTCCAGTAATTAATGTACGATATTATAGCTAGGTTGGCATTCCAAATTAATTTATTTTGTAATTACCAAGTTATATATGTTGGGGTTCTGTTTATTTTGTTTCGAGGGTAAAAGTAAACATTGATGCTTGGAGGGGGGGGGGGAAGGGGGGAGGGCGCTTTAGATTCACGTCTTTCGTGAGACATTATTTTGATGGAGCAGTGGAAAATTTCGCACGTATGGAAATAACATTCAAATTATTTAACTACGAAAATTCTAACTTTAATGAAAAAAAAAAAAAAAAAAAACGTCATTCATATACATTGCTGTTCGTATTTGTATAGATGCAGCAATACACACATTAGATTTGTGAAATTTTAAAACAAGCAAGTCTAGTAATATTTTGTTGGTACGTTGTCGACCGTGCGCAGAGACACGAATGCTCGTCTAGCTTGGAGTGGGGGAAGTCGGTAAGCCGAAGTTGCCCGATTGCGCCCCCGTGCTAAACGACTGATAACTCTGAATACCATTTTGGATCCGACGAATATTGTCGTCGGCTGCGAGACAGTAGGTTCACGACTGTGTGGGCAGTTACAGACGAAACTTAGACTAAGCCCCCTGGCCTAGCAGCTGACCTCGCCCCTTGACAATCGCCGACTGCCCCGATGCCCTCCCTCGTAGCCCAGTCCACCCTCCGCGTGTATGGATTGACGTATTGCATTGTGATTGTCTCCCTTTGTGCTCCAGAGGCGGAAGTCTTCTTGCATTTCGTTAAGATTATCCAGGAATGTCTTGATGTTTGTTGGACCCACAGTTTCTGGTGTTATCTGCACATTGCTGTGACTGTTTAGACATCTCACTCCCAACTCGCTGTTATAGTTTCTTATAGGCTGTTCACGATAAAGTGAGCACTTTTCAAGGCCCTTTAAAAAGGCATTAACCTCTAATAAATATATCTTATTGCATTAAATTTTGGTGGTGGTGAAATGTATACACTGTTTATTGGTCGCATTGCAATGTTTATAATAAAAAGCATCAGGAAGATGTGAATTGGATGAAAGGAGAAATTTATAAGGGCCTTAAAAAGTGCTCACTTTACCGTGAACAGCCTATAGTTTACCAAACTCTGCTGTGGCCTCCTTCTCAGGTATTGTTTTGACAGGCGGTGCACAACGGAGCAATGTATAACACTGCAGATCTCGGAGCCGGTCTTAGTCATCACGGGTCGCGTTTCCGTATATTAACTGTAAATTTCCGTAAAAAAAAATCCGTAACACATACGGACATTATTAAGAACGTTTATTTGTACGATTTGTTTGCAAATGAAATGTTAGCGATTGACGATTTCTGTGAATGTCAGCCGCTACTATGGTCCACTTCGAAACCACTGCTTGCGGTGAAATCACATCTTGATCTGGAAATAATATTTGGTACGAGTAAGTGAGTGAAGAGATTTGTATGGCTCGTAACATCGAGGTATTAAGAGCCGAAGAGGGTGATTGATATGATTATGTAGCAGCGCTGAAGTGAAAGGGCGGGTGAAACGGGAGATTCCCGAGAAAACCCGCCAAACAACGGCATCGTCCGGCACGATTTTCACATGTTAAAATACGGAGTGAACTGGCCGGGGATTGAACCAGTTTCGCCTAGGGGGAGGTGAGCAGGCTAACTGCTCAGCCACCGTGGCCCCATTTGGTACGATTTTTTATTTTATTTTGTAGATTATTTAACTCTGATACGTATACTTCTTTCCCCGATAGCAAAAGAGACTAGGGAGTTTATTTTGGGTTTACCGAACTTATTTACTCATGCAACGTTAATTTATATTTCACATTTACAATAGACGCGTAAGGGTAAAAATTAAAGCAAGATAGCAGCTTTAACTTTACTGAGTGACCACATTTTTAGCTATAAAATTATTATGTTAAGTTATTCATAGATTTTCATCAAGAAATCTATCCACGTTAAGTAACAGAGAATTACTTTATTTTCAATAGTTGAAGAAAATTGAAATGAAAATAAAGATTCCAACCTTCGAGCACTTAAGACGCCTTTTATTTCAGGAGGAACTCCAAGCAATCAAGATTCAGAACCGTTTACCAATGCAATCGAAATCTTGAGATTTTTTTTTTTAATTATTTTTTTTTTAGCCAAAACGTTTTTTGAAGACCAATTTCGCATCCGCGTCGCCGTTCATTACGCCCGTGCACTATTTAATTAAGCCTCCGCACCGAGGGCTGACATGCAGCCAATGGCAATCTCCCGAACAGCTGCTCCCAAGCCCCCCAACCCCATTCTCCATCTCTTGCTCCTCACTTCCCCGCCTGCCTCACCCTCCTCCCGGCTACCTCACCCCGCCCCTCATTTGCTTGATTACACGAGGCCGTCGAGACAGATTTGCCAACAAGGCTGTAGAATTACTTCTCTCCTCCCCCCCCCCCCAAAGTTACGGGCTTCTCCTGAACCTAGAATAAATTAACTGCTTTTAATATTCATTGACAAAGGAGGATTAATTATTTGTAACCTTTTTTTATACTAAAATCGTTTTGCTGGAGCGGCAAAAAAAAATATTTTCAAAATTTAATTAAAGTCATTCACGAAAAGCGAATTCCTTCTTAATTAATCCCGGCCATAGTAATCTTAACTTTAAGTCTTATTTAATTTAGGATTTTGTTTTAAAATTCCGTATCTGTAGAAATAACCGACCTTCAAAAAAATTGTCAATGCAACCCGTTGGAGATTTGTATCATCGCATATCTATAAACAAATGCTTTTACACGAATAAATAAAATATTAAAAGCGCTATTTTCGCATGCCATTCAGTAAAATGTCATATTCTTACTGATCATACGGTTAAATGTTCACTTAAAAATGATTAGTTTCCTGAACGCGTGCCTAAGATTTTTGTTGGTAGCTCTAGGAATTAGTTTGCAGTAACGCGCAATATGGTCGTTTTATTCTTATTGCTCTTTTGAGACCTTTATTGTGCTAAAGTTTGGCTTTGTAAGTGGAGTGAAGTGGAGAAATTTGGGCGGCTCTTAACATCGAGGTCTTAGAAGCCGACGAGGTTGAAGCAATGTGAGTGTGGAGCAGTGCAAGGCGGGGGAAACTGGAGATCTCTGAGAAAACCCGCCGACCAGCGGCATCGTCCAGCGCGATTCCCCGTCAGAAATAGAACCCTTTCGCCGAGGTGGGAGGCGAGTAGTCTGTAAGCGTCGTTATTGGAACGTTCCTTCTATAAAGTTATACTAGAGTGAACATATGCACTTTCTATCAAATCCGAACGTTGGTGGTACTTCTGGGTTACTACAAAAAATAGATGAGACTGCCACACGCATCGCGTGCGCCTAAGCACAAAGTTCTGGACCATTGGCGTGTGGTAAACCAAAGGCTGTTCGCGATAAAGCGAGAACTTATGAAATCAAACTTTGAAAAAAGTCACTGCCCCTACCTGCATATATTTCAACGGGCGCCCTGAGTGACATGCGCCTAGTAAACTTGGTAACGATGGATGGGAAGTAGTTCCGTATATTAAATCCACGATCCTTCATTTCTTCAGCTTTTGTGAGAATTAATTTTTTGTACCCAAACGGGAGCCGATATAGTAAACTCCTCGTACGATTTTATTACAAATTATTTTTATTATGTATTCTAATAATTTTTTGAACACAAAAAAAGTGTATAAACTAATTATTAAATAAACAAAATCTTCGTAAATTAATAAATTGGATAAAAGTATACACTTTATGTTGGGTACAAAATTTAATTCCCACGAAAGCTGTAGAAATGAAGGATCGTTGCCTTAACGTCATAACAATTTCTGATAACTTAAATTATCTCTTTCGCTTTCTGTTTTTTTAAGGCACCGAGGTGTAAAAATGAGCGAATTTGTTAAACTTTTACTTTTTTTAATAATTTCGTAGTTTCACTTGGAAGACGCATGAAGAAAGTGATTAAGCCCCATGGCAACGTTAAGCTTACATAAAGTGGAAGAATACACTGCGTGCATACAATTATATTATAAGCAGGGTTTGATAAAGTGCTCACTTTACCTTGAACAGACTCCTTTACTGCTTCATAAATTGCGTGCATTCTTGCAGTTATGTCCAGCCGAGAGGTTTTTACGGTGTCCATACCAGTTCCCCTACCCTTCGTAGTCCAGTTTAGGTTAGCATGGGAGGTAAACAAGGCTGGGCCCAATCGCGGCCATGTTTGCCCAATCTCAGTAAAGCTGCGACGCATGTGCCCTTGTAGTTAAAGGTTGTTCACGATAAAGTGAGCACTTTTGAAATAAACCTTAGAAAAAAGTCACTGCCCCTACCTCCATAATATTTTAATGACCGCAATAAGTGACACGTGTCCAGTAAGTTTGGTAACGATGGAGGGGAAAGTAGTTCCATATATTAACCTCGAACAAACAGTGTTAGGTAACCATTTGTGATAACGAAAATTATTTATCTCGCTTTCCGTATTTCTTAATACATCGAAGTGTAAAAATGAGCAGAATTGTACAATATTAACTTTTCTAATAATCTCACCGCGTCACTTGACCGAAGCATGAATAAAGCGATGAAGCCCATGGCAATGTTAATTTTATATAAGGCGGAAGAACACACAACGTATATACAAGCAGATCTTAAGCAGGGCTTTCAAAAGTGCTAATTTTACCGTGAACAGCCTATAGAATCTTCCCTGCATGCTTAGGTGTACGGGGCTCACCCCTGAGACGCACTTAGGTCCCATCCAATAGCGTGCAATGAACTGTTGCAACTGGCGTTAGTGGTTTACTGTGCCCTGTTACTCACTAGTTTACACTTTAAACACTAAAACGTAGCTCGGCAGCTGACGCCACAGGACGCTGTAATGTGTCCCTTGCCTGCTCGCTTGCGAGCGGTCGGAATGCATTCAGTTTCCCCTAGGTTGCACGGTGGTTACTGGCTCCTGCTGCGCGCGCCGGGAATGTACAGGAGTGAGCAATCACCAGCTTACCTTGCAACACTTCACTGCCGCGCCTGAACTGGCGTGCATTGTGCATATCGTACCTATGCGACTTTCGGCGGCGGCCTTGTTATTTTATCGGCGGAAAGTGTGTAGGAATGTTTAATGCAGGGTCCCGTGAGTAAGTCTGTGTGTATATCTAACGCGCATATTTCGAGATACGAGTTGAAAAAACTTTTTATCTATGTGGTGTTTCCAATGTGCGTAATGTCTTGAGAGTACTCGACAGCCCTCGTGCTGTATGAGTTATTTTCGTACGTTGGACGCACATGTAATAGTTTTGCAGAAAGAAGGAGATTTTAAATACACTACAGCATAGTTCAAGAGACAGGTACGTATAGTCTATTCACGGTTTCTTCGCACTTTTTGACTCAGATATTTGAAAAATCACCGCATTTAGGACGCGTTTAGTTATTTCCTAAATACGGCATGTATCACAACCGTTTTACACCTCTGTTAACATAAAAGTATCTTTTCTTTCGTTAAATTAAATTTCCAATTAAATCTTATTTATAAATTAAAATATTTAATTAAAATAAATTAATAACACCTGTGAGAAAACACGTGTGTTGGTAGCGCCTAGTAAGAAATAGTTCTCATGCAAAATATTATTACAACCGAGTGCGCACGAATTCGGTGCGTTGTCCTCTGGTGTAATTTTCAAGAAATAGCTAAGCTTAGTTTGCACGAGGCGAAGGAATATCCTGGAAGTAGAACTTTAGCGGGGCTTGAGAAAAGTTGAAGAAACAGTTCACGTCTGGTTTGTTACAGAATAGAAATCATGGCCGGTGCTGTCAAAGTCCAGAAGCTAGCACTTATAAGGACTGTGGCTTTCCCTAATGGTTAATGCTATTAGTTGATGCATACATATCATTTTATAATTGGTTGCTTTATTTTGCCGTTTATCTGCCGAATCTCTTTCCATTGGTTCCAAAGCGTCTGCGACAAAAAACAATTCTTCTTTTGCAAAAGCTGAAACGAAAAAATTAACCTGTACCTTACGGCGTTAAGTGTCATTGGTATTTGCCACATACATAGTTGGCCAATAAGACATGTCAAACGAACGTACATCATCTCGGAGTCTAGTCTGTAGTTACAAAATAACGGAAATTTTGCAGTTCGGATGTCTGTCTCGTGACAGCACGCCCGTCCGGGGAGCTCCGTATCTACTGTGCATCTCCTCCGTTGAATGTGGTCACCTCGTATGTGTGTGGACGGACCAATCCCAGGCTGCCACGCTGTCGTCGTCGCAGTCAGCGCGGATCCCGACATGTCCTGGCCACGGTCGGGGTAATGTTGTTCGCTGCACCCTTTGACCCCCTCCCCCCTTCTACACCTCACACACACACACTGGCTACTGCCATGTTGGTCCAGAGGGACCTGCCGACTCCCTCTGCGGCTCAATAATTCACCCCTTTGACCACCACACACTAACCATTCCCAAGGCGGAATGAACCACCCCCTGTGGAAATGCCACATTCATGTGCTCGCAGTGACGTTATGTTGCACCTCACACCATAACTCTGAAGGAGGCCCGGGAAAGGAGGGTGTGGGGGGGGGGGGGGGCTGACACCGAGAGAAAATATAATTTTTGTTACAAAAACTACTTGGTGAAATTTCGTTTCTGGTAAAAACATACCGTAGTCCACAATAAACAAGTTTTAAAGGCCATTCAGTTATCACTAAAACTTGCTTATTCAAAACATGTTTGTTGGTATACTTGTGTAGTAATCGCAACATATTTGTTTAACGGAAACAGCACTCGCGTCATTAGCTACAAAATACTGTGCGGTATCTTTAAGCTACAACTGGATATCTGCTGTTTTGTCTTAAGGTTGACCACGACGCCAGTTTTGTCCGTGTTCGTCTCCTTGCATCAGATTATGAACGAGTTCGTGATGGATATTCTTAAGAAATCGTAATTTAATTACACTATCCCCCTTATTCCGTGCACGGAAACATTGCGCATAAATGGTTTCAGAAAATAAACTTTCCGTGATATGAAATGTTCAGTGTTCAGTTAGAAATGCACACATGTAAAAATATTAGGAAGTACTTAATGGAGCGACAAAATTCGGAATCGTGTTTCATGAAACGGAAATTGTAAATCTGTCAAAATATGATTCATCAAATCGTTACCCTTTTGTCTTCATTTTGCCATGAGTAATAATGCGCTTCGAATTCTTCATTACAGCATAGTGTTACAAAGTTATCTGCGAAAAAAGAGTGACTACCCTTACTTAAGCAATGGTGGGGGACGATTTGACCAACCACATTTTGACAGATTGACAATTTCCGTTTCGTGAAACACTATTCCGATTTTTGTCGCTCCATCTCAAGTACTTCCTGATATTTTTACATTCATGCATTTGGAACTTTGATTTTAAAGGCTGTATAACAAGGTTAATATTCACCACACGATTGTGTTTTTCAATGTATGCCCCACCTTATTTTTCATAAGGAATCACCTCCAGAAGTTTAGCATATGAATTCTAATTAACGTTGTATAATATGTACACTTCCCGTCAGAATAAATAAGTGACGGAAAAAGTTAAGTCCCCTTCGGCAGTCTTTGGCTCTTAGGCAACCAGCTTCACAGAACTATCCGGCCAATCGTTCAGCGTTTTAACTGCGCCAAGAATCTCTTTATCTTCTATTCGAGTATCATCCTGACATGGGTTTCTCCAAGTGAATCTAACGCATTTAATTAGATGAAGCAACTCGTCTCGCGATTTATGAAGTTAATGCAAAAACAGAATACTCACATAAACTGCTCACTGGAAGTCCGTGTCTCACGCGCAAACAAATCACACTTGGGGAATAAACTACCAATTATAAAGGTGAGCTGAGTTACAGTGTTGTGCAACGTAGCTTGTCCTGAAATATTACAGCGGAATTACCTCACATGAGCTCCACACTAAACGTTCGCGAGTCGTGCAGGCAGGTAACACGTAGCGGAAATAAAACCAATCATAAAGGCTAGCTGAGCTACAGTGTTGTGCAATATAGCGTGTCTCGAGGTATGTACGCGACATTCGATGCTTCAAACAATGAAAAGTAAATGTATGTGAAGTGTCTATAATTACAGATAACTGTAAAAGAGGAATGAATAATTGCTCTGTTAAAAATTAAAATAAACCCTTTTCTATGTGAGACGTTAAGTTGTTGTAATATTTGTCTTTTATTATCGATACACAGAAATGAATTTCCTGCTGTCGTACGCATTTGCGAAAACCGAATATCACACTTTAGCGGAATATATGAATATATTCATCAGTAAATAAAGCCACTAAACATTAATGAAACAATCTGCGCATTTTGCAGATGTAATTATTGTATGCGCACATCAAGAATGTTTCTCTTGCAACTAGCTGCTGTCTGCATGAAAAGCCACGTCCTATCTAACCGGGCCAATTTCTTCCCTGCCAAATCAAATTCTTACGTAGGTTTCGTATTGTCTACTGTAGCCGGCAGACGTCTGTGCATGTCTGAGCGGGCGGAGCGTGTTAAACGAAAAAAAGGGAGCGGGGTGGAAGAGATGCGCACGCAGGTCTGGCCGTACTATCGGCTATTCCACAAACATCATTTACGGCGGGCTGAGGTAGGTATGTGTAAGGCAATATAGGACGAAGGACGTTCGCAGAGGTACAGGAAATTTATCCTCAGTGTTAAAAATTGCACTTGACCATTTTATTTATATAAAACCAAATATAAAAAATATACAACTAGAATACTTCTTAGTTTTTAACATTCTGTGCAATTCCACGTTAAATAGTATATATGCACAGTTTATCAAAGTATAACAAAACGGTAATTTCAGGTCAGTGCTTTTCTTTTGAAACTGTAGAAAATGTTTTATATCTTTATTTGCATAAAGTCACGAAAATGAGTGTTTTTACTCGTAGTGGACTGGCACGCACTATAAAGAATGCATACACACAGTGTTTATAAAACAAGAAATAAAATAATAAAATTACAATCTACGGCATAATGTTCATCTACTTCATAAATTCCACCCAATTAATGTGTGTGAGAATTCTTGCCGTGCTAAACGGTAGTTGTGAAATTGTAGCCTACATACGCCTAGATGTTCAAATTAAATGTTCACGAAAATCACAGTAAACATATAGAGTTTATATAAAAAGATGTTAAGTATCTTGTTGGTTTATGTATTTTTTCTAGAATTCCGATTCACATGCAAAATTGATGCATGTGATGTTTTTCCAAATAATGCTGTCTTCAGCAGACGGTGTAACCAATATTAAATATTTCTGTAGCATTTATTATACAGTCATTTGTACTAACTTAACAGACCGTAATATACGTTTTTCTATAATTTATGCCAGTAAATGATGTTCCAAATGCAATGTTCATTAAGAGAAAATATTTTCTCGATTATGAAACAAAGATTGTGCAAATGTGTAATCCTATTTGAAATTATATAAAAACTAAAACATTGACTATTTAAAATTATATGCCCGTCAAATTACTATACAAACAGATGCGAAACTAACGCTATAGTTAGTCTATAGTAATAAGTAAATTAGTTTGTTGGTGTTGAAGTCAAGGCCATACGTATTTTCTCAAGAAGTTGTAGGTTCGATTTCTAGTTGGAAAGTATTTATTAAAATATAATATAAACGATAATAATCTTTGTATTATATTCGCGGTATAAATAAAGATACGTTTGAAAGTATG
Source organism: Dryococelus australis (assembly GCA_029891345.1). Taxonomy (NCBI): domain Eukaryota; kingdom Metazoa; phylum Arthropoda; class Insecta; order Phasmatodea; family Phasmatidae; genus Dryococelus; species Dryococelus australis. Next base: position 67,091,486 of record CM057004.1, on the reverse strand, counting down.
TTACATATTAATTTAGATTCTCTATTTACAAATGTGACTGAAATACAAGCTTGACTGTGATGTTAAATATCTATATATTGCAAGTCCACTTAGTAGATTAATTAATTTACTACAAGAAAAGGAAAGTATTCTTTGGGTTACTAGTTTTCAAGGTTTTACTTGTAAAAGTAGCATAACATGTACACACAATACCACATCTACAGCACTAATGTTTTTAATTCCGTGACAACTTTTTTCTCACGTGTTTCCTATTGGAAGTGACATTTCCCCTCAAAGGTTTACTTCTACGGACAAGCATAAATTACACCCTTGCTCTACCCGGGATTCGAAACCGGAACTACACACGCTCAACACTCAACCGACTGCGCCACAGGGGGCAGCCAATAGGCCAACCAGAACACTGTCAGTAGTTATAAGAACTTATTTTAAGTGAACAAAAAACAGCTTATTTCATTGGAGATAATTTCAAAGCTACAATTTAAGTAATATATTAATTACTTGTTCCACATTGTACCTATAATTCACTGCCACGTTGGTTGGTATTCGCGTGTATATATTTGCGCTAAATTAAATGCAGAAACTGCAGGCGAAGTTTTGAACATTGTTTTAAAGCATTTGTAGTTTAGATTAACCTTCATACATCACAATCTTCTTTGGAATAAAAAATTGAATATAAAAATATATCTTTATCCTTTTCTCAGTTCTATTTTGTGTTATTGTCTAGCAGTGATTGTACTTAATATCCCTTTATCATTTAATATAACATTATTATAATTAAAAGTTTTTAATTTATTATTCATTATTAGAATAAATTTATTCGCTGCTGCATAATGTGAGTGACGATTTCGACAAGAGACAATTCAAGAATTCTATATCATCAAAAATATCGTGCCAAAAACTATGGATATGTTACGGAATTACATTCGGCACTGGCTAGATAGATGACAGCTATGTACGACTTTGTGTGTTATTATTTGCATGTTTTGGATTTTTTTAGAAGTAAAACTGCTATGCTGTAAAATGTGTTCAAGTTGGCTTAGTATTATGCTGTCTCAGGCCTCTCAATGTTTGCAAATTTTGTAAACAAATGTTGTCTTGAGTAAGGCATTCCCGTCGAGATATTTCGTACGCCGCGCCATAAACCTTCAAAACAAATATTTATATCCACCACTCGCCCCCATTTTAATGGTGAAACATATTATGAAAATGTGGAAAAGAAACAAGTAATCTGTTGATGCATCAAACCACAGAAAGTATTCCACCTCCATCGTTGTTACTTTTATATAACGTGATTTTAATTCGATACTATTTAATATTTGAACAGAAAAATTGCACTCAATAATAGAAAAGCAATTGTATTATATCGAACAATACACACAGAAGGTAAAGAAATCCTCCAGCACACACTGTCACAAGATCACTGCTACCTGTTGTCGCCAGCAAAAAGTTTCCGTGGCCGGTATGGCATTTGAGATTACTCAATACAAAACACAGAATGTTTTTATGTCCGCGTGAATATTGCCGGGGCGCAATCCTGCTGCTCAGCTAGAGACCGGACCGTGCCGAGCCACAGTTTAGGGAATAAGATTGGACTTGTGTGCACAGACGTTTGCCGGTACCAGTAGATAAGTCTATATTGGTAGCCATTTTGTAAGACAGCGCTACCTCAAATATAATGCTTATATAACATTTCTCAGAAATTGTTCAACCTATTTGGCGTCAGTGAAAGTAATGAGAATGTTAAAAAGCTGTATATAATTATATTTCTAATGTAGTAACAATTAATTACTGCATTTTGATGCATATCTTCAAGTAAAGCTTCACATGTAGTAGTATAAAAACGGGCAATCTAAGAGAGGCTTGGAGCTGCGAACAAGGGAATTAGGTGAGCACCATCTTTGATGACGCCATGCAGGAAAAATTTCCCATTTTCCCCCAAAAAATCTATTTTCCTTCATCCCTGTGATGGCCATCTTGGATCCCAACCTCCAGCTCTGTCAATCCGATGCCAGGATGTTGGGACCCTTAAACCTAGCATCCTGGTGGGTGCCGAGTCTCATACTCTATCATTCCTTTCGGGATCTGTCGACCTAGCGCCGTAATGCGGTACCGAATACCAGCATCGACTTACACGCTCACCAGACTTAACATATAAGCATAGTTGACTGTAATTTTCAAACCCAATAAGATATAGTCGTCAAATTGATAACACAGGCCGCACACCCGACTATGAGAAGGGTCGCCGGGTCAAGTATACCCCATGTCTACTTATAAGCATCGTTGACTGTGATTTCCGAACAATGTAAGATATTATTGCCCAATTCCTAACTTAGGCATTATCCACAATGTTGGGAAGGGTCGCAGGGCCAAGTGTACCCCATGTATACTTATAAGTATAGTTGGCTGTAATTTCCGTACCAGATAAGATTTAGTTGCTAAATTCATACCATAGACATCACTCACGACTACGAGAAGGTGAGAAGGGTTAAGTATACCCTATGCTTGCTTATAATCATATGTGGATGTAATATCCGAACCACATAATATATAGTTGCCAAATTCATAACATAGGCATCAAACTTCAACAGAACTGTTCACCATTAATATTCGCAACCTTAATAATGCATTTTACAGTATCTATGATCAATAAACATGCTAAGGAAATATTACACCATGCCTATTCTACTTCAGCAGCACAGTTTTGCGTGCTTTAATAAGCCAATAAGTTTCAAAAAGATCTGGTTTCTCTATCCACTTAGCGTACTTTGACATCACGAGTCATTGCCAGATACATAATTATTCGCAAGGAAAAAAGTTGTAAGTGTTAAATTCTAAGAATGGGAGGAAAAATTTTTTTTGCCAGCTCATTAACTCACTGTCATCACCATATTGCCAGCAAACGCTTAACATACAGCTCGTTGCCAAAAATGGGCCTTGATGCAACACCAGCAGAAATAAACAGCCTTATGAAAACTCCTGAAGAGAAATATCTGTTTAAAAAAACATCAAAGTATATAGATACATAAACGTGTATACATATATTAGGTAACATTGTGATCTGACACATGCTGATGCGCATTTGCCAAGGAGGTGGTCGATTTTATCCATAAGAAATCTATTTCTTCGTTTACTATTTTTTGGTCCCTGCAATAGGCTGTTCATAGTAAAGTGAGCACTTTTAAGACCCTCCCAACAGTCATAAACCAATAATAAAGATATTGTATTGCAGCCTCAAGCATGAAATTTTGAGGATGGGGAAATGTATACACTGTGTATATATTAAAAAGCAGCAGTAAGATGGAAATTGGATGAAAGGAAATATTTATAAGGGCCTTAAAAGTGCTCACTTCACCGTGAACAGCCTAAAATAATACTATGTTTATCAGCTGTTCTATTGGTGTTTCATATATTAAATCAAAATGTAATACAAGTAAATGTATTGACAAACAAAAGGGTTACTTTCACACAAAATAACATGTCTGAGTTTTACTCTTCATATTCATGTTATTATACACCTCTGTGTTCGCACGGTCATGCGACAGGTAAAGAAAGTAAAAACATCACATGATTTCATGGTTGGTTTGGGCATTTAGCGTGCCCCTCCAAAGTCACAGAGTTCTTTCCTGATTGGCCATGGATTTGTAGCCCTGAACTGTATCATGGGATCAGTTGAGGACCTTACTGAAGTTTCAGACACACCTTATGGCCTTCCTTTTAAAACAGATGTCTTCTGACAACACACACATTTCGCACACCTTTGGTCCCCATTCGACTCTGGGCATGCGTACCTTCTACGTCACAGGCGTATAAAACCATTTTAATACACGCCATGGTGTAGTGATGTCTCGCAAGAGCCAGACGGTTCAAGGAAGTGAAACCTCATTCTGTAGCAATGTCTCACCACAGCCAGTCGGTTAGGGAGAGAATCATAGGCCTTGTTGAGGCGGCAGGTTTTTCCGCCACTGAAGCAGGCCAACTTTACGGTGTTCCAGAGAGCACTGCAAGTCGATGGGTACGACAGTTCCGGGACATGGGTGACGTGACGCATCGCGGAGGAACGGGTTCATGGAGGGTGTCGACTGCAGCCGAGGACAATAGTCTGATTACCCAGGTGCAGTTGACTCCTTTCAGGAGCGCTATTGAGCTAAAACGTGCCACGCACTTTCCTGGCAGCTTGAGTACCGTGCTTAGGCGCTTGACAGCAGCAGGAATTAAATCCCGACATGCTTCAAGGAAGCAAAGGCTCACCGATGAGCACAGGATTTATCGACTAGCATTTGCTGAGGAAAACATTGACCGTGACTGGTCAGATGTTGTATTCTCCGACGAGTGTGTATTTTCCTCGGCTAATGATGGCAAATGCATGTCTTCAGACCTCGTGGATCCCGACACAATCCGGAATATGTGGCCGAGTGCTCACGCTATGGTCATGCATCCGTTGTGTGTTGGGGATGGATGAGTGCATGCGGGATAAGCATGTTGCACAGAATCGAACATCGAGGTCCGAATACACGCAGCCTCAATGCTGGACAGTATTTACATATTCTAGAGAACATTATGATTCCCTCGGTGCGACTTTTGTATCCCAACGAGGCGCTGCACTTCCAGCAGGACCATTATGCGATACACACTTCTCAGAGGGTTCAAGAATGGTTCGCAAGGCAAGACCAACTAGAGCTCGTAGATTGGCCACCTTATAGTGCCGACTTGAATGCAATTGCGAATGTCTGGTCGGAGACGAAGCACACGATGGCGGCAAACAGGCCTGATCCACAGCCAGCAAATAAAGATGCTCTCTGGGAGCTAATAGAGGATGCCTGAGATGAAGTAGCTAGTAGCGAACGCTATGCTACTTCTCTGGTCGCCTTTCTACCACGACGACTGCGGCAGGTGGTTGAGAATGAGGGATACTGGTCCTCTTATTGAGGTTACACCATCGGCCCTTTTCAGTGCCAAATAAACACTCACATAAAAACGTGACACTAAAAACCAATGGCACACCACGTGGCATAATGACCACATTTGTTACATGTGTTTTTTATATGGATGCAAACATATGCATATAAATAAAATACATTATACAATACTGTAACATTTTATATTACAACGAAACAAAATAACATAACCAGTTGGAACGAAATTCAAGGTCGAACTCCAGAAAACTAATGGTATTATATTTCTAACATGACAGTGACCCCAAGCACACTGCGAAATGGATTGTCTATAACACACCCCATACGCCATACAATACCCAATCACCTTCACCTGACCTGAACCTCACTGAGAATCTTCTGGAGGAATTGGAGAGAAGAGTGACAAAAAAAATCATTTTCTCTCGCAAAACACAAACGAGGCATTTCTACCAAATTTTAATAGCATTGGGCCAGACATTACTAGAAAACTGGTTAATTCAGAGCTAAATAGATCAATGGACGTTCGCAGAAAACGAATAACTTTGTAGTGAACAATGATCAACGCAGTAGAGGTAGTCTTATGCAGTATACCGTAGCTTATGTTGTTTGTTTTGTGTGTCATATTGTACCTCACTAAGTAACATTAAACATGGCTGATTACCTATTTTCTGTATTTAGGCTAAGTTTATCTACGAATGTCACTAATTGCTATCTACTACTGTCCTTATACTTCTGCCCATGACTGCATATACGGGATGTCTAAGTTGTTTTTATTTTCAGACTGAGAACATTCTAGATGACAGTGATGGGCAGATCTGTGTCTATTAAGTCTGATGCCAGTAGTCTCTACTGGCTTAAAAGTTGTTCAGATTGTGTAAGAATTAATGTAAGGTCAAATTGCCAATGTAACTAAATTATTCTGGTGTTTGAAGAATACCACGGAAAGCATTTTCAAATAGAACAAGCTCTAATATGTATATACAGTGACGATCACAAATATTCATACATCCTGTTCCTTTCATGGCGTCTGTACAATAAGCAATTATGTTGACACACATGTATGCATCCAGCTGTATTTTGTATGCCATTTCATCAAATGCAACAAATAACATTCCTTATAAAAGAAACGAAATAATATATTACGCAAATGTAAATAAATGCACGTTTTCCGAATCAGAAATGTTCATACACCTTTGTACGAAGAACAAACGTTTTTGTACATCAACATAAACAAAATTAATTCTCCATTTAATATTTAGCATGCCCTTTCTTTTGCTTCAGAACACTTCTCAAACGAGCTGTCATTGACTTTACTGCCGCTTGTATGACACTAGGAGGGATATTGTTCCACTCATGAAGGATTTTCTCTTTCAAGTCCTGCATGCTTGAAATATGATGTTTTCATAGCTTTATGTCTAAGTATGCCCAAATATGTTTTATTGAATTTAAATTTGAGGGTTGGGGTGCAGTTTATATTACACAAGGACAATTATACAGCAGCCATATTCATGTTGCACAGGATTTACGCTTAGTACCATTATCCTGGTAAAATGTGCATTACTACATCAAGTTGTATGGCATTAGGTCGCACATTATATTTAAACAGGTCAATATATTTTTATTGGTCCAATAGTTAATATATAAACGTTAGTTCACCTACACCACATGCACTCATGCGCCCTCACACCTTAACTGAACCCCCACCATGCTTGACGGTAGGACGAGAATGTTGGGGATTTATCTCTTTATTCGATTTTCTCCACACTTATAGCGGACTGTCATGAACGAAAACCTTGAATTTACTCTCATCTGGAAATATTACGTCTGTCCAGTAATCGTTCTGTAAGTATACCTTCACGAAGTTAAGTCTCATAATTACATTTGCCTATGTACGATTACTTTGGTGGTGTTCTTGCATTATAGTCACTATTGCTGAACACTCTTCTCACTGTCATTGGTGACACTGACTTTGAAAGTATTTCGTAGGTCTCTTGTAATAGCGCATGGACTGGTAAAAGATCTCTTGACAGATTTGTTTCACACTATACCTTTCTTCTCTATGAAAAAGTCCATTTGGCCATCCAGTTCTCAGTTTGTCTCAGCATGTTTGTACTTGTACATCATTTTACGGTGCATTGCAATCACCTAGATGGGAAGTACTACGGCAGTCATTAGAGCGTATGAAAATATTTGTTACTTGTAATGGTTCGTATGAATTCTTTGGGGTTTAATACTTTTTTTAAAGATGTTATTTTATGTTTTTGTACATGTGTATGGAATCAATGTGTTTCTCAAACCTAAAATTTACACTTTGTTTTATTTACTTTGTTGTTGGCAAACCTTTCCTGCAAAAATGTTTGAATTAAGATAGAGAACAGCATGGTGTTTGTAAATCATTGATCGGCATTGTATGTCTTTTCTACCTTCCACATCACACGCACAGGTATAGAATACATTCAGTTTAACTGCACAATCCTCCTTGCAGAGAGGCTTTCTTTTGTAATATGGCATGTATCTGTCTATGCCGTGAATGGCTGCATTTTATAGGCCATTCATGGTAAATTGAGCACTTTTGAAAACCCTTTCATTTGGAATAATAGTCAATAAATATATATTACTTTAGCCTTAGGCATTAACTTCAGAGTGTGGTATAATATTTACACAGTGGATTACTTACATGGCCATATTTAATTTAAAAGGTGGCTAAAGAATAAAAAAATGGCTGAAAGATGAAAATAACTAGTGCCTCAAAAGTGCTCATTTTACCGTGCACAGTGTTTAGCAGATAATGTGCATATGTCAGCATGCTTGCAAGAAAAAAACTATAGTTGGACAGATTTCCCAATATCTTTCCGACACAAAATCGAGCCACTTCACTTTCAATGTATTTTCGCCGTGGTTATGACAGATATTAACTTTATCTCTTTTTCCGCATGGTCAGGGTCAATTAAAACGCCTTGCGACTTGCCTCACGCCTCGCAGCGTGAAGTAATGGGCTGTCACAAGTTCCTGAACATTGACCCACACTGATTTGTACACCTAGCAACCCTGCGAGGTTCTCTCTCTCTATGTACACTCTTCCCTTCTATCATCGCGTACGCTAACCACGTTTATGGCATCAGTTCAGCTGCAGTGGCACTTTGATCTGCGATAGACCCACTTAGACAGGCAGGCTGCTTTAACAGCCTGGGCAATTTAGCCTGCACCACCTAACGGCTGTATATGCACTGGCACCTGCTTTGAGCTCTGTGCACGTCGCTGCATGTATCGTCCGTAATCATGACAACACATACTGTGTTTCTTTACGTAGCCTGTATAATTTTCGTTAGGGAATCGCATTCCTGACATCGTACACTCCACACAAAACTAAACAATCATAAAGTGTGATGTGTAAATTCATCGTGAATATAAGCAAAAATACGATTTGAAATTGATTACATAATAAAGTATCCCCATGCCAGAGATCAGTAGATATGTGTTGTACTGGATGCGAAGCAAGAAGATGACTTACTACCACATGTTTTAGAGAAGGCAACAAAATATTTTGCAGAGTGATTCCAGTAGAGGTTTTTGTATGTGGCGTTATCTAAATTATATCTCAGGTGGAAGCTAACGTTCGTCCACCAGACCTATTATTCTCACTGTTTTCTTCCGCATTAATGCATGTAGCATGGAGTCAAATTGAACGTTTTTGTTTAAATGGTAGCCTACCTCATTGCGTCGCTGAAACAACATAATCTTAAGTACATACAATAAAGCTATATTATTGAAGGAAAAACGAAAATAATGACATCCACAAAGAATTCTGTAAAACCACGAAAAAAATGTAAGGAAACTTAACAGGGTACGCCACTAGTTGTACGAAACACATTCTGAATCCATTTAAACATTAACAACAACAATTAAGAAAGGAAACCTTATACACAGCTTATAATATTTAAACAGTTTATTTATTTTTTCTTATGAGACATTTATTTGATGTCGTAAACAGTTTATTACGAAAATTAATGGTGCTGCTAACAGTTGTTTAATTATTCAAAATAAAGGATAATCTCTCCATAATTTCTTGATTAACTTGAAACATTCAATTCGCTTTCACTTCCATTCAATGTTAAGCTACTTTCCTTAGAAAAAGAACTTATATAATCATGAAAATGTCTATCTGTGATGTAATGTATGACCCCTCGTAATAACACTCGTTCCTGTGAAAAATATTTCACCAAATTCGGTGCACATTTTGAACTTAGTAAGGACACCTGATTTTTACAATGTTCTGCCAAGTAGTTTGCTTAATTTCAAAAGGGTTGTTATTTTAATACAGTAGGGCGCCATTTAATATCTGGGAAATTATTTTACTAGGTAAAACCAAATCGTGTGTTTTCACAGGTAATCATGTAAGTCTTTAATCTAGGAAGGCACGTTCTTATTGGTTCGTCATCGTGAAAACAATAATCTTGTAACATCATATCTCGGAAATTACACATCAGATTCCTGCCACATTCTGCAGGCAACTAGAACCTTTTAGGCCTATAGTAGTGCATGGTACCGCATACAACTAAGATTAATGTGGCACTTACTGTATTTTCACATAGGCACCATACCAATATTTGTTTTTAAATTTTATATATATATATATAATTCGACTACATTTGATATGAAGAAAGTATCGACTTAAGGCATTACTGTAAATATGGCAATAAATAATTATTTTCATTCATCATTTTGTAATGTAGCGCACACATTAAAAAATAAAGTTATTGTATCGTAACACGGAAAACAATCTACCCATTCCTGCCAAAGTTGATAAACAAAAAGTATGCTGATATGAATCAATTGGTCCAGGCATTTAGTTTTAATTGTTGGCAATATAGACATTTTGATAACTATTCTTTATCTATGAAACGATGTGACCAATTTCAAGCAATCTTTGTACACTGTATCTAATAGTATATATGTCATGATAACATATGCGATTTAAATGTGTAAGAAACTCAATTTTGACATGGTGACTATATAAATATTTTAGGTTCAATTTGTATACAGCGTGTAGCATACTGTTTGACGAATTTCAACCAAACTTGGTGTGTTGAACGTAACACCTACAAGTAATAAACATGCTGGTACATTGTCTCTCTAGTCTGAAATACTGTAAGGTACCGCTACAAGAAGAAAATATATTGTGTCAAACGTCGGGAAACAATAAAGCTGTTACTACCTAATTTGGCAAACAAGATTCACTACGCTAACCAAATAAACTTGTATGTTTTACGTGGGTCGGTCACTTATTTTTAACATGGCAACGACATGAACGTTTTGATTTCTACTCTATAACCACAGAACCATATAACCAAGGAACGAAAAAAATGGGGAGGGGGGAGGGGGTTATACACTTTTGCAATATATGGCATATGTACTAGTGAAGGTTATCGGAAATTTGTAAATTTGATACAAATAACACAGAATGTTGTAAATAAACCATCGAATTAAATGAGACTTTATCAGTGCTTTAAACAAAACATGTTATATATTACAAAATATCTGGAAGAAATTGTTTCTGGACCGATATTGGTACGTTGAATGTGGTTTAACACAAACTAATACAGGCATTATCAACAAAGCAATTCAGCTTAACTTTCTTTTTATCATTGATAAATTGGGTACTCGTATGCGCAAATATACTGGCTCTTAGGGTTTAATTGTGTGCATATTCTCAATCATTAAAATATCGGCTCAATGAATCAAAACATTTTTGTAGAACGCTTTTTTCCTTTCATTTATGCTCAATACAATTTCCCATGCAGAAAAATATATGATAGCTATTTGTTAAAAACTATATTAAATATTTTGATCGGCAGCCAGTTTGCAATTAAATATATTGTAAAACTAAGAGGCTCGAGGGGATTTCGCTTGTTTTCTGACAGCATTGACAAGTAATGATGTGAGCTGCAAGGTTTGTTTCGCTGCTGCATGCGTGTCCGACATGAAACGCCACCTCCTCGCTCGCTTAACACAGCAGTTATATTCAGGAGAAATCTGTATATTTGTTTACCATGGCTATACTAGGCTATCCCACGGCCATTTTCACGATTTAGTGCGCTGTAAATGAATTTAAAACAATTTTCACATGTATATCAGTCCAAAATTCCAACCATGTCAGCTTGCACTATCTACGTTCAAACATTTGACATAAAATTGCATTACAACATTTGACATAGAGGCATTCAAGGAAGGAAGATTATTTGCCTTTCTTGCTGACTTAACGAAGCACTAAAATATAAATTAAATAACTTTAATATGGAGCCTCGCATTTCTCTTGTCCGCTTTTAATATAGGATAAGAAAAGTCGTTCTTCTGGGAATACCAGCTCGCCAAAAAAAAGGGGATGTGTGTTTTTAAAGTTTTTAATCGCTTGTAGGTGCTGTGGTGTTTTAACTGTCAGACGACTTGCCTCGCACCACGACAACCGGGGTCACATCCGGATTTTCATGTGTAGGAAACGTGGCGGGCGTTGCTGTTGGCCAGTGGGTAGTGTCGGGGTACTCTCGATTCTCAGTTTTCTGTCGCTGCTCCATCTGTACTTCTCTTCGCCACTATCAGTTCTGAAGACCTTAGTTGTTAAGCGCCATTTATGTCTCTCTCAAGTCACTGGTGTTAACGTACAGCTATGTTTCACCTACATACAGTATTTCACATCTACATTAATCGTTTAAAAAAATACATACATTTTTCATCTCTGTTCCCAGTTAATGTTAATTTTGTTGCCAAAGAAAGTCATATATTATTTGCAGATGCCACTTAGGTATGACGTGAAATACGGGTTCTGTACGTGTGTTACAAATTTCCCTATCATGTTTCAACTTGCCGATTGAATTATGATTATGTTCAGAATCATGAGTCTTTGTGGGAAACTTTTATTCTTATGAAACTTGCAAATACTCAGCTTCAGTTAATCTTGTGGTGTGTAACACAGAGGCTCCAGTTCCCTTGTCAGTGTTAATACTTACAGCCCTACCATTAAATGTTTGGTGAGCAAATAAAAACAAATAACAAACATGCAAGAGAGAAAACATATGACATGCAAAATTATATAGGAAATATCATGTATTTGCAACGTATTACATTTAGTCAAACTATGTTTTTGTTCATCAAATCGATAAGTGTAACTACGAATAATACATTATTAAAGAATAATGCATTATTAAAAACAATCTCAACATGTTTGCACCCTAACCTTGCTTTCCAAAGATATTTTTTCCCGAACAAAATATGAAGTCATTTTTATTTCGTAAGCAGTAATTTGTGTTAATAAATAAGCCAAGTATACTTTTTTTTTTTTTTTTTTTAACAAGGCGTGCCTAGTGCCGAGACAAAACGAACAGCCAGTCACGTGGTTTCCTCATTCAGCCGCTTCATATTCCGTCTGGCTGCGCGCGGTTGCCACTGCTTGCAGCTCTCACTACTGCTCGAGCCAGACATCGTGGCCTTGTTGAACTCTCTTGTCCTTCAGTAATGCAATGTACACGGACGGGCGCTGCAACGGGTAGAAAATACTAACTGCACGATTATCTATACTCGTTACTAAAAGCATTTTCAAAGGTTTCCCTGCCTCCCACCAAGGAGAACCGGGTTCAATCCCCGGCCGGATCACCGGATTTTCGCAAGTGGGAATCGTGCAGGACGATGTCGTTGGTTGGCGAGTTTTCTCGGGGATCTCCCGTTCCCCCCGCCCCTTCATTCCGGCGCCGCTCCATACTCACCTCAATCACCCTCATCGGCTCTCAAGACCTCGCTGTTAAGATCCGCCCAAATCTTTTCACTCACTCTAAGGTTTTCGTCGGATGATTTCACTCTAAAGCCTGGTTCAGTTCACATTCACACCGATCACGCCAAACGAAGCTGTCGAAATGTAAACAGATATCCAGTATTACCGTTTTAGTGCATGGGTGAAAGCTCAGTTTATGAATACGAAGTGAATGCTACTACGAAGTGAATGCACGACAAGAAACTAGAAGCTAAATATATGTTTACTTCATTGTTTGGTAATAAGAAAAGTAGCAAATATTGTATGAAATAGGCCTAATTTAAAATTGTCTCCGAGGTACGTTTTGAAGGCAGGACTGCACGCTTGTTCAGTACCTTGTACATAGAGACGATGATGCATGTGATGCGCGTGCCTGGATCGTCCTCAGCGTCTCGCCCTTCTGGACAAAATACGTCCTGGTAGGCGGAATGCTTAATGAACGAGTGAAAATATTTGGACGGCTCTTAACACCGAGGTCTTGAGAGCCCTTGAGGGTAAATCGAGATGAGTATGGAGCAGCGCCGGAATGCAAGGGTGGGGGACATGGGAGATCAGTGAGGAAACCCACCGTCCAGCGGAATCGTCCTGCACGATTCCCTTATGCGAAAATTCGGAGGTGAACCCGTCGGGAATCGAACCTGGTTCTCCATGGTGGGAGGAGAGTTGTCTAACCACTCCACCACCACGGCCCCAGGAATGCTTAGCGTTCACTATCGGATTATAGTTTTTATGACTTACATACGCAATGACGTCTTAACAACAAATTTGTACTAACATGCTAAAGCCAAGTGTTTTTACGTATATTAATATCAGCGCTACGTTTTAAACGGTTATGCCTGCTTAAAAGCGCTCACGTTAAATAATATTTTATTAAAAGGAATAAAAACAGTGTAGCTGAAGAAACCAGTTAAAAAGAATACCCGAAAACATTACTGTGCTATGTCATGAACTGAACATATTGCATGTAAATTATCTCTAATATTTATGTGCGGAAAATATTTCGAAATGAGACGACACTGTACGCTCAGTTGCAGGATATGTGTACGAGAATGACTGAAAGCATTCCAAATGACCTATAGGATTGTTTTGCCTAGTAACGGAGCAGGCATGTATACGCTCGCTCGACCAGGTGCGGGTCAGCGTTCAAGAAGCAAGCTACTGTCTGCACCAGACATTGTCGTTCTTGTCTAAACGTGGTGCGGGGGTTTGTTGGGGAGAGATGAAACAACTACGTATGCGGCTCTGGCTTTGTAGTACCCGACCTGGGAACATTACCCCATCACATGCATATTTAACTGCAGATTTAGTTTTCACTAGATGTTAGTGAATATTTAGGAATATATAAAAAGGCTATTTATAGAAGAGAAAGGGAAGAAGTAATAAAGTATGCGTAGGTGTTATAACTGCGAGGCTAAATAGGTATGAGTGTTGTTCGATATCACGAGTGATACATATGAATATGGCAGCAATAAATTCACCATATAAAAAATTGCAGGCAACTATGCCTATCAGAAGACATAAGATATAATAGCCAAATCGCCTTGTTCGAGGTCACAAGTTGCAGCTAAGATATAAATTTGGTATCGATAACTTCAATGGATTGAAAAGGGTATACAACTATACATACAAGAATTCTAAGGCATGTATTTTTTCTAGAATTTTTGTTTTCTAGGTTATGGGGACCAGGCCAAGGTTGGCTGTATCTAAAATGATGGCAGTAGTTTGAAATGTAATATGCTTGCTGACTTTTATGAACCTTTTCTCTAGTATTTGTTTTTTTTTTTTAAGTCATTCGAGATGGGGCTACGGTTCAGGTCATCTGCATCTAATAGGTGGTAATTGTTAGTAATGTAATATTTTTGTTGACTTTTATGTATTTTTCTCGAGTTTTTGTTTTCAAGGTCATTCAAAGTCATGAGGTCAAGGTTAATTTCACATACATATAATATGGTCATAGTAGTTAGTAATGTAATATGCTTGTTGACTTTTATGTATTTCTTCTCGAGATTTGGTTTTCAAGATCATTCAAGGTCATGGGGTCAAGGACGAGAGTACTACATTCAGTATGGCAGTGGTAGTTTGTAATGAATTATGCTTGTTGACTTTTGAGTATTTTTTCTCGAGTTTTGGTTTCCAAGGTCATTCAAGGTCATGGATTTGAGGTCATGGTTACCTGCATCCAATATGGCGGACAAGTGATATCTACTACGATGGTGGTCGCCTACCTATATGGTGGTTGCCTACCAACATGGTGACCACCTACCAAGATGGTCGTCCCTTCCACCTACTAATATGGTGGATGTGTATTGGTGAGGGGTGACCTCTGGAAAGTTCATTTGTTAATACAATTTTTAACGTTTTTAATAATTATTTAATTAATTTAAATAATAATATTTTATAGATTTTTGAAATGATTTTTGAATATCTTTTTAATAATACATTTTTTAGTATAATTTTATTAAGTGTTATAAATAACTTATTAATGAATTGTTGATGATACATTTCCAACTATTTTTAAAATACGTTTTTAAGTATTTTTGAAAGAATTTTTTAGTACTTTAAAAAAAATTTATTTTTGGGATTTTTAAAAATCCCGTTTCACTGCTCTACCCGGGGCCACTGATCTGCCTGGGAAAATGGGAATTTTTTTAGTGGAAAAAGGGATTTTTTTTTACTGAAAATATAAATTTTTAGGGACGTTTAGTAGAATTTGAGGAAAACAAAAATATTGAGGAAAAAAGGGAAAAAAGGGAAATTCCAACATGGCGGTGGGTGGTTCCTCCGCTCCTATCCCCCATCCCTTTGCGCCAAAGTAATATTTATAAACTACTCACAACATTACAAATTAAATTGTGATTGTGCATTTTTTTCTGACTTGCACTACCAAACCTAATAAATGGTGAAGAAAGGGTTAGAAAGTAGAACAAATTGGTGATAAATCATTAAATATTGTTAAACAACCCCTGCGAAATGGAACTTGAATTGATCAGGATGGACCTTCCTGCACGACATTTTGGAACTCTGGCTCAGCAACTTTTCATTTGACTGCATGTCATATTACTAATCTTTAAAATGTGCCTCCACTCTCCCAACCCTTTACGTCACTATAACCTCTACGATTTTGGTAGTTATGAGGTCAAAGTGCGGGGACTTCAAAGTCAGATGTTGGTAGATGTGTTATAAAGAAAATGCAATTCTCTATCTTTATTTGTGTACCTATTTCTTACAGGCACTGAATACGGTCTTCCAATGGTTAAATTTTCTGTTTTCGGTCAACCAATTTGGACTCAAACTTAGAAACTGCAATACCTAAGTATCAAACTGATATATATTTAGCTTATTTTGTAGTTTTGGGACTGACAACGATATATATATATATATAGAATGTTGGAGAATCATGTTTGTGATCACAATGTGAAACATTATCAAACAAATGATAGTTGTGTACGCCACAATGGCTAGCATTCGCATAACATGGCGCGAAAAATTGAGAGGCCAATTACTAAAAAGCACACTTACACATGTATCTACCAATCAGTTAGGTGCCTGGTCGGTGTGGTGTCTGCCAGCCACCAAGTATTTCAAATTGGGTTACTTACCATTACTGGCACGAATCGCCAATGGAGGCAGTTCGGTGAGAAACCACATCATGACAAAACACGTCGAGTTGAACTGTCCAGCTTAGATGTAACGGTACTATAGCTTGTTCGCGCCAAAGTGAGCTCTTAACACTTTTCATAATGGTGCTATAACACACACATGAAACATGCAAGCAATTTTATTTATACTTAAGTTCGTGTATAAATGAAAATAAAAACTGAATTACGACTTAATAAGTAATCTTTATTGACATTTGGGTGCATACGTCCATATATAAAATGCGACAGGCATCAATAAGTGCTCACATTAATGCGAATAGTTTCCTTCGAAATATATATAGTAGCTCGCTGCATGTATTCTATATGTTATTATGTTTTAAAAGGTGAATATTTGGAGTATTTTTTAATATCCTTAGATCTTTCAAGAGACTATAATCACTCCCGCAGATAATACTGTAGTAAATTCGTGTTATAACACTTTAATAATCAATATCTATTTACTGTAATACAAATTTGTTTAAGACATGTCGGGGCATGTAAATAGGCCTTTACTTTATGAACGGAACAAAGCAGTAATAGGAAAACTGCGCGGATTATTTTGAGGACAAGCTAAACTTTACACACTTATAGACATAATCTACCTTTGCATTGGATTACAGTTAACAAGGCTCAGTCAGGAATTTGCGAAGTAAATACGAAAATGGCAAGGAAAGATGTTTGGGATCACGTGCTGTATGTTTTAGAGTAATATTGGCCACTTACTAGAGAAACAAACAGTGACTATACAGTAGTTGATCGGGTATTCTTTGGATTGTGAATTCTAGACTACAGACCATTCATTTTGAGACATTTCATAGTCTCTAATTATCATATATATGAAAACATTATTCCATATGATATATTATTTAATGTTTTTAGTGATTATCACTTTGTGCTTTCAAAGATCTCGTGTGTGTCGGCAAGGGTAATTATTACGTAACACCTCCTTTCATATTTACAATTATGCATGACTTGGAAGTAATTTCTTCCAGTGATCTAATGTGGTCTGTTCAAATTTATAATTTATTATTTGTTTCTCAGATCTGATACAGGCTAGTTCATAATTCCGAAGGTTTCACCACTAATTTACTTTAACTGAGATCTATTCGGAAAAAAACTGAGCTCACAGAACTATTATTCGTGTTTTGTATCTTTTTCCCTCCAAAGCCATGTTTCCTGCAGCAATTAGCCACGCCCACTCCGCGGCACGCTCCTGTGGCTTGGGTAGGGGGCAGCGGGACTTAGAAATATTTTCAGCTACACGAGATCGCTCATTTTTTTGTGACGAGAAGTGTACATAAGAGTGGTTCATAACTAACACCGACAAATAATTTCTCACACAAAAGATAAAAACTATATGCATGTCATATAGCGTAACTTCCTTTCTCACAGTTGTACACGCCCTTAAACGGAAATACACATTTTCAACAAATGCTGTCGTCAAAAATTAGGCCATGGAAATAATGGGGTTCGCCAACTAACGCTTGCCATTTTTTTGTGCGACATTGTATTTGATTATTAATGTAGCATAGTAAATAATAATGTTTTAGTTAATAAAAGACGCCATTCCTGAATTATTACGGCTAGACTGCGCCATTTTAGAGATAAGAGTAGATAAGTAGATATTATGCATTAATGTATCAAAAATAGTGTAATGACACGACGAAATATCTTCATATTTTTTAAACATGCTTATTTATTATCCGTAATGAATACATATTAGCTTGTTTGCATGGAGAAATTTCAAGTGACAACAGGGTGACAACCCCTATTATTTTCGTGACGTATGCAATCATTTCTTTACGCCCTGTGGCACTTGTAAAGCTGCCATTTTCGAAAACCAATAGAGAAAACAAGTTTGAATTCGTGGTTTGAGTACTTACTTTTATTAGATTTGTTTGAAAGGAACATACAAATCCAAAACCAACGAGAGTAGAACCATGCGACGGTAATTGACATTAAATTGTGTTGGAATGCAAATGACTAACTTATAAGTTTCTACTCTTGTAATCAGTTAAACTAAACAAAAAAAAATTGTTAAAAACTGTCAGATCACTGAGTTTGGCTGCAGGTCATTTGAAACTGCTGCGATGGAATCAGTAAAATTGTACTGATTGTTTGAATGGAAGTTATTCACTCATTTAAGAGTGGTATTTTCTGATAAGAGTAAATTGTTTACCTGATACTAAAACCCCAGAGAATTCCACTGTTTATCCAGTGTGTAAAATTTCATTGGCTGAAGTTTCAACGAGAATAATTCCAGTGATTGAAAACACTGTTTTATTCGTCACCGTTATTAGTCGCTCGCCGATTCCTTTAAAAGTTAATATAAATTATAATTAATTACATTATATATAAATGGACTGAAAACGGTAAAATATTAATTTTACCAAACTCCCCGCTAACACATAAAAGTATTCATTTTATTCCTTTAATACAAAATAACATAAAAATATATACCACGCATTACTTATTTTCATGGGAGTTCAACGATTAAACTCAATTCTCCCAATATAAGAACATTCTCAATACTACACGTCTTTGTATTAAAGCCAGCTATGATATACGTGAAATTTCCGGTTCAGTGACGTATTCGGCAATAATCACGATTACGCTTTGTCCTGGCAGTTCCGCTACATTTATCAACTGGTGTTCACTTCATGAATACGTTAAAAATTTCTAATTATTTTAATGGTAGTTAACGGCCCGTTTGCGTTAAATTTTGCCAGGTACATTTTTCTGCATTAAAACAAGAGTTTTAATTTCCGACTCGTACATTTCCCGTCTCTTCCCATTATTTTAATGTGGTAATTGGGATAACATGTATCGCTGCCTTTTTATTTGCTCCAAACAATGTAGGGATATTGATGATTAAATAAAAATACCAGAATATGAGCACGGTAAAATAAAATTGGAAGCTATAGGCAGCCAACACCATAACTTACGTATACATTTCTGCCGACAAAGTGTGTTGCTGTACCTAGTGTTCCTTTGAAGTTACCTTTCGCTGTTGATAATGTATCAATGTTTAGAGCTGCTGATTGGCTTTAAAAACAAACAAAACTGTAAATAAAATTTGAATAAAATGTATAAGTTGACTTTTACTAACAAAGAGAGAAGAGTGAATTTGAGAAAAAATCTTTTAAATATATATCGTTCCTCTCTAATTGTTTCTTTGTTTATTGCACTCCAGAAACTTTCATACTGTACATTTCTCTGGTTGGAAGCAAAATAAATCAACAGAAGGCAGGGAATAACATAGACGTTTGAGAGCATATATATATATATATAATTATTTCTAAACTTTTCCGCTTTGTACCAACAAGCTCATGCCATGGATTGCATACTATACTGATAATATTCTTAAATCTGTAAACGACTAACACACATACACACATGTCCATGTCGTACCCTGGAATCTAACAAGTAAAGTTTCCTTGGTAAGCTTATCTATTATTTCACTCGACTCGTTACAAATAATTCACGCAGCAGCTCTCCGTACCAGCTTAGCCGATCAGTCAAGCACAAATGTACACCAATGTCTTGCCCCAGAGTAGAGCACAGAACCTCTCGCATTGGTGACAGGCGCATGAATGCTTCATGTGTCTGTCGCCAATGCGAGAGGTTCTGTTGCCACACCAAGGACGATATTAGTCACTACGAACTAAAGATATCTAAACATTTTATTTTTATCTAGCAGCAGATTAAACATGTATATCCTACTGAGACGTTGAGAACCGGTAGTTGCATTGTTTTTAATTCGATGCCAATATCAGTACTCGGTCAGTGTTTACCTTCAAATATAACCAAAAGCAAAAAAAAGAAAAGTTTGTTTTAATATTGTATTTTAAGATGAATTAGTTTCACCGCGAACCACCTGACACAAATAGGCTTATACTTTAAACTTTCCACCTACGTGGTCACGTATAGTATTAATAGGAAATAAAATACGTTTCTTGGTGGACTTAAGTCTCACACTATTGATAGTTTTTAAGTGTGCGATCTAGTAATATTTCGATTCGTACTGCACTTATAGTGGTTCAACTTTTCCTTTCATTCGCGCAGCCAAAAAATTATGCTCTTGGTGCTGAAGAGTCATTGTGAAAGACATTGACATTCCTGAGCTGTACAAATGTCCACAAATCATGTTATCCACAGGGAATAAAATTATTCTAATGGACGACGATACTAGCTGTGTACAGCTTTTGTCATACATTTCTTTCTTCTGCGACATGCCCGCTGTAATAGACACAGGAACTGAAAGGATTGTGTATACCAATTCAAAAAATATGTATTCTGATGCAACATACACATTATGACAAAGGTTAAATTAATTTACAACACTAAACTAACATTTGTTGGCAGAATACATACATTCTCTTTTGAATGTAACAATTTTGCGTGGTCTCTAACAAGCAGCACATATTTATACACTAACATTACTACACTACTTTTATTTTCCGGCTGTGCGCGGAAGGATGGAGTTGCTAAGTGCTCTAATTAGCTACAACTGAGAGGTTGAAAGAGAGCAAGCACACTGCTTTTGCCATTCCTGCGTATCTCAGTGACGTAATTGAAATAAATGATGTACATAAAGAGAAATAATCGGACATCAGAAAAATTCGCGGGTTCAATGCCTCTTAGGCTAGACGTGACATTTGTTTGTCCAACAAAGCAGGTATCAGTATCTCACTACATGGTTGCTGCACTAGTGATAGGCCGTAATTGGATCTATGCGTTTGGTTCAGTGTTGACCATTGGCACAGAGTCCTCCAAGAGGTGTCAGCTTCAGTCGTGAGCCAATCGCAAATAATCACAAACGTACATTCGTTTGGAGTCTAGCGTGTCCTGAAACGAAAACGCGAATTTTTTCAGTTCTCTGGAAATAGTTTATATTTCTTTCACGTCAACTATAGCCGAGAATCTAATTTGTTAGCTTCTTCGTCTTAAATTGCAATAGACGTTATGATAACTTGAAGCCGAACACGTAAGTTTGTTACATTCGTTTTCAATTATATTTGAACAATGTTAAGGTATTAAAAAAATCTTCATATTCTTATTTCAGATATAGTTTCATTGCATAATATGAAATACTACACCGTGAATTGATATTTCAGTTCTGAAAATTAGAACCATATATATTAATGTAGCATGAACATTTTTGGAGATAGTTTTTTTGAAGAGTTCGTAATAAAACTTAATCCTTCTACACCTGGCAATACAATTGTGCACGTAACGGTAGAAGAAAATATCAGTATGGGTTATCAGGCAATCGTAAACGTTGAGCAACTAATATTAATAGTGTTTGAATACGTAGTGTTATATTACTCGACGAACTAAAGTTCGGTCTATTTTTGCAAAGAATTCGAGAACACAAAAAATGATTTGAAGAGATGCAATTATATATATATATATATATATAGTTAAAGTTAATGGTATTTTATCGATAATTTGTCCACTATAATTACAAAACTCTGCTCGCCCGAATTACCGTGCTTAGCGAAATTTCCTTGCAATTTAACACAGTGCGGATGACACCGATTTTATCGCAATTTTTCGAAAACCCCGCTTTATATTTGAATATAATGAGAAACGTGGTGTGATGCACTTATAGTGAAACGTTCAAGGATTACTGCCAATCTTAAATTAACAGAATGTGTTTTAAATCAGCAGTGCCTAATGTCAAATTAATCGGTTGAACGCCAGCATGTTGAATTTAGTGATACATTTTACGTTAAACCAAGTACGTACGTGCAATATATTTGAAGTGGCCCAGCTAATTGATGATGGATGAGGCATGACTGCCCGCGGGGGGATTGATTAGTGCTTTGGTTGTGTATGTAAGTGTGCTGCTTTTTCGTTCTAGTGCAGAGGCAGGTGTATGTGTGTGTGTTATATATAATATATATATATATAATATATATATATAATATATATATATATAATATATATAATCATCTCCTTCCACAAACCAGCTGCTGGTTTCTAGCATGACGATGGGTAATTCCGTTTAAAATTCCCACGTTCTCACAGTATTATCATAGACCATAAAGACTATTACAGAAGAAGGGAAGCCTCTGCAGATATTTTATCCTCGCTTTCGATGTAATATTCTTCCGCGGTCGTGCATTACGCTAGGTACTGGCCTCCCACCAAGACGAACCGGGTTCGATTCCCACCGGAGGCAGCCAGATCATTTTCTCGTGTGGGAAACGACGTGACGGACGTTGCCATTTGCTGTGTTTACTAGCGGGTTTTCTCAGGGTTCTCCCGTTTCCACAGCCCTTGGATTCCGCAACTGATTCATATTCAGGGCGCTGGACACGAAAGAATGTGTTATTTCATATTTGTACTAGCGACCAGCCCCGGCTTCGCTCGTGTGGGATTTACAAATATGGTGTTAAAAAATGGTTCCTGTGGGTCATTCTTAAAAGATAAACATATGTCGTGGACTTTTTTGTAGACCTCATTGAGATCTACAATTCTGCAGCACATTAATTTAGTGTATCTCTTATGGTTTAGTCAGCGTAAGCATTGTAAGCTCCCGAAAAGCGGCTTTTTCCGACTTGATTAGAAAACTTCAACATTTCTCTACTATCCTTACATGAAATATTATTGTATAATATACCTAGACCTTTCCTGAGAAATTCTCTAAATGATGGCCGAAACCGCATCAAAATCCATCAAGTAGTTTTGATGCCTTAGCCGAATGCGCGCGCACACACACACACACACACACACACACACACACACACGTGGGAACCTTGTCGGACGATGCCGCTGGTCGGCGGGGTTTTCTCGGGGATCTGCCGTTTTCCTTGCCCTTGCTTTGCGGCGCCGCTCCATACTCAAGTCAATTCACCCTCATCGGCTCTCAAGACCTAGCTGTCAAGAGTCACATATCTCTCCACTCTACTAAAGTGTGTCTGGAACGTCCCCGCCATCTGGTGTGAATATATTTGGCGGGAGTTTGTCGCCCTCCCTCCTGGTACCAATATTCTTGTGCCATTTATCACGCTTCCTTCTCAAAAGTAACATACGTGAATACTAAGTTTTTGTTGGAGATAAGAAAGAATGATGAATCACGATGATCGTGAAGGAAGCTGTAGGCCTATATAAATAATCGCCCCACTGTGAAAAACAGGGAACAGGACTACGAGTATTCTGATAGAAATAATGGAATTAATTTGAAATTTCTGCCCAAGAGATTCGAAAACAGTTCACTGATCTGGCGGCACATGAAATTGTACACGTCTCAAATTAACGACTTACCTTTAATATTAATGGTTTCCCAATGCTACAGGAAGTATCACGCAAACGTGACGATGTCGCACTAGTCAAATAAACGTGTGGCATCCTAGGGTCATACGAATTGCTATTCACCCTCGTTAATGCAACTAAAACATAGTCAATTTCATTTTCTTATAAAAGCCTGATTCTGTAGATAAATGAAACGTAAACAAAATTCGATATGGTTATGGTAGTTTGGCAGGCCAGTCGTAAAATAATATTGGGCATATGTGCGGAAAAAGAAAATCATTCTAGTTCATCTTGGATAATGTGCATAATTGATTTGTAACTAGTCAGAGTATGCTGGCTCACTTCAATACAGTACTAACGTTCTGAAAAATATTTTGCGGACAGGTTGAAACTGAATAAATGTTTTCAATATGAAATTGTTAAAATAGTTAATACTTACTTTTGGGTTACTTTCTGGCCTGGCTGCAATCCTACAAATTGGCCCTATGGAAACGTTTCTCTGCTAGCAAAATAAACGTGATTTATGAAGGGTGGAAGAAAAAGGGTTGGTATCTTGGCGAGAAACTTTTGGAAGATTTACCACCTATTTAACCTTTTTGCGCAAGTAAAAAAAAAAAAATTAATGACATAATCCTTGTGAATAGAGAAAACTTTGATTATTTTAAAATCACATGTTCAATATCCGTAAATGGATGGAGATGACAACGTTAATGACGTTTATAGGCTGTTCACGGTAAAGTGAGCACTTTTTAAGGCCCTTCTAAATTTTTCCTTTCATTTTATTTCCATCTTCCTGCTGGTTTTTAATATAAGCATTGCTTTGTGACGAATAAACACGGTGTATACATTTCACCAGCCTCAAAATTTAATGCCCGAATCTGCAATAAGATATATTTATTAGTGGTTAAATCCTGTTGGGAGGGCCTTAAGAAGTTCTCGCTTTACCAGTGAACAGCCGATACTAAATTCTATTACTATAACGAAATTTATAAATGTTAGTTAACCTGTAAATTTAAAATTTTCGATGAACGATTCGTAAATTTCTCCGATAAATTTTGCCGCTTAAGTAATTCTGCGGCTTTTTCGGTTAATATTTTTTGTTAATTTTTGTCAATTTTTTTTTTTTTTTTTTTCTTCCCCCACTTGAAACTAACCAAAAAATCTGGACATTTCTTTCGAAATGTTTTCCGTAGCACAGATACGTTTAAAGGTTAGGATGATGTTTGTGTTGGGGTTGAGAGTAAAGTTTAGCAGCTCCGTCCTAGGGCGTGGTAACGCGTCGGTTTGGTTCTACGCCTGGCCTACGCCAGTGGACGTACTGAAATCACATCACTGCACTGACCAACGATGCAGTAATGGTTTAGTCCTGTACATCGGGGTACCCGTGGTAGGCCGTCACATACGTAAGTCTCTTTAACATGGCTGCACGCGCTCTGTCCCCGGGGAGAGACAAAGGAACCTCACCAACACGTCAGTTCCCACGTTAAGTTTCATCCCTAGACCGCGACACCCCTGCCGTGCGGGGGTTGATTCCCTTCCAGATAGACGTGCTACGTGTGTAGCTTTGCACAAAGCATTATCTCTACAGAGAAGTTGACTCGGAAATGTGCGGCGAATCAACGTGACCACCAGAGGAATATTCTTCGACTTGTGCACTCTAAGAAATTTTTTGGTAACATCACCATATAAATGTGTACGAATAGTGAGAAAATGCAAATGGTAAACTATTCTCCCCATACATCCATGGTACCGTTTCTACATTCGTTCACGAAAGTCAAATGCGTAGGGAAGTCCCAAACCTTGTATACTAACGACGCTCAACAATCCTATGCCAGCACTCTGACAAGTGGTATTATTTCCATACAATGTAAAGATTAAAAAACTTCCACCACAGTTTAGGGAGTTCAGCAGAATTTTTTTTTTCCTCTGTGCGCTGTTCAAAGTTTTCCGGTCATTTTACGGGATATGTATGTCTACATATGCGACGTACTTAATTTTACCAGGTATAGTAGAGTTTGAGTATTTTTCGTGTTGCTAACGGCCACAGGTGCCTGACGCTACTTTTTGATTTTTGACGGAACAAGTTGAAGTGACGTAGAAATATCTCGACAAGCTTAGAAACGATAATTTCCTAGCTAAAGTAGCGAGGAAACATTCGTGTGGACCTGATATTGTTCGTCCCCGAAACCAGAAGCTATGGTAAATACCGAGATATTCCGTATTTTGTATTTTCGGAGCCCAGATCCACTTTTATTCATTATAGGCCGTTCATGATAAAGTGAATCCCTAGTTACCTTTTCTTTCAACCAATTTATATCCTTCCACCACTTGTTAATATAAACCCTACCATGTGAGTTAAAAAACCAGTGTATACATTCACCATACCCAAAACCAAAAGTCCAAGGTCATAATGAAATGTATTTATTGATTATTAAGTCTGATGAAACAGCTTCAGAAAGTGCTCACTTTACCGTGAACGGCCTATACTAGTCAGATTTCCGTGTAGTAACTGTATATTTCCGCAAACTTTTCCGTGGATGCACGACAATTTGTAACAGTATACAAGGAATGATTCGTATATTTGAAAGGAGAATTACTAGAAAGAAGTAAAATATTTATTGACTTGATTCAATAAAACCGCCGTAAAATAATGACCTTCATCGATTCTTGCAACTCATCTCAATTTGGCAATTTTACGTCCTCAAAATCGTGTTTAGGGGATGGCTGCAGTCACTTTGCCTTTTACAGTGCAGTCCGTTATGTTGAACACTATATGCTACACTGCGTAGTATACGATGTCATTTTAGAAAGGTGAGGTTCCTCGAGTAAATATTTATCTGCGTGTCCTAGCAATAATCAAATATATACGGGAAAATATAATTAATTAACGATATAGCATGCAATTATTATTTTTTTATATATTTAAGATATGTTGCTCGGTTAATTTTGATAATTGTAATCACTTTAAAACTCAATGTGAGAAAGCAATTCGTAGCAGAAGAATAATCAGACTACAGCAACTTCGTGAACTGCTTTGAAAATTTACCCTGAGATATTACTTACTCTATGTTGGGCAATAGCAATGCACCCTTAACAATGTATTGTAATTTGTTACGGCCCAAAACATGCTACAAATTCAAAGTATATGTGTAAAAAATTAGTTTTCTACAAGGCATTTGGTTACATGAACTAAAAATTCTGCACACTTGAACAGTTTCAGTAATTTTATACAGTCTTCACTGCACCTCAGATTTCAGTAGTTCGGATTTTTTGTGTCGAGAAATTCTGTCGCATGTGAAGTCAACTTCCAGGACAATACAGTACTCAGTTCATAATCGGCACCTATTTTAAACCTCATTTTAGCACAATTTAGTAAAAGCTGTTCACGATAAAGTGAAAATGAGCACTTTTGTATTCAACCTTAGAAAAATATCACTGCTCCCATCTCCATATATTTGAACGGGCGCACTGAATGATATGCGCCCAGTAAAGTTTGCAACGTTGGAAGGAAAATAGTTCCATATCTGTCGAATAAAAAGTGTTTGGCAACCATTTGTAATAACTAGAGACGATGGTTTATCGCGGAAAAGTTGACTCTTAGCTAGGATTTAACGTACTCTACATATTTACAACAGTTTTCCTTCGTTATTGGTCGCCATGCATGTATGAAGCTACTATCCCATTTGACTGAGCCAATGAGGATTCTGATACTATTAGTTAGAACGTTCGTGATTGGTCTGCAAAGAACTTAGCCGAGTCAAAACCTTGGTCATCCAATCGTAAAACGATAAACCAGTTATAGTGTCACTGAAGCCATGTTGGCTCAAAAAATCTTTGCGATTTTCCATTATCTCTAGTAATAACTTAAATTATTTCTTTCGCTTTCTGTATTTTTTTTTGCAGCGGAGTGTAAAAATGAGCAGATTTGTAAAATATTTACTTTTCTAATAATGTCTCAATTTCACTCGACCGAAGCATGAATATAGTGATGTGGCCGTGGTAGCGTTAATTTTATATAAGGCGGAAGAATACACAACGGGCGCACAAGTTGATCTTAAGCAGGGCCATCAAAAGTGCTCATTTTACCTTGAGCAGCCTATACTTAGTTACGTAGGCTGTAATTGCACTGCCGACATGGTAGATAAACAAGGGAATATTTTACGGAAATTTAGAGCTCATACTCTGAAACGTGGTCCGTAGAAAATCTTAACTTTTCTCTGAATTATGAAAAACGAACGGATGCTCTCAATTTTTAACGTAAGTAGTTTCCGATGCTAGGAGCGAACAATGCCTAGCTTACATAAAGCTTTCATAGCATCTGTAACCCTAAATCGATCGTCCTTGTAACAATAAAGATGTTCACGCCAATTAATCCCCCCACAGCTTCGGATAGTAGAAACGACGCTAGCTATTCAAGAGGCCGCGGTGGTTAAGTGGTTAGACTACTTACCTCCCACGTAGACGAATCGGGTTCGGTTCCCGGCGGTGTCGCTCCCGGAGTTTCACATCTGGGAATCGTGCTGGATGATGCCGTTGGTTGGCGGGTTTTCTCGGGGATATCCCTTTTTCCCCCGCCCTTTCATTCCGGCGCTTCTCCGTACTCACCTCAAGACCTCGATGTGTGGAGCCGCCCAAATCTCTTCACTCGCTCACTCACTCGCGCCAACTATTCAAACACTTTAAAGATGTGGGAAAACAAAAAACATATGCGCGAGTCTCTAGCTTGTCCAAATTCGGCAGGTTAATATACCGTGTATGATTTGGGTTAGTGTAATTTCGGGATGTCTTAGAATAGTTATTCTTATGTATTTAAACTCATCCGTTTATACAACACTGCAAAATATCAAGGTAACTAAAATTGTCTTCATAGCAGTTTTTTACAGACTTCAAAACAATAAAAAATAATAATTAGCAAATACAAGGAATGTTCCGTAAAGTCACAGAAAATGCCGAGAGATTAACGGGAAGTTCATTACTGAGAGAAAACGAACTCTTCCGTAATTTTGCAATGTCATGTTAACATTCTACCATTGCCTACTTTTTCATAATTTCTCGGAAATTATTTTTTAAAACATAGTCACTTCACGGGTTGTTTTCTATGATATTAAATTCACCACAGCTTAGATAAAACTTAGAAAAAGGGACGAGGAGGGGTTAATAATTGACCTTTTATTTACTGCCGGTACAAATTAAATTATGTCCCAACATATTTTTAATGATAAATGGTCTGCTATACATCGATACAATGTTTTAAAACATTTTATTGTTCAATGATATGTCACGAGCATTCATAGGACAACATTGGTTATTCATGATAAAAGCGTGAAAGTAGAGGGGAGCGTTTGAATCCCAACCACCTCACCTCCCCCCCCCCTCCATAAATTATATATGGCCTTGAAATTCACTCAGCGACCGAGCCAACTTTGGTGTCAACTGCTACTTCACCCCCCCTTCAATTACCCGGCAGAGCAGAGGAATTTTTCCAAGTCGCAGTTCTCGCGAACTTGGTGTGGTTGAGTACTATGGCGCCATCACGCGATGCCGTGACAGGCACTCGTACACTGCGGGGAAGGTACCAGCATTATAATGGCTGCCACGACTGGGTTCACGCCGTCCCTCGTGCCGCCCCCATTGTCGCCGCAGCGTCTTGGCGTCGGCTGTGTGTGTCCCCCCCCCCCCCCCGGCTCGTCCAATTCTTCCCACCGGCAAACTTCTTGTGATCCGAAATCACGGAAGGCCGCAGCCGAACGCCCGGCCTGAACAACGGTGAGCATTTACTCTCCTTCTCCCCTACTTCTATAGTCTGTTCACGGTAAAATGAGCACTTGTGAAAGCCCTGGTTAAGATATACTTCTATACACGTTGTATATTCCTCGGCCTTGCGTCAAATTAACGTTGTCATGGGCCTTATCACGTTATCATGCGTTGGTCAAATGAAACCTTGAAATTATTAAGAAAGTAAGTACTGTACAAATCTGTTCATTTCTACACTTCGATGAATTAAAATAACAGAAAGTGAAAGAAATTATTTTCAGTTATCACAAATGGTTACATTACTTTTTATTGAACGTTAAGATATCGAACTACTTTCCATCCATCGTTATCAACTTTACTGGGTGAATGTCACTCAGTGCGCCCATTAAAACATATGCGTGCGGGGGCAGTGACTTTTTTTCTATGGTTCATTTCTAAAGTGCTCACTTTATCGTGAATAGCCTTTACCAATATATATATATATATATATATATATATATATATATATATATATATATATATATATATATATATGTGTGTGTGTGTGTGTGTGTGTGTGTGTGTGTGTGTGTGTGTGTGTGTGTGTATATATATGTATATATAAACTTTGGTAGTACCATTGGGCGAAGGAAATTTATCATCGTGTTATTTTGACAAAATTTTGTATTGAAATTTTTCAAAAAGCAAAACAAACACGCGAACGCCACAAGAAACAGACAAATGTTGAATCTTAGGTCATTGTCCATTCACGGATACTTCCAACTTTTCTGAAGCCCTGCTAAAGTTCTACTTCCAGAATATTCCTCCGCCTCTAGCAAACGAAGCTTACAAATTACACCAGAGGGTCAACGCACCTCATTCGTGCGCACTCGGTGAAACGTTATTTGGCATAAGAACTATTTCTTACTAGCTATTACCAACTAACGTATTTACTCTCTGCATTTATTCATATTAGTTATGAACGAAATATTGTAATTTGTAGATATAGTCCATTCACAGCTTCTTTGGCCTTTTTGAAACAAACCTTTGAAAAATCTCCCCATGAATGACGTGTTTTGTTATATCCTAAATACGCCTTGTATCACAAACATTTTATACTTGTATTCATAAAAATTAATTTTTTTTCCTGTTAAATTAAAATGTTATTGATATCTAATCTATAAATTTTTATGCTTCATTGATAAATAATTTGAATAAAAACAAGGAGAAATTAGTTATGTTGGTAACGTCTTGTGAGAAACAGTTCTTATACAAAATATCATTACAAATGATTGCGCATGAATGTGGTGCGCTGTCCCTCTGGTGTAATTCTCCAGACTTGTTAAGCTTAGTTTGCACGAGGCGGAGGAATACCCTGGAAGTAGAACTTTAGCAGGGCTTCAGAAAAGACTGAAGTAACCGTGAATGGATTATAAAATATAAGTGTATGTTCAGTTTAATCAGGAATAAGGTACGTTTATGTTAACTCGAGTATGAAATGCTTACGATACACGCAGTCATATTTAGGAAGTGACCAAATACGCCATGCGTGGGATGCTTTCTCAAAGTTTTGATTCAAAAGTGTGAAGAAACTACGAATAGATTATGTAATTTTCAGATCATAATAAACTATAATATGAATTACAATTATGATTAGAAACAAAATGACAGGTGATTTCTTGGCCGGGTAAATAATATTGAGAGAAAAGGTAGGTAATATCATGATATAATCCGTAATTTGACGGGAAGGTCACTTCATTTCCGGAAGAAGCTGTGGCGTACTGATAGTTGGATAGCGTGTTCTTCTGTTGTTTCCCCGGCAGTCGCTTGGACCTGCAGGAGTTTCGTCAGATGAAAACCTGAGCACAGGAGAAAGATGCTTCGTGGATCTATCAAGTTTCCGCAAAGTTGCGCAATTGTTGTCACACATTTACGGAACTGTTGTTTCCGTAGTAAATGAAGCGTACACAAATTACACTACCTACCAAAACAGTAATTGGGCGCCTGTCCACAATGTTTCCTCTGTGGTTGTCACCCCGTTAGAATCTCGTAGGGCCACCTCTTGCGGCTATAACAGCAGCCACCCTGTCTGACATGCTCTCTACGAGTGTTTGCAGGACATCCATGGGGATTCGTCGCCATTCCTTTTGTAGCAATTCCATGAGTTGAGCAATGGATTTTGGCCGCGCCTGACGAACCCTCACCCGGCGATCCAATTCGTCCCAAAGATTTTCTATAGGGTTGAGGTCGGGGCTCTGGGCGGGCCAGTCCAATCGGCGAACATTGTTGTCGGCGTACCACTGCATAGTAGCCCTTGAAATATGGCACCTGGCATTGCCACCCTTGAAGTAACACGGGT
Organism: Dryococelus australis; assembly: GCA_029891345.1. Taxonomy (NCBI): domain Eukaryota; kingdom Metazoa; phylum Arthropoda; class Insecta; order Phasmatodea; family Phasmatidae; genus Dryococelus; species Dryococelus australis. The sequence goes on along the minus strand of CM057004.1, from coordinate 67,059,782 downwards.
CCATTCCGTAAAAACGTCACATTGTTGGGAGCATTTCTTTATCCAGAATGTTACAATAGGCCTCTGTGTTCATGTCACCACGGAAAAAAAAACACCAGTGGTCCTACGCCGAAGGCCGTGAAACACATGTCAACTGACGTACTGAATTACATATCTTCACGGGTGCCCAATTACTTTTTGGTGTATAGTATATAAAGAAATTGGTGTAGTTATTCTTTAGTACTGTCTGCGATTTCACGTACTGTTCACGGAAAAATTGAGCTCTTTTGAAAGACCTGCTTAAAATCTACTTGTATGCACGTTCTTTATTCTTCCGCCTTATGTAAAATGTACACTGCCCAGGCCTCGTTACTTTATTCATGCATCGGTAAAATGAAACTGTGAAATTATTAGAAAACTAAATAGTTTACATATCTGCTGATTCTTACGATTAGATGCATTCGAAAACAGGAAGCGGAAGAAATAATTTAAGCCTTTTTTTTCTAAGAATGATTTTAAAAAGTGATCACTTTATCGTGAACAGTCTTTAAACAGTGCATCTAACGCGAAATATCGCGAAGGGCGAGTAGTTGACTCACAATGGTGAACAGGTGTCGATTCCCGGCGTGGTCTCTCCGAGATAACCTCATGTGAGAAACTCATTCCATTGTTTCTCTCTTCTATCTCGCTTTACCCTAATGGACGCAGAAGACTTAATATTACGAGACTTTCGAATTTACTAACGAATAAACACGCCCTCGTCTCAAGTATCGGCCACCATGACGCAGATTAACAAAAAAACATTTCATAAAGTTGACGTAGACTTGAATAATTAAAAACATTTGTAGATTCACAAGATGAAATTGTAAATTTCTTAAGCTCTTGTTCCCTTACAAGACGTTGGCAAGGTGTCTTGCCTTCCATTTATTACGTATTTGAAGCAAAATACCTATTTTCCTCACAACGGTCCCCCCCCCCCCCCAAATTGATGAATGTACAAATAAAGGAAATGACAAATTTATGTAGGAAACAAATATCCTTAATATACACTGTGCATGTATCCTCAAAACGTTACAGCTACGAGTTTGTACGTGAACGAAATACACAACACTGCTTCTCTTTTCTGTCCTCCTCAGCACGCCATTGCGGCATGTACGTCTGACCCTCTAACAGAAGAGCGGCCGCGGTGGTGTAGTGGTTATGCTACTCGCCTCCCACCTGGGCGAACCGGGTTCGATTCCCAGCCCCCCCCCCCCCCTCTTTCACCTCCCCGGATTTTCGCATTTGGGAATCGTTCCGGACGATGCCGCTGGTCGGCGGATTTTATCGGGGATCTCCCGTTTTCCCCGCCCTTTCATTCCGGAGCTGCTTCATACTCGCCTCGCTTCACCCTCATCGGCTCTCGAGACCTCAATGTTAAGAGCCGCCCAAATATCTTCACTTACTCATTTACTCTTAACAGAAGAACGATGTCTATGTGGTAAACTACGGGTAAATGGAAGCAACACTAGAGCCACCTTCTGTTGAATCAAGGAACTAACAATAAAAAAAAATGCGGAGAAATCCTGAAGTGCCTTCACTCGCTCTGTGATATCTTCTACGTTTAGTCGCTAGTGCCGAGTCAAACAGGCAAAAAAGCTATTCCCGGAGTACCGACGCTGGAGTACGCCTATATAGTCTATTCGCGATTTCTTCACTCATTTGGAATCAAACTTTTGAAAAATCGCCCCATGTAAGGCGTGTTTGGTTTTTCCAAAATAGTCACATATTATAGGATGTTCATGGTAAAATGAGCACTTTTGAAAGCCCTGCTTATGATCTACTTGTAAGCACATTGTGTATCCTTTCGCCGTATGTAAAATAAACATTGCCGTGGACCTGATCACTTTAGTCATGCGTCAGTAAAGGGAAATTATAAAATTTTTATAAAAGTAAATATTTGACCAATTATGTAATGGTCACACTTATATGCATTAAAAAAATCAGAAATAAAATTATAACATTGTAGCCTAGTGTCGACAAATGTTTACCGAACACTTTTAATTCAACGTTGAGACATGGAACTACTTTCCCTCCGTCGTTACCAACTTTACTGGGCGAATGCCACTACGCGTGCCGGTTGAAAATATAAGCATTTTTCAAGGGTTGATTTAAAAAAAAAAAAAAGCTCACTTTATCGTGAACAGCCTTTCGAGCGTTTTATTCTTGCGTTAACATCAATGCGCCTTATTTTTAGTTAAATTGAACTTTTCCTTATTTTATTTTTACTATATAATATTAAATTTTTAATTAATATAAATTAAAACAGGGTGGACATAGGTGTGTTGGTAATGCCTAGTAAGAAGTGGTTATTATGGATAGTAACATTGCCCTGAGTGCGCACGAATCCGGTGTCTTCTCCCTTTCGTGTAATTTTTTTTAAGACTTGGTAAAGCTTTGTTTGCTTGAGGCGGAGGAACATCCTGGACGTAGAAGTTTAGTTGGGCCTCAGAAAAGTTTGAAGTAACCCTGAACGGCGTATAACAGACGGGACCTCAGTTTCACTCCGCTTCTGCGCTTACAACCCCCGCCCCTACACCGCATGATTGCGAGTTTGAGCACCGGGCCGATTCGAAGTGGCTCTCTCGTACACAAGCAGTAGTCAAGAGGAGATTCCTACGCCTCCAGACATATTGTGGACGTCCGTGAAGTCAAGTAGGGGGTTGTGGGGGGGGGGGTACACGACGACGTCCCCACATCATCCTCGAGAAAGGCATTCCGGCCAGACGGAATGCAACGTATTGTCCCGAGACCAGTTAGTCCTCGGAGCGAGGTTGACACTCACTCGTGCCGTGTTGAAGTGCGGGTGGTTGGAGCGCCCAGCGTTAACAACCTCGTCGTGGGGGAGGAGGCCCTATTCAAGATGGGGAGAAGCCCTTAGTTACGTGCGAGCTCTGGCTTTGATACCCGAGCGTGTGCAGAGACTTTCAAGTGCCGCCGTTGTGCGGCGGCAAGCAGAGTAGATAAGCGTAGGCCATTCGCGATTACTTCACACTTTTCTGAATCCCTGCTAAAGTTCTACTTCCAGGGTATTCCTCCGCCCCATACAAACGAAGCTTAACCAAGTCTAGAAATTACACCAAAGGAACAGCGCACCGCATTCGTGTGCGCTCAGTGTAATACAATTGTGCATATGAACTATTTCTTACTAGGCATTGCCAACACACCCAATTTTCTCCCTGTTTTAATTCATATTTATTATGAATTAAATATGATTATTTACAAATAAAATATAAGTAAAAGTATTATATAATAAAAATGAGGTACAACACAAGTATAAAACACTTGTGATTTCCGCCATATACAGGAAACAACCAAAAACACCTCACATGTGGGACTCGTGCCAGCCAATACCGGTGATCGGTGAGTTTTCTCGGGGATCTCCGGTTTCCCACGCCCTTTCATTTTGGCGCTGCTCCATACTCATCTCGGCACACCCTCATCGGCTCTCAAGACCTCGATTTCAAGAGCTTCACTCGCTCATCTTCGTTACGGTAAACGTTGTCTAGGTGACTACTTTTGTTTTAAGTTTTCTCCTACTGTTCATCCAGTTGGAAACTGGTGGTATACATTATTTTGGGGGTTGTCTTTCAATACTTTCTACAATTAGTCACTGAAGACTGGCGACTTCTCAATTTCTCATACACCTTCGTATTTTAAACGCCCTGCTAACAAACCTAATCGAAAATCAACGATCTCGCCTCGGTAAGCATAATATCAGGCAGATCGCAAAGCGGCAAGTGGAACAGGATAGCAACTGTGCAAATACCGAGTGAAGTTACAAAACTGTCGTTGTTTAATTTTCTACGTATAAGAAGTGGAATTATCTTTCATACCGCCTCGTAGTTATAAAGTATGCGAAGTTTTTTTTTTTTTTTTTTTTTTTTATATATATTGAAATTTTGTTGTTTGGGAAAATATTGGCTCGAAAGGACCTGTCTAGTGTCACCCCGCTGGTATTGTAGATAGCTGCAAGACACCCTCGACTCTACGTCTTTCGCCTTTTGTAGCCGTGTGACGTGTTCCAAGCTTCCAGATATCCCACGCGCGCGAGTATTTTAGTCCATCTACGGTCTCTTCAAATTTTCTGAATCCAACCTTTGAAAAACCACCCTATGTATGACGTATTTGGCAATTTCTTAAACATGCCATCTATCATAAGCATTGTATACGTTGTTAACGTAGAAGTGCCTTATTTTTGGTTCAATTTAAATTGTACTTGTAATTTATTTATAAATTGTAATATTTAATTATAATTAATATTAATAAAAACAGTGAGAAACAGGTCTGTTGTAAATGCTTCGTAGGTTATTCACGATAAAGTGAGCACTTTTGAAATCAACCTTAGAGAAAAGTCACTGCCCCTACCTGCATATATTTTAACGGTCGGCCTAAGTGACATGCGTCTATATATATATATATATATAATATATATATATATATATATATATATATATATATATATATATATATATATATATATATATATATATATATTTAATGCACTGAAGTGTAAAAATGAGCAGATTTGTAAAATATTTACTTTTCAGATAATTTCAAGTTTCACTTGACCGACGCATGAATAAAGTGATGACGCCCATGACAATGTTAATCCTACATAAGGCGGAAGAATACACGACGTGCATACAATTATATCTTAAGCAGGGATTTCAAAAGTGCTCATTTTATCGTAAATAGTCTATATAGTCCATTCAGGGTTACTACAGCCGTTTCGGAAGCCATTATGAAGTTCTACTTCCAGGATACTCCGCCTCGTGCAAACTAAGCTTAACTAATCCTGGAGAATTACACCAGCGGGACAACGTATCACATTCGTGATCAATCAGTGTTGTAACAGTATCTTGTATAAGGACTATTTCTCACTAGGCGCTACCAACATACCCATTTTCAACCTGATTTTTATTCAGATTATTTATAAGTGAAGCCTTATAATTTTTGGATAAAATATTAATCACATTTCAATTTAATAAAAGAAAAGTAACTTTTATGAGCACAAGTATAAAACGATTGTGATACAGGGCGTATTTAGGGAAGAACTAAACACATCGTACATGGGGAGATTTTTCAAAGGTTTCATTCAAAAAAGGGCGAATAAACCGAGAATGGACTATAGTAGAACTTTGTCATGACATCAGGCAAAGTTGGAAGCGACCGTGAGCGGACTGTACGGAGCTTGCGAGAGTGTCGTCCTGCTGTACTGGAGAATTCTCCCCCGCGTCCTTTGTCCACATGTACTAGCAGTAGCTTTGTGACGGCCGGCGGAATGAGGTTACCGACGTCAAAGTGGGACGTCTCCATCGTGCTGTCTTGCTGCTAGGGCGCTTTGATCTCCGCGTGGCCCCCGCGCAGTTGAGCCCCGCGGCTTTTACAGCTGCGGCGGCGTCGTCTTCTTCCTTGTGCGGCGCCCGCGACCGGAACGAACTCTGCTTGTGTACTGCTACCCAAGGGGAAGACACTAGATATGGCTTAAAATAGCGTTGTGTGAAGTAAGTGCCTGTGGAAACACCAACATACACATTTTACCACTATACTGATTGATTCTGTGGAACAGGTCGGTTTTGAGTCGAAACTATTGAATGTTTTGTATCTCAAACATATTGATTTAACCTGCATATATTTCAGGTGCTGATTTTGTTACTCGCTAAAAATATTAGAAATATCTAATCCGTTTTTTGCACTGCTTGTGCAAGATTTATTCTATTCTGCTGGTCACAATTGGAGGTAACGTAAATATTTCAAAAACAGAGCTTACACAAACAGCACATGTGTATATTTAATTATTGCCGAAAGCAGCATTCGGCAAGTAAATGGTGTTAGTCAAGTAGGTTCTAATTAAGCAATTTTAAAACATCGTTCTAGAACCTCTCAAGAATAATGCAAACTGTAAACATACTGTAAATGCTACCCGGAAAGAAAAAAAAGTTATTTTTTGTAAATTAGCTATTTTATTAAACATTGGACACTACGTGATTATTAACTACTTCAATGAAGCGTGTTTATAAAAAAAGAATCTTTAAAAACTATTATTTTTGTTTTATTAAACTAGGTGATTATTTTTCGTAATGCGTGTCTGCTGTTGGTATTGATCCAGGCACCCATCACCCATCCACCACCCCTGAAAAAGACTTCAAAATAAGAAGATCCTTACAACATGAAAGTGTCCGCTCTTGTCTCCTTACTTGCTCTGTGCTGTTACCGCCTGTGCGCGCGAGTCACCGCCCACTCACTTAGTGTGCGGCTCGGCACGGACCGGTCGGCAGTTGAGCGGCAAGACAACGGCCCAGCAGCGTACGCGCGGACATATCGAACATACAGTGTATTGTCTTGAGCAACAGCAAATGCAAAACTGGACACGGGGACTTTTTTCTGGCAACAACAGATAGCAGTGCTCTTTTCACGATGTGTGCTCGATGGCTTCTTTAACGTCTGTGTGTGTTGTTCGACAGAAGTCAATTTGTTTTTATATTATTGAGTGCAAATTTTCTGTTGAAATAGTTAACAGTATCGGATTAAAATCACGTTAGATAAAAACAACAACGATGGATGTGGAATATTTTCAGTGGTTTGTTGCTTCAACAGATTACTTGTTCCTTTCACATTTCACATTTTCATCATACGAAGACAAAATAAATGTTACAAACTATTTCATCTTTAAAATGGGGGCAGGGGGTATATTAATTTATTTGATGTGAAGATTTACGGCGCCGCGTAGGAAATATCTCAGCGCGAATGTGCAGTACTCAAGACAATATTTATTCACAAAGTTTGCAAACATTGAGGGGCTTGTAACAGCATAATGCTAAGCCAACTTGAACACCTTTCACAGCATAACAGTTTTACTTAAACAAAAATCGAAAAATCATGCAAATAATAACACACAAAGCTGTACAGAGCAGTCATCTATCTAGCCAATGGCGAATATAATTTCGTTGCATATCCATAGTTATTGGCACTATCGATTTGATGGTATAGAATTATTGAATTGTGTGTCGTATTATTCTCTTGTCGAAATCGTCAATTGCAATACAGCCTATAGTTTTGGGGCTGCGAGTAAAATTGTAATAAATAATAATACATCTAAAGCATCTTATTATAATAATGCTACATTAAATGACACAAGAATGTTTATCATAATCACTGCTAGAAAATAACAAAAAATAGAACTGAGAAAAGGAAAAAACATTTTATTAGTTGCAATTATTTTTATTCCAAATAAGAGAGTGATGTATGAAGTTCCAGCTAAACTATAAACGTTTTAAATCAACGTTCAAAATGTAGTCCACAATAACTACATTTGCCGTAATTAAGCCCAAATATAGGCAAGCGAATCCCAAACAACATAGCAGCGAATCATACAATGTGGAACAATTTATTAATATATTACTTAAATTGTAACTTAAAAATTATGTCAAATGAAATAAGCTGCTCTTTGTTCACTTAAAATATGTTCTTATAACCACTGACAGTGCTCAGCCCTCTTTGACGCAGTCGGTTGAGTGTTGAGCGCGAGTGGTTCCAGTTTCGAATCCCGGGTAGAGCAAGGATGTGATTTATGCTCGTCCGTATGGGTGACCCTTTCATGGGAGATGTCACTTCCAATAGGAGAACTACGAGAACAAAGTTGTCACGGAATTAAAATAATTAGTGCTGTACATCTGGAAATATATTTGCATTCTGTCTTGTACTTTTACAAGTAAAACTGTGGATGCTAGTACCCAAAAGAATACTTGCTTTTTCTTGTAATAAATTCATTAACCTACTAAGTGGATTTGCAGGATGTATAAGTTTAATATCACAGTTAAACTTGTATTTCAGTCACATTGGTAAGTAGCGAATCTAAAATTATACACAATATGCTTTCGAGAATAAATCTATTTATACCATAACTGCAATACAAACATTATATCTTATAATATATTTAAAAAAAAGCTATTAATGTTTTTCATGCAGGATAACATATTTATAGTTGCACATTCTTTGTTTCGTAATTGAGAAAATATTTTATCTTAATGAACGTTGCGTTTGGAATAACATTTACTGGCATAGATCTTCATAGCCCTCCCCACTATCATTTTTGGGGTTTGTATTGCTTATATCTCGATACCCCTAGTAAATTTGTGTTCTGTGGAATTAGACCACTTTCAGAGATTTTCATAAAAGCCCCTATTATACAGAATTACCCAGTTTATTTATATGCAAACAGCAAGCATATTCCATAAGCTAGATTTAAGTTTAACTATGAACGAACGCACGGAATTTCAAATAGTTTTGCTCATTAGCACTGGATGAAATCGTTCGGCTGTATTTGTTTACGCAAATTACAAATAAGATATGAAACTGCCTAAAATTTGCTTGTGAAAGTCTGCAATTATATTTTATTTTGTACATATTCAGGTTGTCAGGACAAGTTTACCCATATCTGGTTGACATAACATTACGCTGTATACTTCATAGAGCTACAGTAATATGCATTTTTTAAAAACACAATACTAAAAATAAACAATATAAGGTTTTCAGTACCTACAGTATTCGTATTTTCACACATAGTTCAACGTCTATGATTGGACATCTACATTAATATTAGTAATGCACTAGATCATGGAATTGAACAGTAACATTGTAGTTTTCTTAGACTGCTGAATACATTTGTGTAAAATAACAATTACTAAACGTATTTTGGTAAAACACACGTACAAATTTTAGAGTACTGAAAATGTGTACATATGAGTAAATGTACAGACATATATTGATAATATTATTGTTTTTCTCTAAGAATAGCGCAAGATAACATACGTAGCCACTGTAACACTACAACACATAATATTCACAAATTCATTGACAAGAGCGTTTATAACGTCCTAGAAATAAAAAAACACGTAATTGACACTTTTATTACATGGAACATGTGTGTTTTCACGCATACTTTAATTGGCGTTGTTTAATATTTACATTATTTTGAGCAAATTTTTAATAAAATAATTTGATTATCTTTGAATCCATAACAATATTATTAACTGTACTTACTGTAGCTGTTTCCACAGATTACACATCAAAAATATACATTTACCAAGAAATGATGCACGTAAATTCACATACGTTTTCTATAGGGTTACTAGTATTTTAAGCACTGTGTGTTCATTGGCGTCAGCAAGCCTGTTCGCCAAAGCAGAGTGAAAACCTTCCTCAGACGGCTGTGAATTTCGCACGAAGCTAATGGTTTATTCTTGTCGCGTTACACACGCGTTGATGTACACGCCGGTTGCACGCAAGCTTTCGGCGTCTCTTAAAGCCTGCTCGCGCTCGGAGTAATCGCCTAAGTCACTTCACGATTATCACGCATACATACGGGCAGTGTTTTATTCTAAATTCCTCTACTTGAAAGTTGCAAGCCTTTCGAGATCCTTACGTGTTCCTTGAATAATACTTGCAGCGGGGATGATATCTGTTTACAACAGCTACTCTTCGCTTGTTCTCGTGTATGTTTTTAATGTCATCCTCTTCGTTTTCCTTGGCGAAATAGTTCTGCAATGGCTTATATACAAAGTGATTTCCCATTTAATCGCGAATCATACTGGTACGCTTTACGTTAATGGAAGTTTAATATAGTTTCTAAAATGTCTACGTTTATACTAAGATAAATCTGATTTAATTAATTAAGTTTAAATTCCTCGTACTGTGTGAATTTTCTAAAAATATGAAGGTATAGAATTCCTTCACGACTTCTGCACTAGTAATGTGTACATGGGGCTAAGGGGACAATGTATTTTAAATGAGAATCCCGGCTGCAGTTGAGTGTCGTTTACTGAGGATTGTTTATTCGGCGGACTTGGGGCTTCGGCTCGACTCTGGACTGTCGAACATAACCGAAGGGGCTCTACGGTTAAGCCTACTAACCCTTCAAGCATAGAAGTATGTTTCTAGGAGTCGGCGACCATATTGATTTTATAGGCATAGGACATTCCAAAACGAAAATCTGTATTTATTATCCGATTTAAAAACATCATTTTTTCAATTTAAAAATGTATTAAAAGTTTTTTATTTGTATGAAAATTGTACACGATGTCTGAATCTGCTCATTATTCACTGCCTAGACTGTTTTGTAGGCATAAATATAATACTCAGGTTTTTTTTTTCATGTTTGTATATGTGCAAGTCCACCATGCGAATAGCGACCACCTGCACACGTATTTTATATTCATGGTATGTATCAGCATCTAGCAATACATATATAAGGAATACTTGGTTATAATTTAAATACCAATACTGCTAGGCCCTTGAGACTCGAAATATACCAGGCCAGCTCGGATGATATTCAATCTTATCTTCCGTGCTCTTCTTGATCTTCGATCCGTCAATCGTCCAAACATTCCATCAATATTTCTATCAATCCATCAATCCTCCAATGTTTCCACCAATATTTCACAATCTTTCCCTCGATCTTACAATATTTCCATCAATCTTTCGTAGTCTTTCCATCAATCTTCCAGTCAATATTTCACAGTCTTTCCATCAACCTTTCAATCTTTTGCCCAATCTTTGTGAACTTCTGCAATCCTCAGGAATGTTGCTCTACAATCCTCCTCAGCAATTTTCCTCAGCAATCCTCAGCAGCAATTCTCGGCCACAACTGCAGCCACAGCCGGAACTCCTATTTAAATACATTGTCCCTGTAATCCCATACACAAACTACTTGCACTAGTCATACAATGTCTGTCTATATAGTGCATTTTTCAGGTCACGGTGTTTATTAATAGCTTACTTAGCTTTGCTACAATGTGGAAAGTGATCTGTTGTATCCTGTTTCTTACTAATCAATGAAAATGTTTATTTTCCAGGTCCCGTAAGGCGCCATGTTTTTCCATCAGCTTATTGTGAATGTCTTCATTTCTTCTCGTTTACATAGAACAGGTTAGTACGGAATAGCAATAACAAATAGAACCTTTCATTATGCTGATATAAAATCTGTAAAATACTTATATTTAAATTTCAGGAATTCCGTTCAGTTCAAAGAAAGACAAAAGATTTTAACTTCTAAACTAGGCGTAAGCAAAAATTTACAATAGAAAATTTTCGTACAATTTACGAACCAAAATCTTCGAAAATACATTAATTCGATTGTTTATTGAAAATTTGATGGCAAGTTAAAGTATTGAAGCTATTCAATCTAAAATTGTATCTTCATATTCGTTTTCAAAATTTCATATCAGTAATTTAGTTGCTTGCTTACGTATGTCGTTATTTTATATATCAGGGTTTCTTTGATTTTCATTCAATACTTTTAATTTTAAGGAGAAAACTGAAATCACCTAAAACTTTGCACAATTTACAATTCAAGTATTTAATTCTCATACGTCATATTAAACACATTTGGTAAATTCAGCCTCTTATCAGAAAATCAGTCAATCAGGTGATATTCTGCACAAGGGACAAACATTTACTCCAATAAAGAGAAAAACGTGTATGTAAATAGTCAGACTATTCCGGCTTGTAACAATCCCTCTGAGGTCGATATATAATTACAGAATAGTCGTCATAATTCAGAATTACAGGGTGACTGTGACACTCTGACAAAGCAATAGGGATTAATTAGACACAAAACTAAACTACTTTCTTTATACGATCAGTGACGTACCATATCGCTGCTACACGGCGTAGAAGGCAGATATTTAGCGCCTGAATGTAGACAAATTATCGTGCACGGCTAGTGTCGCACACAGTCGCCTATCCCGAGTACTGGGCGTATGTAGCAACCACATCGCAACATCCGATGCACTTGCGTTAAGGGTGTCGGACTCCAAAGAAATTAATAATTTTATATTTATAACATTGTTCAACTCGTACGCATTGTATATGATGATATTTACGTCGAATAAAAATATTTTACATTATATATTTTTTGAATAATTTGATGTCAAATTCAACATTCGTCTGTTTTCTTGCAGCAGCAATAGCAAATACCAAGCTGTAATGATGGAAAATCTTACAAAGTTAACTATTCCCATGGGCTACTGCGGGACACATAGACAGTCGAATCACATTATGACCACCTGCTGGTATCCGGGGTAACCGCCCTTCCCCGCATGGACAGCAGCTAGACGAGCTGGCAGTGCTGAGTCAGGTGCTGATAGTCTCCACGGGTATCTGGAGCCTTGCTGTTTGCAGTGCGTCCCACAGCTGTTGAAGGGTGCGTGGCGGAGAAGACAGATGGCGAACACGACGATCGAGGTGGTCCCACAGATGTTCCATTTGATTGAGATCGGGGCTTATTGAGGGCCAGAAAAGAACTTGAAGTCTTGATCGTGCTCTTACAGCCACGCGCAGACACTTTTAGCCGTGTGGCAAGGCGCATTATCGTGCTGGAAGATCCCATACTCACGAGGAAAGGCAATTATTATGCACGGGTGGACGGGATCGCCGAGGATGGATTCATAACCAAACCGATAAAGAGAACCTTCCCCACGGATGGTGGGACTTAGAGAGTACCACGAGAACATTCCCCCACCACCAGAACACTGTCCCCACCACCTTGTGTTCGTTCAGCAATGGATGCAGGATGTCGGTTCTCCGAAGTTTCTCGCCGTGACTCGTCGGAGAAGGCTACCCGTCGCCAATCACCAGCAGTCCAGTCGCCATACTGTCGAGCAAATTGCAGTCGTTTCCGTCGATGCACCTGTGTTATCATGGGTGCAGTCGCCCCCTGTCTACTCCGGAGCCCTATGTGCAGAAGGGTTCGCTGAACTGTAGCGGTAGACACGTGTCTCGATGCCCCCTGGTTCATTTGGACGGTGAGCTGTTCCACTGCAGCCTGTCGGTTGGCCTTCACGCACCGTCGTAGTCGACGTTCACCTCGGACATCAATGACGCGTGGAGTTACGCAGTTTACACAACGGTTATTCCAAATGGTGCCATTCGTCCGCTCATGATAAACCTCTACCTCAAGAGGCACGTGAACAGTTCACAAACGATATACCCACTACACCGGCCCACGTCGCAGGCCATACGTCATGGGCTACGTGCGGCAGATGGCACTTCTAGCAGGAGGTCATAACAATGTAATTCGACTGCTATGTAATCACCAAATAACAAGCTATTTATCTGAAGAAATGTTAAAAAATAAAGACATTTTTGCCTGTTTTTAACTTTTTTTTAAATGTATGGACTCTTAACGTGGTGATTTTATATGTGCCAAGCAGTAACTCACGGTAATTTTTTATGTTGAACATTTTTCATCGCTACAACTTAATATTTGTTATTACGGCTATAAACAAAACATAATAATTTTTATTTGATATCAATTATTAGAAAATTATTAAATGTGAAACTTTTTTCAATTCCAGACAAATATCATCACATGCATTGCGTACGAGTCGAACAATGTTCGGCACAATTATAACATAGTAAATTTTCTTGGGTCCGACACCCCAACCAACTCTACGACATTCTACGCTTGCACACTTGTCGAGGTGGGAGGGAATGTTCAACTATAAGCTGTTCACTGTTAATTGAGCATTTTTGGAAGTCCTGCTTTGGATCTACTTTCACTTACAATTTCTTACCCTTCCGCCTTGTGTAAAATTCACATTGCCATGGACCGTCTCACATTATGCACGCGCCATGTAAGTGAGCTAGTGGGAATCTTTAGGAAAGTAAATGTGTTTCTGAGGTGCTGATCCGTGCTCCTGTTAGTATAAATTTAAAAAAACGCAGACGTCAGTAGCCATAAATTTAAATGTATACTCTCAACTTAACGTCAAACCTAGAACTATTTCTCTTGGTTGGCTGCTAACTTAACTCGTAGCCTGTATGCCAGCGCATATTATAGCATTTTATGTGGTTCCAGGCAGTGCTTTTATTTTATCAATCACATCCACGGGGATTCGTCGCCATTCCTCTTACAACCATTCCTTGAGTTGAGCAATGGATTTTGGCGGCGCCTGACGAGCCCTCACCCGGCGATCCAATTCGTCTCAAATACGTTCTATAGGTCGGGGCTCTGGGTGGGCCAGTCCAATCGGCGAACATTGTTGTCGGCGTACCACTGCATAGTAGCCCTTGAAACATGGCACCTGGCATTGTCATCCTGGAAGTAACACGGGTCCATTACGTAAAAACGCCACAATTTTGGGAGCATTTCATTATCCAGAATGTTACAATATACCTCTGTGTTCATGCTACCCCGAACAAACACCAGCGGACCTACGTCGAAGGCTGTGAAACAGCCCCACACCATCACTCCACCACCAACACCGAATTCCCTAGTTGGCACTATACACTCCGGCAGATGACGTTCCCCGGGTAGACGCCACACCCATACATGTCAATCGGACCAGAATAATGTAAACCTCGACTAATCACTCCACAAAACCGATTTACACTGCTCCAGTGTCCAATTGTAACGGTACAAACACCACCTGAGGCGCCGAGCTTTATTGCTTGTGATACGGGCTCATGTGCAGCTGCTCTTCCGAAATATCCAAGTCGGTTGGCCTCTGTACGCAATGTTCCAATGGAAACCAATACTCCTGTTGTTGCATGAAACTCCTGTTGGATGGTAGCCATGGGTTGGGCCCTATTTTTGACAATTTCACGTTTCAGGGTTCTGCGATTTTTGTCAGTCAAGATTGGAGGTCGCCCAGAACATGCAGCATTGGCAAAATGCACATCGACCTTCCACTTACGCAGGACGAATGCGACCGTTGATTTGGGCCTGTTTACCTTCCGCGCAATCGCCCGGCTAACAGCCCACTGAGATGTCAGCCCACAATCATGCCCTTATCGAATTCCGATAGCTCTGTACCTCGTGCCATCTCCTTGTCAACTGGTTCTACACCGGCCTGCAACGTATGGCGACCACACAAATCAACTGGCGTACTGAATTACCTATCTTCATGAGTGCCCTATTACTTTTTGGTCTATAGCGTATATCATAAGTGCGCACTTTACCTTGAACTCCTTTTAGAGTCTCAGGGAGATTGTGAGTAAGCATCCTTATGAATGTTGCGCGTTAACCATTCAGCTCTACATTTAACGTATGCTGATTTGCACTTGCCGCATGGAGTTTATTTGTGTGTTTGGGGGTAGGTGAGAGGGAGGCAAGAAGCTGCATCTCTTTACGGAGAACAGCCATCAAAAAGTTAATATCGAAATTACGGTGATCGATATGCGACCCGCGCGATATTTAGCATATACACAGGCGTCATATTTCCGTTTTCTATGAACTTCAGCAGCGGAATGACAAACCGTAGACTATGTACGGCATAGGAATTTGTCGGTGTTGTTCCCAGTCGCTCTGTATACACCGTGGGAAAAATTGGCGAAATGAAACAATGGAGTTGTATAGAGAATTAAAAATTGATAAAAAAAATACACGGGCTATTTTTTGTTATGGTCAACCGTTTTGTCTCAGCGGTCCCGTGACAGTAGTGCTGTGATGAAGGCAGTAAGTTATACATTCTAAAGTTCCACGTGTGATACATCACGTAATGACAGTATAATACACATTAATACACACCGCTTTACATTACGCGCATAAGAACCGTGCTAGCGGCGCACAATAGGGGTCTCCAGCACTCTTGGTAGACGGGCGGGATTTACGTCAGATGTTCAAAGTGTCCTCCACTTGCTAGCATGCGACCTCCACACATCAACTCATAAGTGATATAAACATTAAGATTCAACATATTCGTTTTGTAGTGATAGCTGTGTTCCACGTACGGTCACAGGCTAAATTCATGGGCCGCTACGACCAAATGGTTGGCCATAGAACAAAGTTGCCTGTATATTTCCTTCGCAGTTTTTACCTTACCTACGCAAACCTGATGTCACAATCCGCCAATTTTACACTTTGTATTTATCATATTATGCGTTAGTAAAGGAATCGCATACGGAGAAAATCCTAAGAGATTGTAAGCACGGCATATATATGGACATATTTTAGAAACGATTGGTTTACCATAAATAAAGGAAAATTACAGTATTGAATTACTAGGGAGGGTTGGTCACCCACTTTTCTACTATTGGATGAGACATGTCCCGTTCGTCTCATCACCCTTACCGATGGCAGTGTTACTTATATAAATTTTATTCCCATTGGGCAAAACACACAGAAACCGAATCAAATGAACTAATTTTCCACATATATAACATTTGAACAATTAATGCGATGTTAAAACACAGAAATATTTCATCTACGTTGCTTCACACTTTACATGGAGTACGTTAGTCGATGTGTCTGGTAAAATTAAATACTCGTAGGGGCAATGAAATTTTTTCAAAAATTAATTTCGAAAGTATACAATTTAAAGACGTACCATATCACATTAATGTTGACCCCCCTCCCCCTCCTTTCCCGTTTTGCATATTTCGTCTTATTTATCTTTTCCAAATTTTAAATTGACGAGACGCACTAAGAAACTCGTACTGTTTGTGCGGATGTGATTGATATTCCCATGGGTGACATCAAAACTTTTCCCAACGTGATGCGGAGGAATCATTATAAGTTTTCTCCAGAGGGCAGAGAGAGTTTTACTATAATGATAAACAAAAAAGCACAAACAATTATCAAACTAAAATAATGGTAAAATAGGAAGAGCTTGGTTACGCTCCGCAGCAGGGACTTGCATTTTAGAAATACGTCGTTAATAAACAATTTATATGTTACAGAAAAGTTTTATTACTTAGTTCCGAGAATGATTACGATCACTCATAATTTATAAACAGTTGTTGTAGTGAGTATAGAAACAAAATGCACTTTCCAGGGAAGGACAAGCGCCCTCTCCCTTACCCCTCCTGCCCGTGGTGGTGTAGTGGTTAGACTACTCGCCTCCCACCAAGGGGAATCGGATTCGATTCCCGGCGGGGTCGCCCCCGAATTTTCGCATGTGGGAATCGTGCCGGATGATGCAGTTGGTCGAGAGGGTTTTCTCGGGGACCTCCCGTTTCCCCCGCATTTTTGTTCCGTCGCTGCTCCATACCTACGTCACTTCACCCTCATCGGCTCTCAAGACCTCGATGCTAAAAGCCGTCCAAATCTCTTCGCACATCCTTGCCGGACGATGCCGCTGGTCGGCGGGTTTTCTCGGAGATCTCCCATTTCCCCCATCCTTTCATTCCGGCGCGCTGCTCCATACTCACCTCAGTTTACCCTAATCGGATATCAAAGCCTCGATGTTAAGAGCCGCTTAGATCTCTTCACTCCTCTCTCCTTACCTTTCCTGCAGACGCCCATGGATATTTGCTTTATGTAGTAATGTACTAGTTTGTAAACACATACAGTTCACATATTTTAACAGCACTATACACATCACGATCTCGACTATTCGCTACTGATATGACGTGAACTGAGGTGATTAATACTGAAAATAGTTAACATATTTTACGACGTCATCTTTGCACGTACGTGTAGCGTCTTGCAAGCAGTAAATGATCGCTTTTATGCCTACGATAACAGTCTAAACGTTACAGCATAGCAAATAATCGTGTCGTGACGCCAGAACAGCCTGGCACGATCACCACCCAGTAGCAGCTTGTAAACATGCGAAGTTTATCGTGTCCATAAAAGTTGGCGTAAAATAGTGAAGCAAATTGGCTCTCGTGGTAGATGCGGGAGGAGAGGCGACAAACCTCTGGCGAGAATCCAAGCCAACGACGAAGTTGGGACCTTACTGCTAAGTTGTAGTACACTTTTGTGGGCGAAGCGGGATAAAGCGCCCAGAAGTTAATCGGACGGCGTAGGTTCGACAGCCCTCACACATTGAAATTCGAGAGTCCTCCTACGGACACACGTTATTCAGGTCATCGATAGATATTGCGATTGTGTCCGCAGTCGGCTCTGAAGCTTTAACTGAAGGAGTTGGGTCCCGTGCGGCAAAACGTAGTTTTCTTTTTGAAGTCGAACATCTGAAAGGGAAATGGAATGACTGTACCACAATGTTTCTTATAAATATTTTTGGAACTTAAGGTTGATACAGGAAACAACTAACTGTAGTATATTCGCAGTTACTTCACCTTTTTAATTTAAACATTTGAAAAATATTACCTATGTATGACATGCTTGGTTGTTTCCTTGATATGCCATGTAGGTACCACAAGCGTCTTATATTTTTGTTAACATAAACTTACCTTATTTTTGTTTAAATTGAACGTTTACTTATATTCTATCTATAAATTATGATATTTCATTCCTAATTAACATGAATAAAATCAGAGAGAAGATAGGTTTGCTGGTAATGCCTAGTATAGTTCTTAAGCAGAATAATATTGCAGTGACCGCACACGAATTCGGTGTTCTGTCCTTTGGTGTAATTTTCTACCTTTGTTTGCATGAGGAATATCTTGGAATTAGAACTTTAGCAGGGCTTCAAGAAGTTGGAAATAACCGTGGAATTATTATAATATATATATATAACCATGAGAAACTACCTTACGTTTATGTATTAATGTATTAAGATACAGAGACGAAGAGTGACTACCAAAGTATCACGGCTTCCGAATATACAGTAGTATAAACACTTCTAAAATTTTCAAAAAAATATATTTATGTTGTGCATATGAAAGAATGAAGTGTGTGGAGAGATGTGGGCGGATCTTAACATCGTGGTCTTGGGAGCCGGTGGGGGTAAAGCGAGATGAGTATGGAGTAACGCCGGAATGCCGGGTGGGTGTAAACGGGAGATCCCCTATAAAACCCGCCGACCAGTGGCATCGCCTGGTACGATTCCCGAATGCAAAAACCCGGGAGCGAGATCATCGAGAATTGAACCAGGTTCGCCTAGTTTAAAGGCGATTTGTCTAGCCACTATAACACCGCAGCCCCATCATATAAAAGAAGTATGCTCATGCGTTGTATCATTGTAAAACATTTTTTAATATGCTTATATAAATATTTTTGAAATAAATTAATAAGAGTCAATTTATAATCTAAATTTAAGCATTTTTTAAATTTAGGATGCTTTAGAAAACATATTTTTTTTTAAATCATCTCTCCCGTCCCCTTTTTTTCATCAATTAGTAATAACGTTTACAATATGTTTAATTATTTATTTAATACACGTCTATTTCAGTTATGAAAATTATATTTTTCATGGTTTTTCACAACATTTGTAGGCGTGTTTGAACAGATTTCGTATGGGTAATTGTAAATATTCTAGTATTTTGCATGGTTGATAACCCAAGATATGAAAATGCATTATTTCTGAACAGAAATGTCTCGATATTTGTTATGACTATATCTCCCGTAATGCTGAATAAATTTTTATATCAGCTAGTGGCATCTACTTGGACGCATATTAAATATTATGTTTAAATATAACAAGTATACCGTAATTTTGGTGGGGTGGTTGAGTATGTACCTCACCTCGAATATTAAGAATTGGTGTTTCATGATGTCATATATCTTGGCTTTCTTTCTTTCACCTATGTCATTATTATTTTTGGCGCACTAATTAGCAATTCGTTAAAGGATAATCATATATATGGGATGCACTTTGGCTTGGATTTCTGTGCAATCCTGTTTATTCGTAGACATAAACCTCTTTGTCGCCTCATTATTAAAGGTCGTAACATTTAAATTAATGTTCTAGCCTTAAAACTTTTCATGAAACCATCTGCGTTGTCCTTAGTAGAACATATTTCCACAGTTTGAACGCAGAAAAAATATTTCTTTCCAGCTAACGACGGCAGTATGATAGTTCATAATTGACTCTTTGAAATTATTTTATTAATTTTGTACACTAAATATGTGTGAAAGCTATGGATGTGATATTTGCTTCAAACGAAAAATTGCGTAATGCATAATTAATTTGTTCCTTTCATTAATGCTGCTAACTATATTACCAGACCTGCGAATTGAAACGATAATCACATGACTTCATAAACAAGTGAATATTAATAACAGTATCTGGTTACAGCGCCTATCATAATATCTAAGTAAGTAGATATGTTTCCTTTGGATCGTTGCTTTCTCTCTGTTGTTTTGCGTACCACTACTTAAAATATTACACGGCTATTTTCATAATTTAGACTCACAGTAATTGACATTTGTCATTGAAGTTTTGGAAAACAGCTTCAATTACGGCTGTTACTTGGCACAGAGCCATGTCCTCAATACTATTTTAATTTAACATACTGCGTAACTGAATTAGTCTGTATTTATTTCCGCTACATTTAAACATTTATTCTTGTGAAACACTCGTAACAATAATAATTTTGTTACACTCAGAATTTATTATTTTGTCAAAGTTTTTCCTTAAAAAAAAGTAAGGGCATCCTTTGAAAGAAATTTAATTCCCTTCAGTGCCGGCACAATAATGCCATCACCAGCTGTCGTTCTATCGCCATTCTAGCATTCCCCTGCCCCAACAAATCAGTTCATCAGTCGTTTTCGTCTCCCCTTCTGATTCTACACCGTAGTTCTTTTACTTTTTCCCCGCCTTTCTCTGTCCTCTTTATTCTTTCCTGCTCTTTTCGCTTGCCTTGCGCGCGACTGAAACGCCGAGTTTTGAATTCCTGGAGCTACCCGCGAGTCATTTTCTCTGCCTTTCAAAGGTGCCCGCATCTCGCTCCCGTATCTCCGTAACCATTAGAATTCCTTTAGAACGCCTTGCTTCTGTGCTCTTTATTACCTACAATAGCCCACTGAGACAGGTTAATTCAATGCCGCGATCTTCTCTTTTCACCTTTACACCTTCCTTAGTTTGACATGGGCTTTTATTACGTCTCTTTTCGGTATTTCTCTTTCACAGACTACCTTATTTTCACCTTCGGTGGTAACAAACAAGTGAATAGAAATACCCAACACGTATTGAATAACAGAAACATACGCCAGATATTCGAAAGAGTTGATGCTTCAACTGCAGTTACGATCAGCAGTCATAATATTTTAAATTTGAATTATAAAGACTTTGCCAGCATTAATATATCACTGTTTTAATTACACCAAAAGAATGTTTATTTGCATGTAACATTGTTGGTTACTCAAAAAATACATCCTCGTGAGATATCCCAGCTTTGTCTTCTTTCTATTTTCTGGATTTCTGAGCAGTTGAACACTTGTGACTCCAGCAAGACACGTAGCTAGAATGTTTATGAATATAACAAGTCTAATCTTTAGGAGGCTAATATTCACACTTGCATATAATAACTAAATTTACCTGTTAGTTATTATGATTATTAACTCAGGTTATGCTACTTTCACTTGTAGTTTACTGTTAAGTAAATGTGTTAATGAATATGGACTTCAATCATGCGTTTATTCTATAGAGAACTAAGTTGTGCATAGTGTCTTTACAACTTTGTTTATTTCTTTTGATGTCACATTTGTTACATTATCTCTCTACCTGAAAATTGAATTAGTCATTTTTTCCCCCCACTGTTCTTTTTGCTAGTTAATGAGTACATAATTAAATAGGGAGAATTCAATGTTTAAAAAAAAAACTTTCTTGTGGTATTTTTATTTCAGCTATATTGGACGAAAGGTGTTGTACCGCAGTTCTTCAACTGAAAACACCGTAGATTCAATTCTTGAGTAAGGCACCGTTCAAAAGGAAATTAAACTTCTTACGTAAACAATATTATTTTTTCGACTATCTTCAGCACTAAAACATAACACGTAAAACTGCTAAGTGCGTCAATGATTTCACTCACTGTGCATGAAACATACCCTCAAACATACAAAAGCATATGTAATGCTTTGAATATCCTTTCCCAAATATAAAAATATTAGGCCTATGCCACGTTTTGAAACATCAGTGACTAAAGTGGAGTGGAATTGTTTGGACTGCTTTTAAATTTGTTACGTTATTGAAATTAGAAATGATACATTTTAACTCTTCCTGTTAAAAATCTTGCTTTACAATTGTTCGTCTTCAGCTACTTGCCAGCTCCTTATAAACTAATTACTTACATAAAATTAAGATCTTAAAGCAAAGCATATATATCATATATGATTAATTATAGAGAAAGTTGTAAAAAATATACAGTATTACCAACATAACTGCTTGCTGTATTAGTCTCTGTGATTGTGCTCACTACTGCACACATGGTCGCTTCTGCTTTATTACTAGAAAACATGTAGCACATCCAACAGAACTCCCACAACAATCAGAATTGTAATAACCCAACAGAATATTCTGTAGCTGCTACCCTCAAACACGTTCACAGAATTGTTCAGTACTAGCAACAGAAAATACTGTTAGGTTGTTACAATTCTAATTGTTGTGGGTCCAATAGAAATATTGTTGAAGTTGTTCTGCTGGAGGTACTGTCCGTTTTGTAATAGGAACGCAGTGCTTTGCTTTATAGTCTATTTGCGGTTTCTTCACACCCATGTATGATGTGTTTAGTTATTTCCATGTATCATATCCGTTTTATACGTCTGTTAACATAAAACTTCTAATTTTTCCTTAATTTTGAAGTTTTACCTATACTTTATTTATGTCATAATATATCATTTATAAAAAATATGAATTAAAACAGTGAGAACACTTGTGTGTTGGTAGTGCCTAGTAAGAAATAGTTCTCATGCTAAACATATTACAACTGAGTGCGTACGAATTGGGTGCGATGTCCCTTGGTGTAATTGTCTAGATTTGGGTAAGGCTTGTTTACATGAGGCAGAGGAATATCCTGGAAGTATAGATTAAGCAGGGCTTCAGGAAAGTGTGAAGTAACCGTGAATGGATTATAGAAAGCATATGTACAGTAGCGAATACAGTCGCATACAGGAATGCAAGAAACAGTTCTGTTAGTATTACTATACGTTAACAATATTTAGACGGTACCTACAACCCATCAGTTGGATAAACAGTCTAGATGGTTCATAAAACGATATATTTTTCTCAGTGTGAGAGGCGAGTGTTCTAGCCACTGAGCTTCCGCGATCCCACCGACTAAAGGCGGTTCACGATAAAGTGAGCACTTTTTAAATCAACCTTAGAAAAAAGTCACTGCCCATGCCCGCATATACTTCAAACGGGCGCACTGAGCGACACGCGCCCGGTAAAGTTGGTAACAACAGATGGAAAGTAGTTCCATATCTTATCGTTAAATAAAAAGTCTTAGGTAACCACTTGTGTTAATTTAAATTATTTATTTCGCTTTATTTTTTAATGCATCAGCGTGTAAAAATTAGCATATTTATAAAATGTTTACTTTTCTAATAATTTCACAGTTTCACTTGATCGACATATGAATAAAGTGATGAGGCCCATGGCAATGTAAATTTACTTAAGGCGGTAGAATAGACGACGTGCATACAAGTAAATCTTAAGCAGGACTTTCAAAAGTGCTCATTTTACCGTGAACAGCCTGTATCAAAGTTGACGATTAACTGGAGAATACAGAGACCTACATATGAACGTGATAAAAGGATGTATTATTGGTTATATTACGTTCTATGGGCTCATTATTTCTTGTCTTGATTCGTAGCAAGTACGGATATGTGATGGACGATACTTTTTCCGTATGTCTTTACAGTAGCACTTCAGTTACGTGATGCAGAAACAGCTCAGGCAACAAGGATAGCTGTGCGGTAGGAAAATGGAGTACTTTGCGAGCCTATGAGCACGCCAGCGTGCCGAGATGTAAATATCCTAACACGAGAATTCACTAACATAGCGCAACTTAGCACAACAGTAGCATAGAAGATCAAATCGTGTTACATAAATATATATATATATATCGGACCAAGCGTAACACAGCACAATTTCGTATGTGAAGATAGCGTGTTGAGGCCACGATTTTGTCATAAAAAGCGTACTTAAATAGGTAGGGTGAAAACATTTCTAAAAATAAGATCACAAAAAACAAATCCTTTACAAGGTTATGTTTTTAACTCTTTCCTTGTATTTGAGGCAATCCGATTTTAAAATATTTGCCAAGGTTTTGAATTCATTACGTTATCTGTAGGGGTGATTGCCCCATTACCGGTCGCTTTAGCTTTTATTATTTATTTTTTTTGTGATTTGCATTATTATTTGGTATCAGATATGAAAAATATATGCTGGACATATAATTTAACATATGCATAAAATGAGCATATAAATGAATTTCACATTATTTTATTCTAAGATATTTTTTTTAGTATTTTTAAAATGTGCTACATTTTTGATGTTTTCAAAAAGTGGTTCCCAGTACCGGACAGCATTTTAAAATATGCACATGCAATTATGAACAATACTAATAACCCTAAAATTACGGAAAAACCTGAATATACAATCTAGTATAAGTACCTGAAAAAAAAAACATTTAAAAATCTATTTACAACGCTTACACCTGAAAAACACGATATTGTCACTGTCCGCACATCCTTCATGTGCCTAGTCATCGCAGTCTAAACACTGCACCCAGATTTCCTGGAAAGTTTCACCGCATATTACGCACTCAGTACGATTGGTTTCACCTTCTTGATCTTGTTGTTTCCCGCCTGTCTTCAACATTCGTCGTATTCCTTGAATGTTGGAGGTTTTAGGAGCATTCTTGCCTTCCTGTTGGTTATATTTTATCATATTCTTTTTTCTTTCGTGTTTTGTTTTATTCTATCCTCTTTCATTGCTTTCCTTTGTTCTGCTTTCTCTATTTTCTGCCTTTTAGCTTCCTCTTTTCCTTCCAGGGCTGTCTTGTATGGTGTTGATGTCAGCACTTCGCTAGTTTCTGCTCTTATTCTTCTAGTTGCTGTTTTTTTCTCTCTATTTCTTTTGGTAATTGCGATATTTCCTCAATAACGTCTCGGAAGTCTCTCGATGTTGGAGTTTCACAATTCTGAGCCTCTTCGTTTGAACTCTTTTCCCGAATGTGCTGGCTCATCCTACTTGGAATGAAATCAATATCTGTGAATATGCGCCTGTTGAATGGGTGTATTCCAGTAAACTCAAAAGCTGACATGGCCAGATCCATCCTGCAAATTGAGGTAAATGCTATTTTAACCAAGCCATATATGTAACTTTCGTGGATGTTTAGCCCCAGCTGTCCATATTTGTGCATCGAGCTCCCACAAGCCGCGTTGAGTGCAGTCTTAAACGGCCTCACAATGGCACGATCTAAAGGCTGAAGCTTGTGGGTCGTGTGGGGAGGCAAGCTCAACATGTGAACATTGTTCGCCTTTACAAAGAAAATAACTTGCAAGTCCGTGTGCGCACTGTGCCATCGAGAATCAGAAGCAGTGGACTTTCCTCTGTGGGTTTAATACTTTCAATAAATTTTTCTAGCTGCTTTGAAAATCCCGCTGCAGAAATCCATCCCCTTTCCTGAGCATCAAAAACACTTCCATCTGGAGCATCCTTTTTTAGGGGTTGATCCATTCGTTTCCTCGGAAACACGAAAAGTGGAGGAATAAACTGATCTCCTGCAGCGTTTCCGCACAGCATTATTGTGATGTTCCTTCCCTTTTCCCCTGAAGTGAGTCTACTGACTTGCTTTTTGCCTTTTATGGACAAAACTTTCAAAGAATTTTCGTGGACAAGAGAAACTCCTGTTTCGTCGCAATTGAAAAACCTGGGGGGAGGGATGGGGGGGGGGGGGGGGGTACAAATATTATTTCAACAGTTCCTCATATTTAGAGAAAAACAAGTGAACTTGGGTTATGCCTGTAGCACGCTGAAAACTAGTGTGGATTCGGCGGTACGGAGAGAAAATTGCGGATGCCGTTTAACACACTCCCTGTAGAATTTGTCTTCAGTTTTTCTCTTATTTTTCTTGAACTGGTGGGGCATTTTCATGTGTTCAGCCAGCTGGTAAACAAGTGACGAAAATTCAGATTTAGTGACTGGTAACAGGCGATTGTCTAGGTCCTTCAAATGATTCACTAGCTGTCTCTCAATCTCTTCTGTAAATGTTTTCGTAAATCTACCCATTAGTAAGTTACATCGTAACAGGTTTTCCCCCCTTTCAAGATTTTAAGTCGATCCCCAAGGTTCTTTTGGGAACTAAAAATTGTCCTGCAGCCTCTTGAATGGTTAATTGTCCTGCTAACACACTATCAACAGCCATTTTCGTTTTTCCTTTTTCCCACTGTCCCCACTGTCCCCACTGTCCTTTTTTTTTTTTCGTCGCCATTCTTCAAAAAAATGCCCTGAAAAAAATGGCGCATGTATTATCATGAACCCGCAAAAGTAATTAAATGTATTTCCTTGTCCGCTACTGGGAACTGTCTCAGCGTCCGGTACTGGGCACACGACACGATCTACAGAAAATGGTTGCTGTAAACAATCACGATATACAATGCCAATAATACTGCATAACTATGAGCCTTACTAACTGCGCATAACACTTTTCCTTAACTCACCTTAACAGGTAGCGAAGTGGCTGTAAAATTAGCACAGGTTTGTTGCTCAACACCGTCAGAGAACTCACTATTCACGCAACAGCACACGAGCCCGCCAAACCACCACCACCATCGCTTGAACACATACCGAGTCTACAGGTTGGCAAGTGTACGCCCCTGCTGTCTAGTGGGCGAACTAAGAACTAGCTACTGTCCGCTACTCGGGCAATCTCCCCTTGGTATCTTGCACTTTCATAAGTATGCCGTACGGATTTATGATTTGAAATATGATAATAAAATTAATGAATTCCGCTTTTGAATCGTCTTATTTGAATTTCGATGATAGTTTTAAATATCCACGTAGAGTGCACTTACTTTTAGCTAACGATTCTGTATTAACGGATCTCGCTATTCACTTACGAGGAAGAGTCAAAACGTAAGTTTCCCTATTTGTGTGTAAGTGAACGGGCAAAGAATGATTCAGGTACAGAACATTTTTATTTTTTTTAAGTACCTCTAATTTTCGACCTAATCACCAAATTTATTCAAGCATTTTTCATAGCGAAAAATGAGGTTTTCCTTTAACTGGCGATAGAGCGTGTCGTCCCGAACATTGAGCAATCTCGCCACTGAGGTCTTTCACTTCGTCGTCGCTGGAAAAACGCCTGTCCCGTATGTGTTTTCTTCATCTTGGTAAACAGGTGAAAGTCCGAAGGTATCAAGTCCGAGTTGCACGGTGGATGTTGAACACATTATCAATGCCGTGCTGTTGTAAATTGGAAGACATTATCGTGCAACAGCTGCACTCGTCGTGCTAGGAGGTAGATTTTCCATAGACGGCGAAGTGAAAGATGAAGTGTTGTGTACGGGAACCAGAATTTATAGGTCCGTCTGTACGTTTTAAATAATCAACTTGATGCATTCATTTATAAAATATTTAATATGTAATTCTCAAGATTGCACAGATAAGAAATTAAATAATGATTAATCCTAGGCTAGAATCACTCTTCAGTACTAACATTCAGGACCACTGGGGTAAAAAAAATGACAGACCACGAAAGAACTCCTGTTTTGATAAGTATAATAAACAGACTTACCAACCGAGTAGTAACAATGTCGGTTGAAGCCAGTATTTGTAAATGATGAATTATATTACACATTCCTCCCGGCTAAAATCAACTATAACATTCAAGTAAAAATTAATTCCAGTTTTGTTAGAATAAACTGCTGTTATACTCAAAATCAACAACTCCCTGGCAACTCATACATCGAGGTTGGTTCATAGAATAATAAATGTATGAACTATAGAATACAAAATAAATAATTATTGATTGCACCAAGTGGCGCTGCAAATGCCTGTCCATAACGGCTTACAAACACAACTAATTTCGTTTACATAAAATACAATAACCGCCACTGGACTCGGAAGTGATGCATCACAGTTGAAGTGGCATAATGAGTACACCACCTTATATCGTCAGGGCATGGAAAACCTTATGGTACGCTATAACAACAGCTTAAATAAATTTGGTAATTATGTCGTAAAGGAAGGAATGGTGGCGAAATAAAAAGGTCTTTCGTACCTTGATCTATCTTTACACGTTCGCCAACAAAAAAAAAAAAAAAAAAAAAAAAAGGAAAACTTACTTCTTGACACAGTCTAATATAGTTTATCCTTGCAGTAAACGTGTCTGTAAAGTAAAATTTTGTTACTAGGAACTTTACACGAATTGCTAGTTGTAAG
Source organism: Dryococelus australis (assembly GCA_029891345.1). Taxonomy (NCBI): domain Eukaryota; kingdom Metazoa; phylum Arthropoda; class Insecta; order Phasmatodea; family Phasmatidae; genus Dryococelus; species Dryococelus australis. The sequence continues at coordinate 67,031,742 of CM057004.1, read as the reverse complement.
CGGAATACAGATATTGTGGTCTGTGGTGACGTAAAAGCTATAGATTTAATTAGATTCCAGGGCAACGATGGATACGTTGCTTGGGTAGAGAACCCGACTCAAATTATTTTTGTTACTGCCCGCCACTCTTCAGCAGAAAGTTATTTTTTCCCCATTCTTTGCTGAAAATGCAGCGAAGTACAGTGTTGCCAATAAAAAAAGACGAAAACGAAGCAACATAGCGTGCAAACTTCTCGATGTGAATGGCAAGTATAATTTCACGAGATCGTGGCTCCTTTCAGTTAACTAGAACTCCCATGGCAATAAAAAAACCACACAGCGTGCCTCTCCGTGTAGCCACGTCAATAAACAAAAGGAGGGGTATGTTTTCAAGGCTTGCTTATCCCTGGCTGGTATTTCCAAATTAGGTAACGGACGTGATTTACCACAGTGTGACGATCCACGGATGAACAGGTAACTGAAGCTGGGAAGGTTTTTTGTGCCAGACGAGTACTGCCACTTGGCATCCGCGGATTCCGCTAATTAATTCGCGAGAGAGAGAGAGAGAGAGAGAGAGAAAAATAAAAAGAGAGCTCCTACACCGGCGCTCCAAGTGTGCGTCGTGCTTGTATACTACCCTCCTCTTGTTGCTGCTGCCCCTTAGTTTACCGGAGCTCTGCAACCCGCGTGTCGCCGAGCTAATGCGAATAAGAACGGGGGTGAGGGAAACAGCTCCTAATTACAAGTCTGTAAGTGTTGTTAAGTACTCGCACGAACTGTGGAACATGGCTATTATCACTCCGCTCGCTGCGACATAGGTAGGCGGGGCGAGTAGGAGGGTCGTTCTGAGCACACACATGCACACTCGCACACGACGATGACGAGAATACTCTTGAGAGTATACTCCGGTTGTGTACGAGGCTCCCACTTGTCTTCACTCCCAGGACCTTCACACGTGGGGACGATGCCGCTGGTCGGTGGGTTTTCTCGGGGATCTCCCGTTTTCCTCCGTCCCTTCATGGCGGCGCTGCTCCGTCCTCGCCTCGCTTCACCCTCATCGGCTCTCAAGACCTCGATGTTAAGAGTCGCCCAAATCTCTCCACTCTGCTACGTCGTCTTGACGTCGAGTGAGATCGCAGGAATGTTTTATTTATTACTTTTGGCAATTCACACGCGAAACTTCCGTTCCTAATTTTATCAGCTGAATGGAACAATTATATTGAAAAACTCGTGCAGAACTCTGGGAAGTTTAAAACGTGTTCAAGTGTTCGTTGTAGTGTAGCGATCAGATAATCAGCCGCACCTCATCTCCACTGCGGACCAGTTTTCATTACCGCCGGAGTCATATCGATTTTCGCTTGTGATAAAACTGGCGGACTCTGCCGTTGTACATTCTCGGGACACCTCCGTTCTTCCATATTATTGTACTCTGTCGATGCTCCATATTCATTTCGCTTCACCCTCATCGGGTTAGAGATCTCTGCGCTCCCCCCAACCATCCAAATAATCTCGAAGTGTATCGTACTAATTTTAAACGTGGAAGTTTGCCCAGTTAAAAATTATTTTCCAGCACATGTTTCAATGTTTTTATACAGTAAGTTTATTTTCTTACTCCCAAAGACTTGATTTTTATCAGCCTGTGGGCCAAAGAAGCATACTAGGCTCAGGTAGGAGGAGGCTTTAGGTCACCGCCAGACTACCGACATTTTGCGTGTTCGAGGGCTCAAAAATGCAGGACTCGTAAGAGCTACACTAACACGCACGCCACGTTTGTCGTCCCCTCTACTCGCGAGGCACTGTGATAGTGGAACTTCCAAGAGTGAGTGAAGAGATTTGGACGGCTCTTAACATCGAGGTCATGAGAGCCGATGAGGGTGACTGATATGAGTATTGAGCAGCGCCGGAATGAAAGGACGGGGGAAACGGGCGATATCCGAGAAAACCCGCCGACCAACGGTATCGTCTGGCACGATTCCCACATGCGAAAATCTGGAGTGAACTGACCGGGGATTGAGCCCGGATCAGCCATGGTGGGAGGCGAGCAGCCTAACCGCTCAGCCACCGTGGCCCCAGACTTCCAAGAGATTGCCATAACATTTTACAAGCGAAAAATCTGTAGCACAGTTCAGTACAATCCTCTGTCCTAGGTTGGGATGTATCCGGCTTGTATGTTTTCTTATAGAGCCGTTCAAAAAAGTCGTTTCTGGCTGCAGTTGTTGCAGTGAGAATTAATGTTTATAAGAAGCGGGGCATTCGTAAAGGACTAAACTAACTGTCAGACATTGCGTGCGCATTTCCGTGATAAATTTGAAGCAAAATCTGTATTTAAAAAAAAGGACTTGAAAATATCGGTAAGTGCCGTAAGTGGTTAATAAAACATAATCTTCTCACCTTACTTTGTGAATATCACGACCTCAATATGAACAATTAAAAATGCCATGAAATTCTTGGAAATACGAAATACGTTCTTTTCTGGGGAAAATAATATGCCGCTTGTGTGATTGGTGGCGCTATGTGGCGGAACTGTGTATATAATTCCTGGTCACGCTTCGTTCGGAGTCAATCAGCTGGCTCGAAGGGGCAAACTTCTACCAGATAAGTAGTATTCTTGATTTGATACACAAAATGTAGGCTCATCAAGCTAATAGGATCTTCGCGTCATTTTGACGTTAGGCGAGGGCCATTGTGGCCGGGATTTTTAAAATGTTGGTCTCTTATCCGAAATCTGATAGTGGGTGTAAAGTAATGTTACCTTATGTAACCAGATTGTAAAATAGATCCTTTCTAGAGAACTGCCAGCACAGAATTTTTTTTCTTGTACTTTCTTTGGCAGACAATGTGCATCAGGCTGCCAGCATTTATTTTGTTTTATTTTACAAATATCCCACGTTTTCTGGACAAATCTATTGCTTACATCAGTTACTTCAAAGCTATTTCGTACCACACATGCATCCTATATAATGAGACTATCGCCTTAGTGGCTCAGTGGATAGAGAGATTCTAAGTGGGGCCTTAGTGACTCAGTGGATAGAGCGATTCCAAGTGGGGCCTTGGTGGCTCAGTGGATAGAGAGATTCTAAGTGGGGCCTTAGTAGCTCACTGGATAGAGCGATTCCAAGTGGGGCCGCAGTGGCTTAGTGGATAGAACTATATCCAATGTTGAATTAATTTCACATCATTTTTTTTGGTCTTTTTATAACAAAATTTTTTTGTAACATCGTAACTTTTCTAGGCACGTGACAATACTAAACAAAAGGTCATGGGCGGGGCCTATAGTTTGACAATAATTAACTTTGTTGGAATATTAATAACAATGCATACGGCCTGTACTAAGTGATGTCGCCACCACATAGATAAAGGAGGTTGTGCTACGGCCACCAGAATTTAAATGTGTAAACAAATAAACGTGTTTTATACAACACTGAGAGAAATATAGTCATTTATTGTACGACGTAATTTTATACCATTGAGTATCACCGTAATGAAGTTCAGATGCTAGGAATGTGGCGTGATAAAGTCTGATATATCCAAGTTCAAAAAACTGCTCGCAGTGTAATATATTAAACATCTTACTAGAATAAAAAAAAATCCCTGTTCATAAAAGTACAGAATTAGCCCTTTTTTACCACAAGAAGTGTTAGTGCTATAATAACCCTTGAAATTTGAAGAAAAAAAACCAGCTGATAAAAAAACTGATAAAATAGTATTTTCACAGCTGTAGTGGAGCCGGTTAACGCAATTGAATATAAATAATACTGTACAAGGAACGAACTCGTAACAATTTTATAATCCTGACATGTCATTGCCTCTGCCTGCATATATTTTAAAGGGCGCACCGAGTGAAATGCGTCCAGTAAAGTTGGCAATGATGGATGGAAAGTAATTCAAATTCTTAACGTCGAATAAAAGGTGTTGGGCAACCATTTGAGATGATTTTTTTTTTGCATCGAAGTATAAAAATGACCAGAATTGTGACACATTTACTTTTCCAATAATTCCAGAGTATCACCTGGCCGACGCATAACTAAAGGGATGAGGCCCATGGCAATGTTGATTTTAAATAAGGCGGAAGAATACGCAACGTGCATACAAGTAGATCTTAAGCAGGGCTTTCATGAGTGCACATTTTACCATGAACTGCCTATATAATTAACTTTGCAGTTTTACAGTATCTCCGAACACTTTGGAGGAGCTAGTTAAATATCAGTTTAATTTATATAATTGTGAAGCCACCTTTGCTGTTCAGCACTGGATCAATCTTTCTAGGGTATTCACAGTAAAGTTAACACCTTTGAAAATCCTCTCATTTGAAATGGTAGTCAATAAATGTATTTTATTTTAGCCTTAGACGTTAACTTCCGAGTGCGGTTGATTATACTAACTATGTTTGTTAATTACGTGGCAATATTCGTTTTGAAAAGTTGGTTATAGGATGAACAATTGCTGAAAGGAAAAATTCAAAAGTGCTCACTTTACCGTAGACAGTCTATGTGACCTTGCATGATGCCAGGGACTGGCGGACTACGTTGGGCTACACATCGACGTCCATCGGGCCCTCGGAACATCTTCCCCGTCAAGGCGAGAACAGACGTCTTTCTAGCCGTCACGCTGGCTTAAAGACTGTTCACGATCAAATGAGCCCTACCTGCATATATTAAACGGGCGCAATGAGTGACACGTGTCCTGTAAAGTTGGTAACGATGGAGGGGAAAGTAGTTCCTTATATTAACGTCGAACGAAAAGTGCAAGGTAACCATTTATGATTACTTAAATTATTTCTCTAGCTTTCTGTATTTTTTAATGCATGGAAGTGTAAAAATGAGCAGATTTGTACAATATTTACTTTTCTAATAATTTCACAGTTTCACTTGACCGACGTATGAATAAAGCGATGAGGCCCATGGCAATGTGAATCTTACTTAAGGCGGATGAACATACAATATGTATACAAATAGATCTTAAGCAGGGCTTCCAAAAGTGCTCATTTTACCGTGAACAGCCTATATATTTGCTTTCTCTCACGCCACCGTAACCTCGTTCTTTGTCCGGCGGAGGGGGTTTCTGCTAACGCCGGGTTTGGGCAATCACGCGTCCTGAGTGAGTGAAAAAATTTTAGCGGCTCTTAACAACGAGTTATTGAGAGGCCGGTGAAGGTGATTGTGGTATGGAGCAGCGCCGGAATGAAAGGGCGGGGCAAAACGTGAGATAACTGAGAAAACCCACCGACCAGTAGCATCGTCCGGCACCATTCCCACATGTGAAAATCCGGGGGCGACCCCGCCGAGAATCGGATCCGGCTCGTGTTGGTAGGAGGTAGGCTGGCTAACCGCTCAGCCACCGTGGCCCCAATCGCGCGTCCTGATTGCAGAAACGTGCTGCCTTATGGCCCGGGTACATTTACGTGCCGGATGACGCGTCAAGTCAGGCTGCAGAATTAAGGCTTGCCCACGCCACCATAATATAATGTGGGTAACTATTTCTATTATGGGAAGTCAAGTATAGGCTGTTCACGCTAAAATGAGCTTTTTGAAATCCCTGCTTAGAATATACTTGTATGCATGTTGTGTATTCTATCGCATTACGTAGTATTAAAGTTACCATGGGCCTTACAACTTTATTAATGCATCGGTCAAGTGAAACTTTGCAATTATTAGAAAAGGAAATTTGGAAAAAAAAAGAAAAATAAAAGTTCATTTTTACATTTTTATGCAAATGAAAAAAAATTGGAAAGCGAAAGAAATACTTTAAGTCATTATAAATGTTTACACACATTTTATTCGACGTTAAGATACGGAACTACATAGGCCTACTTTCCCTCCATCGTTACCAACCTTACTAGGCACATGCCACTCAGTGCGCCCCTTAAAATATATGCAGGCATGGGCAGTGACATTTTTCTAAGGTTGATTTCAAAAGTGCTCATTTTTTCGTGAACAGACTTTAAGTAGTTTTATGCTTTATACTTATCAGAGAATCAATTGGCATTTTAGGGATACAATAATTATGTTCCTCGCTACTTCACGTTTTCTCTTGACAGGCGCTCGAATAAAATCATTAGATTCATTGCAATACAAATTTTACATATGGTGGAAGAATACAATATAAGAAGACAAGTAGATCTCAGGCAAAGTAAAAAAAAAAAAAAAAACTCTTAATTAACCGATAACAGCCTAGCGTAAAACAGGTGCTAGCGCTGAGAGCTGTAGATAGACGGCACATCAACACAACACTCATGCGTTCTATCTCTCATTCCACGCCTTTTCCAATAACAGCACTGCCCCTGTCGGCACACTGTTTGTAAAAGCACCGCGAAGGATATGTGTACACTTGTCGTTGTCCTCTCCCACGTGCATGGAACTTGGTCAACAACTCCTCTTCATGTCGGGGGATGATCCCTGTGTGGGTTTACGCCCTAAATCAAACAAAGATTATGTAAAACTCGACTACAAGCTCGTGCGCCCTTCGTACGAGCTGGGAACTAAGGCACAGAAAATAAATGTTGAAGTGGCCCGCCCATTTAGCGATTGGAGAAGTTGATGCAGTTTAAGAGTATATTTCTCTCAGAATCAATCTCGTATGTTCCCACACACACGTTATTTTATAAGTCTTGTGGGTGAAATGAACTGCAGGAATATACGAAGACCTCAGCAGTATTTACGAATAGTTCCCGATTTCTAGTTCGTCTCTTCACGGGCTATGGCACGTACAGGTAGGGCAATGATTGAATCGGATTCCCATTGAAAAAAAAAGGGAATTTTGAACAATTTTTGAAACTCTTTGTGACGTCAGATAGCCATCTGACTGCGGAAATTGATAGCAGCCTCTGTTATTTTCATTTGTGCAAAAATTGTCGCAATTAACGCGCACGTTCGAAATCGCACGTTTGTTATACTGCTGTTGTGAGTGGACTTACGCATCGCTGCGTGGGAGTAATACTGGGGATGTTATACCGCATTTCGCTGTTAATTTGCAGGACTGACTCGTCGCGCGCTGTTGCCAGGTAACTACCACGTTTCGACATTCAGGTGATGCTGTTATAGGCGAGTGAGTGAGTGAAAACATTTGGGGGAGCTCCTAACATCGAGGTCTGGGGAGAGAGAGAGAGAGAGAGAGAGAGAGAGAGAGAGAGAGAGAGAGAGAGAAGAGAGAGAGGAGAGAGAGTGAAGCGAAGCGAGATGGGTATGGAGCAGCACCGGAATGCTAGAGCGGGGGAATTCGGAGATCTCCAAGAAATCCCGGTGACCTGAGGCATCGTTCGGCACGGTTCCCAGGTACGAAAATCCGGGAGCTTGCCACCGGGAATCGAACCCAGTTCGCCTTGGTGGGCTGTTATATGTATATATTTTTCTATTATAGGTATTTATTTTTCACTGGGTAAGTTTAATGGAAACTAAACTGAAGTTGTATAAAATACCGAACAGAGATTTAATTCAGTTATACAAAGTGATAAACGCTATTCACGGTAAAATGAGCACTTTTGAAAACCCTGCTTTAGATCTACTTGTATGCACGTTGTGTATTCATCCGCCTTATGTAAACTTAATAGAGCCATCGTCCTCATCACTTTATTCATGCGTCGGTAAAGTAAAACTGTGAAATTATTAGCAAAATAAATATTTACAAATACACTCATTTTACTGGTCGATGGATTTAAAAAAAAAAAAAAAAAAAACAGGAAGAAATAATTTTAAGTTATCACAAATGATTATCCAAAACCTTTTATTTGACGCTAAGATACGGAACTACTTTCCATCCCGTGTTACCAACTTTACTGGATGAATGATACTCAGTACGCCCGTTAAAATATAGTAAGCAGGGACAGTGGCATTTTTCTACGGTTTATTTCAAAAGTGCTCACTTTATCGTGAGTAGCTACAATATAAGCAGCTGGCAAAGCAGGACCAAGTCATGTTATGTTGCGCCACTCGTATACAATATATGACAAAACTGTGTGTAGGCTCGCTACCACGGCTGTACGCTGATTGTTAGCGGGTCGCCTATTTCAAGCTGCATTTTCAGGGTTATTTTTCTTGGCGTGGGTTCATAGGCAGATCCAGTTAAAGGTGTTGCTGAGAGCTATACTCTAAGAAAAAGTTCGGAAATTTACCACACCATTGTTTAGGAAATATACGAAAACTGTTATGGTGAAGTTTGCCCCTATACACATGTGGTAGCGCTCCTGAACAAGTACATGAAATAGACGAATGGGCACTGTCATTACCAAATCCACATAGCAGCCGTGCTAAACACTTCCGTATATGTTTACTAATGTATGGGAACTATCCCACACTATGTACAGGTTGAAAACTTCCATTACATATAAGGAAGTTTACCTGAAAATTTCATTCCAGTGTATATTTGGTGGCGCAATTGTTTTGAATTTTGTACCGCCTGGAGGGGAGATCCACTGTTCTATGTTTTACAAGTTGTAATTGTTGCGATGTGTTGTTGGATTCTCGCCCCGGGCCTGGAGACCGAAGCCTCGCAGCATTTTGCTTGACTTGTCTGCGTGGACTGGTGCACAAGTTCTCATCTTCAGGACGATCACGACATTCCAGTTTTCTGCCTGTATTCATGGCTACCTTTTCCCAGTCGTTGTCTGCAGCGAGTCCAAACTTCAGCCATGACGCATCTGTAGAGGCAGTTGTCTTAAACATTTCTACATCTTTTAAATTAAGGTTGCCACCAAATAATACCGTCTCGTTCTATACATTCAGTTAGGTTTATTTTTTTCGTGTATTCAAATAACGTATCATGTGGTGTACCGGATAAAATAGGCAGTAATAATTCGTTAAAATTACAAAGAAAATAGGGGAAATTAGCAAACAAAAGGGTGCAGAAATAAGCCGTAAACGCCCTGGAAAATACCATTACAAAATTTATTTTGTGTAATATATTTGTTCTTTTTTTCATTCACAGTTTCACTTTTCCAAGTGTTATTACAAGTTCCGCGCTCCTTCCGGCTATAGTAAAGAGTTTCATAAAAGCTATATGATGATATAAAAGTTTCTTTGACTACAGTAGTTACACGCATGCTTATTAAAAATACTTTAAAACTTATTATACTGTTGAATGGTTTCCTCCTTCAAAGAAAACCGATGTAGTTTCTTCAGTGTGCATCATTCCACATAGACCTAGTTCACTGCGTTGAAGTAAACTATAATACTGAACAGTAGTACAGAAAGACGATCAATCAACATTTCTTCACGGAGAGTATACCATGAGTTTAACAGAACACGGCTTCAAACCTTCAAATTATGACAAAATTTTGGTTTAGTAAAAACTTAATTGCGAAGAAAACTATCTGAGTAAGGTGGCTTCTATTGTCCATGTCATGTAAGTGGGGTGAATTTTGACAGTTCTAGAAAAGTAGCACGGCTCACAATGTATCCTTCCACCGCAGCTGTTTTGTCACTGAAGAAAAAGACGTATGTAAAAAAATGTTTTTGAGTCCAATGCACACTTGCATTTTCCTCCTTCCTCGTGTTCCATGTCATGGCAGGCACTGAAAATCTGACGGTAGCTGACTTCCGTCCAGTAATTAATGTAGGATACTACAGCTAGGTTGGCATTCTAACTTGTTATATTTTTGTAATTACAGGGCTAAATCTGTTGTGGTTCTGTTTATTTTTATCGAGGGAAAAAGGAAACGGTGTTTATCATCGAGGGGGGTCTTTAGTATCACTTCTTTCGTGAGACAACATTGTTTTGATGTTCTTACGAGTGTGCGGCATTTTGAAATGCATATTGTTTTGATGGAGTAATGGAAAATTTTGCTCGTATGGAATTAACATTTAAATTATTTAACTTCGGAAATTTTAACTTTAATGAAAAATCAAAACGCGATATATACGTCGCTGTTGGTATTCGTACAGGTGCAGCAATATACACACGCACACACTTTGACGGAAGTTAACCTTACACTCGTTGAATGTACGATATAGACAAATAAACAAATATAATTCACTCGCCACAAAAGTGTGGAAGGTACGGCTTTTTCAGACCACGTACATTTTAATAATTGTGTTAACAATTTATAAATACAATTCAGAAACACGCAAACTTACCGTTTGTAAAATTTGCAACCTCTTGAACACTCATATTTTTATGGCAATCCTTGCCAAGTTTACTCCACTAAAATCACGTTTGTTCGTCACTAGCATTAAATCATTTATTTCCACAATCAATCAGAAAAATCAACACTGCGCACTTTTCCTGATACAAACAAACTTAAAACGTAAATTATATTCGTGTCACTTCATTGTGGAAGGCGGTAAGGAAAATGGTGGAAAGGACGCGGATAACACGTGCCGATTAATATAACCTTTCACTCAAGAAAACGCTCAACGGTACCTACAAGTAAGAAAATAAATAACTACCGATTAAATATTCCGACAACACCAACAAGATGATCGTATAATAAACTCGATGAGAAAGAAGCACACTCACAACAACCGTTAATTTTTCTAGAAACTGGAAACATAAACATGGCTAGCCATTGGCTGGAAACGTTTACTGTTCGTAGTAAGTGTCGACATACGCTGACATAAATGCTAACCCTGGTTTTAAAGTCCAGTAAATAATAGCCAAGAAAATGTAATATTGCTTTAAAAACATAATTTAAACCATAAATGTTGTAAGTATAATTAAGATTTTAAATTACAACTTTTAGTTCTGAGTACTATTTTCTTCCAAATTAACAACACGGATCCCGCAGCAGTTCATCAGCTGATACAATATCGTACGAACGAGGGTATTTACTGTTTACATAGTGTGAAGGTTGGTCACATTGTCTGTCAGATTTTTCCCCACTTATATGAAATGGACAATATCTTTTTTTAGCCCTTGTAACTTTTCTTAGGAAGAACTTCTGCGAATACAAACTGATATATTAATGTGAAAACAATTTGTGAATTAACTTTCGGATTGTTTCTGATTGCACAGTAATGCTCGCGACAGTAAACATAAATTTTTGGACAGTTATAAAAGAAGCGAGATCTCTGCGAAAAATCAATTCAGTTGACTCAGACTACACTCGTTTTTGGTGGTGTTCATGATTGAGAAATTATCTTCATTAAAAAATGCAATACTTTATAACAAAGATAGATAATCACCTAACTATTTAATTAGCGCATAAACTTAGGTTGCGGCAAAAATATTCTAAGTGAAATATTTCGCTTTATTTAGTAAAAAAAAAAAAGATTTTTTTTTTATATTGGACATGAGAGAGTGAAATTTATCTTATTTTGACACCGCAATCGATGTTCTGTGATAAAAGCAGTTATTGTGTAGCAGAAAATTTAAATTTTCATGCTTTACGATATTTGGCAACAGCAGACGCCGGAAAAAAAAAAAAAAAAAAAAACGACAGCGTTATCGGCAGAAATCGTGTATCGGAAAGATAGCGTGGTTGTATATTACAACGAGCTCCACAGTTTAAAAGCGATGCTCCGCGTACGAGACAGCAGTATTAAACAACGGCGAAACGAAAAGGCAATGCCTTACTCCAGCAATGCTGACAATCTAAAATGTTTGCCACAAATATTTCTCCACTTCAAACGATAAACTTACATGTCGGAAAACTGCACGTAAACTCTGGGGTATAAATAAAAATTCCACTTTTGAAATCATGAAAAGATATTATAATTTTTATCATTAGGTTTTCTATATCCCTAAAATGTGATCATAAACATTGTGCCATAGTTAGCTGTGAGTAAGGTGTGAGCCATGGGCAAGACTGTACTTCTTTCACTCTTACTTCAGGCCTCGGATAAACAAACCTGCGTAGCTCATTCTTCAGTAGTTGACTAACCTTCGCACTGTATCGAAACACAAGTGAAAGTGGATTGCATTTTAGTGAACTTACTGTGTAAAATTTACTACATAATTTAAATAAAACTACTCTTATGTTGCGTGTTATATGCTACGTATATCGGGTGAGTCATTTAAAACAGGCCATCCTAATATATCGGCCACTTGTAACGATAGACGAAAATGTTTGAGACAAACGTTGTTTGGGGTCAAAGGGGCCATAATGTTACGTTAATAAATAGGTGTGTTGTACGCCGAGGGGTGACGGAAATATGGGGGTCAACTTCGGTATGTAAATAGGACGATGTGGTTTAATGTTCACCTTTCTAGTATGTTTGACACAAGTTTGCATTCATCTTGCGAAGAGCTGTTCAGAGGCGTGTAATAAAGAACGCCATCCCATTTACAAAACCGAAGTTGACCTCCATATCTACTTCACCCCTTGATGTAACACCAAACTGTTAACGTCACATTATGACCCCTTTCACCCCAAACAACGTTTGTCTGAATCATTTTCTTCTATCTTTACAAGTATGCGCGTCTATATACTGATTATTTCCGATGCTCCCTTTCAAAATTATCAGAAGCCTCTTATCTGTGATATGCGTATGCGCCTTGTTATTGACGACAGTCTGTTCACACGGTTCGGGCGTGTTTCCTCCATTGCAACAAAATCACTGGATTTCTCTCCAGATTTGGTGGATTTCAAATAGTACTTTGAAGGTCAAAAGTGCTATGTATTGGTCAATGGATAATCTAGTGGATTTAAGAATAATTGTCAGTGGAATTTCGTGAGCAGTTTTCTGGAAGGATAATGTATTGCTTACTACCTGGTGCGTCCAAATCTTGAATTAAAACATGCACGTTTATGATAAAGCGATACATATTTCTGCCATACACTGCTAATTAATAACCATGAATTGGTGGCACAGCTTTGAAATAACCTGAAATGTTCTTCAAAAAGTTGGCACCATAAAAATACTCAAAATTGCCAGCGAAGGAGGAAGCATTCCTTGAAAGTGCTCTAGTCAAAAATGCTGCTAAAGTGATTGATATGGAATAATTTTTACACTTCAAAAGTGCATAGCTATTTACTTTCTTTTGTAAATAAGAGAATTTATTAACATTGATTGTGTTTTCTCCAAACTGTGGGGAAATCACTAACAATTGCTAGACCAACATTTTTATGAAAATTATAATGCTTTTAAAGAAAAATAACTAACAAGATATGTTATACAATTATTTTTAATTCAAAAGAAAAATATTGATATTATTGTCATCCGAAGGATGATTATGTGCATTTTCATAACCTAGGGGATTCTGGTAGATTGTCACTTGTGCGCTAGTGGAACTCTATGTGCCTGAGAATTGGCAACACTGTTCTCCACTGAACGAAGCTGCGGCAGTTGATAAAGTGGCGTGTCGAGGAAGTGAGCCACGTGCTGACGGAGAGTAGCATATTTAGCGACGACTTTTAAAAATGAGGGCTGTCATGGCGCAGAACGTATCAAGACAAATATGTTTAAGTCCACAATATTGTTACTCGCTCGCTGTTATGTCCCGCGCTCGCGAGTGGAACTGAAGGGCAGAGTAGTTACATGATTTATGGACGCGCGCGCTTTAAGTTGCAGCCGGAGACGCGGTGGCTTTTCACAAAGGGATGTTTACAAAGCGTGCCTGTTGTGCATATCAAGTCAGGTGCCGCTCCCGACCTGGGGTATCGGGTGTCTTTCAGACAGCTGAAGAATGCTCTGGATTACTGACCTCGTGTCTCTCAGCTGGACTCGGGGTGCGGCGAACTTTCTAGGTCAAGGCCAGTGGCTATAAAAGGTGCGTCGGGCCTCCAAGCCGGCGGTTATTGAATGGATGAGTTTCAGCGATAGACGTCGAGCGAGAAGAGAAGCGCACGGCGAGAGAAGTGGCCAGCGGGAGGAAAATCTGCGACTGCGAACATTAGAGCAGTGACGAGTGCGACTGCAGGCTGGACTATTGGACTGAATGCGTGAGTGAAAGGCATTACAAATTGTGGCAACATATATACTGAACGTGTGTTAATTATAAGTATGAGTTAATTGACAGTAACCATAAATAAGGATGTTAATCAGAGTTGAAATAGACATTAAATATTGCACGCACGGAGAAATAAAAAGATTAATAGTGGGTATAGATAATTTAATGCTGTAAATAATAGGTGTGTGAATAAATCAAAAATAAAATTTAGTTCATTTATTTAAATCTTCCATCCCACGCAAACTAAGATACGTCAAGTTCCCCATGTAACAATATTTGCCCGTATTTTTTTTTTGTTGCATCCATAACCGTCACAAAGATTAACTCATTATTTACGCTTTCTCAGTATCTCGTGTGAAAATGTAGACATACATTCTGTGAAGTAGTTCTATATCTAACAACAATGTTTTGAGTGTGGAGAGATTTGGAAGGCCCTTAACATTGAGGCCTTGAAAGCCGATGAGGGTGAAGTGAGGAGAGCATGGAGCAGCATCGGAATGCAAGGGCGGAGGAAACGAGAGACCCCCCGAGAAAACCCCGAGGACCAGCGTGATCCTCCGGCACTATTCCGAAATCCGGGAGCGACCCCGCCGGGAATTGAACGAGGTTTGTTTTTGTGGGAGGCGAGTAGTCTAACCACTACACCTCCGCGGCCCCAATAGTAATCGTATTTTATTATTAAGCATTAACAGTAAGTGATGAAGCGAGGAAGATGAACACATAACGGCAAGTTTACGATTGTAAGGATTAACCGACGTAAAAAGTTTGGCGGTGAGTAGTCTCTCGGGAGAATTTGGCGCCGAACATTCTCCAAACATCTACTCACCTCTTTCAGAGTTAACTAGTCCGCAGACCGCGTCGCTACACGCCACGGAGACGGTCCTTGGAGAGGCTTTCCTGCGGAAGAAGCTGGGTCGTATGGGAGGGGTTTTCCGTGGTGAGGGGAGGGGACGGCGCCAACTGAAGTAAGTAGACCGTGCAGTAAATCGCGACGACCAGTCCGGCGCACTCCCGGGGAACTCCTTCTGCTGCCGGGAGTTGGTTCCCGTATTTGGAGAGGGGGAGAGTTCAGGGAGGAAGGGTGTGTTCCTTCCCTTCCCGCACAACCCGCGTTGCACGATCGCCCGACACTTCCTTTCTCACCACGCGAGCAAAAACGGTCCCCAAGTAGGGATGTTGAAATAAATATTTATACATCGAAACGAAGATATATCGATATAAATAGTCAATTTTTCCAACGATATTTTATAGAAATCAATATTTATTTCCGGATATCGAAAATAATTTTTTTAGTGCCTTTTTAATGAGCTCTTTATGAATACAAAAATTTAATTTAAAAATTACTATGTTTACTTTGGCTACATGCAATATGTATTAATACAACCAATTTTACATTTGTCAAGTCCTTTAATACATACAATTTCAAATTCAAATATACCGAAAATCGACTTTTTCTCTCGATGTATCGTCCTGTTAAGCTATACTTTAATAGATAACAAATATAAAAAATTTCTATAATTTTTTTCCGATATCAATATCCCTATCTCCGACCAGGGAGCGTAAAAGAACAGAATTGCAACTCAAGGGCATAACGATAGAGCCTTATCTAATTCGTTTGTTTGCTGAAGTAGGTTCTAAGGCACTCGAAGGTGTATCCAAGGAGGAAGGAGAGGTTGAGGGAGCCTTGAGCCCCTCCCTTGGATCTTGATTCTACACTAAATAAAACGAATTATACTTGAAAACTAGTACATAGTTAATAGTGCAATATTAATACTGTTAGGTGTTACTGGTTTGCATTGCTTCTTTTATTCCCGTCCCGCGCGAGCGAGCGAAGGAGTGTGTGAATGTCACGGCGGAGTTGTATTGCGAGAAGCGCAAGCGGCCGGCGATATACAAAGGCAAGCGGCCACTGCAAGCCTATCGAGACTCGTGCGCCCCTAACCTTCAGTGAATTGAATTTCAGAGGTTGTATTTATACAATGTTATGGTCTACACCCTTGCCTCTCCCAGCGAAACTCGGGATGTTGGGAACTTTCTGGCTAGATGCCAGCGAGACTACTTAAAGCCACGAAGAGAATCCGAGCCCGAAGGTTTAAGAGTTTGGAGGACTGTGCGACCTTGAGCGACAGGCGAGCGAAGACCAGCGAGACGACGAACCAGCAGGTGGTCGCGTGGCGGCGAGATTGAAGCCTACGGACTGCGAGCTTAGCTGCAGTGAAGAGTGAAACTGGCGGGCGGGACTAATGAACTGTATGTGTGAGTGATAGACATTTGGAATGGCGGCAGTAGACAGACTGATCATCGCTAAATAATGAGTGTGAATTAAGTGACTATAACCAATATACTGACAATGATTAGGACTTTGTTTATTAAAGTTGAGATAGGCATTTAAGATTGCACTTACTGAGAACAACGGGAATAATTGGTGAACATAAGGAGTTTGACGTCGTAAATAATAGTTGTGCGGATAAATTAAAAATAAAATTCAGTTCTTTAATTTTTATTAAGACCTCCGGACCTCATAAACTTAGTTATAGGCTGTTCACGGTAAAATGAGCACTTCTGAAAGCCCTGCTTTAGAGCTACTTGTATACGCGTTGTGTATTCTATTGCCTTATGTAAAATTTATATTGCCATGGGTCTCATCACTTTATTCGTGCATCGGTAAAGTGAAACTGTGAATTTATTTAAAAAGTAAACATTTTGTAAACTGCCAATTTTTACACACTGAGGCATAAAAAAAAACAATGCCATAGAAATAATTTAAATTATCACAAATGGCTACCCAACACTTTTAACTCAACGTTAACATATGGAATTACTTTCCATATATAGTGCCAACTTTACCGGGCGCTTGTCACTTGGTGCGCCCGTTAAATTATATACAGGCATGGGCAGTGACTTTTTTCTAAGGTTGATTTCGAAAGTGCTAACCTTTGTCGTGAACAGCCTATACGCCCCTGGCCTTCATGTAACAGTGTTTTTTTCGCGATGCACTGAAAGTAAATATTCTGTTAAAATACGCGACATCTTTCTTTTAATACCGAAGTTGTACGAGCGAAGAACTACTTCGTGTAGCTTCGGTAAGGACTTGTTTTCTCCGTTGGAGCTGCTGGAGCCTGATCACAGACTCCCCCCCCCCACCCCCCGAAAATCATGCGCTACGGCGCGGCCTGCCACGAGCCTACCACGGCAGTTAGTTCGGAAGAGCACTCACGCGGCGGCGTTGTATCGGAATTGCCGCCGGCTCTCCATGTTCCTGTACGATCGGATGTTTAACAACTATTCCTCCGCCACTGAAGTCTGGAACAAGCGCCACGCACGCGCCCACACATGCTCACTCTCTGTCCAAATTACCCTTTTAGCAGATTAGGTGAGTGGGTCTGCGAATGTGGGTTCTTTGCTTTCATTTTACTTACAAGACTGCCCTAGGAGCTCACTTCACAAAAAAAAAAAACAAGAACGGAATCGATTATGCGTTTATCATCGAATCAAGATTTTCCAGGTTCTAAACCTGGATAATGTGTGCCATGTTTTAAGTTTAGGATCAGCATAGATCAGTGCGTAAGTCGCCTTCTATTATACCTACTAATACTACGAGTAGGTATTGCATATATCATATAACACATTCACGGTTACTTCAACGTTTTCTAAAGTTCTACTTCCAGGATATTCCTCCGCCTCGTGCAAACTAAGCTTATCTAAGTCTAGAGAATTGCATCATAAAGACGACGCACAGTGCTCGTGCGCACTAAGTGTAACAGTATTTTGTATAAGGACTATTTCTCACTAGGCGCAACCAACATACTTATTTTCTCCCTGATTTTTATTCAGATTATTTATAAATTAAGCATTATTATTTAGGGATAAAATATAAATAACATTTAAATTCAAGAGGGAAAAAAGTAACTTTTATTAACACAAGTATAAAACGCTTGTGATACATGGCGGATTTAGGAAATAAATAAACACATAGTACATAGGGAGATTTTTCAAAGGTTTGATTCAAAAAAGCCGAAGAAACCGTGAATGGACTATACCAGTTCATCAATGAAGATTATTCAAAGTCTGGGCAGGCTCTTCACGACACGATTGCATTGTGTATGTATACACATTCAGAAAGGGTATAACTGAACTTTACCGGCAATCTTCAGCAGGTCTGTTGTATCGTTGTGCCCACAATAGGTATGAATTACGTATTCGATTTGCAGCATACATCTGTTCCGGAAGGCTTCAAAATGCGTGCAAACTCTACATCGCCGTGCCCTACGTGCAGGAGCTCTCCGCATGGAGCGCCGGTTTCGTTCGCCTTCGTCGTACGCAACTTCATCTGCACGCAGGTGCGTGAAGTTGCGGACTCCCAGTGGTAATTTGCTAACTTCAACTTTAAAATACTCGATCAATTTTCCGAAAATTTTGCTACTAAGAATCAATGTGACTCCATTTCTTAGCACTTAAAGTCAGAACCAATCAATGGCATGCTTTCTGCACACAGAATCAAAATTCCCTGAGAGTTAAACGCTTAAAATCGTTAAACAGACTAGCTACCAGGCAAACACTCGTGAGTTTTGAAAATTGTGTATATTAATGTATCGATACCCATAGTACATAACTTTACAATCAATATAAATCATAATACAACTACCTTTCCACCACAATCTACGACCTGACTGCCGACCTACTGTGGCGCAGTCGGTTGATGCGCCACCGATCTGGGGTGTGGGAGGCTCTGTGTTCGAGTCCCAGGTAAGGCATCGGTGTTAATTTAATTTAGGTTATACGTTCGTCTGTAAGCCGTCCCCTGCTAAGATTTAAAGTGTAAAACCGGGTGACGTTAAAAAGCCCTATACAATACAATACAACATAACAATGGAATTTCCTGGTATACGCGAGTAAAAGATTATACATTGCATAATTCCCTAACATGAGAAAAACTATTACAATCTCTATTATTTCCTTCAGGCTATAATATGGTTACAGAATGCCTGTAAACATATATGTATATATATATATTATGTTTTGTAGGCTAATAAAACAGCTACTATAGTCTCACAAAATTTTCTTTGATTTTCGAGAACATACTGTAGGCTTAAACACTCTCAGAAGCCTATTTTAATAGACCTGGAAAACTTTCTCTTTCAAAACCTTCATACATTAAAGCTTTTAGTCCTTTTGTTCCTCTGGTGGCAAAGAACAATTATTTTTAAAACCTTCATACATTAAAGCTTTTAATCTTTTTGTTCCTTTGGTGGCAAAGAGTAATTATATTAAAAACAGAGAATTCTAAAGAATATATTATATTCTATCTTTGGTACTTGCAAGGGTATCTGTCTCAAAATATACGAAGACTCTGTGCATTTTGAATGCAAGAATACTTCAAAATTCTCTGAACAATAACAAAAGTGGATTATTTTACAACTTTACATACTTGACAATTTCTGGATATATTAGATATTTTCCGCAAAAATACTACATATCTTGAATATGAAATGCTTAATACTTTAGAATTTTTGGCATTAACACAAATCTGAAGTCTTTACTCCTTTATGTATTAACATTTTTAAACTGACAAATTTTAGAATTTGAAACTATTATTTTCTCTAAACTTTTACACAGTAATTTTTAAGTGCTAAGTTCTCATATCACCAGGGAATTCTTATCCCTTTCAGGGTTACCGACGCCTATTTCTACATTTCTCTTGTTGTGCTGTACTGGTCAGCCCCAACAGCCAGGCCTCTCTGCCTGACCAGTCCGTTCGCTGGAAGGACTATTTATACTCATAAATCCGACAGGGGAGAACCACCCCACAAAAATCCTATTGGTTTATCATACTCCTCCAATTAGACATTACTTCCAGCGAACACAGCGCCGTCTATATCAATTATACAATGCGAAAATAATCTTTTAAACAATATCGAATGTTCTGGTGATATCATTTTATTTTCAGCATAGCAGTGCTCTCTTTACGCATTTTTGAACACCCGCGGCTGCTACCATCAGAAGTACAACTACTGGCGCCCCAAACGAACATGCCAGCAACAATGGAGTTAGGAGATAGCATGTTGTGACGTAGGTGAAGCCGCTGGAGATAGGCGGTTTTACTATGGACTCTAGCCGCCATTTTGACAGTAACCCAAAATATTGTGTTTACATTAGAATAACGTTGAGAGAAAAGATACATTCGAAGCATTCCGTGTTGAACAAAGAAGATGATGAATAAATAAATATATATTACAATTCACGTGTGAAGTTTTGCTAGTTTATTATAGGCTTGTGTTAGTTGTGCAATCAAATAGTTTCCTCATAAAACTACCGATCGTCAGTGTGTGAGACCGCGGCCCAGAATTCGGTTATGGGCGACATTAAGCACGTGTTTTAGATATAGTGCTCATCACCAGGATTTGTGGAAAACGATTATTTGAATAAATTATTAAATAAATTATAACAAGCGTGCTACCGTTGTCGTGTAATGTATGGCAGGTTGCGTATCAGTAATGAGTGCAACAAAACAGCGACCAGCGGCCTAGCTGAATTTTTGGGAGGCAAAGTTCACATGTTCCTGAGCCACGAATAAATAGTTATTTGCTGGCATTTATATTTAAATTCCTAACACTGACAATGTCTCGAGAGGTTTGTTTCCAATATGACTTCATCTCCTTTATACATATTTGTCAATATAGAAAATGGTTTCTGGTAGATAAATTCAAATCCGATTTTAGTTATTCATGCTTTTTACATTAGATTAGTTCTCTGTTTTGATACAGTTTTATATTTATTTATCCATTGTTATAGGGTACAGTTTTGTTTAATGCATCTACGATAGTGGATGGGGTTAATTTACCTGTAGTACATAAGTAAAACCCAGAAATTAAAATTTTTTACTGCATTGTCTGCACTGGACAATCAAGTAGTTTAGCAAGCAACTTTTCTGGGGGGGGGGGGAATGTTGGCGGGGGGTGGGAGGGCACAGGAAACATTTCTGGATAATTTTATTCCCTATATCTACAAAAATTGTTTTTCGCCTTTCTCCAAAAGTGCAATTTAATACCAAGGGCTTAGTCAGTACCCAAAATTTTAATTCAGCACAACGTGCTAAAAAAATTCACGTTGGGAGGGAAAACTACGCAAGGTTATTATTTCTATTAATACACTTTTAGGGATAATAAACTAACCACCTTATGGTTAGGTTAAAATGTATGAAAACTTATTCACCACCTTTTTGTGGAACTACATTGTGTGAAAGACGCATGCACCATAACCGCTGTCAAAGTGGTCCACACACACACACATACACTTGTGACAAAATATCTTTGCTGTTACCTACCAACTTGTGCCATTATTATTTTTAAGTGTGAAATTATCCTCTGGATACATTAAGAAATATTCAATTTCGATATCTCTGAAACACACTGCAGAAACT
Organism: Dryococelus australis; assembly: GCA_029891345.1. Lineage (NCBI taxonomy): Eukaryota > Metazoa > Arthropoda > Insecta > Phasmatodea > Phasmatidae > Dryococelus > Dryococelus australis. The sequence continues at coordinate 67,010,522 of CM057004.1, read as the reverse complement.
TGACAAACAAACACCTCTCTAAGAAAAAGCATTGTCGCTAGCAGCAGTTTAGTCAGCTGAACCTGCTATTCTTCTAAAAAGATTTCCCTTGAGCTAAAATTTCTTACGCTTTATAATTCATGTAGGCTTATATGAATATTATTTATTAAATGGAAAATTGTGTTGGACACTTGCAGCAGAGCTCATACAGACACAGGAAACCAACCAAGAATAGTTGCCAATAGGTAGGCCTACGTGAAGGACACATAGAGCTATGTAGAAGGAATTCAGTTAGTAAGCAGCAAATCCCAGAAACAAGAAACTAATGATTGACACAAACAAAAACAGACAAACACAGTAGTCTACTTGCAACTTAGCGATTCCTTCTGCAGAATTCTATGTGGTCATGTACCTGTTGACAACTATTCCTTTTTAGTTTTGTGTGTTTGTATGGTCTAGTTTTCTGCAACACAAACTCTGCTACAACAGTGTATATTCAAAACAATTTATTATTTCTTTCATATGTCCCTATTGCAGACCTGGTGAATATTTGAATCCGCGGGTGATGTCACTATTGTAAACATTATCATCAGCTTGTCAAAATACTTACCAATGTTTTAAATCTGAATACCTAGGTCTACTGCGAAAGTTTTCAAATGCCACTTCCAGGAATACATGATTTCTCTGTAATTTTTCCTTAATTTAATTTTCTTTCTGTATTTTTGTCTGGAAATTCCATTTCATAATGCTGTACGTATACATGTATGGAGGTGCATTGCAACCTATTTATTATATTTTACAACTTCCAGTATGTACTTGTACCTAAGAAAGAAACAAGAAATTGTAATTATAAAAAAATATATAATGCAGATTTGCAAAATACTGTCCCTCCCATTCAGATACCTGATCTACGATAATCTGGTAGAGAATTATATTAATTATTAGGCTACAATAATTCTTTTTAAATTCAACATTGTAATTGACTTTACTCATTGAAGAAATGAGGTTCCACTCCTCCATTCCTAAAAGGGGGGGAGGGGGCTGCGGTGGGCATAGTGGTAGGGCGCTTGCCTTCCACCAATGTGATCCATCTATGTTTCCCTGAAAGGTTACTCACATACTTTCACATATAGGAATTGTGCTGATTGATGCTGCTGGCTGGCATGTTTTCTTGAGATTTTCCTGTTTTACCCACCCTCGCAGTTCAATGCTGCTCCATATCCTCCATATTTCACCCTTATTGGCTCTCAACGCCTTGATTGTTACAAACCTCCTAAACCTCTCTCAACCCCTCCCTTCTTGAGATTATGGAGGCCACGGTGGTGTAGTGGCTAAGAGTACTCGCTGTTTCACGAAGCACACTTCATTACAAATACCCTTGAATCATTATCAAGATTAAAATAATCTTATCCTTAAGAAGGGTGAAATAGTGTTTAAAGAAAATTACGTTAAGTTTTTCAATTTTGCAGATGATGTAGTTACAGGAAAATATTGGCTTCATCTAAGTTTTTTTTATTTAACTACCTTTAGAAAACGACAAAACGTAAACATTTGTAATTTACTGTAATTACAGCCTACCATTAAATACATCACCATCTAAACACGCAAGTAAACTTTACTTATTTAACTTAACATCTTGTCGACAGCAGGTTCATTTGAGTATAGTACACCAAGAACACAATGAAGGGAATACAAGGAAGGAATTGGTCATTGCCTTTATTGAGTCCCCTCAGAATTACATGGAGTGAGTTCGAGAAACCATAGAAATTGAAAATCAGGAAGGCTACATTAATTAGCTATTAAAAATATGAGTACTAGTTTGGTTGTATATTCTTGTGTCGATAAACAGCTGATTTCTTTTTTGTTACTGCAACTCTGCTGACTTGGGGAGAAAATAATGTAATAGTGACGTTTTATACGGTATAGCCTTGTATTGGTTTACGAGGGGATTTGCCATTAATACCCGCAAACAGTTATTTTATCAAGAGGAAAGCTAACGGTTATGTTTGGAACATGCTTGGATCAGTTGTTCACGTTTTTATTTACATTACAAACTTTCACAGCCTTAGCTACTAAATGATTTCCATAAATTCCTACACTGAAATAGCAAATCGGCATTTAGAAAAATACGAATATGCAGTTTTATAAAAGTGCCTGTACCTCTAGCAAGTCCGCAACTTAAGCTAGGCCTTAAATGCGCGGCAGGTTATTAATCGCAACCGCACTTGCAACTTTACCGCCCGGTAAAGTTGGTAACGATGGAGGGAAAGTAGTTGTATATCTTAACGTCGAATAAAAAGTGTTAGGTATCCCATTTGTGATATATTTAATTATTTCTTACTCTCTCTCTGTTCTTTTTAAAGCCTCAGTGTGTGAAAATTAGCAGATTTACAACATGTTTACTTTTCCAATAACTTCGCAGTTTCACTTGACCGACACATATATCAAGTGATGAGGTCCATGGCAGTGTTAATTTTACATAAGGCGTAAGAATACACAACGTGCATGTAAGTAGATCTTAAGCAGGGCTTTCAAAAGTGTTCACTTTATTATGAACAGTCTATAATTATAATGTCATGTTCGGGAGTGTATGGAATTTCGTAGCATTGGCGAACGCAAGCGCTGGCACGGCAGCCAGGTGGACTCTTAGCCGACAGGCGAGTTGACGGCAAAATGTCTCCATTGTTTATATTAGCCCATAGATGCCGTTGTTTGGATTTCAACATGTAGTTTAAAAACACCTTTTACATAGTAGCCAGACAGTGTTTCGTTAGAAAGGATACCTTAATAAAATAATAGAGTGAGTGAGCGAATGAGTGAAGAGATTTGGGAGGCTCTTAACTTCGAGATCTTGAGAGCCGGTGAGGGCGATTGAGGTGAGTATGGAGCAGCGCCGGAATGAAAGGGCGGGGGGAACGGGAGATCCCCGAGAAAGCCCGCCGACCAACGGCATCGTCCGGCACGATTTCCCACGTGCGAAAATCCAGAGTGACCCGGCCTGGAATTGAACCCGGATCGCCTTGGCTAACCGCTTATCCACCGTGGCCCCAAAGCTAATAGAGATAACAGCTCAGGTTTCATCTGCTTAATTCTCATATTATGAATTTTACCATTGAATCGAGGACAATATTAACTCGTCACTCTGTCTTAATTGCATTTTTCTATGAATAGTCTTCAGCGAAGATGGTAATGCACCCATGAAAAAAAGTTTCAAGAAATCTGCGGTGGCTTGCGGTAGATCTGGGTTAACTAGGGTGCACTGAGAAAACTGCGGTGGCTTGCGGTAGATCTGGGTTAACTAGAGTGCACTGAGAAATCTGCGGTGGCTTGCGGTAGATCTGGGTTAACTAGGGTGCACTGAGAAAACTGCGGTGGCTTGCGGTAGATCTGGGTTAACTAGGGTGCACTGAGAAAACTGCGGTGGCTTGCGGTAGATCTGGGTTAACTAGGGTGCACTGAGAAATCTGCGGTGGCTTGCGGTAGATCTGGGTTAACTAGGGTGCACTGAGAAATCTGCGGTGGCTTGCGGTAGATCTGGGTTAACTAGGGTGCACTGAGAAAACTGCGGTGGCTTGCGGTAGATCTGGGTTAACTAGGGTGCACTGAGAAATCTGCGGTGGCTTGCGGTAGATCTGGGTTAACTAGGGTGCACTGAGAAAACTGCGGTGGCTTGCGGTAGATCTGGGTTAACTAGGGTGCACTGAGAAAACTGCGGTGGCTTGCGGTAGATCTGGGTTAACTAGGGTGCACTGAGAAATCTGCGGTGGCTTGCGGTAGATCTGGGTTAACTAGGGTGCACTGAGAAAACTGCGGTGGCTTGCGGTAGATCTGGGTTAACTAGGGTGCACTGAGAAAACTGCGGTGGCTTGCGGTAGATCTGGGTTAACTAGGGTGCACTGAGAAATCTGCGGTGGCTTGCGGTAGATCTGGGTTAACTAGGGTGCACTGAGAAAACTAAATATGTAATTTAAAAAAATTAACACTCGCGGTACAAGCAGTACTTTCTCCCGAATCAAATTGAAAGCGTAATGCTGACACTTTTGACCCTCCGATATTTTTGCTATACGCTGTTCACGGGAAAATAAGCATTTTTAAAGCCCTGCTTCAGGCCTACTTGCAAGCACGTTGTAATTTCTCCTATTTATGTAAAAATTACTTTGCCATTTGCAATTAACTTTATTCATGCGTCGGTCAAGTGTAACAGCGAAATTATATTAAAAGTAAACGTTTTATAAATTTACTGATTCGTGCACTTATACGCATTATCAGAAAAAGGAAACAAAATGTACAATCCCGGTATTCACAGATGCTTATCCAACACTTTTATTTTATCTCAACGTGTATCTAATTTCCCGCCGTCCTTACTAACTTCGATGGACATACGCCAGTTTCTGTGCCCGTCGAAATATTATGTTTGTAAGGGCAGTGACATTTTTCAGTGGTTGATTTCATAAGGGCTAAATTAACGACGAACAACAAGAATAGGCTGCTCGCGGTAAAATGAGCACTTTCGGAAATCTTGCTTAAGATCTGCTTGTGTGTACTAACTTTGTTATGGGCCTCACCACTATATTCATGCATCGGTCTACTGAATTAGTGAAATTATTAGAGAAGTATGTATTTTACAAATTAGCCAATCTTTACTCTTCGGTGCATAAAAAAAATGTAGAAATCGAAGAAAATAATCTAAATTGTTACCTTATGCTGGAATCACATAGCCCCGACGCGCACAACACGACGGCCAACAGCCATTGAAATACAAAATATATCGTCGCAAGCCCGACCGATTCTGTCGTCCGATTAGCAGTTTTGGATTAGAAATTATTTATATTCTCCTTCCTGTCGTGCGGCACGACGCACAGAATGTACAACCTTGCGAAATGGGATTGTATTGCAAGCTTTCCCTACAATGCTAAATACGCAGCTTAAAAGAAAAATAAATTGAAAATTACTGTATCTAACTCTTAAAAATAATAATTTTACCTTTGTGTGCATTAACGATACCATTTTGTCACCATTATGCATGAAAAATTTCCCTCTTGTTTCCCCCTTGGAAACTAACGTAGCCTATCAGCGCCTTCTAAATAGTTAAGTTAAATGCCGAGAGCGTGGTGTCCGTCGTGCTGTAAATTCAAGTAATCACAGTAAAATTTGTCGTGATTGCGTTTTTAGTCGTGTCGTACTGTGTTGGTCGGGGATTTGTAATTCCGTCATGACACTTTATTCCACATTATGATATGGAATTGATTTCACTCCATCGTTATTAATTTTACTGGGCGCATGTCACTCAGTGCGCCCGATAAAATATATGCAGGTTGGAGCGGTGATTTTTTTCTAAGGTTGATTTAAAAAGTGCTCATTTTATCGTGAACAGCCTATAAGTACTATTTTGTTTTGATTAACTCCATGCACAAAACTGAAAGGAAGAAATGCGGAGGAGGGCGAGAATTCTGTTTGAATTACGACGTAAAACAGTGACTTGCAGGTTGTTATTCAAAACATGGAAATATTAATAATTTTCCACTACATAGTCGTCAGACTGGTTCATTCCCGGTGAAGCATGAACTCCAGATGTCGCATAGGTTCCAAATTTCTAAATTAAATAAACGTAGCACGGAAGTTCTCTCAGATGACTTGGAAAATATACCATGTATGTGCCTAATATATGTATGTTTAGGTGTGTGTGTGTGCGCGTGTGTGTATTTAAAATGTTATGTTAACGTACATGTGTTCCGTTGAAAATTCCTGTTTCTCCTTACTCGATTTCCATATATATATATATATATATCAGCAGTTTTATAAGTTATATATAAGCAGTTTTATAAGTTATATATGTATAACAGCAGTTTTATAAGTTATATATATATAACAGCAGTTTTATAAGTTATATATATATAAGCAGTTTTCAAAAGCTGTGGTTTTCATATGTTTGTGGCGTACTTGTTTTATCTGATGACCCACTAGTCAACTGTTGAACGTTTCTTCGTGCCCCCCCCCCCAGGGCCAATCCTAATATATATATATATATATATATATATATATATATATATATATATATATATATATATATATATATATATATATATATATATATATTTTTTTTTTTTTTTTTTTTTTTCAACGAGCACATTTTTAACCACCAGAATCCCAGGCATGTAGGTGTGGACACGTAATTTTAATTTTAAAACGTTAGTTTTGGCGTTGTAAACTATTTTCTATTTGCCATTTTTCACTGGTATTAGTAAACATCATTATAGACACACAAAAAAAACAGAAAGAGTGAACATGCCAGAAAATTTCTTCCTCATTTTCCGAAGCGTGCAGTAAAAGTAATACGTAATATATCGGAAAACCGCGAAACCAATACCTCGATATTATAGAAATGTTACTAATGCTGTTTCGCTGTTAGGTCAGTGCTTTTGAAACTTACACTGAACAATCTCGTTGCCCATACTGTAAACACCCCATTGCATATCTACAGCAATGCTGGCAGTTGTGCGCAACAACGTATGAGTGCATCGTTAAAAACTTGTGGGATATTTTCTCAGAAGTGAGATGTACGGCGCGGACAATTTTTTTTTACTGTTGGCAGCCATTTTGAAGAACTGCAGTTTTCAAAAGCTGTGGTCTTCATATGTTTGTCGCGTACTTGTTTTATCTGATGACCCACGTTTCTTCGTGCCCCCCCCCCCCCCCTCCAAGGGCCAATCTTATACAAAATATTTTTGTTTCGCCTCTCGCGCAAACATTGAAGAGCGACAACCCCGTGACACACATTTCGAAATGCGCTCAACCATACCATGGCTCTATGAAAGTGTAGTGTGATCTGTCAAAGTAGGAATCCCATTTCACATTGTCACTGCATAAACACATCGCACCTACCCAATAGAACCATGCATGTAAAAGGTTTTACACGAGGTTGAAGAGTAAATAAAGTATTGGCAAATATAGTACATTCACGTTTACATCCGACCTTTCTGAATCCTGACCTGCTGAAGTTCTACTTTCGGACTGTTCCTCCACTTCAAGCAAATGAAGCTTAACAAAGTCTAGAAATGACAACGAATCGTATTTGCGCACACTATATTTATATGTTGAAATTTTTCAAAAGTTTGATTCATTAAGTGTGAATGTAAGTGAAGAGATTTGGATGGCAATTAACCTCGAGGTCTTGAGAGCCGATGAGGATGATTAAGGTGAGTATGGAGTGGCGTCGGAATGAAAGGGCGGGGGAAACGAGAGACCCACGAATAACCCGCCGAGCAACGACATCGTCCTGCACGATACAAACATGCAAAAATCCGGAGTGACCCGGCCAGGGATTGAACCCGTATGGCCTTGTTGGGAGGTGAGCAGTCTAACCTCTCAGCCACCGCCACCCCCTAGAAAGTGTGAGGATACCGCGAATTGACTACAAGTAAAGGCTGTTCAATATAAAGTGAGCCTTTTTGAAATCAACCTTATAAAACTGTCACTGCCCCCTGCCTGCATATTTTAACGGACTCACTGTGTGACATACGCTCGGTAAAGTTGGTCACGATGGATGGAAAGTAGTTCCACGTGTTAACGTCAAAGAAGTGTTAGGTAACCATTTGCAAAAATTTTTTATTATCTCTTAAGTTTTATGTTTTTTTTTTTACACCTCAGTGTGTAAAAATTAGCGGATCTATAAAATGTTTACTCTTCTGATAATTTCACAGTTTCGCTTGACCGACGCATGAATAAAGTGACGAGGACCATGGCGATGTTAATTTTACATAAGGCGGAAGAATACACGACGTGCATACAAGTATATCTTAAGCAGGGCTTTCAAAAGTGCTCATTTTACCGCGAACAGCCTATAGAAAAGAAACGGGGCTCTCGAAACTATTGCTCATAACAAAAAAACTCTAAAACATCCGTAAACGCTCTATTCATGTAATTGTCACTAGTGCTGCGAAATGCATATTCGCACAGGATCGCAAAGGAGCAGAGTTCAGCAATATGCGAAATCATTGTTTACTAACTGATAACACTGTCACGTAGGAAAGGATAACTGCTGCGTGTTTACGTGCGTAGGTAATTCAGAACTATTATCTAGAGTTATGAATCGTAAATTTATACGATTTGGTTCTACGTGCTATAATGCATGTTGATGCACATGTTTGCAGCTTAAAACACAGCTTTAGAGCCTTTCGTTAATGACTGTGTAAACGAATAGCGGACGAACCCCGTTTCTGAAGCCGTTAAGACGCTTTCGCAAAATCAGGTTCTGCAGTAGAAACCCGGTGAAGCTATGGGTATCGGTGTTGTTTTAAAAGGATATTTAAATACCTTTGGTATTTAAGCGCGTCTCAGCTGCTAACGTTCCCTAAAACATCATTTTAAAAACTGTAAATAACTTTTTATGGCTTAAGCCGTGTGTTAGTTTTTGCCCAGTTATGTGCAGCACAGAAGTCCAGCAGCAGAGTATTTTGCTTTTGTAATCTTCCTGCCTGTCTAAATCCCAAGTGAGACGCCCTTTCATGCTGTCGTTTATAGGCTATTCACGATAAAATGAGCAATTTTTTAAAGCCCTGCTTAATATCTACTACTTGTATGCACATTGTGTAATTTTCCGCCTTATGCGAGATTAACATTGCCATGGGCCTCTTCACTTTATTCATGCGTGGGTCAAGTGAAACTGTGAAATTATTAGAAACGTAAACATATAACAAATTTTTTTTTTTACTTCGATGCATTAAAAAAAACAGGAAGCGAAAGAAATAATTTAAATTATCACAAATGGTTACCTAACACTTCTTATTCGACTTAAGATACGGAACTACTTCCCACCCAACGTTACCAAATTTACTAGGCTCATGTCACTTAGGGCGCCAGTTATAATATATGCAGGTAGGAGTAGTGACTTTTTTAAGAGGTTGATTTCAAAAGTGCTCACTTTATCGTGAACAGCCTTTAGTTGGAGTAACTGCTAGGTTTGATGAGAGGAGCGCGGTAAGCGTAACCTGTTCAAAATGCTCTTTGAGCTCTTGGAATGTTCAAGGTAAAGACTGTTCATGATAAAGTGAGCTCTTGTGAAATCAACCTTAGAAAAAAGTCGCTGCTCTTACCAGCATATATTTTAACGGGCGCACTGAGTGACATGCGCCCAGTAAAGTTGGTAACGATGGATAAAAAGTAGTTATGTCTTAACCCTGAATAAAAAGGGTTAGGTAACAACTTTCGCTTTTTTTTTATTTCAAATCTGAGTGTAAAAATGAGCAGATTTGCAAAATATTTATCTTCGTAATAATTTCACAGTTTACCTTGATCGAGGCATGAATAAAATTATGAGGTCCGTGGCATTGTTTATTATACACAAGGAGGAAAAATACACAACGTGTATACAAGTAGATCTTATACAGGATATTCCAAAATGTTCATTTTACCGTGAACAGCTTATATCAGCACAAACGCATGGATATTATCACCATTCCTTTGATTCCGGTAGCAGAAAGTCATGTGGCGGCACCTTTGTGGCTATTTGTTTCTGTGATAAATATTGTTAGAATACTCTCTAGAAATTAACTGGGCTATAACCAGTTCTTTAAGGTACGGAGGTCACAATGAGATAAAAGAATTAATCATAATTTCCTCATTTTATTTACAATAACTATAGCAAAATTCTCTGAACTCAAAATCTCACAATAAATTGATATCACTTACTGTTCACAATTGACACCAATTAACAAAATTTATAATTACAACAAAGAAATCAATGAAATTAAATAATTATAGATCAGTCCCAATATACGGTGTATAAACCTATTCAATTATTTTATAATTTATGCGTCCATATTTGACAGTTCGAATATTTACAATAAAATCAGTATTACACTTCCATTCAGTCCCACCTTAGTTCAGTCCATGTCCCGCCAGTCGAAATGTTCTAGAGTTCTCCAAGTGCCATCACGCACAGTAGGCTTCATTCGTCGGTTTCACACCCTCTCGTCCATTCAAGCCACGAACACCTCGCTCGCCGTCGTCCCGCAATCTTCGATCATCGATCCACACTTTACTTCGCTCGCGCACACTCGGCCAGACGGCCTCCATCGAAGACTGCCGGCCGCTGGGTTGCCGCAGTATAAATAGTGTCTTAGACCGCCACTTATAATATATTCCCCAACTCGCGTGATGCGTCGCGGAAGGCCAAGGCGCCAACCAGTCTCTCACCAGAACATTCTAGCGTCGTTGCTAGACCCGTCGAAACCTCCAGCAAGGGGGGAGGGGCCGTGGTGCAAGCAAGGCGCCCAGCAGCGCGACAGCCCGACGGAGGCCGCCGCTGTCCATTATTCACGGGTTTCCCGGGGGGGGGGGGGGAGTTCAGGTGGTAACCCTGGAGAAGGAGAGGGGTGAGGTGGGTCCACCGCCACAGTGCCGGGTAGCAGCGCGTAACAGTATGTTGGTTCCCTGATACAATGTGGTAAAAAGTACACCAACATGTTAAGTTTTTAAGAGGGCGTGGTAGATGTGGCTGCGAGCCGCGATATCGACGTTCGTAGCGCAAGAGATACTGTGAAAACCGTTAAATATTTTGAAATCAGGGTAATATTAAGATACTGTGTAAGGTGGGATTTTAGATAGCCATTACCCGAAATTTCGAAATGTGTTTTTACTAATGTGTTAATTTACTAATTACATAGCCGTCAGTATGACGAACTTCAATAGACGAATACTAATAAATTTGCATTGCAAATGGAATACTGAAAAGTGTCAATCCATAACACATTTGTGTACATGACGTTGAGAATTGCAGGATGCATGTAGAAGCAACACAAGCTGTAAAATCTATAGCGCCTCAAGTCTTGAAAATGGCAGTTCACGCGGTATTTGGCACTGATTAGATACGTCGTAGTTCACGCGTCCACCCATAGGTGACGGGCTCTCCGCGCGCAGTGATTCATTACAGTAACGCATCACAGGTGTAGCCCGTGTTGGAGGCCGTCATTGTTTACTTTATAGTATAGCGAAACCCCTCTTTTGAATTTGGAGGGAGCCACCACAACGAGTGGTAATAAGACACGATTTAAAAAGAACAGGGATAGAGGACACATGCTTATTTCTGCATGGCGGAAAAGAAGCCAAGGGAAATCACTTTATTTATTTATTTATTCGCATCCCGTATTCCAATACACTTTGGAAAGGAATTGTCAATTTTTTTTTTTTTTTTAATATTTGTTTTACAATATGGGTATTTGCACACAATTACATTAACGTGTGTGTGTGTGTGTGTGTATATATATATATATATATATATATATATATATATATATATATATATATATATATATAAGATAAATAATATAATTTACACACTTCTTAATTCTAGCAGCTCTACAAACATGTAAAGACTACATCTGGTTGCAGTACAAGATGTTACAATTCATGCATCTACATATAGATATTAAAGTATAAATATGTAAAGTCTACATTAGATTGAAACACAAGGTATTACATGAAGTCTCCTTATATCAGTCTTGTTCTGCAGTATAGAAAAATTCATCTTTATGTAAGTATTTTTCTACGGAATAGAAGGCCTTATTTAAAAAGTAGGATTTTACTGTTCTTTGTAATTACTGCAAAATAATTCATTGAATTCAAATAACTAAGTAGGTTATGTATTAGTTTGCCCCCAGCATAGTATGGATTTGTTGTAAATTTTGAGGTTCTGTAGGAGAATAGGTGAAGATGATTAGCTTGTCTTGTGTAGTAATGGTGTATATCACTATTTTTAACTTTTTAAATGTTTTCCATGTAAAAAAATACTACGGTACATATACACGTCATGGAAGGGAGATAATTTTGTTATTTATAAACTAGGGGTTAGCCCGTGACAGTGTTTTTAGTATTGTCACGTATGTAGAACAGTTACGATGTTACAAAATTGTGTTATCGTACGAAGACTGAAAAAATATTTGATGTGAAATTAACTCAACATTGAATATTGTTGTTTCCACTAAGCCAATGCGGCGCCACTTGGAATCTCTGTATCCACTGAGCCACTAAAGCCCCACTTGAAATCGCTCTATCCACTGAGACACTAAGGCCCCACTTGGAATCTCTCTATCCAATTAGCTACTAAGGTCCCATTGTATATATATATATATATATATATATATCCACTTCGACACTGTGGCCCCATTTGATATAGTTCTATCCACTAAGCCACTGCGGCCCCACTTGACATAATTTTATCCACTGAGCCACTAAGACCCCTCTAGGAATCGCTCTATCCACTGAGCCACTGCGGCCCCACTTGGATTCTCTCTATCCAATGAGCTACTAAGGCCCCACGTGGAATCGCTCTATCCACTGAGCCACTGTGGCCCCACTTTATTAACTCAACATTGATGCGAGGCATTTAAAGTAAACAAAAATTATATTCCATTACCTTTATATCTCTATGCAATATTCTCTATGGATTAATACAAAACTTTTCATAGGGAAAAACGAATTAAAAAATTAGTTTTTTTTGGGTAAAAGATAATGATTGCGTAATCTGATCTCGCTAAAATTCGAACTTGGCCTGTATTTTACCCTGAGGATTCGCTCTGCGAAGTTTGAAGAACTTCTGTTGTTTCAAGGAACTTGGAGGTATTAAAGACGTACAGACATACAGACATCGTCTACTTATTATACAGGATAGCGTCCTACAAAGGCTTCTTTTTTCCTTATTACTTATTAATCTCACTATATTCTTCTGTAATCTAAAAGCCTTTTTCCATTTTGTAGATTTACCCCAAAATACAGTTCCACAATTTATAATGGACTGGATATTTGAGAAATGGTATACACGTATTATATTAATATTAAAAATATTTTTTTAAGGTATGTACAGCAAAACACACTGAACTCAGTTTTTTTACAGAAACTATCAACATACTCAGTCCATGTTAAATTACTGTCTTCAATGAGCCCTAGAAATTTAGTACTATTTGCTGTTTGTAACCCGTTTTTTTTTTTCTATTGTTGTGCATCTTTCATCCTGCATTGTATGTTTATGTATTCGTATGAAACTCATGAGCACATATTTGTTTACATTTAATAGGTATTAATTTATTATACTGGAACCAACTAGGACATCTTAGTCACTGTATGTTTTATATTTTCTTCAAGAACAGCGTTATTTGAACTAGTTACAAAATGTTTGTGTCATACGCAAAGCATTACAGCTGTTATTACAGTTGGTTATTTGTCCTGGAAAATCATTAATAAATATTAAGAATAAAATTGCTCCCAGTATTGATCCCTGTGGCACTTCTACTCGAGTAGTTCTGGTATTGTACATAACATTTGTAATGTGATTTTTGTCATAATATCTTATGGGGGTGATCTGTTTTCTGTCTTCAAGATATGATTTAAACATATTATTGGCTACACCCCTTACTCCACACTGTTCAAGTTTTTGCAATATAATATTGTGGTCGACACAATCAAAATCTATTCCACAGGAACTTTTACTTTTGAAATTTTTAATTACATTTATGATGTCGTCTTCATAGATAGGTGTGAAAACATCGTGGTGGAAGAAAAAAAGGCAAGTAAAAATAGTATTTAATAACAGAGATATGCGGTCCTTCCGATGATTTTCGAAATTGATTAAAGGTATGTCAGTACTGTTGCTTATGCCTGATTAATCAAATATTTAAGCGGTTTGAATTTTACGCAAATGCAGTTGTATTCCAAAGTAAAAATAAATTAACTATAGCCGAGAGTTTATAAATGAAATATTGCGAAATTTTTGCACCATTAAAAGACGAAATGTAATAAAATTATACTTATTAGAAACTATGCTTATAAGCAGTATTTAATATTTTTTCTGGGTTAAATACGTGGTTGCGACGAATTGCTAGTCACAATTACTTTATGTATAAATATAATTTTTGGTGGTTGTGCATGTAGGTTATAGTTTTCATACATCTTTATCGAAACAAGTGCAAAACAGCATTGATAATGTGACTAATGCATTTAAAACTAATATCACTGGCTCGCGACGTATATGTGTATATTTGGGGCCTATGTATATCTCATGAAAACACTGATAAACACATTCATTTTGCATTCAAATTCTAACTAAATTCTTCGTTAACTGACTAATCTTAATTAGTTGTTTCTGTCCTAATGAAAGCTGAACAAGTAAAATCAAACTGACCGAGCAAGTAGTAATAGTAATAAACACTGAGCTGTCATGGTGCAGGGCCGGGGTTTGAATCCCTGTCCGGGCATCCTCATTTCACCTTTTCATGGTTTCCTGACATAACTCCAGGCAAATGCCGAGATGGTTCCTTACTAAAGACTATTGCCTGTTCCTTTTTCAGTTCCCTTGAACTATGTTGTAGTCGGGGGCTACGGTAGCGTAGCGGCTATAGTTCTCGCAGCCCACCAAAGCTTTCTATTTCCGGCCGGGTTACACTAGAATTTTCACATGTAAAAACGCGGCAGACATTACCATTGGTGGGTGGGGTGGCTTTTCTCGGGGTACTGTACTCTTGTTCCACACGTAGATGTTTTCCATCAATATTCCATCTTCACCTCACTTCACCCTGATCTGCTGTTAAAGTGCCAAGTGTATCCCCCCTGTCAGTAACGATCTCGCCGTAGAGGACTGTGAAGCCATAAAAAATTGCAGTTAAAGAAATTAGTGTTTGTTGGGTGCAGGTTGTAAGATTTTACAAAGTTTCTTAGTGGCAGATGATTCTACTTTTTGGTTCTCATCAGCGTAAAATCACCCTTTTTATTTCAGTACTTACTCGGATTTTCTGCACAGTGTTTCGGACAACAAATAAGAGAAGCTACGTTTATAAGTCTAGATTTGGAGCTACAATAGCTCTCATGTGTCCGTAGAGAACTCTAGCAAAGTGTTTTGAAGCTGACAGAATAGAGCTGATATTTGTCTCTAATTAGACCTGGAATACTCTTAAAATCTTATGTAACTAACTCAGGACCGTTTACATTGGGAACACAGTTAAGGATGAGAGAAGGTATCAGTAGAGAGTATTTATAGAAAATCAGAGGCCACAAATAGTTGATGCTATGTTGGAATCACATTTCAGCAGTACTAATTTTTCATGTGGTGAAATATACAGAGCAGAGATACTGAGCAGTATTCATTAACTGACAATTTTACTTGCGGGGTCACTCCCGGATTTTCGCATGTAGGAATCGTGCCTGGACGAGCAGTAGCCAGAAGGGTTTTTCTCGGAGATCTTGGCTTTCCTCTCTTCCGCGTCATTGCATTCCAAGGCGCTTCTCCGTATCCGCCTCATTCATCCCTCATCGGCTCTAAAGACCTCAGCTTAGATGATAAAAGCCGTTCAAACCGCTTATTAACTTATTCTGTAATATTAACTTAATTATTCATGACACAAGCGACTGATTTGCAATGTGAGAATTTAAAATGATCAAGTTTTATTTAATAACATATCATAGATGTATAATACACTAGAGGGGGTGTGACGTAATAAAAGTGTGTTCAACATGGAGCAATGTTTTGTTAAAGTCACGTGACAGATTCCGAACACACCATTCGCTCCCTGAAGCGTGACGTCACGAAGGTGCGTCCAACACGGTTCGCCATTGCCCAATCTTCCTAGTCACGTGACCCATCTTGAACACACACCCTTTCTTTCAGTCTCTTATAGCAGACGCATGCTCTTATCTGTTATACCTCTATGGGTATAATAGACCACAATGATTATATAACATATTGTGAAGTCGGTGTTAAATGTTTTAACATTTACATGTTTATGAGTAACGTTTTCTTTGGGTTTGTAGCTAACAAAGGAAAAATTAAATAACGTTTAGGAACATCCCGCGGTTATGGGAGATTTCGAGATCGCTGCGACCCGAATTATCATATTAGAACTCGTCAGTGTTTTCAATTGTATATTTGAACCTTGAAGATATATATTTGTGTACAAATTACCCTGGGCACAGTCTAGGAAGAGGCCCTAAAATATTATCACTGAAATGGCGTGTTAAATAATCTTGTTTTCGACAGCGACGTTTGTAGGGGCCGATAACGCAAATTGTAAAATAATGACTCTTCGTTTGATTAGATCCCCGAATAACCTAGATATCCAGAAGTCAACATATCGAAACAAAATTTAGAGACGTAAGAAATATTTTAGTAACAGTTTTGGCTTCCAAGTCATAGTTTGGTACAGTAACGTAGTTTTAAGTCCGTGACCGCAAAACAGACAACTATACAGTAACCGTGGAATAATGTTTCTTATGCATCCGAAGCTGGCCGCGCTGAGAAAATATTATTTTGAAACTTAGTTTAAGGCTTTTGAACTATAATTAATTATTATTTTAACTTACTGACCTTTACGATAAGTCTAAGAATATTTTCAGTGGCAGAATTAACACTTCCAAGTACATTTTATCACGTTATCGTGTCTTACAACCATACGTTTTCAAGTTTATTATATTCTAATATGAGTTAAAATGATTGATTTTCTGAATATCTGAGTTAATAGTACAATATATTATATAATAATACATTATACTAAATATGATACAGCAAAAAAGTTTTGATCTATTTATTTTTTGGAGCTAGACATTTTTCTGAGTGATATTTGTTACCGTTAAGTGTACTCCATATGAAAGAAAAGAAAATTTTAAATTCCAAACAATTTTAATATTGAGATCAATGATCTTACTCATCTTTTCGTACTTTTGTGCATAATTATTTTATGCACAACTCACACTGTTGCGCCAAAAAGAAACTACTAAAAAACAAAACGCACACGAAAATACACTATAATTCAGTTTTGATGAAAAAAATTCAATTATACTAGTGATATAAATATAAAACCAATTTCTTAGAACACAACAGAGCACAGTGCTTGTTATGTGAGGACAATATCTCTATGTCTAAGTTACCTAGTCAGAATTAATTGATAAACTACAGAAGTATATCACAAACGTGTTTGCCTGCCTAATACCGCTTCTCCCTCATACACTTCCCATTATAAATGTTTTAAATAATAGTTTCTTAAATTGCAATCATCATGATCATAGTGCGCGACTGTGAAAAAAGTATGCATCCCTTGCGTATTCAATCACAATTTGGGATGTTCTGTAAAATCAGCTTTATCTTCCGTTTATTATCATCTGCACTGCGATCTACTCTACATTAATTACTAAATATGATCTGGCCAGCGTATAAAACGTAGCTTCTCGCGAGGACTGAAGACGGGATATTAATGTTCTAATCTATTCCACCTTTATTTTTTATTCAGTAACTTAGACTAGTATGTCCGATAGGTAAGTAATCCTTGGAGAGTATTGAGCCAATATTTCGTAATATGAACTAAAAGAAACTATACGATACGATTCACTAACCTGAATAAATAACGTTAATTTGAACAGGTGGTTCACAAATATGTAGGCACTTAAAAAATGGCATTGGCCATTTTAAATATAAAATATCAAGTAACTTAACATTTCACCAAGATGGGATTACGCAAAAAAAAAAAACTTAAATTTAATGTTAGTCAGTTATCTTGCCCTCGTAACCATATATAATTATTTTTTCCTGATCAGTCGTTTATATCACGTATAACTTTCCACCTGCCACGATTTCGGGAAATCGTAGAAAACCGTAATTAGGATAGCCGGACCGAGATTCGAACCCTCGTCCTCCCGAAAGTGAGTTCAGTGTTTTACACCTGCGCCACCTTGCTCGGTCTAGGTGTACAATAGGTAGAAATAAATTTGTCCAAAAAGTGTCCTGAGCATGTTTATAGACACAGATATGAATGCTGTTTATTAGCAGTGTAACAGAGAAACCTTTCCACATTTATTCGGGTATGACAATGCAGTTTTGGCGGAAACCTATTAAATATATCTACCTACTTGTTAAAGAGTGTTAAATGCCTTGAAATGTTATGTGTTAAATTGGCAAACGAATTACACGAATACGTAGTAGTTTAAAATTTCACAGAAGGAGCAGGCATTTTCTTCGAAGTAGCATATAATGTACTGTTTAATCGGACACAGATGCAAAGTGTTTACAGTTATGAGAGTATCTAAAAGCACAATGCTCAAAATATGTATTTTAAGGACATCTAGTATTTCTTTTTAAACTATTGATCGATATCAAAGACCCAGAGAAAGCCTACTAGCTAGGAGCAACATCCGCCTCGTTAAAAAGATGCGAAACATTCGGATTTGACTTCTCCTGGATTTGAACCTGTGCGAGCACTGTTAGCTACTACACCACCGCGGCACTTCCTGGATGAAAAAAATTCGAATTGCTAGTAGGGTATAAATAGAGTACTTTACATTAAAACCAGTACATTAACAGGCTAACTGGCCTTAGTTGCCATTGATAGAGCAGTTCTACCATTGGTTGGTTCAGTTGTATAAATCTGAGCTGCGAGCTGCTCATTGCAAAGTCGTTCGCTAACTTACATCACAAGCATGCCACCTGCCTACAGATATCCTTATCTGCATATCATCTTTCTCCAATATTATCCCCCTTCTGCCTCTCACAACAAACCTTGCACGCATTGTGTTGCTAGTTCAAGGTGGCTCCGCTTAGATCACGCTGCGTACACTGTAGCCGCATGTGGCGCTATCCTACGAGTAACTATAAAACCACACCAACAGCCCGTGCACGGTAAAACTTTTTCTCCCTCGCAATCTTAAGATAGCAACAGTGGTGAATAGCTATAAATACGGGCCCCGAGCCGAGATAAAACAAACATCGGCTCGCCGCGCGCCGGTTCAATGATTTGACCCACGTCTGTTGGGCTGCAACTAAATTTGCACTCCCGCTTATTATCTGTTGACGATAAAGTGAGCACTTTTGAAATGAACCTTAGAAAAAGGCACTGCCTCTGCATGCATATATTTTAATCAGCGCACTGAGTGACATTCGCCCAGTAAAGTTAGAAACGATGTAGGGTATGTAGTTATGTCGAATAAAAAGTGTTAGGTAGCCATTTGTGATAAATTATTTCTTTCGCTTTCTGTTCTTTTTTTTTATGCATCGGAGTGTAAAATTGAGCAGATTTATGAACTATTTACTTTGTTAAGAATTCCACAGTTTTATTTGACCGGCGCATGAATAAAGTGACGAGTCCTATGTAAATGTTAATTTTACATAAAGCGGAGGAATACACAAAATGTATACAAGTAGATCATAAGCAGGGCTTTCAAAAGTTCTCATTTTACCGTGAACCACCTATAACGAGTTATGGGAATTCCGGCGGAGGTCAGAAAAATTCCTTGAAAAAGTCGCGTGTAAACAAGCCGATAGTACGTCGTAACACTGTTTGACACTGTGCTACGCAAGAATGCTTAGATAGTTACCTTCTTAACCTTGAAGCTTCAAATTTTCCCGCGGGAAGGGTTGATAAAGGGAAGCGGCAGAATACGAGATGCAATGAATTCCCAATAAAATATTTTATATATATATATATATATATATATATATATATATATATATACACACATACACACACATACATACATACATACATACATACATACATATGATTACGCAAATATCAGTTAGTTGTTTTAACAAGAATGTGTAGGGCCAATTTGTACGCACCTCGCAACAATTTTTGAACATATAAGGTAGTTTGGGTGACGGGGGTTATGTAGTTATTTTGTGATGAACAGAGTGCGCACTAACGCATTGGACATGCCTGGGATAAGCTTAAAACAGCAGTTTATAATCGCCGACAAAACCCCAGAAACACGTCCAGATCTCAGACACGCCATTGCGTTAATTTTGTTGTTCTTTCGTGTTTATTTGGCTGTGATATTAGGAAAAAAAATTGTGTTAAAAACACTTTGAATTTCACGTTTTGTGACGGTACAGTTGGTAACTTCTAATATATATGCTTTCTTTTATGTATAATCCATACTTTTTTTTTTTAAATTTTGTATGCATATTCCGAACTTTTTGTGAGTGTTTATTAAATAAATAAATATATATATATATATAATTTTCTCCTATCAATACAGGAATAAATGTTATTTTCTGTAAAGCCGGAAGTTGTACAGTAAAACTAAACAACAACCAGTATCAAATAAGATGGTAGCCCATTATACAGTTGTCAGTAGCCTTATAGGCCTTTACTCAGTTCACCAGGCGAGAATAGCTCTGTGTTTATTTTCCCTGCGAAACGGAACAATTCTGCGTCCCACAGGAAATCACGAGGGCAGGGCGCCGCATAGGAGCCACGAAAAACGAGACGTCGGGTCACGTTAATCATACAGGGGGTTGAGCGGCTAGCCACAGTCTTTTCTACACGAGCGTGAAGCCTCAGTTTACGCGAGCGTTGTAGGTCTTCCCTATACACACTATCAAAGCAGCTGCATTTTACAAAGGAAACTATATCCCATTAACGTCCTGGACAGTTTCCTGTGGCGAGCTCGAAAATTAACGTTGGCAAAAACACGTCCAGCATCGTGTCGGTTCTAAAACGAACGGCCGTAAAATCTCGGCAACACAGCACTAAAAGAAATAACACTTTAGACGAGAGAGGAATAAATTTTTCAACATATCACGTGTGACGTTCGCTTTCCTTCCCCACCGAGTTTTAGTATTTAGCGAGAGATGCGCACATATACTGTGGCCTTCGCGATTATTAATTAAAATTTCATTTCCTTTATAATGTGACGTGAGAAATGTTACGCCATGATTTTATTTTATGGTTGCCCAGAAATCACAACTCGGTTCGCTATTGTTTATACATCGAGAGAAAGGTTTAGTTGACGAAACCAAATAAATATGCTTTGCAAAGTACTTGATTTCAATAACAATATTTTGTTCCCTCGACTAATCTTTTGTTGCTCCAAATATCTGTATTCGTTCGTTCGAACCAAATAAATCATTTGAAGACACTATGTTGAGTTGAATAATTATTTGATTGTTCCAGCAACATCCATATATTTTACAATTACGTTAGACTAATCGGTTTGTTTACCGTAATCATTATACATGTAATGGAAGATTGAAACCAATATTTAATTTGAACTGAATAAGCATGTGGTTGGCTGTAACAGTATCCTGTGTATATCATTACAGAATGTGTTCCGGCAAGAAAAACGGCTTGGTCCAGTACTGGCATTTATTTGGTCAGCGGTCGGGTCGTTTGACAGCCTTAGTTCCAAAATACGCATCAAAATTTGGATATAACTGTTTGCTAGTGCGATTTTATTTTAAATAATAGTATAAACAATCCCAAAAGAAAATTCAACAGGAAACAAAACAAAAAGCAAAGCTGTAAAACTAGAAAACATTCGTTTACGTACGTACCTAAAATTACGACATTATCTATTGAAAACCAGGCCCTTTCTGACAATAGTCACGTTGGCCGAGATTGCTCAGGTGTGGCGTTTGATCGCAAATATTCAGAGTTCGTAACTCGGCAGTGTTCATTTTTTTTCCACAGAGCCATGCGAATATTTTGTTCAACCAACAAAATCTTACAAGTTTGCAGCAACCAAATATGAACGACAAAATAATTTGTTTTCAGCAAGGTAATCGAACCTATGCAAACAATTGATTTGGTCGCGCCAAACAAAATTTGTTTTATTCAGCAAAACCTTTTTTCTCAGTGTATCACCTTTCTAAATATTCTGGAGGATTCGCAATTTGGTCTGCTTCTTCGCGCGAATACCTGACCTAACCGGGCCAGCTTCTAGAATGCGAGAGTTTTAGTGCGTCTACGAATATAATCAAAGACCATGCACCTAACGCTCTAGCAAGCCACCCCGATCTTTTAAAAAGTGACTCCAAAACGACGAGTATTTAACGAAAACACAACAGAACTCCCAAATCCGTGGCTCGTAGACGCCGAAAAACGACCTGGTCAATCGAATGCTTCCATTACAAACACTTGCGTACATACATTCTTCTTCGGTTTTAATTTTAATATGCTTACATTTATAACATTCTGTACATAAATGCTAAACATTTCCACTATGAAATCGTGATTTATTACAATTTTTAGTATATCTGTAATGGTCCTCGTTTGCCCCACATTCTAGGCGTGTAGATTCCCACGTACGGGTAACTAACAAAGTTGAAATTTTTTCTGTCCTATGAAAGCCACAAAATATGTCTTCACACTAAAGGAATGCGTTACACCCGTGACGCTATTCTTAAATTATATTATGGTAATAAATACGAATATGTGGGAATTTGAACCAATTTTCTGTGTGACAATTCTAAATGAAGAAACATTTAAATGATATTCCTTTTACTACAATACATCCATGACACAAAATGGCCTGTTACGCACTCTTATTGAGAATACTATTTCGAAGTTCTTCAATACAGCTAAAAAAACAATCGAAATGATACTAATTAAATTATAATGGAGGAACACCTGTGAAACTGGTATAGTCATTTATTGAAATTTGTTACAATCGTTCAACAAATAAAATTGCAGCGTCAATGGCCAAAGCCCCGTAATAAATTTTCTACGACGTGAAGCCTGCACAACAGTTAGAGCCTTGAGCGTAGTAGCGAATGAGCACTTGATAGACGTGTCAATGTCGCCGATATTGCTTCCTTGCTGTGTGTCTCTCTTCAGGTAGACGGGCATCTTAAACCATATATATTTCTAAACAGGGAGCAACTAATGTCGGTAAGTTTATATTGGACTAACCTAAATAAATTGCGATACCACATTCCCATAGTAGTAGGGGCGTGCCGATTCTGAAACAATGTGGTTTAATTGGGATTAATTGAAGGATTGTTGATTTAATTGATCGGATTAATCCGATCAAAAATTGAAAGGGTTAAGCGAAAAGGGTTAATCAAATTGGTTAAATGTAATGAAACTGTTAGATGTATTGAAAGGGTAAAATGTACTGAAGGGGTTAATCATATTTTTGTTGTTGTACTTCTTTCTTTCTTTTTGGGAGGGGGTAGCAGGAGCTCTGTACGATGTTGACAATGTGGTTTCCTGGAGGCGACTGACCAGAGTACTGGGTTTCAATGTGTTATATAGATGTTGAACTGAGTGCAAGAGTGTGCTAAGGGTCATTTTGCTTATTTTTTTCCTAATTTTGATGTATTGGTTGGGATATTGGTGGTAGATAGACGATTTTTACGAATATATTTAACTCACAAGATAATTGCAGAGTGTTCTACATATGAATAAATTACACACATCGAATCGCAAATTTTAAATGACTATGTGAATAATAGTGAAATTACATGACTCCAGTATGGAACTAAACATAACATGATTTTACAACCATGAGCTGTATACTGGCAATATCATTTACACAAGATAGAAGTATAACACAATTACGTGAGTATGGAATTGACTATCAGTGAAGCTTAGTGAAGCTCTGATTGATTATAGATTTCAAACTCTGAAATTTTAAACAAATTGAATGTTTCCAAATAAAACACATAATGAAATGGCTCAAGGAGCTCCCCGATAACACATCCGTCCATCTCGAAGGTCACTTGATGAATGAGTGGATCATGTGAGGTGCACATGCTTATATACATGGAGCACGGCCGGCATCTTAAAGGAAACTGAGTTGAAATTTACTACTAATAGAACCTCTTTCCCTACCAAGCTACTATTAATGATTTGATTTGTCCTACAAGTACATAAATTATTAAAAGTGAATTATTAAAAAAATTATGTACGTCTACACATTTTTTCCGTAAAGTCTGGTAAATAGAGCGCACATGTTAATACAAACACAAGTTAAAAATAATACCAAGTTTCGTCTACTAAACACAGAAATGTGGTTTACACAATAAATGCACTATCATGCGAAAATTTATATTTTTACCCTATAAATTTAAAAAAAAATAGTTTCCCAATAAAATAGTTTTATATTTAAATGCGTATATTATAGATCGTTATTCATGGCTACCACACTCCGAAGCCTCGTGAAGTCAAGATATCAAGTGTTGCGTCTATGCAGCATGATTGGCGAAGTACTAAGATGGTGGAAGTCCTCGAGAAACCTCCACATCACTCTGCTCAAGGCAAACCACCCCACCCCTTACATTGGTCAAGAACATGTTTGTGGAGAAACTCTCAGTCTATGTTCCCCAGCCCTTGTCAGTTACTGCATCTTCAGAGATCTGTCCCATCCCCTCCACTCCTCCAATGCAGAATTCGTTTTCGTCCTTTTCAACGCTATGGAACACACACCCTGTTATCGATTCAACACTGCAAAAAACCTGTTTATCTGCAAACACCCATCCGCGTAGACAAGCCAAAAACTACCCTCCCAATGCCCTGCTTCACAAAACCATGCCATGGCCTCCTCAATATCAGAAAGTGTTTTTTCGGTTGAATGGCCCTGTCCCGGAGGTCCAGCCCTTCAGCTCCAGAGAGCTGCCTTTGCTATGAACAAATGCTTGCTTCAGATCAAAGTGACAGTTTCCCTGGGGAGGCAGTAGTAGATTTTCAACTTACCTGGGCTATTTCCCCTCTCCCCTTACAAGTGTTATTTTCACTCGGACACTGAATCTTTCTTCCTATTATTCGAGATGCAAGAGGTTGGCGCATTCCCAGTTAAATAAAATTTCACAAATACTACCTACAGAACTTTATTTTCCTCATCACTAAGAAATACATTCCAGAAGTTTTTAACACACAACAAATTCGATTGAAAATGTAAACCATTTTGCACCAAACTTTTTTTTCTCCATTTCCAGAAATCATACAAGACATTTTAAACTTTATTTCAGTTTTCCAACAACTTTTAACTAACATAATAGCATATGTCTATTCTGATAAGTTAAATATATAATGATCTACGAGGAAGTAATTAACAATAGAAATTCTTACACCAATGATTTGTTTCAAAATAATCAACATACGTTGAAGCGTAGGTCAAATTTTTACAAGTAGATGAATTAATGTTTGTGACAGTTGAATTTTATTTTTATAAAAAAAAACTTTAAAGACATTAAAATTGTGTTTGTTTTCTTCATCAGACATCATCGTGTTGGATCTTGAAGAGCTGTAATCTGTGTGTAAGTAAAACGAATTATTTTTTTAATATTTAAAATATTTGCCTGACTCTGTTAGGTATAGACGTACAACTTTTAGCGGAGAAACTTTCTTGTAGGCAAGTACAGTCAAAGGTCTTTTTGTACCTGTCTCTGTAAAGGTATTCAGGGCTCGCTTTCAACATGCCCCCCTGGGATGTCACAAAAGTTGGATATTAGGGCATCGTGTCTCCTACACCAACCTTCAACTTAAGCAGCAGGATTGTACAAAAGTTGTAACCTGCTACCCCGTTTCTTTACAAGAAATGTATTTATTCCAGTGCAGGTTTCTTTCATGACAGATAATTAGCCTGTTATCATCGATGTTTAGATATTATTGAGAAAAGTTAGTGACACAGGGAATTTTTCAAACTAATAAATAATTACTCACATTAACATTCGTAAAACAATTTCTTTACAAATGCACATCAAACATGGTAGTAATGGAAACCTTACATGCTATAAAAATATTGCTACTCATGCTAGATCACAAATAATATATTAATTAATTACAAACATTTTATCAACATGTTACAACTGAATATCATTAATCATTTTAACCATTGTGCGTGAAAGCCATACAATCTCTTTACCAAAAACACCATCTTATGTCATCAACTGTAAAAAATTATCACAACAGAGTATGTTATGACTGCAAATCATTAATCATTTGTACCATTATGTCTGATAGCCATACTAGCTCTTTACCAAATGCATCATTTTATGTCAAAAAACTGCAAAAATAATCCCAACAGAGTATGTTACGACAGAAAATCATTAATAATTTTATTATTGGAATCATTAAGTTTACTAAACTTTCCAACATTTACTTCATAAATCATTAAATTTTTCGTAAAATCGTAACACTTTTTAACAAATTGAATGATTGGTCTTTGAAATTGTAAAAAAAAAGTCTTTTAAATTGTAAAACATTTTATCAAATTGAATGATTCGTAATTGAAATAATTACAGCTTTATACTTTCGATCATTAAAACTGTAAAAAAAAACCTCCTCAGCCAGTCCAGTGAAAAATCATTAAATTTCTCAAAAAAAATTTTAATAACACCTGAAAACTATAACACCGTATGACATTAGAATATATTTAGAATTGTAAATCTAAAAAAAGAAATTATTTTCATTAAAATTTCATTTAGAATTATGAGATAAGCTGAATTTTTCGTTTCATTACCAGAACAACAGGATTTTGTGCTCGTGTTATAGGAGAATAAATAATTTCCTGTGGTGAAGGTATGAAAGGTGGAGAGCATGGTGAAATTAATTTAAGCTGTGGTGATTCAGATGATAATAATAATAATTCAGGAGATGGTAAACTTGACTCGGGTCAAATCACAAAATTGAACTCTAAAAACTCTTCCAATTCTTGGTATAACTGTTTTTTTTTTTTTTTTAATATCTCCCTGCACATTATTTGAGGTTAAATTCAGTGGATTGCAGCAGGAACACATTGCTGGATTTTGTATACATATCTCACCTGTTTTGATAACTGTTGATAAATATAGTGGTTCCAATCTCAATGTCGAAGGTGTTGAGGTCGGTGTTGCTGGCACCACTGTAGCCCTTGACATCACTGGCACCACTTTAGCCCTTGGTGTTGCAGGCGTCACTGTAGCCCTCTGTCGCAGACGCCGCTGTAGCCCCCGGCATCACAGGCAGCAATGTAGACTTCGATGTCGCAGGCAGTGTTGCAGACTTCAATGTTATTGCAGACCCCGGCATTGTTGCAGACCCCAATGCTGCAGGCGTCGCTGCAAACCTCGACGTGGAAGGCGTGACTATCAGTCTCGTTAGTGCAAGTACAGCTTTCAATATACTTGGTTTCGACGTCGAAGGCATCACTGTTGGATTCATCAGTGTAGATGTCACTGCTCTCGATGCTGAAGGTGTTTACGAGCAATACCTGTGGAGTAGATCCATTTTCTTTGTCGACATCCAAAAAATTCAAATAATGTTTTTGACAAAGCATCTGGTTCATTCAATAGATCATCAAAATAATTCCAATTAAAATTTTGAAGTTCTATGTGTTGAAGTCTTGTATAGGTAGGCCAAGAAAGTAATCTTCATACGAGCACGACATCGAAAAGTGAACCTAACTAACAAACTACTAGAAAAAGTGGAAGAGGCGTAGAGGCTGAAGGCCTATTTATAAAAATTTCAAAATTCTAGGTAAAATGCTCGAGAAGCCTGATATCTTCCCTCCAAACAGAAGTCAGAAGTCAAAACACCCATCCCCTTCTCTTCCCGCACCCCCAACATTCAGATATCTTCAAGCCAACACCACCAACCTCGGAGACATACCTCTCAGCTATAGTTCATCCTTGAAGAATTGAACAACATTAATTTTATCACTAAAATAACTCCTGAATAATAACAAATATATTACGTTTAATTAATAATCAATAAAATGATTAGCAATGTATTAGAGATCACATATTTAATAAAATGATGTATAATTATCAGAAGGAAAAAAAGAAAGTATTATTATCCATAAAAACCATTCACGCATTCTGTGATCCCTTTTTAGCTTCTATAAGATTACTTCACCATTTTAAAGGAAATATTTTTCTTGTTCATAATATATATTACTTAAATCAAGATACATATTACGATCTAATTTTATTAAATATGCTCCTGTTTTCTTAATCAGTGTATTCATAATAATATATCCGCTAACCATGTACGGAAATTTTCTCTTAATGTACCGTAACATGATTTCAATATGAAAGCAAACTTTTTGTAAAGCTCGGTGAGTATGCGGAAGTAAGAATTGTTTTGTAAATATTTGTTCATTCTTTAAATATATATCTTGTGTATATTTTTTCCTGCCTAATGGAGCTTACAAGGTGAATAATAATTTTTATCAAGTAGAAAACAGAATATTTTGCTCGAGAGATTTCAGGCAGCTAGGAAGATGTTTTGACATTGCTATTCTTAATGGTTAAAATCATTGACCTGACCACCATCCCCGCCAGGGATGGGGATGTCCTTGGCTGCTTCCTTTGTGAAAAGCTAGGCACCTGGGTTGTCTCCAGGGTATAATAAAACCAAAATGTGTTCTGTGGCGGTTTGTTGGACTCAGGCGGCAACCTCTGAAATCTTGGTTTCTGTAGTTGGTACTACCAGAAAAAAAAATTTAAATTTAACCTTGAAGGTTTATGACTCTGGACAGGGAGCAGTCACACTGCTAAGACCTCAGATTTATAAACATAACAGTTTTTTCACGTCTTGAGATATTGGAAAATTCTACAAGTATAAGATTTCGAAGTGAGTGTAAATGACTAAGTTAATAACACTTAATCGGTAAAATTCTATGCAAATTATTTACGTTTTAATCATCTATAAAACAAACCATGTCTACCTATTTCGCAGGGATTTACTAATTGATATTAGTTTAATTAACAGTGTTACATTCATTATTCCATTTTACAATTTTACAATCAATATAACCTAATCGAGACTCGAACTGAGCTTATATTAACCAGGTCTTTCCCATGATTGTATATTATTTATTTCATTTTAGAAAAGTTGTTAGAGTGCTCACTTCCAGAACTTTACTCTCTCTTCCTCTCTGTGGTGGAGACAAATTAAGTACTTTTGTCTCAAATGTCTCTGGGGAGAAAATATTTTTCTTACCAAAACAAGTTCACTTTTAATAAGGAATAGGTTCAATAAACATACAAAAGGGATTCATTTTACATCATATTTATTTTAAAAATATATACAGACATATTTTTTCATTATTATTTCGTCAGATGAAGTATACCATGTTTCAGAACATATTTAAGCAAGACTTTTTTTGTGCACAACATATACAAATTATACACTTGTTTTAAATTATTTAACACAATGAATCAAACAAGTATAGGATGACACAAAAAATCTTAGTACTAGCAAGTATAACTTGCTCCAAACATTTCCATATGAAACAAAAACCAAGCAAATTCACAATATATTTACAACATTTTCAAGTGACAAATTATAAAGCCATAAACAAATATAGGATGTCACACAATTATTTATTTCCGAAAAAAACTAAATGGTTTACTCCAATGCTAATAACTTGCTGATATTCAATTTACATTTGGATTTCTGTATACACGAGCATGTGATTTTGTTGTATTATTGATCCATCTTTAAGAAATATTGGATTACATAAGATCAAATACTTTTTGTATTAAATTTCACTCATCCTAGATAATGCCATATGACTCGAATCATATCCACAGGTGATTTGGGAGGAGAATCGCCGTAGTCTGTTTCACCCCAGTCAGACGTACTTGCCCAAGTTAGCATTAACTTTGAGTTTTCCTCTTCAGAGGAGAATGTCGAATTAGAACCGTATGTTTTGCACAATTGTTTGAATGACGGGCAATTTTATTCTTTTTGAATATCTATTACTTTCCCATTATACACACTTTTGAAAATGCATTTTAGCTCAACTCCACAATCATATATTTTATAATTATTTAGTCAATATTTGCAAATATTTTTAATATTCTCATACTCTATGCATCCATTCTCCCATTTTAAACCATGGTGATGCTATGTAACCCATCTATTAGTTTCCTTGTATTTGGAAGATAGATCTTTCCGGTCAAACAGTGATTTGAAGCTGAATATTGTTATATGTTCTTTCATATCAGTAATATAACTAATTCTTTAATGATAATTTTTTTTCTGCAGATTGAAATCCTTGCACACTGCAAAACATCTCGTCGTATCGTGGTTTGTTGTCTACTGACTCCATTAATTATTTTCACCAGCTTATCTTTTACATTATAAATTTATAATCTATCGTGAATTATAAGAGTGCAAGCTTGCATATTTGCTAGAATTGGTGTATTTGCAATAATTTGCATTTGTGAATCAATCATGCTGATTGCAATTGTCCATCCTGTTTGCTTACATCAAACAAAAATATTGCTCCTCTACTTTTAAATGTTTTGGGTTCTAGGATCGGTGAACAGTTTTTGTTATAATATGTTTCCTAAAACCTTGTATACATATCATACGAAATAAGGAATTCCCCATTGGTAAAGTTCATATTTTAATTTATATAGGGGTAAGCTCGGCTGTTTAGATACAGTTGAATATTTTTCATATCACAGTTATCGAATATTGATCTATCTGCTTTTAAATAGTTTTGTCGATTTGCTTGACAACAAATGACAACATATCTCTGTTTTTCCTATGAAAAGCTTGTTTTCACACTGCACACTATTTTTTGGGCTAATGATAGAGTTGGAAATGTCTCCAAAACCCACAATCTGAATTCAATATCTAGATTCTTCGCTTTTTCGATAAATTTTAAAAACTTTACAAATTTGCGATTGTTAATTTCAATACGCATCATCAACTATCCCACACTGCTTAATTCAAATGTTACACCTTCCTTGTTATTAGCTGTATTGTATATAGCATTCAAATGCACATTGCCGAATAAAATAACTGATTCTTGTTTAGCATTTAATATGACGTGTCTAGTCTTCAGCAAAGCCCAAAACCATACTTAATGGTATAACAACTTTGTATTTTCCACCTAAGTTTATTTGTAGTGAGTAATCACTAGCATTGCTCCATCCAGCCATAAGCCCTGTATAAAGTTTGTTTACAGTTTCCAAGAGATAGTTCTTTGTCGTCGAAGTAATTCCCTCTTCTCCTGTTCGATCGATTTCCACACTATTTGGCTGATATGCAATTCTGTCGATTAAACTAAGTATTCCATCTCTTACTATTTTTGTAGTTGCTGGATTACTTGCAACGTCTGTATTTTTAGTTGTTCCACCAAACCTTAAACTTAATTTCGACAGTAACATGTAAATATCAGGATTTTGTATTGAAATCCTTATTTCTGATGGAAACGTGTACGGACCTGCTCGGAATGGTTCTTACACATGTATTTCCATATTGGTGATTGCGTTTTCATAGCTGATAGGTCCTTTAATATTAGGTATGTCTTCCATTTATATTGACTGTATATCCTAATTCTTTTAAATACAATTTGTTGCCTCGTGTTAACTTCATGAGTAACTTATTTGAAGTGAACATTTTATGTTGATGTTTACATCTTTTTATACTTTCTTTCATATAAATACCTCCTTTAAACCCCAATTTCTTAAAATAACTGCCTACTTTACACCCCACTTAACTCTTATACACAATACCCATTATGATTGTAATGTGCAACAGAATGCAGCTGTTTATATAGCTTTTTTTAATGTACACGAACAGTAATTTCTTTGTTTCTAAAATCAAAAAAGTTTACTGACTTGATCGACAATTGTAACAACTATTTCATCAACATGATTCACTATTACTGGAAGATATATCAATGCATTAGGTTTTTCAATTATTTTATACCCTGAAGCCATAGCACATGTGAATTCATGCATTGTATTTGTTGGGTTTCCACTTAAATATGAACCACCTACAATATTAACATTTATGCAACATACATTTACCGATAATATATTAACCTGTTTCGAAGATTCATGTAATTGATTAGCTGGATATTAACTCTCTTCATAATCCAACATATTTGCAATTGACTTGTCTTCCGAGAAATTGTTATCGACGTACCTATACAATGCACTAGTTTATGTATTCGGATTTCCGCATAATTGGAAATGTACATCTTCAGATAATGCAGCTTTAATGGATGTTTCAAGGTCATCCAACTCATACGATCCTACTGGTATCACAATCTTGTAGATTTTTCACCAATATTAGCCATAAATAATTGGTTATACATATCAGTGTTTGGTATGCTGTTGTAAGTAACAGATTCTATTACTTATTTGCCATTCTCCATGTAACTTCAATGCAGGGAAATATACTCTGCACAA
Source organism: Dryococelus australis (assembly GCA_029891345.1). NCBI lineage: Eukaryota > Metazoa > Arthropoda > Insecta > Phasmatodea > Phasmatidae > Dryococelus > Dryococelus australis. Next base: position 66,978,655 of record CM057004.1, on the reverse strand, counting down.
TTGCGACGAATTTCCACTTAATATCAAGATAATTTACATATTAGTAATGTTTTACTATTACAATTACTTATATACTGTATGTATAGCCAAAAATTAAACATAAAAGTCTGCAATTGATTGTAATTGGTAGTTGCTCGTTTTTTAATTATACCTTAATTGCATGTTTTTAAATAATTACATATTTCAATTGGAGGACATAAGTCATCGAAACTGTTGTAAAACTATGATTTAAGTTTTTAATTCATGCAATCCATATCATTGCTTCATTTTGTTTCCAAACATAATTAACAATCATACATTCACAAAGATTTGGTTTCTTTGGTAAATCGTCTCTCTTATACACACCTCAGAAATAGGGAATATGCAGTTTCTTTTCAAATACATTAAAATCTTTGTTTGTTAATGCACATTTTGGAAGACTATTTAGAACTTTATGCATTTTTTTTTACATGTTTGGGGGTTTTTGTCGTCCAATTTTTTAGTGTTTCAAATACATTCCTTTACCTCCTTTCTTTGTGTTTTGTTTGAATTTGCTTTTAATTCCATACCTCTCTTCACCTTTACGTGCATAACTTTATCAACAATCCAAGCTCCAAGCTTTTCACCTGTAGATGTAGATGGATTCTGCCTTATATTCAAATTTATTAATCAATGTATCTAATACACCATGTCCTTTTTTGATATGTTTAGTATGAGCCATTGTTTTCAACTTAATGTGAACCTATATATATATATATATATAGACCTGCTTTTATAGTTTTATGTTAGTATGTTATATAATACTGTGTAATTGTGTAGAAATGAAGGTTATATAACAAAGTGTACATCTACTGGTAATTGTAAATACAAAAGAAAATGCAATTCATGTTGAAAAATGTGTGTTATGATGTTGCTGTTGGAGCATCCGAATGGACTTAAATTTGAAACCATATATGTATTTTCTAAAACAATACAACAAGAGTAATATCAACGATTAGCAACCATTTTGTCATTAATTGAAGGAATATTATTTTTCCCTTTTACAAATAAAGAAGATACAGTACCTCCGAATGACGCATTACCAAATTCCATATTTATTTTTGAGGATGTTTGGTGTGAACCACAGGGTGAAATACAGTAATATTTCAGTTTTTGTCGACATTGAAATGCTGATTGTTTTTTATATATTGCAAAGTTATGCACAAATACCAAAACATAATTTATGCAACAATGCAAATATGGTAATTGCAATTTAAAAGGGATCATTTAAATCTGCAGCCTATTTCCAGTGATCATGTTTTAGCCCATATGCAATTTACAATGTTTAAAGATGTGTGTTTTTACTGTTGGAAATAATAATGTGTTTTTTTGGTGATTATACCAACTCTGCCCCTGTATAAAGGCAGATACAGTTTTGGTTTTTAAAGTTTATTACTTCCAAGCTAAGAACAATGAGTATTTCAAAGTTTGGACATAGTGGGTTATAAAACAAAATCATTACAATAGTTGTTTTATAAAATTGCCATGGGAATTGTGATTTGAATGGACATATTATGTTATATGTGTGTGGCTGTGAACAATAGTGATGTGGCAAATAAACATTATGTGGAAGACTTAAACACTATTACACTAAGCATGTTTAAATCACAATCAAATAATATTCATGAGAAATTAATAAAGTTTGTTGATTTGAATGATAATGTTTATAAAAACACGAGTGTAATTGCTAACATTTTTAATAATATTAGTACTGATTTGCAGAGTAATGAATATAGATTAGAAGATCATTTAAATGGATTCAGTAAGAATTTTAGCGATATGACAAACATAGTTTTTTCAACACAACTTACAAAATGCAACAAAATTTAAGAACTATAATTAATGAAGTGGTAAGCACTACTATTACAAAATAAATAGACACATGAATGGAATAATTAATGCAATATATAAGAGATAAATTTATTAATAAGGATTTGGTTTAGTTCCGCAAACAGGTTTGAGAAAAAAAAATAATGATTTGGAAACATGAATCAATTATTTTATAAATTATTTGAATGCTAAAACTTTACAAAAATTTGATGTTGTTTTAAGTAAAGTTAAAAAGATTGAAAAAGCCCAAAGTAATCGACATACTACATCAGTTAGAAAAGCAATGACTTAATTAATATATAATGTATATATAATCAATGTTGGTGTCTACTTCGGAATCACACAAAGTTATATCTGCTGTGAAGGAAGAATATTTACAAGTCAAGCGAGCCCAAATAGAATGGGATATTTAAACTTGTTATGAGTAGAATGGATACATTACATTCTGTGTTGAATGAACCAATGAAACAGCTTTGGAAATTAGAATGGAAGAACCATTAACAAAGAAGAGTAAAAAAGCAACCCCTTTCTTAGTTAACACGACATTATTTAGCTTTAAAACAATCTTCATTTACATGTGATACGACATTTGGTGTTTATTGAAATCATAACGTCTGATTCCTGGGAGATTCGGTGATTATGTGTTTGCCTGACAGTAAAATTAAAATAGGTGATTACATAACTGATATGAGTCAAGGATTGTTTGAGGTATTGTTGATTAATTTTCCAAATGGTTATGCTGATATTAATTTAAATAAATATAATGAATTTGTTCATTGAACGAATGCTACCATTCGTTCAGGAGATGAAAATCACCTGAAAATACATTGAATAGGAGATATAGTCTGAAGTAGAATATATAAAGATGAAATTGACAACTGCTTTTCACCTGTATATTGGAATAATCCTAATGAATTGGTCGATATATTAAAACTTATCATCGCTTTGAGAGAGTCTGGGAATAATCCACATACAAACGAAATTGTTTCTATTATTGAAGAGTTGAAAGAAGTATGTTATATTACCAATGGAGATTAAGATTACTCAAGAGCTTCCCGTTCCTGCAAGGATAAAATATCCTAGAAGAAGAGTGATAACTCATGGTTTAAATGATCTTTTTCAAGCAGATATGTGTAAAATGGCATTGCTTTCCACATACAATAAGGGATATAAGTATATTTTAACTGTAATAGATGTTTTATTCGAAATATGGATGGAGTAAACAAAACTGGGAAACAGGTTAGCAATGCAATGAAGATCGTTCTGAAAGAGAGAACCCCAATACACTCCAAACCGACAAAGGATCTGAATTGTCTTCTGCACTGTTACGGAAATTAATGACCGAATATGGTACTAATAACTGCACAATGTATTTGGAGCTTAAAGCCAGTGTTGTGGAACATTACAACAAATCAATTAAACAGTTAATTTATGAATATTTTACATCAGGAGGGATTTACGAATGGGTTGACGTTTTGCCTGAAATAGTTAAATGTTATGATTATAGATATCATAGAACTACCAAGATGGCTCCTAGAAAAGTTACACATAATATCTTAATGAAAAATATTTATTATAATGTTATGATCATCGACAAAAGAGGACCAAAGTTCAAATTTGGGGGATTTGGAAGTATCTCGAAGCAGAAAGGAATGTTTGAGAAAAATATTATGGTGAATTGGTCTTTTGAAATATTTAGAATTATTTCAATTAGACAAACAGATCCCAGACTGTATTGCCTAGAAACATACGATGGAGAGCCAATAAAAGGAGGATTTTACAACATGAATTGCAGAATTTACTTCTCCAAATGAATATTTTGTTTATAAAATCATTAAATGGAAAAAAGATATGTCCATTGTTCGATGGAGGGGTTTCTCAAAAGCACACGATTTGTGGGTTAAGAATCAAGACCTTAAAATATTGGAATATAATGTTTGAAAATTTATGATACTAAATAAAAGATATTTAACTAATATTTGATGTGTTTTTTTTTTTCATTTAAAAACCTCTGGTTGGGGATTGGATGTTCAATTTATTGTGTAATCAATTACCCCGTTGACTGGATTAGCATTTGAGCAATAATCCAGTGTGATTAAATCCTTTTAATTGTGACATCATTCACATTAGGTGATAATCCATTACATTTGATAGGTAATTCAATTGGTATCTGTGATAGAAGCATTTAATTTTAAATTCGCATTTAGGGATTAATTTGTTGTGTTTGGTACTGTTGTAATTCATTGTATTTGGGTGGTATTCCGTTGCATTTGATTCCTTTTAAATGTGACATAATTGATTGTTTTTGATGTTATATATCTTGGAATTGGGATGAAATTTCGTAAAATTTTACAGCTTAAAGGCGTTTTGATACACGATTCCATTTTAATGGTATTTTGAATGGATTTGTAATGTGATATATTTCTTAGAACTTGGATAATATTTCCCAGAATTCGTTTCTCAGATTAGATTTCTATGGTATTTCGAGTTTTTTTTAATTAATTGTGGTGTAATTAATCGTTTTTAATTCAATAATGTTAGAGTGATGATTAGTTTATCAGAATACATTTCTATGTTTCATAATTGTTTGTGCTTGGTTATATTTATTTGCGTGTAATGATACAGTTCTTCGAAAATAGTTAGTGTTAAGAGAGCAAAATAACATTCCCAATAATAAAACTTTTTATAAGATAATCGTTTTTAAATTTCTCTACTTTAAAATTTTATAAAAAAAAATTTATGGTGTCAACAATTTTTATGGTGTGCACTTCTTTGATGGTGTAAAATTCAAAAATTTTAAAAAAGTGCATATAAGAAGCAATTTTTTTCTCTCACAAATATGATGTTTTAATTGAGCTTAAACTGATATGTAATATCGTAAACACAGTTTGCTTGCTCCAAACGTAAAGGCAGACTAGGCGAGCTAGGACAAGGAAATTCTTTGTGTGAAGTGTAGACGAGCTGCAGTCAGGGCCTTTTGCATCGTGGAGTTAAGTTTGTGTGTGGGATGCAGGAAGTTCTTGCTGTCGTGCATGCGTGGAGGCGATAATCAGGCTCTGTGCGTGAAGGGAAGGTTGTCGGGCGGATAGAAGCATGTGGTTTCAAAAGTGGCACGTGCCATGGGTAGTGACAGTTTAGTGAACCATTCCGATGCCTGCTCCGTGCTGTGTACATCTCCCACCTGCTCGTGACTCAAACTCCCAGCCCGCATGCTCTAAACTTTCGTTCACTGCGTATTCTGCTACAACTTGGTGTGCGGGTCACCCTCATCGGCCCTTGAGACCTAAATTTTGCTTGCTCCCCAATCACCTTCAATTCTCAACTATCTGTTACCTGGTATTGTCCACAAGGTTTTAGAATATTTCGTCTCCTTATCTTTTGTAAAAACACATCGCTGTAGTCGACTGCCTTTCCCAAATAAATTTGTATGTAATTGTTACTTAACATAGAATAATAAACTTTAGCAAGATTATATTATATTTTCCTATATGATAGTACTGTCTAAAAATTCTGGGCTAGATAACACTACACATGAAATACATATATTTGTCTGCTAGTCAAATAAATATGTGTCATGTTTCAATAGCTGTAAAAAACATTGTTTTTAATGAGTGAATCAAATATGTCTTGTATTTCTGTGAGATTTTTTTTCAAATTGTAGTTTGTTTGACTCAAATATACACTAATTGTTGGAATGTTAAATCCAGGGATTATCTCAGGGATCGAAGAAACTTTATTTCAGGGATATAAAATATCGCAGGGAGTTATGAATTTTTTTAATTCGCTGGGAATACACCAGGCTCTTGCGTGACCTTGGATTGGTAGCGAGGGCTGGCTGTGTGGACAGGCAGTTCTCAAGATATTCTAAAAAATGTGTTCCAGGCTGGGGATGCATGGCCTTGGGAAAAGAAACTGTCTTTTCGGGTAAAGACAGCTTATGAAGTAGGGGTGGGAAGGATGGTATGGGTTCTTGATCTCGGGGCACATCCCTATCATGAGGGGTGGAGGGTACGGGATTCCTTCAGGCAAGCGGGGGCGATGTGAAGCTCTCTTGCCAGTCGTTGCCATCTTGCCTTGGTGCCGAAAAATTGACAATCGGGGAAGACAGGTGAATGTCCCCCAGGACATGTCGCTGTGGCGAGGGGTGGAGGTGGGAATGGGGATACAGGGAGCTCAGGAGTGATGCGGCAGTATCTATCCATTCATCGCGATCTTGCCTCAGTGCCAAAAAATCGACAATCGAGGGCAGAGGGATGAGTAACCCCAGGACACATCGCTCTGGCGATGGGAGGGGTGGTTGGCCTTGTGCAGAGCGACACGGATGTTTGTCGAGGGCTTCCGCCATCTTAGTACTTCGCCAATCCTCATGCTGCTTAGATGCAACACTAGATCTCTCGACCTCGCCGGGCTTCGGGGTGTGGTAGCTGCCATTAACATTTTATAATGACACATTTTAATATAAAACTATAACTATAAATATAAATTTTTTGTAATAGTTTTATCATGTAAACCCCATTTCTGTGTTTGGTAGACAAAACTTGGTATGATTTTCAACTCGTGTTTGTGTTAACAAGTGCACACTATTTACCAGACTTCACGGAAAATTTTTTGTAGATGTAAATTATTTTTTAAATAATTCACTTTTAAACATGTAGGACGAATCAAATCATTAATAGTAGCTTGGTAGGGAAAAGGTTCTATCAGTAGTAAATTTCAACTCAGTTGCCTTTAAGATGCCAGCTGCACTACATGTATGTAATCAGGCTCACCTCATAAGAAACACTCATTCATCGAGTGACCTCCGAGGTGGATGGTTGTGTTGTCAGGGAGCTCCTGGAGCCATTTCATTGTGTGTTTTTTTTTTGGAAACATTCATTTTGTTTAGAATTTCAGATTTGAAGTCTATAATCAAACAAGTGCTTGACTGAGCTCACAGTCAGACAGATGAGTTTTTGGAAAGGTGCAATTTTATTACCCGTGTTAATCAATTAATTTCTTTTACATGTGGATTACATTTCTAAAGTTCATACTTGCCAGTCTCACAGGCAGACGGGCATGTAAGGTATGTGCTAGAGGCATCATATATATCTTGTTCGTTTAATTTATAGGGACATTTTGTTTTAGATTGTTAATTCCATACTCACATAGTTGTGTTATACTTCTCTCATGTAAATTATATTACTACCATACAGCTCAGAATTGCACTTACTATTCACATGGTCGTTTGAAATTTGCGATTCAATGTGTGTAATTTATTCATGTGTAGAACACTCTGAAATTATTTTTTCTCTCGTGTCTAACATTTAATTACATTCTGAAACACTCGTCGTCTATTTAATCGTTTGTCATTACGAACATGTAAATCACATCTTTCTAAGTCGCTTATCTCCCACCAACTTTTACGAGCAATATCCCTCAAAAACATGGAATTTACACTTAGGCCACTCTTAGAAATCGTTTAAACACTCTGAAATTTTTTGTGTGTTAAATATATTCGTAAAAATCGCCTATCTACCACCAATATCCCTACCAATACATCAAAATTAGAAAAAATAGGAAATATGACCCTTAGCACACTCTTGCACTCAGCTCAACATCTGTATAACACATTGTAACCCACCATGCTGATCAGTCGCTTCTAGGACACCTCAGAGTCAACATCGTACAGAGCTCCTGCTACCCCCTGACGAAAAGAAAGAAAAAAGGACAACAAAAATAAATAAAATTAACCGTTTCATGCCATTTAATGCTTTGAATAAATTTAACCCTTTCATTGCATTTAACCCGTTCCATTTAATTAACCCTTTTTGATTAACCCTTTCGATTTTTATCAAATTAAGAGTGGATTAAGGACTAATCCGATCAATAAAATCATTAATCCATCAATTAATCCCAATCAATCCCCATTGTTTCAGAATCGGCACTCCCCTACTAATGATTATAATAATACAACATTTTTGTGCAAACTATTGAACTTAAATTCTGGCCAGATTTCCTTGATAATCATTGTTACAATACATATGTTATAATTACGTTTATCAATATTTAACTACAATTAATTTATAACCTACTTTTACACACGTACACACTAGTATGTATTTTACTAAATTTTGACAATCTTTAACGAAATATGTAAATACGGCGAATGTTGTTACATATGCACTGCACATTTAAATGCGAGAATACATCAGAATACTGCGAAAAATTTATCTTCATTTATTACGGTTTTTTCTGTGATTCATTAAGTACTCCCTTCGAATTTCATGGCTCGCGCTGTTAAGTCAGGTGGCTCACTTTGTCACTTCGCTGTCAGTAATCTTTGTTTCGTTTTAATCTGCCGGCAAGCGGGTCCGTGAGAGGGGCGTGCCACACAGTTTAGTCAAAATGGAGCGGTCTTGCCGTCAGGCTGCGCCTCATTAATTTTTACCTTTCACACAGCGAGCCCCTTCTTTTAGGTGGCGTATCAAAACCACACTAACCCAACGACTTGCCAAAGTTTTTGTACCTTGCGTTTCTGGGCGTAACTGAGCCCTGCTGGATGGTCGTCTTCTCTCTCTCTCTCTCTCTCTCTCTCTCTCTCTCTCTTCTCTCTCTCTCTCTCTCTCTCTCTCTCTCTCTCCTCTCTCTCTCGCGCCCCTCTCAACAACTCTCTCCCTTCTTTCTCTTACTCTCGATCTATCCTTTCTCCTTCTTCTCTCTCCCCCTTTCTTCCTTCATCTTTTCTTTCTCTCTTGGGGCCGCGGTGGCCGAGCGGTTATCCCTATCGCCTCTCACCGAGGCGAACCGGGCTCAGTCCCCGGCCGGGTCACAGGATTTTCGCATGTGCTAATCGTGCCGGACAATGTCGTTGGTCGGCGGGTTTTCGGGGATCTCCCGTTTTCTCCCGTCCCTTCATTCCGGTGCTGCTCCATACTCACCTCAATCGCCCTCATCGGCTCTCAAGACCTCGCTGTTAAGAGCCGCCCAAATCTCTTCACTCACTCTTTCCCCCTCTTACTCTCTTTCCATTTCAAGACGCATCAACTTTGAATAATTGAATTTTATTATAGCACACGTTTCTTGCTCTTGCTTTGCTTCATTTTCATGTTCCACACAATTATAGACTATTCACGGTAAAATGAGCACTTTTTGAAACCCTTTAATTTAGAATGATTGTCAATAAATATATTTTATTGTAGCTTTTGATGTTAACTTCCGAGTACGGAGAAATATATACATTGTGTTTATTACTTACATGGCAATATTTATTTCAAAAGTTTGTTGGAATATAAAAAATGGCTGATAGTAAAAAATTACTAGGGCCTCAAAAGTACTCAATTTACCGTGAACAGACTAAACCATGCGTGTCTAGTCGCAGGTAGAGTATTTGGCTCGCAATTGAGAAGTCACAGGTTCGATCCTGGCCAGCTTTAATGGAATAATATTACCCCAAGCGAGTTTCAATACTCAACTCTGGCGAAAGCAACCTTCCCAACTCCTTACACGTTAGCTTATGTACCTTAATAACTTCAGTGCATAGAAGGAAATAGTTATATGTTAACCTTACCACTGTCACCACAACTATCCCTGTTTACTGGAACCTCGTTGACCGAGTGGTTAGCACGCCTGCCTTTCACTGTGGCGATCTGGGTCTGATGCTCCGCGGGTCCGAAAAGTAACGTAGGCCTACGTTGCCTGTGCCCCTTGGGCATTTTCGGGGATCTCCCATTTAACTCACGACAAGTGCAGTTAGTCACTTCTACATCTACATTGTAGGGCTTCGTTTCATGTCATACCTAAAAAATGACAGCAGTCAAAGACCCACCAAATAATACTGTCATTTCGATAGCTTCAGTTCTACCCTTGGATCTACACGTTAAAGGCTTCTATTCAGGAGCGTAACCTGAAAATTTTGGCAAGGCATGCAACACTAAACTTACTTTGGCACTTCGCTTTGTACAGAGGAATTACATATTAATAAATAATAAAGTAAAAATAAAAGGTTGCTCGAAATGTCTTTAAGTTCTTTAGTACCGTTTTCCTCTCACTCTTACATTCATCTGGGTTGCTTTGAGCTCAAAAGCTTCTCCATATTTAGATAATACCCTCACGTAGGTGTAAGTAAAGTGTAAGAGATTTGTACACTATCAATCCTGAAGAAAATTGAAGTACTGAAGTAATATAATAATATATCAATCACCACACTCAAATACGTTGATACATATCACTAAGCATAATTAAACCCTAAATAAAATCTTAAATTACACTTTAAATTAATAAATATCATATACGAGATACTTCAGCATGTAAGATGAAGAAAATTAAAAAAACTTAATTCCTAGAGTAACATGTAGTGTTGCTGTAGGCATTAGTTAAAAAAGTATTGTAGCCAATTAATTAAAGAAAACCATTTTAGTTTTCCAAATGAGAGAAAGCAAAAACTTAAATTAAGGTGTCAAATAGCGAGATTAACTGGTTAAATCAAATAATTTTAAATTTGGAGTTGAAAAATTAAACATTATTTTAAACACCCAAAATTCACAAAACAATTCAATTCGCTAGTAGCAAACCACTTAATTAGGGCTAAGGCTAAATTATATTTATTCTTATTAACAAGAATAATTTAAAATCTGTTAAAAATGTTAATATTTGCCTGTCTGAAAACGTAATTAAATAGTAATTTTAAATTATTTCTAAATGCTCATAAAATATCATTTACTTTTAACTTTATGTTTTCAAGAATTATTTCCACTGTAACATTTCCCATTGCCAGAAACCGTTTATTAAATAAACTTATTACAATGTCACTTTAACAGTCACCATTCATCTTGCAAAACTACCGCTTAAAATACTAATTCAAATGTAACAGTAGAACACGCAAACAATCAATAACTAAAAATTGAATATAAAGATACAAACTCGCTCGCTAGCACACTGAATACAATGTCACCTTGTGCATGCGTCTGCAACATTTCGCGCAAGCTTGCTGTGACGTCACGCCAGCTGAACGAATGTTGAGAATACCACAGCGCTATGCCTCGGCGTTTTAGGGAACTATTACGATCGATTATAGAAACACGCACTGCGCGCGCCTCCCCTCATCGCCTTGCCGCGAATTTTTTAGTAACTATTAGCCTGAGGCGTGCAACCCAGTCTCATGTGTAGCGAGGAAACGAATATTTATTTTCAATTGAAAGAAAAATAGGAAGTGTATGGTTAATAAATATGTTCGTGTTTGAATTTTATTAAAGCATGCACTGCATGCATTGCATTCGTGGAGAATACGACCCTGCTTCTAGCTTGGATTACTGTTAATGATAAGTAAATTCGTATTAAATAAGCATAACAGTATAATTTGATTCGTCTTGATAATTGTGTCGTGTAGTAATCGTGCCGTGTCGTAATCAGGCCAGAAATTTCGTCCACACCTTTTTTTTTCGCAAAAAAAATTAAACTTCAGCTTTCAAGTCGGTAACCGCGTGGGTTGATTTAACCCACACGCGTTAAGCAACAGTGGAACTTAGGTTGGCATTAACCTATAGAACGTGTTTTTCTCTCAGAGCTGTCATCGGCTGACGTGACTTTATCTACAGTTGTAAAAACACGGTGCTGTTTACTTTCTTCACTCCCTTGCAGTTTCGCTCCCTATCTCCCTTCATTTTCGGTCGCGTTTATACCCTTTCTCCCTCGTATTGTTCGTGTACGTCGAGCCCCAATCGCGGGGGATAATCGTGGCCCCTCCCGCGCAGTTTCGTTCCTGACTTTGACCCGATTGCCCGCGGTTCAGTTGTTTACACCGCCCTGGAAGTTCCCTTCTTTCCCTTCCTGTCGCTGGCGCTTTGTATGTAAGGGCTCACACGTGACCCCACTGTGCAAAGGCCCGCTCTCCCCCTGGCCGTTTTGATCGAATCGCCAACTTCTTTCAGCCTCAAGATTGCGAACTTGACCTCTAGTTTCGCACTGAAAGGAGTTGCACTGAGAAAAAAATACGGCTGTAAGAACCATCCAGATTGTTAAAATCGGGGCAATAATCCTATGGGTGGTAGGTAGCAACTAAATATTAACATGAATAGTAACACCGACAGAACTGCTTGTTGTATCCTTGTCTGTGGCTGTACTTTCTACCATACATACGGTTGCTTCAGCAGAACAGTTCATTCGTACCATAGGCCTTTCACGGTAAAGTGAGAACTTTTGAGGCCCTAGTTACTTTTTTATTTCAGTCATATTTTATCCCTTAACTACCTTTTTAAATAAATACTGCCATGTAAGTAATAAACACAGTGTGTAGATTCCATCGCTTTCGGAAGTTAACTTCTAAGGCTACAATAAAATACATTTATTGACTATTATTCCAAATGACAGGGCTTTCAAAAAAGCTCACTTTACCGCGAATAGCCTATACAAAATATATACTACCACCAACAGCACAACTTCAATAACATTCTGTCTCTGCTACCCTCAGACGTGATCACGCCATAACTGTCCAACATTATTTGACCAAACTTATTGGAAGCTGTTCGACGGAAAAAAAAAAACTAGACGATGTGACAGGGGTTTAACCGCAGAGCAGTTGAGAATACAGAAGAGAAAATGTCTCTCGTACCACGGACTCCAGCCGCACACGCCAGCAAGATGGCGTCACTGACCAGCAACGCTCGCGCTGTTGCGTCAGCGCGCGGAGACCCGCGTAGCTCTTCCGCCGTGACATTGCAGTTCTTGTACACATTTAGTGGTATAACCGTGAGACGTATAACCCGTTAAACTCTGTTCACAATAAAGTGAGTACTTTTGAAATCAACGTTAGAAAAATGTCACTGGCCTTGTCGGCATATAGTTTCAACAGCCGCAGTGGGTGGGTGACACGCGACCAGTAAAGTTGGTAACGAAGGATGTAAAGTAGTTCCATATCTTAACATCGAATAAAAAATTGTTAGGTAATAATTTTGTGATAACTTAAATTATTTATTTTCCTTTCTGCCTTTTTAATGCATAGGAATGTAAAAATGAGCAGATTTTTTAAATATTTACTCTGCTAATAATTTTACAGTTTCACTTGACCGATGCATGATTAAAGTGCTGAGGTCCGTGGCAATGTTAATTTTACATAAGGCGGATTAATACACAACGTGCATACCAGTAGATATTAAGCAGGGCTTTCAAAAGTGCTCCTTTTACCGTGAACAGGCTATAGGCAACAACAACCTCAATGTTGACAGTACCGGAGCCCCGATAAATTAATCCCCTACCCCCTCCTAGGGTGCGGAGGCCGCGGTGTTATAGTGGGCAGACTACTCGCCTCCTAGCAAGTCGAACCGGGTTCGATTCCCGGCGAGATCGCTCCCCGGATTTCCGGATGTAGGAACCGTGCCGAACGATGCCTCTGGTCGGCGGGTTTCCTCGGGGATATCCCGTGTCCTCTGCACTTGCATTGCGGCGCTGCTCCATACTCACACCGCCTCGCAAATCTCCCCACTCCACCCCCAAGGCGCGTGATTGAAGGGGGAACTTTATGATATGATTACGACTTATCGAGTAAAATCGATCCAGCTTGTGGATGAATATGAACACCTTCAAGCCACAGAGAAAAGTGGTTGTCAAAAAAAATTTCACCTTTTTCCCAGAAAAAAAGGCTATTACAGTGAACTTCATAAAAAAACAATAGAGGACGACTTTTAAATATTATTAGTGTGAGAACGACAAAATGCTTATTTCATTCTTTGTCGTTAATGGTTTTTAATTTCATTTAGTCCAGGAAGGACTCAGTGTGGCAATACATCGAAAGTATGGCAAATGTGTTGACATAAAATAGTTTAATAAATGCATATGAATGCTAATGATTGTAATTAATATCCAAGCTACGTAAAGTGTGTCATCCCATATAAATTAAATTTACGTATATGAGGACCGTATATAAATCTGCATCATTATTGAGGGTGGTCGACTGTTTACTTCCCCAGGATAACAAAATACTTAGTAGGAGCGGGTCTAGATTAATGGCTGACTGGAGGAGGAACCGTTGAGGGTGGGTGGGGGGGGGGGGGTTGTTAATTTTCCCAAGGTGCGTTACTAGATTTTCGATTCGTATGGGTTAAAGAGGGGTGGCGGTATTTTATCACAATTTTAGGAAACGATATTAAATTAATCAAATAAAGAAGTATTTCAAGCAATTATAATATCGAATTTCAATTAACGTTCATGGCAAAGTCTCATTTCATTTGTTGGGGTGTTTTGGTGAGGGGGGCGGCTTTCCTGTATGAAGGGTCCTCAACCCTGTCATTTAGGCCGGTCCTATTCTGGAGTTCTTCTATTGTTACAATACTCCAGAGGGGTGTATAAGAGCTCGTGAGGGATGGAGGACTTAATAAAAATAAAAGAATTAAATTTGATTTTCAACTTATTCTTACAATCCTTATTTGCAGCATGAATCTATCTATCTCCTATATTGCTCTTTTTATTTCACAATGAGCGTAGTATTTAATGTTTATCTCAAATTTAATCAAATCCCTTCTCAATGTCTATGCTAGATTATAACCAGTTAACTCACACTCCTCGTTAAAACATGTTCAGTCTGTCTGTTTCCATAATTTGTAATGTCTTGCACTCACACATCTAGTCCAATAGTCCAGCGTGTCGATCGCAATCTTCACTGCATCCATACTCGCAGTCGCAGATTTTCCTCCCGCGGCTCACTTCTCTGGCGACTTGATTCTTCTCGCCCATCGTCTATTACTCAAGGTGGCAATATCGCCCGAACTCTATACACTCGTCAACGCCCGACACTTTAGCCTGCCTTGTTTGTTTGTTCGTTTGTACGTTCGGGTGAAATCTTGCAAGTGAATTTTGACCCACTTCTAGGTATTAAATCGAGCTGAAACTTAGTATACATATAGAAATCCGATGACAATGCAATAATATGGTGACAGCGATCTGGTGCTGCCGCCAGGATCATCTCCTCACGAGGGAACTCCCCAACGGTTAATGGTGTGGCGAATTGAAAATCTCCACGGTAATTTGGTGTTTTTTTGCTACAGTTTTTTAAAACTCCAATTGTATGTACGTGGGTGGGTGTGTTTAGTTCAAATCTTGCAAGTCGGTTTTAAACAATTTGCCGTTATCTAATCGAGCTAAAATTATGCATACATGTGTAGTTCCGATGACAATACACTGAGGTGATCTGATGATGGATTCGGAAGTTACAAGCTTTTATGTAACTTAAACAGTATCCAGGACACTAGGAGTCATGTATTATAAATAAAAATTGGTGAAACTAAAAAGTGAAAAATAAAATAAATGTAAAAAAACTTTAAAAAATTAAACTTTTATTTATAAATATACTAAAAATAGAAAAATAATTATAGTAGTTACACAATTTGTAGAACTTGTAAGATGTGGTCGAATAGCCATAATAAACTTAACTACAAATTGATATGTTCGTATCAATTTATATTTAGTATATAAAAGCTTGGCGTAAATAGTCAATAGCCTTACGCAAGATATGTGCGTACTACGCTTGCGCAAATGAGGTATATGTTCTGTATTGCTCCAAGCTTTTATATACTATATATAAATTGATACAAACATATTAATTTGTAGTAAAGTTTATTACAGCTATTCGACAACATCTTACAAGTTCTACAAATTGTGTAATTATTATAATTATTTTTCTCTTTTTAATACATTTATAAATAAAAGCTTGGTTTTAAAAGTTTTTTTAAAGTTATTTTTATAGTATCAGCAGCCAAGATCTGGAATGTTCCCCTCTCCCTGAGTCCCGCTGAGAGAGGCAAGGGCAATCGGAACCAGAACGTTCTTCAGATAAATACAGAAATTCAATCTGCTGAAGTTCAGGGTCGTGCGAGCCGCTAGAAGGTTTATCTCGGCGCCAGACAAAAGAACACTCGGTGCTCCGCTTTTTATAATTTAAAACCCTGACAGTATTATCGCTCGCCTGTCTTTCAAACATCCCTTAGTAAGTCTCCGCCCGTTATCATATCACTACTCTGTCCTTGTGTTCCTCTCACTCGTACGAGACAGGTCAAGGAAAGCCAGTGCGTTACAGTATGGTCGCTACGACGTAACTTATAATTGAAATCTTAAATATTTTTATATAATGTGAAGGATTTAAATTTTTTATTAGCCACGTATGATATAAAAATTAATATAATACTGAAAATTTTTAGGTTTAATTTTCTACATAACACAATTAAATTCAACGCGTTATAGTTAATTTTATCAATTTGTTTTTAAAACCTTATGAAGAAGTAGAACTTCAAGCCAAATGTAATCGCTAGAAGGAATCTCTGTAAAATAACAATCGTCAAAAATACAAGAGTTAGTAGGTGAATAATTATATTGTGAAATTTAAACTAAGACTTAGTCTAACCGTAATTCAACGAGAGAAATAATTTTCCGTGAAAGGGAATGAATTTTCCTCCATGATCCCAGGGAAATTTTTGTGCGAGTAAAGGTGATTTCCCCACCTTTATTTCATTGATTCAAACCCTTACTCTCATCTCCAAGCAGCGTATACATACATGTATTACGCATTAATCCCCCTTCCCTCTTTTCTTGCCTACAGCGAAGCCGTGACGTCATTCGGTACGAACAGGAAATGTAAAGTAGTGGGGGAACCTGCTGTTCCGCCTCCGCCATCTGAGCAATTCCGATCGCCTCCACAAAGGGAGTTTCTTTTTACCCGGCAACGCGACCCGCCTGTGGCATGATAAAATTTCTCCCCGTCCCCTTCGCAGCGACCCGATACTATTGGCGTGTAATCAGAAGGGCGGTTCCCCGTTATCAGAACCGACAACGTCACCGGAACGGCGAAAACGCGCCCTTCCCTCTTTTCCCTCTCTCGTAGGGGTCGTTTGAAGGGGTTGTCCGCGTTGGGGTGCCAACCCCACCCATTACGCGTGAATCACCATGTACAAGGATTCCCGCAAGTGCCCGAGTATTTCGGTTTTGCCTACGATAAAACGGTAGATCACTAGCCTAGGCCAATGTTGTACGTGCGAGAATTCCAGCACGTAAAGACGTATTTAAGGTTTTTGTGTACGGCAGAGCAGTACACCTCGTACTCATTGTACGAGAAAATATTTGGAACCTACTTCATATCGTGCTACAATTGAAATAACCACAACCATACTAATAATAATATTAACATCTGCATACCTACCTTATGTACAGTAGTGTATGCTACAACCGCGCTTAACAGTACTTTAATCTTTGTCAACACATATGGTAGCTAGTTGGCAAAATTGTATTATTCTTGTGGAAGAACTAATGCGTAACCAGTTACAATGCACTCTTAAAATTATTCACGTCAAATCAACGTACGTAACCGGTCACGAAAACAGACGTGCATTTAACTCACTTGCTCTTATCTTGTCATGTTCATTTGTTACTTTAGCACGTGATTAACAGGGAAGAACTTGAGAGAGAGAAGATAGATAGAGAGAGAGAGAGGGTAGGCTTACAGTAGTTACCGGCAGTGTACAATTATATCAAATTTACATTTTAAGAGTTATTTGAAATTTTTGTGCGTAATTTTAACTATGTGTTATCTGCTTGTTGTAAAACTTCGAGAACATATTATTTTATCAATAAGTTGATGTCTTTTAGCAAGCGTAGTGAAAATTATGTACAAAAGTATTAAGTACATTGAAAATTTTCTATAGTCAAACATTTTCAATAATACCCCTGAAACTGAAATTATGACACGAAGATTTTCTGCATGATAGATGAAGCTGAGACTTAACATCGCGGTGTTGAGAGCCGATGAGGGTGAAACGAGCTGAGCACGGGGCGGCGCCGGAATGCAAGGGAAGATGAAGAGGTAGATACCTGAGAAAACCTGTCAAATCAGCACCGCATGCGAGAATTTGGCGAGTGACCCCGCCGGGAATCGAACCCGGTTCGCCTATGTGAGGTACGAGTAGTCTGACCGCTACACCACCGCACCCCTAAGAACTTGTGAGAATGCCAAGAATTTGATACAGGTGTAATTTCAGATGTTCAATTAAAACAGGAGAACAAGAACTAAATAAACTGCAACTGCAACAATAGTTCGCAACTCCTTACTGATGGGATGTTTACACGCAAAAATATGAGGAAAAAATCGCACATGTAATAAGTTGGCCAGCCTGAAAGTAACAACCTATTGAATGGCAAACGAAAATTTTCGGCTTTATATAGCATCTGTAGGACATGAATTTTACTATGGCAAATGTGATGGTTGTGGATATGGTCACGGTAATGGTTATTTCGAATGTGGCTCTGCTTTTTGTCACCAAATTGACATGAAGTAACGCATTTCATATCGGCGAACGAAACTGTTTATTAGAATGTAAACATCTCTTTATATTGTTCGTATGTACTAGATGCCGTAGAAAATAGCCTTCGCTGTTTCTCATTAGCTCACTGAAATAGTTAACTTGATTAGAACTTAACGTCTGCTAGTTTAAGAATGACGTACAAGGCGTTGTTGCCAACAAACTAGGCCTAATTTTTATCAAATATTTTAAAACACCCATAACATCTCACATGCTTGTAACACAGCACAGCGAAACGTATAAGCAACACACAGTACATACGTATATGCTATGCGTGGTAACGCAAATACACTTGAAACATACCTCTGAAATAACATCACTGTTCCTAACGATAAATATTCTACAGTACACACAACATTGGCATGCAGTTTCCCAATGAAGCTGGCAGTCAATGAATAAAAATAGTTCTTATCCCTTGACGGTGTATTGGAAGTTTACCGTGAACACATATAGGCTTACATTTGAATAGTTATCACGTAAATAGTTAAGATTATATTTGTTGAGTCGGTACGAGAATTAGCATGTAAGTTTTGGCAGCCCTGGGCCGCCCGCCCTTATTTTTCATTCTAGGTACGTGTGCCTGTAAACCAGTTAAAGCTTGGCTCGGGCGCAGGACGTGTTGCCTTTGTGCGCGGGCCGCGTTACATGGCGGGGGTAACGAACCGGCATGTTAACAACGTCGGCGTAGGCGGGGAGAGGCTGGAGAAAACTCCGGCTAAGGGCGAGATAGCCCCGGAGGAGGGCTGGGGCTGGGCCCGCGGGGGCGGAGTACACACTCCGCTGGTTTCAGGGCTCCAGTTATCGCGATGAATATCAAGTCCCCCGAACCTCCTCAACACACGACCAGGTCTTCTTGCTCCCGCGCTAGCAGCTGCTCGTCCTGCGTTATCAGGTTTTCTATTTCGTCGAGCAGTTGGCACTGCAGCCAGAACCCAGTATGCCGACGTCTCTACGTGCGTTGAAAGGTTCACATAAAGCAGTAAGAAATATAGATAGATTGGATTTTCACAGGAACTCCAGAATGCAAATGAATTTTATGGGAAAGGAAGGGGGTGAAAAAGGGGGGGGGGGAGGATTTAATGCCACGCAATTTCCCTTCTAATAATTTTGTTCCCCTGACTCATGTAGGGAGAACTATTTCAATGCTGGGGAAAGAGATTTCCATCGCTCAAGATTAATAATTATCGCATGATGAAATTAAGTGAAGGAGTTAATTGACAAATTTTTCTCTCCTGCGTAAGTTTGCGAGGTTGTTGTTCCAAGACGCCAGAAGGGCGCATCCAAGTTCGTGACACGAATGATGATGGCTCGTACGGCTTTACTTTTGGATTCCGAGGTTCGAATCCCGCGTAACCGATACGGTTTTTTTTTTTTTGGATGTAAAAAACTTTTTAATATGTAAGCTATTTTGCCACACCTCTTGTACCTCTATTAACCTTCTGACATAATCATGGGACTTGAACAAGCTCAATTACAAATTTTAAATCTTGCTGTGAGCTGTATTGCACGAATTTATGTGGTTTAGATATAAAAATGTTTCACTAAAGAATTATTTAAAAAGATTTTACCCAAGTCGAACTTTTAGCGAGAGCATTTCCCAAAAGTGTTAAGTCCCTGCTCATTTGGCTGTAAGGCCGGATTATTAATTGTACAAACAACTCTTCTCTAATGATTAATAATCACGTGTCTTACAACTCTAAGAGGAGAATAGAAATGAAACAATGTAAATGTGTATATACACATGAATGTATGCGTGTGTGTGCCATTATGATACATTGTCAAGTTTGTAAACTGTGTCTTAAGAAACTAAATATTCTCTTCCCACGTATCGAGAGGCGTATTTCAAACCAGCATCGGGTCCAAATGATCATCCTTTATATTTAGGCAGCCGGGGGCAACATCCTCCTCTTCACAAGTTGACTATGTACTAGGCGCTGGGACATGTGCATTTATTTGATTTCAGAAGTTAACGACTCTGCTTACCAAGCCGGCAGCCGCGAACTTCAATTGGGGAATCATTAATAAACACAATTCCTTCTCGTTGCGTCAAATTTAAAGCTAACTATTTCGAACAAAAAGTGTTATACGTGAAATGTCTTAAGAAATATTGCTCCGTTAAGAGATCTTGCCGATTGCTTTGTTTAATTTTTTTTTTTTTCAAAAATATGATATTGAAATTTACACGTAACGAAAAAGAATAAATATATTTTTAAAAATAATTTTATATAGCAATGTTTTTTTTTTTTTTTTTTTTTTTTTTTGGAGAAAGCCTCGTCAAGATGTTTTTTAGTTTGAAATAGTTATCTATAAGATTGCCGCAACGAGGAGAAATTTCGTTTAACATTGATTATCCATTTGACTTTCGCGGCTGCCGGCTTCGTAAGCATGTGCATACATGTAACTGGTAGGAAGTCACCCCCTACTTAAGTAAACAAAGCAATTTTTATTTGAGTAGATTTATTCATGTAAAGATTTTCCTGCTTAGTGTGAAGCAACTTATCCTGGTGCCAATATTCTTGCAAAATCAATTAAATGATGTAGAAAGGCAATCTATTAAGAAAAATTAGCGTGAACGCGATTGTTTACAGTCTACGAACAGTATTGTGAGTTGAGTTCAATATTTGAGAGAACTAATACAGACATGTCCAAGTCCAGGCGTAAACTCTTGAAAATGCGCTTTCTGATTGACTGCGCGCGTGATTTCTTTTCATTTGATAATGCAAAGCCTTATACCATATTTAGTTGACCATCGGCTCTTATGGTACATAAACTGGGCTGGTAAAATCATCGACGGCTTCCGTTAGAAAGGGGTATGTGAGAAAATGTGTGTTGCGAAATTTGAAAGAACGGGAAAGAACGCTTGTGACTCTATAAAGAGTTAAGGAGATAGGCGACTCGACACGAATCTATCTATGGCTTATTTTATAATGAAACAACTTGCCATACTTCTGATCAGTCTCTTGTTCAAAACCAAGGGGGGAAAACCTGCAAGAATGTTTATCTTTATTTCTTATAGGCTATTCAAGTTAAAGTGAGCACTTTTTAAGGCCCCGCTAAATTTTTCCTTTGAGGCAATTTTTATTTTGCTGCCACTTTTTAATGCAAAAGTTGCCATGTGACTAATAAAAATACATTACACTACTCTGAAAAGTTAACGTTCAAAGCTGCAATAAAACATATTTATAAGCGGTTAACGCCTGTTGGAAGGGCCTCAAATAGTGCTCGTGAATGGCCTACACCACGCTTGCCAATGAGGGTCACTAAAATAAAAATATATACCCCCGAACATCAGAACCAACGGCCGATTTAAATACACTTTCTTAATTTTGCATGACTGATCCGTCCCTTATAAAACACTTAGTAATTTAACGTTTATTTCTGGCTATTTGGAAGACCGCCATAGTGTTAGTGTAGATACTCGCTTCCCACCAAGGTGAAACCTTGTTGATTCTTGGCAGGGTCAGCAAGGCTTTCACGTACACGAGACGTCGCGGACGTTACGGGAGGCCGGTGGGTTTTCTCGGGCATTCCCGTCCCCCTCGCTTGCATTCCGTCGCTTCTCCGGCATCATCTCTTTTCACCTTCACCGGTGTTGACAATATCTAACTGTTAAGGGCTCCGCCTGCTTGGATCTTGAACTGCGTTACAGGGTGTTTGAAATCCTGGTTTTTTTTTTTTACTAAACCATAAAACGTGCTCCCAGTATGTTTACCTACGAAAAGACATCGTACCCCAGACGAGGATGGAATGGTACTTTGAAGTTACCATGTTTTCTGTAGCTATTATTTTGTAGCACTCCAATATAGTTAAAAACAGCCTTTTCAGACTGCCGTATTTAAAAATATCCTACATCAACACGAGCCAAACTATACGGTAGAAGCCTGTATTGAACTTTGCTACAGACTTTTCATCATTAAAAATGTAGTGTCACCTCTGAAAGTCCCATATGTACATTCAGCACTACGAGAACACTGCACGCCAGTTCAGAGCCCTGCTCGTAACGGCGACGGCGCTCTTGTAGAGTGTGCCAGTGTGACCCTTATAGCTCCCGCACTTCTCGACCAAAAAATCAGGAAAACCATGCAGGTAGACGGGTCCCTTAAGCGCTGATAAATACGCCTAAACATTCAACTCTTATTTTCGGCGATTTAATTTAATGATTCAAATTTAATAATAAGCGAAGAGCTGAAATCAAAATATCTACTGGTCTGGGCTTCGAACTGGGATCTCCGATATTCTGAGCCGGTTCACTTCCACGTGTGCTGTCAGCTTTAGTTCGCTGCACCTTTTCCCATTATCCACTTTAATACCTGGTGCCATCGCTAGAGCGCAGTTCGCCTAAGGCTGTTCACGATAACGTGAACACTTTAGAGATGAATCTTAGAAAAAAATTACTGCTTCTATCTGCATATATACTAACGGGCGCGCTATGTGACATGCACCCAGTAAAGTTGGTAACGATGGAGGGGAAAGTAGCTCCATATCGTAAAAGTTGAATAAAAATTGTTGGGTAACCATTTGTGATAACTTAAATAATTTACATCCCTTTCTGTTTTTTTTATGCATCGAAGTGTAACAATTAAGTTTTTTTTTATGTTTACTTTTCTTATAATTTTACAGTTCCATTGGACCGATGTATGGATAAAGTGATGAGGCCATTGCCAATGTTAATTTTACATAAGGCGGAAGAATAGACAACGTGCATACAAGTAGATCGATCCTAAGCAGGGCTTTCAAAAGTCCTCATTTTACCGTGAACACCATTTATCTGATGCGACACGACGGCCACACTTTGGCAGCCACACTGATCTTATAATAGTCTATTCACGGTTTCTTACAACTTTTCTGAAGCCTGGATGGTTCTTCCAGGATATTCCTCCGCCTCGTGCAAACAAAGCTTAACAAAATATATAAAATTACACCAGAGGTACTACGCACCGGATTCGTGCGCACCCAATGTAATATTATGTTGTATAATAAATATTTCCTACTAGGCGTTACCAACACACACATTTACTCTCTGTTTTTATTCATATTAATGGTTTTAAGAGAAATATTATGGTATATAGCAAGGATATAAGTAAAAGTTCGATTTAACTAAAAATAAGTACTTTTATGATAAAGCGTTTATAAAACACTTGCAATAGTGACATATTTAGCAAACAACGAAACACGTCATACATGGGTGATTTGTCAAATGTTTTATTCAAAATGTGTGGACAAACCGCGAATAGAGTATATCCACGCTGCACATGTCTCTCTCAACATCCTGATATCTCTCCACGAACGCTGATAAACAACTCTGAATTGCGTCGTCGTCCCGCCATACGGGGTTACGATTGTTCACATTCAGATCAGATTTCTAGCCCCCTTAATCGAAAAGGAAGTGAAATTTTCCGAGAAACTTTTCTCAAGAGTACGGGCAGTGTCTCCGTCACCGAGGCAGCTATAGGTACGGATAGGAAAATTTCGCGAGTTCAATGACATGTAGTCCACAGTCCTGTGTATACTGGAGCCTTAGGTGTCATTGGCTGCTGCCCCAGAGAGTAGGCAGTGTTACCCCGCACAGTATAGGATTCGCTACTTGTTTCCTTGCAAGTCTGCTAGAGGTGCCCAGGGCGTGTCTAATAAACTGAACTGTAAAAAAATAATGGTAATATTGCCCGACAAGTGTAAGCTAATATTCGCAAACTTGCGAGGGAAACATAGTTTTCTTACGTGTAAGGTAAAATTACCGCACTGTGGAGTAATATTCATGTACATGATGGTGAAAAATCCCATACATGGATTGGAAAATTACCTTACGAATCGTGCATCTCTTCAGCATTTCCTCAACAGCTAAGTGGAAGGACGGGTAGTAGAATCAATCTAACACACTAGTATTCACTTCCAAAGTCAAGTAGTTGTCGTGGTGTAATGGATAGCGCATCGACTTGTCGTAAGAAAGGTCCATGGTGCGCGCCCACCCTCCGGTAAGTGTTGCGGTTTTTAGAGTAAACATTTCGGTAACTATTTGCTAGAGGAAATAGGTAATAAAAATGTTAATAGTACTAGTATTCCGTGTATTTTTTAACATAATTTTACTATACAATAAAATTAATATTACCTTACTTGTATGGGATTTCCCCCCACTTATCAGGCACTTTTCCTGTACAATTAGGGAACAGTACCTTACTTGTAATGTAATTTTACTCCATATTTGAGAGGTAATTTTACCTTACATGTAGAGGAAATTAGTTTCCTTTACATGTAAGGGAATTTTACCTCAATTTTTTTTACATTGTGTGATCCAATTGCAAAGACGACTTCACTGTATATGTGTTTGACGTCTTTCTTGCTCCGAAATTAATTCGCGAAATTTTCCCATCCCTAGCTATAGGCTGTTCACGGTAAAATGAGTACTTTTGAAAGCCTTGCTCAGGATTGTATGCACGCTGTGTACTCCTCCGCCCCGTGTAAAATTAACACTGCCATGGGCCTAATCACTTTATTTATGGGTCGGTTAAGTGAAACTGCGACTATTCATATACTCAACTTATACAGGAGCACTTGGTTAAATTGTCATGAGATATGTTTAATTTGTTATCTGTTGGAATATTAAACAAAAACCCAGAAAAGTAAATAACAGTAAATTTTTCGAGATTTTCTCGGAGAACTTACTATTTTTTTTACTTCTTTAGACTATCATTTTACATCATTTAAAAATTATTTCATAGTCGACTGCAAAAAAAAAAGAATATACTAATTCTTCTTATTTATGTACCACACAATAATTTACAAAAATACTATCTTCCTGAAGGTTTCGTCACCACGTCATCACATAATGTTTATAAAATTGTTTATTTCATAAATGATTCTACTCTAAACACTTTCCTTACGCAATGACGGTCTCTGGTAGAACACATTTAATTATAGTAAGTAAAAAGGCGTGGCAGAACGAAGTATACGGTAGACAAGAATGGCAGAACGTGTCTTCTGTCGACACAGACAGGAGAGAGACAGCTTGCTATCCGTTGCAGTTATATAAGACGGGAAGGCGAAGGAAACCGAACTGAACCCACGCGAGAAATTTTTCCTAGGCTCTACAGCGTCTTGCCACTTGTGTGATTGAAATCAGTTAGGTTTAGAAGTCTGCAGGCCAATCACAAACTTTCAGTGTTAGATCATTAGTATTCTAATTGGTCCGGCGAGATGGCGAAATAGCTTCAGGTCAGCGAAAACGAAATAAAATTTCCTTACGTGCACAGTAGAGTATATTGAAACCTATGAAGAATTCAAATTTTCCTTAAAAACCTATCCATGATAATAGGCCAAACTACCTAGTGTTTCGAGATTTCTTATACAAACTCCTAGCGCTTCTAGAGAATACTGATTATACAGAGTGGTCCACCTAACGTCGACACTCCCAACATTTCCACAACGGTTGCAGATCTCGAAATGCGGATGACTCAAAGCGTGTTGTTTACGTACAGCTGTGAGTACAGCCTCACCAGCCGCCCACGTAACTTCATCACATATGCACAATATTTCTTAGCGTTTCCGCGATACTTTCCATTGCAAATGCCATATCGCTGAATTTATCTTCGCAGGTACTTTCAGATGCCGTTGAAATAAATGCATGTTTCCAGTTAAAATATCATATGCGGTTCGATGTGTCTGCCCATACAGATGTTACGAATAGTTACTGCGTGGCAAATTACTTGCCCTCGTACGCACTATCAGCGAATCGTGATCTGCAATCGTTGTGGACATTTTGGGGGTGTCCACGTTGGGTAAACTACCCAGTTTAATGTTGTGAATATCTGCTCACGTGTCTGGAAATGTCTTAGCTACAGGCCATTTAGGGCTCGATGAAGAGACCCTTCTAGAGTCAGAGGTAGTCGGCACTCAAAATTTCTGTATTTTAAGTTTAATAAAACTCACCAAAAAACATTGATCTGAGCATTCCTGAAGTAAATTTATAAATAAAACTCGTTCTCCCTGTCTGTACATAGTTTAATGGATCTACAGGCTGCTGTACCGCCTGTTAAGTTGGTAGAGGAGTGAAATATATTTTTCCATGTCCTACGTCACATTAGCAGTGTGACGTTTGTGTGTACAAGTATATTTTTTGTTTATTTTATGCACTTAATAGTAAAGATCATCGAATTTCATAGTTACACTTCATGTATAATGTTTTCGGGCCCACTACAATATTAATCTCACATATTATCGGAAAATTTAAATTGGGCAGGAAAGTATGCCATTA
Organism: Dryococelus australis; assembly: GCA_029891345.1. Taxonomy (NCBI): domain Eukaryota; kingdom Metazoa; phylum Arthropoda; class Insecta; order Phasmatodea; family Phasmatidae; genus Dryococelus; species Dryococelus australis. Next base: position 66,952,246 of record CM057004.1, on the reverse strand, counting down.
TCAAGGCTTTGTAAAATGCTTCTAAAAGCGAAAAGGGTGACCTGAATGTTCATGGCTAGTTTTAAACTAGTTCACTCACACCGCGATTAAAGAATTTTATTACATATTTTTTCTGTAACTATAACTCAATTGTATACGATTACTAGAAAAACGCATTCTTGTGTAATTATAACTGTATAGAACATAAAAACATGTGTTCTATTTTGAATGTTTCACATCTACCACATTACGGTTGCTTTACGAAATAACTTTTGCTATAGGCTGTTCAATGTAAAATAAACACTTTTGAAACCCCTGCTTAAGATCTACCTTTATGCACGTTGTGTATTCTTCTACCTTATGTAAAATTAACATTGCAATGGGGCCTCATCAATTTATTCATGCGTCGGTCAAGTGAAACTGCGAAATTATTAGAAAAGTACATATTTTACAAATCTGGTAATTTTTACAATTCCATGCATAAAAAATAGAAAGGAAAAGAAATAATTTGACTTATCATAAAAGGTTAACCAAAACTTTTTACTCGACGTTGAGATAAGGAACTACTTTTAATCCATTGTTAGCAACATAACTGGGTGCATGTCCCTCAGTATGTCCGTTAAAATATATGCAGGCAGGGGCAGTGAATTTTTTCCAAGGTTGGTTTCAAAAGTGCTCACTTTATCGTGAACAGCCTTTAGTCTCAAATTACCCTGCTTTTCCTTCGCAAGGAAGAAACATTACTGCGGACTGAAGAAAAATGTTGACATAAAACGGGATCTCCTCCTTCAGATGGGTTAAGCCGGTGCTGCTTCTTCCAGACTAAGAACAACTGGGCAAATGAAGTTACAGGCACCCGTGGCTTAAGGCTGTCGGAACTAGCATACAATTCCCAGGGAAGGGGCAGTGGTAAATAGGATGCACCTCACCATTGGCGGCAAGAAATCGTGGGCACACAAGTGACAATACACATTTTAACCCTTTCCTACTCATAGACGGGCTGTCAACCTTATGTACAGAGGTCTCCACTCCGCCGGACAAACATATTATATATATATATATATAAGGTTCGTCTACAGGAAGCACTTACAAATCCTGTGGAGAACGACCCGGAATCGAATCTGGTTCAAATATTTCAGATCGAAACCCGACGTCTTTAGCCGTTCGGCTACCGTGATGTCTGCGAATGAGGATGTTTAATATGTACATGAAATGCAAGTTAAAAAATATATATATATATAGTTCATTCTTGCATAAGAACAATGTAATGAAATTGGAATTTTAAGGAAAATTATATGTAATTAATATGGAAACCTTTATAATGGCAGTGTAAAATAAACCAAAATAATACAAATCAATTCTTTGTAGGCATAAATTTCACACTTCTAATGGGACGTGAATACATGGAAATCATTTAACAGGGGTTGTGGCAACCAGTGGGTTGGTTAAACCATACGCAGAGAGGCAGCATTTTTCTTAATGAATTGGCTTATAAAGTGTTTAATTAATTTATAATTAGCTGCAGAAGTCTGAGAGATGCCGTTAAAACGACAAGAGTACTGGCGAAGTTTTGATGCTGAAATGCAGGATTTTGGCCAGTTTTATTAAAATTAAAACCCAGAAACTCTGTGCTGTGTGCTAACTTCTGCCACTTCCTCTCCCCTAACATATTTGTTTTGTCCTTTCATTTTGTGCGGGTGGCCCTACCTACAGCTTTATAATCGCAGCTGACCAGAGGAAACCCTGCGTCAGATATAGCAGCAGCGGGAAAATCGCGTTGTTTGCCAACTGTGAGATGGTTTGTCTCCAAATGTGCTAAATTCAGTTCACGACTAATTTAGCAACTTTGAACGCCCTTGCATATGCCGGAGTCACAATAGAAAACAACGGACACAACACGACACGACGTCAGAGCACGATGAAATTCCATCTGAAATTTTATTCAGAGTTAAATATACCCCAACGATGTCTGCTGGACAAACTTTGTACTTAGCTGTGGGGAAAATCATGAAACGGCAAGTTCTATGACGTGAAACTCCAGATAAAATTAATTATTCTTTGCTTTTGACAATAATTGCATACACACGGAAAAAAAAAATTAAAACCGAAACGTAAATTTGGCGCTAAGTTAGTGGAGTGGAGAATTGGGCAGCCCTTCACGTAGAGGTCTTGAGAGCCGACGTGGGTGACGTTAGGTGAGAATGGAGCAGCACCAGAATGCAAGGGCGGGGGAAACGGGAGATACCTGAGAAAACCCGCCCACCAGCTGCATCGTCCGACACGATTCGCACATGCGAAAGTTTGGGAGCGGCCCCAGCGCGAAGTTAGTTTGTTTATTGATTACTAAAGTAGGGAAATATAATTAACGTTTTGTTTTATGGCGTCCCAATTCATAGTGCTGTGATCTGAGCGAGCCCTTATACTTGCCGTCCGCGTGAACCTAGCAACACATTCAGCGGCGAATCAGGACGCCAAGGAGTGCGACAAACTGTAGACATTAAGACGACTATGTACCTGTGCGTCGAAGGTCAAGAAGCGAGGGCGCGATACGGGCTACAGTAACACGCACGCCTAGCGCCTCATCGCTCCTACGTGCAAGGCGTGCAGTGTTTCCGTCCTAACGCTTTACTATTTAAACTAGATCTGTAGCAGAGGGGTTTTATTACACGCGATGAAAGTACGCAGATTAAACTACGCCCGTATAATCGTACTTTTCTCTTGCCGCTTAAATAAACTCCATAGCCAAGCTTTAAAAATGCGATATTTGACCACTTTCACGATTTCTTTCTCTCCATTAATACACTTAATATGACAAAAGTAAAAAAAAATAGGGGTATATATATGTTTTTTTTTATACTTTTCTGGCTTAAAGTCATAATAGCAGAACATTTATTTACCGAGACACGCGTCTACGCGCAAACAACGATTTCACAGAAAATGTTTCAGTACACGGGACCCTTAAGAGGAGTGTGAAGTGAAACATTTTTTGTGGTATCGTTGTTTACGCGTATTCGCGTATCTCGGTAAATATGTGTTCTGTAAACACGACCTTTTGCTAGAAAAGGTAAAAAAAAATACTATCTATGATTCCACGTTTTTACTTTTAACATAATAAGTATATTCACGGAGAAAAAAATTCGTGGAAATGGTCAAATATAGCTTTTTTTTAAAAGCTTGCCTATGCAATTTCCCTGAGCGGCAATAGAAAAGTACAAACATACGGACGTAGTTTAATCTGTGAGATTTTATTGCATGTATTAAAATCCCACTGTTAGAGATCTGATTTGCGCAGTACAAGACAACGACGGAAACACTGCACGCCTTGCGCGTAGGAGCGATGAGGCACTAGGCGTGCGTGTTCGTGTCGCCCGTATCGCTCCCTCGCTTCTTGACTTTGGACGCGCGGGTAGACAAGTATGGCGATACACCAAACAACTCGCGGATATAGGCGAGCGCGAGGTTCGTCGCGGAGTCAGTCGCCAACCAGACGCGTGAGACGCCGTCGGACGTCAGCAAATGGCCGCTCTCCCGAGAGAGGCGTGTACCGGGACCGCCGTTGCGATACTTCGAGGAGATGCAGGACTAAGGTGAACTGGTTCCAAATGATTACGTCGAGAGACTTTAGTTTGAATTCAACCAAGTGGCTTTACATAATAAGTAGCAGTAAACACAATTACTCTCTCGTTTAAATATAACGTAAGTATTGTAAAGTGTTGTACTCTGTGAGTTACAGATATTATAAAGACGCTTAAGGAGAGTCCCGTCTTTGTGTTCAGCACATCGCCCCCTTAATATGCGTGACCTGTCAGCTAAAACGGTGTCACAGCATACCTTGCGTAGAAAAGGATTTACTTCTGTCGTCCAACGTCCACTATTAGACCGCCATGCTTGAAATGGTTGAAATGTACGACGAACTGAAAAATCGACTGAAGGCCGTCCACTATAAAGTGAGCACTTTTGAAATCAACCTTTAAAAAAGTTACTGCCTCTGCTTGCTAATTTTAACGTGTGCAATGAGTGATATGTGCCCAGTAAAGTTGGTATCGGCGGATGAGAAAGTAGTTCCACATATTAACGTCGAATATAAAGTGTTAGGTAACAATTTGTGTTAACTTAAATTATTCCTCTCGCTTTCTGTTTTTTTTTTTTATGTGCCGAAGTGTAAAAATGAGAAAATTTGTACAATATATATTTTTCTAATAATTTCACAGTTTAATTTGACCGACGCATGAATAAAGTGATGAGGCCCCTTGGTAATGTTAATTTTACATAAAGCGGAAGAACACACAACGTGTATACAAGCAGATCTTAAGTAGGGCTTCGGAAAGTGCTCATTTTACCGTGAACAGCCTATAGGACGGAATACATATAACTGTCACAGTGTATATCTCGAGAGACATTTCACAGTGGTGTAGCGGGAAAAAATAAATAACTAGCGTATTTGTCCTGTGCTTCGTCTGCTCCTTTTACTGATACAAACACAAGATTACTCAAGTTGAATCTGCGGCTAGGCGAAGCCCCGTGGCTTTGCAGTAATTGCTTTGAGAAGAAGAAGCTCGAGCGAAACGAAGTTTTATCTGCGCTAAGTGGCTGGTTCTTAATTAGAACAATAAAACAAGCCAAGCCTAACTCTAACTTACCAGGAGAAAGGGATAAGAACTGTGTAAGCACTGTTTCGGACCACAAAACGCGAGGAAATTTGAAATTGTTGGCTACTTCCAAGTTACTCAGTCAGCAAAATCACGTAATATAAAAAAAATATTCAGTCATCAATATGTTGCTGAAGATAAATATACAGAACGTTTAGAAATTCTGGTTACAAACTCCTGGGGCTTGCAGAGGAGAATGGGCAGATACTGTTTTGAGCAGAATTCGTATATATAAACATGTCGTGCTAAAAGTGAAACACAATCAAGTCAATGCTTTAAATCTTACAACTTCTGCTGGGTTAAAAAAAAAAAAAAATCTTACTGGCGTTAATTACAGTTCCGTCGCACAAAAAAAAATCCTGTAATTCAGTCCTCTCATTGCTGGTTCTTTGTTATACTGGTTAATTCTGTCCACTTCAGGGACTGCACGCTACGGTGCCCACGAATTCCCTGGGTGAACATTGTGCCTGCCAAGTAGGTTCTGGCCAGTCTTGTCAGCAATCCCTGGGCCGTGTGGAATCATTTACTAGCACAATCTTCTGGAGTTTGAATGTGATGGAATAATCAGACACAGGGATGCATTGTGACACAGCGATGTAGCTTGACTGTCCTGAACGTGAATTAAAAACTGTTTAATTTTCCTTTCCGTATTATTCACTGATTGCAAAATGTCACCATAATTCCACCAAATAATGACTCAGTAGTAAATCAGGAAATTACGTTCCTATGAGTTTCACAATTCACACAACTTAGAGAATCAAAGTTAATGACGATGACGCCACTAAGAACATGAACAGCTTTCGCCATGATAAATTGTCGAATGCAAAAATTATTTCACTGGTGACTGCTGTTATTAAACATGGATAGATAAATATCGTACTATTGTCATAGCTTAAAATCACGTTTCATAAAATGTAATGTTCTTTAAAAAGCGCTCATTTTCTACTGCTACAGTTTTTTTGCGCACTTGTAAAGTTATGATAGATGACTGCAGATCATGAAATGAAAGCATGAATTTAAAGTACTAAAAATTCTTGACTACACTTACTCGTTCGTAGTTTAATCGGGAAGTTAATTATATGCTTTCCTGCAAATAACGTGTTTGTAAATGCGAACAGCTCTTTGCCTTTAATTTATATATATATATATAAATTAAATATATATTAATTATATATTAATTAAATATATAAATTAAATAATATATATATGTGTGTATATATATATGTATGTATGGTGGCTGCAATATTCATTTTACTATGTTAGTACAGCTAGGCAAAAAAAAGCTCTAAGGAACTCATTGTCATTGTTACTGCTTCTGCTCACACAACATTTTCTCTAATTGCTCACGTGAAAATAACGCGAAAATTACGAATGATACGTCAAACGTAACTAGGGACCTATACTATTATCAGTATGTCGCGGAAGACTGCATGACATTAATACAATCGTGAAATAGTTCTAGAATAACATAATCCATACTTCGTTCTGATTTCTTCTTTTCTGTGTTAACGTCATTCTGCACTGTATAATCATAACGAAATGAGTATGCAGTACGTTAAATTTAAAACCCGCCGCTTGGTGAACATAAAGGGGATTATAAGCATGGCCTTGTTCCAGATCTAGCACCGTTGCCAGACGTTGGATTATAACTGGAGTATTCTCCGGAAATGTTCTTGGGGTAGTGTGACCGTTACATCAAGCGATAGCCTATATTTCAGAATACAGTTACAGTGCATGGTATGACCTGAGAAACTAATCCTAATTTATGTACATGATAATAATACGTCATTTCTGCTTCAAAAACCATTACTTTTTTTGCCCAAAAAAGAAAAGCATTGTTTTCGTCATCCATAGCTGCATTCGTATTTTGTGTATTCTTAAGGATTCTTACATAATTTATGAATTTATTATTTTTGGATTCTTCGTATTTTTTAATTTGAACCTGCACATCCGCCAGGTTATTGGCAGTACTAAGAATTATCAAACATTTTAAAATTAAATTTACACATGAAACAGATTTGTTTCAGTGCACCCACATGTTTGTTTAGTTTAGTTAGCGTTTCAGTCGAAGAAAAATAACAACATTTGAAAAAACGATGACGTTCTATCAGGTACGAAGAAAGTCGCCCTACAGGCATGCTATGACACACGAACGCTAGTTCGCTTCCGAACGCAACTTTGCGCTGTACCGCGTCCCAGATAGCTTTTTTTTAGCGATTGTGACCACACGTCCTTGCGGCGATCGCTGCATTTTGCTTCCAGGCAAATACTTTGCGTCAACACACACTTTGCGATGACATTTGGCAATAATCACATTGAAAAATATCGCTTTGGAATAAAATCGAGGCAAGTTTCAGTAATGAACGTTTTGCAAAACCCATTTTTGACGTCACTTAAATGAACAACACATCCGTAAGAAGGAAAATAAATTTGGAAATACACACATTACAAACATCCAGCAAAATATTGAAACGTGGTCGTCTAGCAAGAAGATGTGAACTGTGATATTTCATATTTTGTGTATACTCTTATGTGCGATTTTCTTGTGTGCCTGCTGATAATCATAGCTTACAAACGCTAACGTTCCTAGCCTATTCATAATGTTTCACGTAAAATTCAGAATTTAAAATTTATAGAATATATGAGGCATTTTGAGCCTATAAATCTTTTGGAAATTCGAATTTCACTCAAATAATGTAACCTAACAAACAGAATATTCTCTCTTTAAAGTGTTAATTCATAATACGTACTCCATGCCATAAACCATATTTAATTTAGTTCATTGTAATTTGTAACTCGTAATACATAATAAACTGTAAATACGTTCATTGGATTTTTAACTCGTACATAGTACATAATAAAAACGGCGTAGTCTTAAATGGATATAAATTTCAGATATTTAAAAATGTTCATAATATGTGTGCACGGCGAGAAAAAATCTGAAAGAACTATTTAGTTTAACATGGCGAACAATAATTGGAAACTAAATGAGATTTTGGCGATGATTAATTTATGTACGATGTGTCTAAATATGAATGCAGTTCGAAGTGTACATTACATAATGCTTGTGAATAAGAATCAGAAGTAATACATTATATCACTCCGCAAAATATGCATAGTAATTAATATATAAATTTTAAATTTTATGTTTGGAAATTTAGTCACGACATTCTTAACATTCCTTCCTATACTGGACTGCATCAGTGGCGGCTGGTGACTTTTCAAACTGGGAGGGCTGAAGCGATCCTAACTCATATCATTACAAATATCACTTTTTAAATAGGCACAGTGATAAATATATTGCGTACGACATGCTTAAGTAAGTGTATATTATGTAGCTAAATACAAAAAATTAGTGTGGTGGTTTGAAGGAAAATGTATCATCACCCGATTTGTAATGGTCAACATACTGTGGCCGCTGGTTCAGATGTAATCACTGCCACAGGTATGTATTTGTTCTAAGATTGTTTAGGTTATATGCCTTCCAACCCGTACCTACATGGTGTGGTTCATTACACGAGACGACGAGAGATAACATAATAATACCAATTCTACCATACTAATGATAATAATAACTTAAATATACTAAAACAAATATTTTTAAAACCAAATACTAATTTACATAGTCTACAGTACATACAAAATTCATGTCAAACTTAAATATCTTAATTAATATATTTGTAAAAAAATCCACTCGTCAACCTGTACGCGCTATCTAACTAGCAATGTATATTCACCTTATCAAGCAATGAAAAGTTTATGGCATATTTTATATGTTGCGAACATGATTTATGTATTTTAACTTTGTATTCCAAATGTTTTAAATATTTTACCCCATTGACAGTCCACGCAAGATCATTAGGATCCATAACCAAAAAATAATTAAACAAAACCACACATTTCCAACTTCACACTCGCATAACCAGTCCGCGAAATTGTATGTACTTACGTCAAATTTTCTCGTATATGAACCATTTACTACCTTGGCTTTGTTGTTGAGTAATATTTAACTGTGGCCTTGCTGGTCCCAGATTATGTAGCTTTAGTTTATTCTCGTAATTGAAAATCTTTGACGTAATAAGGTTTAAAATGTTACTCGCCGAATTAAAAATTATTTACAAGTTTACACAACAAGACATTAACAACAATTCAACCCTGCTTCTGACCGATGCTCATAGCTCATCATTAATTAACAAAAAACTTATTCAGAGTATTGCACACTATATTTGAAGCGCATGCGAGTTTGAACGATATATATAAATAAAAATTATTCGAAATAAATACAAGCATTGTTAAGATATGTGTTAAACAACTGCAAAAGAGTGGATCGCGAAAGTGTGCTTACAAAACATGTAGTTTTGGTAGCTTTGTCAAGTTCCAGGAAACCATAGTTTTGTTTGAGCAGGGGGGCGCCCAGCTCTCTCCGATTTACAGCATGCGATTGGCTGAAAAGGGCTGAGCCCCTGAGGTCTTCCCTCCCTCCCGTAGCACCCCTAGACCTATTTTACGGTCATCTCTCTCTACTAGCTCAACCCACTTCGGGGCGAAGAATCTGCCGCCCCACCACTCGACATTTCCAAAAACTATTCTCTCGTGACAAGAGTTTCGTCCATTTCAAAAACGTTGGCTCCGAAATAACCTCCGTATTTGTATTCGTACGCAGTATTATTTACTGAGTACAAGATAAGTAGAAGTATGCGTTCTGGGATTTTATTAGGAGGGCTGCGCCCGCAGCCCTACCTCAGCAGCCGCCACTGGACTGCATGTAACGTAACAGTTGTATTCCACTTTAGAACATGCGGTTTAATAAATATCACACTTAGTTTGCCAATTAGACTGTATGAAAGTGTAACAAATTTCCAATTATTTTCAAAATTATTTTGCATTTTTTGGTTAGTAAAAAAATAGACATCTGTGTTTTGTCTTTAAATTTTATATCCGAAGGCGAAAATTTGACTATGTAAAAGGGATTTTAAGTATTGTTTACGACAATGTTGATTTGTACATGGATTGAGACAAAAGAAGGTTTAGTTTTCAAAATATGTAAGTTAAGCTGTAACAAGCTGTATCAAATTCCTGCGTTTGCCGCGGTAAGCCCATTTTCTTCGCCAATAGAAAATTATGGCTAAAAGTACAGCATTTAACCAGATTTCCCCCGAAAACTGTCGGTTATGTTCCCTCAGATATAATAGTATATTTATGCCATGTCGGAGATCTCCCGTTCCCCCCGTCCTCGCATTCTGGCGATGATCCATACAATACTCATCTCACTTCACCTTCTTCGGCTCTCAAGACCTCGATTTTAAGAGCCGTCCAAATCTATCAGTTTTCCATTATACTCTAAAGGCTGTTCACGATAAAGTGAGCACTTTTGAAATCAACCTTTGAAAAAAGTCACTGCCCCTTCCTGCATACATTTTAACAGGTGCACTGAGTGACATGCCCCCAGTAACGTTGGTAACGATGGAGGGAAAGTAGTTCCATATCTTAACGTTGAATAAAAAGCGTTAGGTAACCATTTGTGACAAGTTACATTATTTCTTTCGCTTTCTGTTTTTTATGCACCGAAGTGTAAAAATTAGCATATTTGAAAAAAAAAATTTACTTTTCTAATAATTCCACAGTTTCACTTGACCGACGCATGACTAAAGTGATGAGGCTCATGGCAATGTAAATTTTACATAAAACGGAAGAATACACAACGTGCATACAAGTAAATCTTAAGCAGGGCTTTCAAAAGTGCTCATTTTACCATGAACAGCCCATAAACCATGTTGACAGTATAAAACACTTTTTTCCACCAGAAAAGCCGGAGTGGTGTTGTAATTACACTGCTCGCCTCCCACCAGTGAGGAAGGCGAGTCGAGATCGATCCCCGCCAATGACACCTGACTCTGCAGTTGGCCGGCGGATCTTCTCGGGGGTCCCCGTTTCCCCCGCTCCTTCATTCCGCCATTGCTCCGTTCTCATCTCATTTTACACCTTTGCCGGCGCTCAAGACGTTGACTTTACTTATTTTCAGTTACTTTACCAACAGTTTGTGTGCCACGATATTATGTTCCGCACAAGCTCCGGCCAGAAACTTCTACGATATCTGCTATTCTAGCCTGCATGCAAACAGGTATGGAGTTTTCCATGAAATAACTTGCCACACTATACTTGCTGCAACACAAGTAAACGCGAGTGCGTTTGTATTGATTTAGCTTCAACTGTAAACTTATTTTTGGGGGGTTTTTTTATTTACTATTCGCTGCGAGTCCTTTTTCAATGACCTCATCTCTGTTTCTCAAACCAAAGTAAACGAAATGATTACAACCATCGATAATATCACACCCAACCGCCCTATATCATAGTTAGCTACCAAAATTCAACTTTGTAGGAAATTTTTGCCAAAAATTGCATACGACCAACCAATCATGTAAACTTCTATGAATAAACGGGGAACAGTCGGCTAAGTCTTCCACAGAACAATTCATATAATACATTCACGGTTACTTCACACTTTTCTGAAGACCTACTAAAGTTATACTTCCATAATATTCCTCTGTCTTATACAAGCTAAGTTTAACTTAAGTCTAGAAAAATACACCAAAGGAGAACTCACTGAATTCGTGCGCACTCAGTGGTAATAATATTTTGCATGAGAACTGCTTCTTACTATGCGCTACCAACACACACATTGTCTCGCAGTTTTTTATTCGCATTTATTATAAATGAAATATAATTGATAATTAAAATACAGATTGAACTTCAATTTAACGAGAAATGTGATTATTTCATGTTAATTTTGGTAGAAAGAAACCCCGCGGACAGCTTGGACCCCAAGGTGGGGGCGGTTCATGTAAGAGAGAGAGAGAGAGAGAGAGAGAGAGAGAGAGAGAGAGAGAGAGGTGAAGGAGACAGGTAAATCAACATTCCTCTCCACCACACATCCTTAGAGATCCTGATGTCCTCGGCTTTCCTTACAACTTGCGTATTCAGGGGCTGCCTCTGCCGGCTCCCCCTCGGTCCCCCCACTCCCTTTTTTACCGCTAAGGGGTTGGCGACACCCTCCTCGAAGCCTCGGCGCTAACTCCTCGTTATTTGCGGCAGGGAGCTGCTGTCGCCGGGTACGCGCCTTGTCCGACGCACGTCCGGGGTGTAAACTGTCCGTCCGGCGAGGGAGGTAGCGCGACGTAGCACGTACGCAGCGCCGTGTAAACTGCCCAGCTAGGAGCTGCAACCGCTCGAGACTAGCGCGCCAGGAACGCAGGCTCGGAATGAGCAAGTATGCACGTGTATACTCTAAGAAATTATCTGTAAATCTACCATATCAGTGTACACGTACAGTGACAAAAAGCGAATGGTAAAATATTTTTTTCCACGCATGCAAGGTACCGTTCCTACAGTTGGCCAGGAAAGAGTCAAATGCGTACGGAAGTTCCCAACTTTGTATCGTAGCAATAATAAACATTCCCATTTTTCAGTCTGACACGTACGTATAGGCCGTTCATGGTAAAGTGAGAACTTTCTGGAGCGGTTTCATCAGACATAATAACCAATAAATACGTTTTTAACTGTGGCCTCGGAATTTTGGTTTTGGGTACGGTGAATGTATACACTGTATTTGTTACTCACATGACAGGGTTTATAATAAGTGGCAGAAGGATATAAACTGGTGAAAGAAAAAAGTAACTATGGCTTCAAAAGTGCTCACTTTATCGTGAACGGCGTATAACGGTTGTTCAAGATAAAGTGAGAATTTTGAAATCAACCTTTGAAGAAAGTCACTGCCCCTGCTCGCATTTATTTTAACGGTCGCACTGAGTGACATGCGCCCAGTAACGTTGGTAAGGGTTGATGGAAAATAGTTCCATATCTTAGTGTCAAATAATTAGAATTAGGTAACCGTTTGTGATAACTTAAGATATTTCTATTTCTGTTTTTTTAATGCATCGAAGTGTAAAAATGATCAGATTTGTTACATATTTACTTTTTCTTACAATTACACAGTTTCACCTGACCGACGCATGAATAAAGTGATGAGGCCCATGACAATTATAATTTTGTATAAGGTGGAGGGGTACACAACGTGCATACAAGTAGATCTTAAGCAGGGTTTTCAGAAGTGCTCATTTTACCGTGAACATCCTATAGTACTATTTCCATACACTCTATAGGTTAAAAACTTCCATTAAAGTTTACATTACAGCGTAAACAAAATAACGTGACCATAGTCGGTTGCTATTTTTGTTCACGGATAACCGGAACATTTGAACATAACATATTAAAAATATTATTTTAGCGAAAACTCAAAACATAATTCTGTGTTAAGAGTGAGTGAGTGAAGAGATTTGGGCGGCTCTTAACATAGAGGTCTTGAGAGCCGATAAGGGTGAAGTGAGGTGAGTATGGATCAGTGCCGGGAATCCGGTTTTAATAGAAATTGTATTGTGCACTCGAAAGCTGCTTAGGTAGACGAAAATACATTATAATCCCTACTATGTGAAAACACTTGTATACCTTTACGATAATCTCAATATGTTTCGCCACAGTTTCAACTATGTTTCAACTATGGGGCATCGTTTATTTTACATTATTCTAAGCGTTCGTGTCTTAACAGACCCAAGCAAAATGTTTTACGATATATATGCTGTTCACGGTAAAATGAACTCTTTTGAAATACCTACTTACGATCTACTTATATGCACGTTGTGTCTCCTTCAGTCATATGTAAAATTAGCATTGCCACGGGCATCAGCACTTCATTCATACGTCGGTCAAGTGAAATTGTAAAATTATTAGGAAAGAAAATATTTTAAAAATAAACTCTTTTTTACACTTTGATGCATTAAAAAAACAAAAAGGGAAAGAAATAATTTAAGTTACCATAAATGTTGACATAACACTTTTTATTTGATGCTTAGATATGGAACTACTTTCCATCCTTCGTTACCAACTTTACTGGGCGCATGTCACTCAGTGCTCAGTGCGCCCTTTAAAATGTATGGTCAAATATTATTCTCCCCTCAGCGTATCAATTTGTCATTTTTATAATGGTGTCGGTGAAAACATTTGCAAAGTCTTCACATGTTTTCACGGCAGGTTGGTTTTTTTTTTTTTTTTTTTTATAATGCATACTTTCTCTAACAGAGATTTCGTCGAAGATTCTAATGATTCAGGCGTGGATGAGCATTTATATTTCTCTAGTACTGCAATACATGAACTTTGATCAGATGGAATATGAGGATAACCATCAGAAGAAAATAATGATCTTGGTATTACAGAGAACTCGTAATTTCCTATTGCATATTTTAGGTTCGTAGACATTTGAGGTCTGGACTCCATAACAATAAGAAAACGAGCAGTAAGTTGCCCTCTGTTAAAATTTTAACTAATTGATCACCAAACTTAAATACAGGTTTCTTGTTGCACGTGCTGAATGTTTTTAATTTCATTTTCTTCATTGGATACCAAATTGACAATTGAGCGGTTTCACATACTAGCCTATCTCTTACAAATTCTTCGAATTGCAATTGCCATTTAGGTCACGATTCAGAATATCATCCTTTCGAGATTCTGGAACCTTCATAAATGATGCAATATTTATTAGTGTGGTGTTATCACGGAAAGGGTTTCCTTCACAATCATCACGAACACTCGCTTTCACAACGGCTGCCTTGTAAAAAATTCTCAGCGTCGTAGATGTCTGAAGTTGATAGTGATTCCTGGGCTGGTTAGAGACTTTGTTAGGACAGTACTTTCAAAGAAACTTGAAACAAGGCGTGATATTTCTGGTGCACACAAGAATTACCTATCGAGAGCGTTTTCATTCTGAGTTAAACCAATAATGCCACCAATGGTCTTCAGGTCTTTGATTTTCTGCTCCAAGTTCTGGTCTGAAAATATTTTGGTAAACGGCACATTGGATTTTGATATTGCAAAACTCCCTGATTCAAGAGCATTCAATACTTCTGGGTATGTTGTTTGAAGGTCCTTCATCTGTGCTATGTATACAGGAATATGTCTAGCAAAATTAAATAAGTAATGAGCAAAATAATACTTGGTTTGTTCTTCTAATGATGTGAGATGCAATGCCCAATCTCCCTGGCGAGTAGCACGAATAAAACGCAACAAAGATCCAAATTGGTTCATATACTGTAGAAGGAACTTGCCCATATCACCACTGCATTTTGTAAAATATGGAAGACAGAATTTTTCATCTGCTACGTTAATTTCTTCAAACAAAATTGTTGCTTCAGCTGCAGAATTGTGCAATTTATCACGTAGTGAGTTGCATTTTTCTCGCAGGAAAATTAAACTCCGTACAATGTGGCAATGTTTCAAATAGAAGCTCATAGCATGTCAAAACGATAGTCATGTGAAACTCATGCCTCTAGTGTATTTCCTCCCTCCAAAAAATTCTCACGACTTGTTGCAGGAGATCACAGACCAATTTCAGTACATATGAGATCAAGGCCACTACCTTCAATGTACTTTCCTAGTGCATGGAGTGATGGAAAACAAACATGAAGTTCTCTTACTCTGAGCAGCCACTTTTCATTTCCGGTGGACAACTGAATTTTCAGAACATGTTCATACAATTCCATGTCCATCGTCATTATAACTTTAGCTGCTGGTCTCTGAACTAAGGTTGAAATTTCTTGAGCCATGCACATAACTGTGTAAAGTGCATTACTATCCGTTGATGGCCATCTCATTAATGGTGCCACTGCAGCACTGTT
Organism: Dryococelus australis; assembly: GCA_029891345.1. NCBI lineage: Eukaryota > Metazoa > Arthropoda > Insecta > Phasmatodea > Phasmatidae > Dryococelus > Dryococelus australis. The sequence continues at coordinate 66,936,894 of CM057004.1, read as the reverse complement.
TGTTTTCTTCATCTTCTCTCCATTCTTTTGTATCTGAAGAAGAATATAATTTGATGAAGCCCATGTGGGCATGATATCCTTTTTGAGTACAGATTTTTGTGACATTATTTGCTGGTGACATGACTGGAACACTTGCATTTGGAGGTAAAGTTTCCATGCTTGTGTGAATGACTATGTCATCACGGTGTAACAGGAAAAGAACAATGCTGAATCACTAACTTTGTACTTCTTGATTATGTCAATATTACTGTCTAACGTAAAATTAGTGAAAGTTATTCTCTTTACTGAGATATTTGGAACAGATTTGTATAACATTTGTACATTGGACGATGTTGGTTTTGGGGGAATCATTAAAGGACCATTCATCTCTATTTTATCTTCATTTTTCATCTTCACTAATAACTAACAGGGTCCCGTGTAGAGTTTCTTGGCCATCAGGAGTATTTTCTTGAAAATCAATACTGTCTATTGCAAACGTTAGATTGTCACCTTCTTTGATAAATGGCGGAATACAAAATCCTCCGGTATGTGCTACTTGTTCAGAAACTGCTGAAGCTATCCGCTTTTCAAGTTGCACTGTCTCACCATAGCTGGTCCCTACTTGCAACTGAGACATAGTATCAACCAATTTTTCGCTTCTTGTTTTTTTGTGAACAGACAGTGATAATCCAACAGATAAAGGTGTCTCAGTTCTATTTTGAAAACCTAATTCTGACTTTGGCTGATATGTTACTTGTCTGTCAGTCTTGAAGCTATTGATGAACTGTATTGCCAGTACGCTTGACAAACGTTCAAGTTCAGAACTTTGAGTTTCTGTTAACTTTCTGTCTTTTGTTCCTGCTATAACCCATTTTATAAACGAATGCAGTTTGAGAGGAGGCTCGTAATCAGTCATTGAACCACCAAATTTCCAATTATCGCTACAGCTGATTACCTTTCTTAAAATGACTGCTGCTTTTGCAAGGCATTCAATGTCTTCTTCTTCTTCACTACTTGCAGTTTCGCGGAGATCTGTCACTGTTTCTGACAATAACTGGTTGCTCACTATTTGTTCACTTTCATATACGAGATGAGACTTGAAAAATTCTGCTTCAGGGATATGTGTGCTTATCATATGTTTCAAGTGCTTCTTGTGTATTCCAGTTTCCTCATCTATTCCATACTCAGAAATAATGTATTGTAATGTTCATTAATATCATTCATTGTAATAATTACTCCAGAAGACAAGGAACACTTAACAATATTCACTGTGTCAATATCAGCAATCAAGTACGCACTACTGTTAGGAACATCTTGCTTCTTGACCTTTCGTTGACAAATCCTTTCTTCGCGGCGTAGACAAGCACTATGATATGCTATATCCAAACCCTTGTGGTTCATTTATTATTTACAGCGCTGCTCGAAGGTCATTATTTTCGGTATTATCTTTAATTAGTAGGAATGTCTTTCCCATATTTATGATCGAAACCAAAAATAATTCGCCCTCCTTCGGTGTTGGACACTGAAATATACACCGCTTATCTTTGCCACGTTCAATGTTTCTTGTAGATTTAGCACTTTCACTGCCACCCATTTCTGACGAGGATGCAGAAGGACGGCCCTTTTTTACTGGCACGGGTGAAGATTCTTGAAATAGTTTTTCATCTGTCTGTAGTTTTTGAACATGTACGATTTCTTTGTAGCATGGACTGTGATGTGACAGAAGATACTTATTTGCTGAGAGTTTACTTATTCATTCACAGAGTGGGTCCAACTTTGATTCACCAAATTTTTCTCGCTTTGTGGCATATTCTTTCAATTTTTCGAGATTGTATATGTCAAGTTTTTGACATAACTGTCTACCCTTCAAACACACTATACAATTCATTGTGTCTTCGCAAGCTAAACAGTCACTAGTATGAGTAGGTATCTTTCAGGGAACTCATAGGTTTCACACCTGCAACGAAAGAGAAAACAAACATTATTAATAATGTGGTTAATAAATATATAAATAAATAATAAATAAAAAGGAATAAGAAGTCAATGTACGCCTGCTTTGATTGTAAATCCGTATTTCTTGACCCCAAAAACATATAATTTGACATACTGGTCATTAGTATGCCATAAATATTAAGGACGCCGGTAAATTGCAGCCATCTTGGACGCCATTTTGAAAATCAGCTAAAAATAAGAGATAAAAAATGGCACCTTACATATTTGGAATCTACATATCAAAATATACAGAATACAAAAAAAATTATCAAACTTAGCACAACAATCCATTTGGAAAACATTTCATACCCTACTACTACGTTTAATTGCTTGACACATTTGCCTAAAAGAGGGGGATATTTTCATTTTCATGCCGTGCTTGGTTTATTTCCAAGCTACTTACGTTCGAGTTCGTCAAGACATGTAATGAACCACACTCACCCATACATATTTTTCACTATATAGCGAGGTTTCAGTTATTCAGCTCATCTTGTTCAGGCTCGTGTCAAATGTTTTAGCAACATTTTTGGCGGTTGTACTTTTTAAGCTAGTAAAGTTTTATAAAATTAAAAAATTTCACTGGAAGCGTGTGATTATTGCAGTTGTAAAATACAAACGTGGTGATTTTATATTTTTGTGGCAATGAACGAATTACCGTTCCGTACGACTACGAGGTCGTCCCCAATAAAGCAGCTTTGAAGCTTTGCGTCGCTAAGACTTTCCTCATGGGAATGGTTTATTAATATTTCTGGGTTTTCCTACTTCTGTATTTCTGCCCCATCCCCTCGTAGTGCAGAGCAGGCAGGAATAATGTAACTGACACAGAGGGGAAGGTTTTTACACTTTGTCCCATCTCGCGAATGCACTGCGAAACTCCACAAAGGGAGAAATTTATAAACCTCCGCGTTCACTCGTGTGGCGAAGAGTACGTGCCTTCAGGAGCTAATACGACGACCGGCAAAGATAACGTACTGAAAGAAGAAATGAGGGCGGCAAAAAAAGGATGGAGGAAATTCGGAAGTTCAAAGGTTTGTCGTGTTGCAATGCGGGTCGCTGTGTATTACGTACAGAAATAAAATTTGCTCATTTCAGTATGGTACACAGTGCCGTATGCTAGAGAAGCGAATCTCTCTTAAGTGAATTCCGCCGTTACTTTGTTGAAAGAAAACAAATTGAATTTCGCCATCCAACAACAGTGCTTCTTTCAATGTAAAAACACAAGAAATTTTATCTGAATTAAATTACGTCATCAACGAAAATGTTTTAATTTATTTGTCTAGGTATTTTTAAAAGAAACTTTCTGGAGGCCAGGCAAGCATCGTCTGAAGTTAGACTCTGAAAAGTATGTACAAGAAAGTGTATATAACAGCGCTTACGTATCGTATACAAAAAAAAAATATATAATTTGAGAATTGCATAGACCCGCCGGAGTCGTGATTTCACCGATGCTTTGCAAAATAGTAGTATTAGAATTTATCAATCCACTAATAACGAAATTATTTCGTGATAAGCAATTCAGGCCAAAAGAACTACCGTGTAAATTATATCAAGAGGTGAATAAAAAGGGAGAAATCATTTGAGTCTGTGTCTTTTAGTTACTAACCATTACCAGAAGATAGCGCTCGTCGTACTTCTGTAAACTTTCTTCTTGCAGTACTTTGCCGGTGTGCATTTTACACACAGAAACTGATCATTTCTGTTTCTTTAAATTATCTGACTCCTGATAATGAATATTGTGGAAAATTTTGTACTACTCTCATTAGCAGATATGCTGGTTGTTAGGAGTATCTGTTACCGATGTTTATCTCTTTAGGTGAGTTCACAGTTGATTATCTCTTACGTAACAGTCTTGCCTGCTTTCGAATAATTAATTTTGCGTGCCATACTTCGTGTACACGCGCTGAGAGAAAGGTTTGTTCCTGATTTCAAAATACTTGTTTGTATAGAGCAGAGAATGTATTTAGTTGCCCCAACAAAATATTTTCTTGAGTAAAGAAAAATTGAAAAGCAACACTATAAATTTTGTTTATCTAACAAAATATACGCTTGAATTAACAAAACTCCTATGTTGGGCCTTTATAAATTAGACTATCAACAACATATTTAGTTGAATAAACTGTATATATTTGTTTGGCCACTCGTTTCATTGCCTTCGTTCGAAAACACAGCCCGAATTTTAGTTCGTATTTCTTTTTGACAATTCGCGAATGAAAGTGGCACTTCCTTCCTAAATTAAGTTTTCCCAAATAAAAAAAGTCTCTGTAGGTGTAGGAATACAAGCACGTGGAACAAATTTGACGTAAGCGAGGTAATTTTGTCGGTTGGCAGAGAAAAATATATATATTCCGTGGAGGTATTGCAACTGTCGCGCAGGGAGAAATTATTTCGCGGATGTCTGGCGTTTTCGTTTTAGGTAATCGTACTATTCATTCCCGACGAATTCGGCCGGATATTTCTGCTGCTGTCAGAACACGGTTACTTCCGTCAACTTTGTCACTTGTTGCTGCAACTTGACATGGCCTCGAGCAGGATGTGTGTGGAGGGGGTGCAGTCACAGGTGTGCCTGCACACTATACAAACACTTTCTTTCCTGAAACTCATGAAGTGTTGCTGCAAAGAAATGTTTTGTCAAACACGAATCACTGTAAAGTATATTTGCCACAAAAATATGTTTAGTTTAATCAGTCTATTAATGGCATTGTTACAAATGTTCAGCAAGTATTCTATGTGGTAAAGTCAGTTTCTGTATTTCAAGCTTAAACCTTCAAATCAAGGACCAAAGGAATTTTTTATTAGTTAACATTCTTTTTTGTAAGTTTCGTTACATACCAATGTCTAGAATGTTGGGAAAAAAATTTTTACGTTACGTAACTCTTTTCTGTTGTATACATAACGATCTATTCACTGTAATAAAAACAGTCTCAAAGAAAATTTGTGTATGTTATAAAGAAAGGCACTACTTCCGCTAAACATTAATGTTTAAAGTAGTTAAATAATAGCAAACCTAAATTTCTTTGATCTTGTCTTTGAATTAAAGCAACATTTTGTTACTGCAAGCAAAAAAGCCTCAAATAAGTGCTTTTATTTGCTACAGTGTACGGTCTTTCTCGATCACTTGGTTATAACCAATTTCAGTAATGGTCATATAAAACTAGAGTTATTGGAGACTATGGTTTATAGCGGGGGAAGTTAACTTCTTCATAGGTTTCAATGTGCTTTGCAGTTATCAGAAGTTTTCCTTTCGTTTAGGCTGCTCTGTGTATGTGGGGCTATTTTGCTATTTCAATGAGCCAACGAGAATACTGACGTTTTTAATACTCAACGATTGTAACTGTTTGCAGACTGTTAAAACATGTGGAAAGTAAGTGCATTATCCGATTATGAAAAATACAAAATGATAAATTGTTTTCGAAAGTGATGTCTGGAAAGAAACAATTCGCGATTTTTCAGTGTTCATTATATATATATATATTTATATATTTATATATATATATATATATAGAGAGAGAGAGAGTGTGTGTGTGTGTGTGTGTGTGTGTAAAGGTTACCATTAAAACTTTGGCGTGTTATAATTTTGCATAACATTCTTTAATCGTCAAATGAAATATTGTCACAAGATAGAGACGAATGTCGTCTAACAGACAGGCATAAATGTGGTTTAGGATGCTGAGGGTATATGATGTGTCCATTAGGACTTGTGATTGCCTAAAAACCTGTCGCTATTCGGTAATTAGTCGCCAACTCGGTCTTGAGGCTCGTCGTTTGACACATCACATTTAAGTGCAAGCTGCGTTTACAAGTCACGTTTAAGTGCAAGCTGCTTTACAAGAACTGCTGAGTACATGATAAACGAAACATGTGTACCTGATTAAGCCTGATAAACATACAGCTTATAGATTGTAATATCAGTGTTATTTTTTAGCGAGTGGTACCGGAGCATGCATTCAAAGACGTGTGATCAAAAGTCGTCTACATTTGTCAGAGGTAATCTTATCTTGAAATTAATTATGTAATTGGTCCATTCACATAATGTATACACACTATGAACTACAAAAAGCTCGTTTTTGCAAATTAATGACGCTGGTGCAAAATTCTTGTTTTGATACGTTTAAGCGGTACACATGTCCATAACTACCAACACAATAACTTGATGTTGCTCCAGCAGATGTAAATATAAGCGCGGTAAAATCACTGCATGATCGTTTATCAGGCGGCACTCCTAATAGTGTACTAACAGAGATCTGGCATTGCGTATTATGTGGATCTACCTTTCGTCTTAATGATAAGATATATCCATTGAGAAAGACTTTCCGTCCTATTTTCGATAGGTTTTGACTTTTACAACAGAAAAAATAGCTATGCGATGTTTTATAAACTGCGCTTCAACTCATTTCAAATTTGTTCAGTGCAAGGCTTCGTCACGTCCATTCGAGTTCATCCAATACCGTGTTCTCTCACTGCTAAGTTATACCCTCTTGTTTAATAACGGAGGAATTTCTTTGCAGAAAATGAAATGTGTGATTCCCAAACAGCCACCACAGTGTACGGTAGTGGTGAATCGTCAGAAATTGCTTTCAGGCATTGGCAATAAGTGATCCATGCACTAAAACCTCTGGACCATGACCACATCATGAAACATATGTCGTATGATGAGTGGATCGTTGGGACTGTACTGTCCAATGTGGCTGGAAGCAATGGGTATTTGAAAGACTCTCACACACACGGATGACAGGCTCAGGACGGACGAAGATCGACAGGTGCCATGGCAACCCAGTCCTGGATACCGGCCAGTGTTGGGGCTCCTGTGTGCCCACAAACCATTTAGATCCCTCTCGGAGGCGAATCTGCAATCCCAGCGCCGATTATGTGAGCTGACATTAGTTCTGCGGCTCCGTTTACAGCGTTGCCAGGTCAGAGGAATGTTGAATGCCGCAGTCTGGCGATGTGGGGTGTGTAGTGGTAAATGCCGCTTCGTCTTGGGGACCGACGATCATCGCGCTCGGGTGTGGCGGGTCTCTGGTGAACGATCTCTAGCAGCACACTTCCTCCATGGCAGACGCTGTGGTCTGGAGAGTCGTAGTCCTACCATAGCCGATCCGATATCGTAGTATTACGTAGGATATTGACGTCCCAGTGGATAGGGTCTTAGGGCCCCGTCTGCTCTCACTTCTGGCCAGGATTCCAGAATCGATAACGCCTGGCTGGCCGCACATGCACTGTTAAAATCTTCCGTTTATTTACGGAAATTTTTACGAAAATGCACAGTAAATGTATGGAAACGCAATCCGTAATGACGAAAAACGGAGTTAAGTGCGTAAAAATTCAAAATACGGAAAATTTCCGTATTTCTTATAACTTAGGTTTTCGGATACGAACAACGCTGAGTCTGCACGAAACTTTCTTCGCCACCGTAACCTCAGAAAACTATCGTTTCTGCGGCAGTTAAGGTCACGAAGACCTATTATTTCAAACATTAAAAAGTAGTAACAGGCGTGTGTAACACTTTAAAAAAACCCTTTAAATACACTAAATTTAACAGAAACTAAAAAAGTTGCTTCTGTGGCTAATATAGAAATTCAAAAGTTATACCAAATTAGTCAAGTGAGCATTGTATATGAGTGGTTAGGGTCGTGGACTTGCAACTTTTTGACTCGGGTTCAAATCTTGCTTAAGGGTAAATAATTTTAGCATTTTTTATATCTTTTTTATACACAGGAAAAAACCAACATAACGAAAATTAAATGAAATAGATATTAATGGTTATTTAAACTAGAAGTACAGAAAACTAACTAGGGAATTAACGGAGAGGTCATGTGCATTTTACGGAAAGTCCGTTTTTGAAAATCAATGTGTCCGTAATTTTACGGAGAGTTTACGAACACCTCTGGATAAATTTTTACCAGCACTTTTCCGTGAAATGAAGGAAAATTGTTTAACAGTGTGGCACGGGTCGTTCAGGACTACTCCTCTAACATGTCTCCAATAGTGGTACATATGTGTAGACCAGTTGAAGTGCCAGCTGCCATCGTGCCGGAGTATTCGGGATTCGGAACACACCACCGTCCAACAATTGTGAGCAAGTCTGTCTCAGAATAACGTCCGGCACGGCGCCTGCTGGACTCCGTGCTAAACCATGTCGCAGTGGAAGGAGGGGGTACGACATACTGTTGGAGATGACCAGGCGGCGTACCACACACCCATATCTAATTGTCTTGCTGCTCGGTTTTTGTGACAATGTGTATTACTCATATGTGTCACTACATCTCTCTCTCTATAAGGATTCGGAATCACCCGATGAATCCTTCATTGTGCACTATTTTTAATGCCAGGCATTGCATTTATAATTAGCATGTTATAAATATCATTAGTTGAAGAAACAAATTATTTTTTAACTCGCCTTACGACAAGCACTTCCTTACGCAATGCGCATAATTTTACGTAAGCATGATTCTTTGCATGTGCTGTTAAATAACAGCGAGGCTTTCATCGTATACGTAATTATGAAAGCCCTACATTATCTATGCTAACTTTGTGGGTTTAATTCTCCGCTAATTCAAAGCCAAATATCTGCAAATATTTTTAATATGTCAAACACTTCTCAAGTTGAAATGTATTGGCTCTTGCACCTACCACAGTAATTGAAATGTATTCCTGAAAGTTTTTCTTTGAAGGAGGGAAAGTTCTGTCCTAATTAGCAGTATACCGAACTATCGGATTTCTTGAGACGTGTAGTGGAACTTACATCCCAACTTCGTTAAAACATTATCCTATTTTCGCAGTGTTTTACCCAGAAACTTTGGGCGCCTCTAGCGGCTAAACGATGTAAGCATTTCCTTAAAAAAAAATTTACCTCCTCTTCTTTCTCTTGTTTTGGAGTAAACAACACAGCTCGTAACTTGGCCGCGATTTTCAGAAACAAGTAACCAATCTTCATACGGGAACGTTCCTATTACGACGCGGAGTAAAGGCTGCTCTATATGAAGTATTAGTATACGCGATTTATTAATTTATAATTTATTTCAAATGATTTACACTGCTTGCAGCAGTACCAATTATTATATTTTACTTTGAGTTTGAATTCCGTAAACAAAATAAAAAAGATTATATATTTAAATAGACGTTGTTGAAGCGTTATCGGTTCTATGCATTAAGTTTAAGCTCGTATAACGTCATTGCTTGATTATCTTTTGTGTAAGAGTGGATACAAAGCTGTAACTAAGATGTATAGCTTATTATAGAATTATTATGTTTAGCTTATAATTTTACACCACCGCCATTATTTTCACACTTCTCTCGCGCACTATGTTGAATTTACGACAGGCCTACTTTCATTGGATCAAAATATATACATAGAAATATATAATACCGTAATGAATTTGCATTGGTCCGGTGCGCCATTTTGAAACTCCATGCAGCAGGACATTTTATTTCGGTTCACTACTGGGACAAAGGAATTATAGATTAGCTCAAAATTGAAATAAAATAAAAACTCAGTTTTACAGACATTTTGCAAACCAATTCTCTTTCTGTGTATTTCGAAATTTAAACTGGGTTTTAATTTAATTTATTTTTTTCCATTTTGATATCTTTCTTATTGATCCCTTATAATCTTCAGTGACGCATATTGGAGTAAAAATCACAAAAATAAACTCAGAAAACTTTGTAAATTTTAATTATAAAAATTTCTAAAATGTATACATAGTCTATTGGTATCAAAACGTATCTATAAAAGATTAATTAATGAGTATCTGTTGATATAGCCTATTTCATGTGAGGTAAATTTTGACAGTTCTAGAAAAGTATCACGGTCACAATGTATCTTTCCACCACAGTTGATTTGTCGCTGAAGGAAAATACGTTTGTAAACAAATGTTCGAATCCAATGCACGCTTGCATTTTTCTCTTTCCTCGTATTTCTTGTCATGGCAGGCACTGAAAGTCTGATGTTGGCTAACTTCCGTCCAGTAATCAATCTAGGATATTATAGCTACCTCGGCATTCCAACCTGTTTAATTTTTGTAATTGCTAAGTTAAGTTTGTTGTGGTTCTGTTAATTTTATTTCGAAGGAAAAAAGGAAACAGTGAGGGGGTGGGGGACTTTAGTTTAACGTCTTTCGTGAGACGGCATTGTTTTGATGTTCTTACGAGTGTGTGACATTTTGAGTTGCATATTGTTTTGATGAAACAGTGGAAAATTTTGCTCAATTGAAAATAACATTATTTTAAATTATTTAACTTCGAAAATTTTAACTTTATTGCAAAAATAAAACGCGATACATACGTCGTTGTTCGTATTCGTACAGATGCAGCTATGCAGATATATATATATATATATATATATATATATATATATATATATATACACACACACACACACACACACACATACACACACACACATACACATATATTATATTCACTCACTACAAAAGTGGGGAAAGTGCGGCTTTTTCAGGCCACGTGCGTTTCAATAAATTAACGGTTTACAATTACATTTTCAAAACATGCAAACTTACTGTTTGTAAAATTAGCTCGCAACCTCTTGAACGCGTGTTTTATACGGCAATCCTTGCAGATTTACTTCACTAAAATCACGTTTATTCGTCACTGCATTAAATAATTTATTTACAGAATCATTCAGTAAAATCAAACAGTGTGCACATTTCCTGAAACCAACAAACTTAAACTTTAAGATACGTAAATTATATTCGTGTCACTTCATTGAGGACGGCGGTAAGGAAAATGGCGGAACGAGCAGTTTTACGAAGCGGTAAACACGTACCGATTAATATTATACATTTCGCTCAAGAAAACGCGCTACAACACTACCTACAATCAAACTATGCTTGAAGAAAGCAAGTAAAAAAATAATGGACTACCGATTAAATACTCCAACAACTCCACCAAGATATTCGTTTAATAAACATGATGAGAAAAAGGCACACGCACAACGGCGTCCGCCGGGCTGGAAACTGGAAACACAAACATGGCTAGCCATTGGCTGGAAAAGTTTATTGTTCGCACGTGTCGACATACTCTGTCATAACTGCTAAACATGCTTTTAAAGTCCAGTCACTAATAGCCAAGAAATTTTAATATTGCTTTAAAAACATAAGTTAAACCATAAATGTTGTAAGTGTAATCAAGATTTTAAATTAGAACTTTTAGTTCTGAGTACTATTTTCTTCAAAGCCATCATCAAAATTACCAACTTAACAACATGGATCCCGCAGCAGTTCATCAGCTGTTACAATAATCTAAAAAAGGAGAGCATTTGCTGTTTACATAGTGTAGGTTGGACACATTGTCAGTCAGATTTTACCCCACTTTTATGAAGTGTACTATAAAGGAATTTTGTGTTGATGTATAACTGCAAACCCTAAATTATATAAACTGCTAAAGTATTACCAGGAAATATTTTTTTAATGCTTGGTGCTAACAAGACAGTTTATATATTTGTGTAAGAAACTGCACATTATAGTTATTTTGGATTACAATATATTATAAATTATATATTAGGAATTAACTCCGAGACCAAAATTTCATAGTTGTTCCACTAATTAATATCACGTCATAAAGACATAGCAGGTTATTTGTAGGATTGAATATAGTAACGATTACAAAGCAGTTCATTTTTAGGAATAAATTTTGCAATGATGCTTGGTTTTAATTTTCTAATTACGGTCTTCAGAACTGTAAACATCCGTCTTTCACATTGAAAATGGTTCGTGTTGTGATGCTTCTATGTTATTTGTTACTTTAATAAAAAATAACACTGACGATTTAATGACCTTTTAATACATAGGAACGTGTTAAACATTTAGGTCCTATTACTTATATAGAAATTGTTGGTAAGAGTAGCCTACGTTTCTCTAGTGAGAATTACTAAGGTAACCTAAAATTAAATTTCAATTTGCATTAAAGTATTTCCGTTAAATAGCCCAGCATTTGATATTTAGAAAAGTATTCTAGCATTCCATTCCCAGACTGCAAGGATAACTGAATGGTAACTTAGCGCATTTCCTAACGTACACATAGGTGCACCGTATCAGATTATCGGATTGATTAGAATTTATTATCTAGGCCTACCTACGTAATGTAAAAAAAATCTTATTTAGTGAAATAAATGAATATTAAAACCTCACTGAAAGCTCTCTCTTTTAGCTGGTACTAAAGATGAAACCTGAGACGGAAAGTACTGCTTTGAATTCTTATAAGGATTTTCATAACTGTATTTTTTCCCCGAATAAACTTTGTCAGTAGCCTTTATTCTTAATCGTCTTATTATCCTCAACGAGAATATGTGATCACAGCGGCTAACACACGAAATTCTAAACAATGAGCAGCTGTAAATTTAGTTTACATTCAGAGTGATTAAGCGGGACATAGAGACATAGAAAACCTTTCATAGCCGCAATGATATCGATTCAATAAAATAACATTGAATGAATAAAATGAAAGATTTTGTATACACATACATTACTTTTTGTTTGTTTCTCCACTTCATAAAATTTTCACCTGTGTTATTCTAGCTGAGAAACGTAACTTCCCCCTGGAAGAAAAACGACAATCTTTAGCGTTACAGAAAAACGCCATAATTTTAACACTTTTTGCCAAGCAGCGTAAATATCGCACGATAGCTTCTAATAATAGTAAGTACTGATGTGACGTTCTCGACTGACTGAAAAAAATCGGATAGTCTTAACATGTACACTATATAGTGTGACACTGAACGCGGAAAGACAGGTCCAGGTTTATGAGAGGCTCGGGCGGTCAGGGACCCCTTTGGCGTGGCTAAGGAGTGAGGGGAGAGTGAGGGTGGTTTCTCGAGACGGGATGCTACTTATCCATTCCAAGGTGGCAGCAAATATAAACATTGCCAGCGGCACAATCAAAGCCAGTGGTTGGCCTGTCGATTCACAGAATCCCTACACCAACCATTGGGCTATCGTGTGTTGCAACTCGGGATATTGTGATCCGATAAACCAGCTGCTGATTTTGATTGTGCCGCTGGCAATGTTCATATCTGCTGCCACCACGTCGTAGGTGCACAGGATGAGAAACGCCTATCTCCGCATCAGCAGTCGCGAAAGTTGTCATGTGATCATTTGGTTTGTATTAATAAGCACCGCAATTCACCCAGCATGCACATAATAGTATTGAGTAGAAGGTAATACATAGAACATTAATTCCCCTTTTGATTTTTGTGTACATGTTTATGAATACTTGGCTTAATTTTAACTTATGTGCTTGTATCAAAAAATTGCTGACATAATTTTAATAAAAGAGAGAAAATACTGGACGATAAATAAATCTTAAGTAAACACAATCGACAAGTTCATTATGAACTTTCAGTATGTAGAGTTTCATATCTTTACCGTTTGTAGTTTTCGAATAAAACCGTCGTAAAATTTAACATTAGAACAGAGAGATATGGGGTTGAATATAATATTAGAACAGAGATATGGGGTTGCATTTGTGACACTGCCTCTTAAGGCTCGATTGCACCCCTTTGCAGAAATTATTCGCTTTCGTATCAAAATTTTTATTTTAGGAATTTCTGGCGATGTAAGACTACAGAAAATTTACATAGTTTTTAGTATTTTTGTGTGTAATTTTAATCGTGTGTTATCTGCAGGTTGTAAAATGTCAAGAACGTATTTAAATTTTATCATTAAGTCCCTGCCTTTTTGCAAGCAGGAAAAAGCACACAGTGCAAATTATATAAGTAATAAACAACTGGTAAAATGTAAATTTTTTATTATCAAACATTTCCATTATTACTTCTGAAACTGTAATTATGACACGAAAACGAAAAATTACTGCTTACTAGGCGAAGCCCAGCCTCATTAATTCCTTTAGGGTTAAAATCGTATTACATGTTATACATAATTTTGCCTAAATAATTCCATCATAACGTTTTACACAGAGTTCAAATAACTATGAATATTGTTGTAGCAGCCATCTCGTGCTGGTTTTTTCACACAAGTATAACCCTTCATTGTCGCCCTTAAATTCTTTATATCCCCGTCAACATGGCTTTTCGACCTCTCTCTTTCTTTCTTTCTCTCTCTCCTCTCTCTCTCTCTCTCTCTCTCCCTCTCTCTCTCCCCTCCCTCTCTCCCTCTCTCTCTCTCCCTCTCTCTCTCTCCCCTCTCTCTCTCTCTCTCTCTCTCTCCTCTCTCTCTCCTCTCCCTCTCTCTCTCTCTCTCTCTCTCTCTCTCTCTCTCTCTCCCCTGAGATATTCCAGTCCTTTCATGACTCTTCATTTCAAACATTCGCCACTTTTGCAGCTTCAGATGCTTCCAGTTTGTTAGTGTCAAATTTAATGTTGTACTTCATCATTCCCCCTCCCCCTCCTTTCCATAAAGTTATATTCACTTCGATTGCCTGTCCAACGACAGTAATACAAAATTTCCCTGAAATTTTTTGTAATCTTCTTCGACGAATTTTCTTCTCAGTGATGAACATGAATAAGGCGCCAGTTACATGCAAGTAGGAATCATCGTTTTCTCAATGAGACAAGTTTATATACTTGGAACTGGGTTATGTTCGTGAGGTAGCCTTTGAAAGCATTAAGCGTATGATGGTAAGACATGCTAACATTTCGTTTTCCTTTAATGTCTTGTGTAAAAAAAAATGTCCTTTATAATTTTCGCAGCCTATAACCTAGAAAAGACTGTTTGACTCTAGAATACGGAAAACAATTTCTAGCAGTTACTTCCCTTCTTTTAGTTCAGAGCACGAATTCAATATACCTTGCAATGAAAAAGAACTGCGCACGGAGAGAGAACAGAGGTAAAGAGATTTCGGGAGCAGAATAGTGAATTTTTTCGTCTCCCTGGGAGAGCCATCAACAGTATATAGTACACCCTAAACTGTCCAATTCCCCACACCAAGTATACGTGACCACTGTTGATGCGACCTCAGAAAATGCAGCTCCCAGAACATCAGACTCGCCACACGCATTCAGTAGTGCTATTATCACTCCAAATGAACACTATAAAAACCTGTTAACTTGGTATTTTCCGTTAAGTGCCTTTGTAAACATTGTCGTGTACGTGTCCGTATTGTGATTTATGATTACGTTCCACGCTGTTTCAAATAAAACATTTTCCTTAATTTCACGAAGCAGTATAGTTAAAAATGAAATATAATAAAAATATTCTCTAGAACTGTCCGTAACATTACTGACATGTTGTTTTTTTTTTCTTTTTTTTTTTTTTTTCTCTCTAAATTATGGACTTTCGGTAAATTTTAGAAAACTTTCTGCGATACACGGAATCTCTCTGTAAATTTCCTATAGGCTATTAACATTAAAGTGAACACTTTTCAAAACCCTCCAATCTGGAGTGATAGAGAATAAATATATTTTATTTTAGTTTTAGACGTTAACTTCAGAGTGCAGTGGAACATACACACTGTGTTTATTACTTACACATCAATATTCTTTTGAAAAGTTGGTTAAAGGATTAAAAAAATTGCTGAAAGTAAAAAGTAACAAGGTCTTCGAAATTGTTTTCTTTACCGTGAACAACCTATATAACTGTAGTTGTGTTTTAGACCTATGACATATATAATATGGAACCATACCAGACGCGCCAGTCTACGAACTTATTGGCTGCAGTAGCACATACATACGCAGACACAATAACAATGAGAAGTTAGGACTAGGAATGTTTTTGAACGATAACAATGTTCAAATTGCCGTGAATTTTTTTGTAGATTTGTTAAGCACGAGATGACGTATCCTGGAGGAAGAAATATAATGACGGCCTTTCGTATAGCATTGAATTCCGCGATGTTGGCATCAACGTCTTTCTTAGGAATCCGACGTAGTGAATCTTTGAAGAAAATGTCGATTAGTCTGATAAAAAAAATAATACAGTAACAGCTATTTCGCTTCTCGTTGCCGTACACTGGGTTTGACTAAGCTCACTCTATGCTATCGCCTTTTCTTCACAGTAATGGTATACATTGCTCATAGATGCAACTAGGTGAGTGTCGATGTACTTTCTTCCATGAGGTGAATGTAGCTTTCGCGGCCACTGGTTTAGTAATGGGCAGAACGATTCAGATAGACGAATCGATTCGTTTGGGTCAGTTCATTAAAATGATTCGTTCAAAAGAATCTTATAATTTCGTTCTTTTCTTTCTTATCTACTGCCGTTCTTTATTGAGTCGTGACTTGCTCTCCATTTCGGGTATTTCTTATCTCTGTTTCATCCTTTCGGCTCTTTCGGCACTTGCGTTGTCCTTATCTGTTATTATTTTGGCCAGAATGATTGCTAAATAACTTTTTATTTCATTTTCACCGAATATTTTGAGAATTGTGAAATTCGATACTACTACTCGGCATTGGCAAGTATTGAGTTATAACACGATACGCGTGCAGGCGAAATATCTAGAAAAAGAAAGAGAGAGAGAAGTAGTAGGTAACACGATGATGCTTGTCTTCCCGCCTTTTGTACAAGCTTGGATGACTCTTGACCCCCGATTCCTTTTACGAACCAATCTGATTTTGTGATTCTTGTATGCTCTCCTCCTCAAACGCACTTTAGCGTTTTTTCCGCTTGTATTCTGATTCTGAATCAGTGACTCAAAAGAATAAATTACTTTCGTAGCGAATGAATCTAACGATTTCGTTTCTCTCAGTAATTAGTTCATTTGGAACGAATCGTTCACGAACGACCCATCACTAGGGATAGGAAAAATTCGCGACTTCATTTCAGGACAAGATAGATTTCAAATACGTGTATACTAAAGTTACCATTTCAATTGGATCAGAATTTATTAGACACGCCCTGTAATACTTCGCGCCAATAGCTGACTTGCACGGGAACATGAAGCGAATCCCGTACTGTCAAATGTGGGGTAACACTGGGGCAACAGCCAATGAACAAATATCTGAGGTTCGAGTATACAAAGGATTGTGAAGTCTAGCATACAGGTCATTGAACTCGCGAAATTTTCCTATCCATACCTATCACTACACTGGCTTGGTTTTCTACAGGTGTGAGACGTGATGTACTCACATAAGGTTGGTAACTGCATTTCGTATTTACCGACAATATCCTGAGATTATTTACTCAAGGGATGTGTTAGAACTAAGAGAGTTAATGGAAAATTATTATAATCCTATTCTATTTGCGGCAATAGTCAGTATTGTCATCTGATAATTCGTGATTGAAGAACTGAGACTGAACAATGCGTGAGCGATCAGTATTCATTTGATTGCGTAGTGAAACTACGTAACTGTTATGTTGGTTAAAAATCAATTTGCTTGTCATCCAAGCACTTACCGTTCATGTGCAGCGGAAATAATTTTTTTATTAATATTGCGTAGTTGTCTTTTTCGCCTCTAACAACATGGGTACTAGTCCATTAAAACAATTTGAAGGCAAACTTTTTTTAATGTAATTTAAAATCTACTTCACAAAAATGTAATAACGAAATAAGTAAAAAATTGTGTGATTTTTTTTGTGGAAATTTCTGATTTAGTTGTGTAAATTATTGAAATATTCATTATTTTAGAAATGGCTGAACTCTAACATACAACTGATGTAGCTTTGTTGTTTGAAATTTTTGGGGGGGGGGGGGGAAGCATGAACATGAAGGAACTATAGAGAGAGAAACGTTAGCTAATCTTAGACGATCCTTCCGTTTTAAAGGAAGCAGATAGTAAAATCGTGTGTGTGTGTGTGTGTGTGTGTGTGGGGGGGGGGGGGTGGAAGTCTTTGGTAGCTGAGAGCCTGGATATAAAAGTAAGAAAAGTTAACATGTCAGAACTTGGAAAATGATACAGTTGACATTTATGAGAAGGGGCTCGTCGTGTTGCCTTTCATCGAATGGCTGTTAGGCGAAAAGCCTATTGGAGTCAAAATGTCCGCATGACCCATATGCATGAGAACAATGCAGTTTATCAATTCCCCAAACCACGAAAGCGATGAAATAATACTGTAAGTTTAGCAACAGGGAAAACCTATAGCGTAAACTTGGCGTCACGCCCACCAACTGTAGAATAAGAGAAATAAATACCAGCAAAGATAACGTGTGTAGATGTTACCAAACCCGTAGCAGCAATAGAACTAGAAGGAAACACACTTTCAGCATCAAATAAAACGTCCTTAAAAAAGTGCGGGGGGAAAAAAATACGTTGCCAACATTATAAAACGAAATTTCAGGACAGTCTACCGCGCTACGGCGGAAAGTTGAAGATGAAGTAAAACAACGTGGGCGAGCTAATCCGAAAGTTGCCTGGGGTTTCAGGGGAGGAAGAAAAGGAAAAGAAGAAGACTGTTCTCCAGTAAGCGGCTTGTCACGTAAGGGATGTACCTCATTTCCCGAAAGGGAGAGGCGAAGTGGACAAATCGTCGCGAAACAAAACGAGGGCACGCGACAGGGATTAGGCGGCAGGAGAAGGCATAGGAAGGCGGCACAAGACAAATATGGGGCACAGAGCTCACATCAATCACGCAGTAACCCACACTGTCAATTTTGTTTTCTTTTTTTAATCTGTACTGAGAAATTGTTTGTAATTTCACAAGCGTTTGTAACGGTACAGAAAATTTATCTTGTAAAATTACTTGTTTGTAATTTGACCTCAAGAAACGTTTGTACTACACTGGCCCGTAATCTACGAGCTCAGATAAAACAACTGAAATAATCATAATAAAACAAAAATGACTACTTTGTGTTGTACTTGTTTAGTCAGTACCTAACCGTATTTATTGTAAAAGCAACACGTTACCTCGCGAGTCAAGTTTGGCGTGTGGTTGTAGGTGCGAAGAAGTAACGCAAAAGACAGGGGATCAAATCCCTTTGCCGATAGGGTGAACTATTTTTTTTTTCTTTCGAGAATTATTTTATATCTGTTATTTCTTCATGAAATTTCTTTTCTAGGACAAAATAAATATTTTTTCCCCAGCTTTTCAATAGTGTAACATGTAATACAAGGGCATAATTTGTAATATTACACATATGATTTGTAGTCTACTCGCGGTTTCTTCACACTTATTTAATCAAACGTTATAAAAACTACACCATGTCTGATGTGTTAAGTTATTTCCTAAGCATGTCATGTATCACAAACGTTTTAAACTTCTGTTAACATAAAAGCATCTTAGTTGTCGTTAAAGTTGTAGTTTAACTGTATTGTCTTTATGACTTATAAGATTTCATTTTTAACATATACCTATGCAAAACACGTATGTTGGTAGCGCCTTGTAAGAAATAGTTCTCCTGCACGAATTCGGTGCGTTGTACTTTGGTGTAATTTCCAAGACTTAGTTAAGCTTAATTTGCACGAGGCGGAGGAATATCCTGGAAGTAGAACTTAGCAGGGCTTCAGAAAAGTGTGAAGTAACCGTGAATGGGTTATAGTAGATTTTACAAGAAAACTTGTCGTAGTTTTACAAAAAAAATTTATTGACAATTGGTTTCCAAGAATGTTTCTTGTAAAGGTACAAAATATTTCTTACAGCGCACTTTTGAGTCTCGACGCTGAATTATCTGTTTTACCACTTAGAACTGAACTTTTGTGGTTAAAGGCTGTTCACGATAAAGTGAGCACTTTTGAAATGAACCTTAGAACAAAGTCACTTCCCCTGCCTGCATATATTTTAACGGGTGTAATGAATAACATGGACCCAGCAAGCTGGTAACGATGGATGGAAAGTAGTTCCATAACTAAAATTATGTATTTAGCTTTCCGTTTTTTTTATGCATCGAAGTTTATAAATGAGCAGATTTGTACGATATTGACTTTTCTAATAGTTTCACAGTTTCACTTGGCCGACGCATGAATAAAGTGATGAGGCCCACAGCAATGATAATTTTATATAAGACGGAAGAACACACAGCGTACTTACAAATAGAACCTGAGCAGGGCTTTCAAAAGTTCTCATTTTACCGCGAACAGCCTATACCAAGGTGTTCAACACTTTCAGTACGGCACAGATTTACCGAGGAATTAATACTTAGTCAGAATTGAGACGCTTATATTCACGACTGCGTGCCCACCGGTTCTGTGGGACTCTGTACTCATGTTCAAAACCTTACTAATAGACTATTCACTGTAAAGTGAGCACTTTTGAAAGCCCTCTCATTTGGAATAATAGAAAAAAAAAATGTGTTTATTACTTACATGGCAATATTTTATTTAAAAAGTTGCTTAAAGGATAAAAAATGGTTGAAAGGAAAAATTAACCCGGGCGTCAAAAGTGCTCACTTTACCGTGAACAGCCTATATCGGTTCTTAAAACACCGGCACACTTACTATAATAAATAGCCTTCATTAATGGCCGTCTCTCTGCTAACAACATACCTACCGAGTTGAAAAAAGTCTCAAAATGTTTTTTCCCCGCATAGAATCATATAAAATTCATCCCGATCTAACACATTTTCGCTACTGCAAGAACACCGGTTCTATTGGTGTCTGTGTTAGAACTCACCATCGTCCTGTTGGTCCATACTACACCGCACCCCATCCTGTACTTTACAGTGTTCATTAATGGCCGGTCATCAACCAATGGAGAGCCGAGCTGATATTGACCCAATCGAATGTCATTCATCGTATTAAATGATATACAATCAATAGAGCCACGAGTATTTCGCGAATTCATTCGGAGGCAACGTAGACAACAAACACTTGTTCTTTTCTCCTACTGTTGTGATTGGACGATCGTTCTTTAGACACGCCCCGTTTAATTGTGAGCCAGTAATAAGCAGGATGCAGTAGTGCGAGTAAGTGTTTAACAGTGCTGTACGGAGGCCTCCCTTTATCACGGTATACGATAATGTCTCAAGTGTATAGAGTGCTGTCCAGTCTAGCTTGCTGCCAACTCAATCCACGAAATACTCGGGGCTCTTAACAATCAATCACGCCCCTTTGAGTGGCTACAAGAAAGACATTCTCTAGATGGCAATAGCATTGTTACAGCGCTGTCGTGTTCTTGTGAGGTCGTGTTAAACACTAGCCGAGAAAAGACTGCCGATCCATGCTGGTTTTGTTCTGAGCAACAGAGAAATTGTCAAATTAGCTTTGTTCGAGCTACACTCTAGCATACAGTCTACAAAGTTTTGAAGCTTCGGGATATTGCTGACGTAGCTGAAAACCTTAACGAAAATTGCTACCGAAGTAATCTCTTTTCGCTCTCGTCTTGCAGAGTGTGGATATCGTATAACTTATTACGAAAAACTCCATACAACTCAGTTCAGTTCAGGCGACGCAATTTTACGTCGGCAGGTTTCGAAGCGTGAAATTGTACGCGCTTTGGAATTTTGGTTTAGCTTCTCTGACAGATACGGGATACATTCAGCTTATTCGAAACAACACAATTTTAATAAACGGAAGAGTCCGTAGAGAAAATAAATACAAACAATCTCCCTCGTTTCTGTTTGAGTTCGTATGGTTTTAAAAAATTCCACTGACATTTCGTTTTAAATATCTGGGTCATGCGAAGAAGACCAAAATCACTTTACCCGGCCTTGTCTATGGAATGCAGTCGAAGCATGACTGAAGTGTGGAGGAAAGTTTTCAGAAAAACGTTCGACTGAAGCACGTGGCTGAAAGAATGGTTAATGAACGCTGCACAGAAATGATCCTTAATCGCCAACAAGCGGAAGAGTAGAAGGATGCTTGCAATACACGAACGCAATTCCACGAGTGCATAATTTGATTTGTGGTCTGACGAACTTGTTCGAAGTAATTCAAACCCAGCGGTTCAAAACGATATGTGTCAGCATTCGATTCATAAAAGCTTCGGCAGTTGGAATCATAGTAGAAATTTATGAAGAAATATTCTTTTGTCTGTGTTTAAATGCTTCGCTTCCTTTCTGCGCTCTGTAATTCTGTCGTGTCAAGGTCACATCTGGCCACAAGCATGTGTTGCGACGGACACTCGAAACATCACGACATGCCTTCCCGGGGAGCTGGATTTCACGCAAATCAGAGCCCTAACAGTAGGATATCAATACAGGGAATGCTAGCCAAAGGACTGGCCCGTCCAGGCCCTAGGGGCCGCGGTGGCTGAGCGGTTAGCCTCTCGCCTGCCACCGAGGCGAACACCGGGTTCAATCCCCGGACGGGTCGCTCTCGGGTTTCCGCACGTGGGAATCGTCCCGGACGATAACGCTGGTCGGCGAGTTTTCTCGAGGTTCTCAAGTTTCCCGCTGCTCCGTACTCGCCTCAACCACCCTCATCGGCACTCTGAGACCTCGCTTTCAAAGAACTGCCCGAGTCTCTTTAGTCTTCGCTCACCCGTTCAGGCCCTGAATTAATTGGCGAGCTCAAGTGTTTGCAATCGTTGAATTATTTAATGGGCGCTGTACTTGTGTTCTAGCGCGCTTCTCGCCACACGCGGACACAACGCGCTGCGTGCTTGGTGACGTCAGTGTTGGGCATTCACAAATGAGAGGGGCAGAAATTTAAACAAATCGAACCACTCGGAAGGAAAGAACTCGAAACACGGGCCACGGATTCCTTGTCGTGTACAGTGCCGACCATAAATATCCTTCACGCGCAACCGTGCCCTCAATCATGGGCAAGGAGACCTGAACGGGTTGAAAATAGAACTTATTTCAATTCACAAAAATGAGCGGTACGTTATAAGTATTTAATACAAAAAAAAAAAAAGCAAAGTAATTGTTCTGATCGCCCTGCCCAACGACATTATTCTCATATTGTATTTTCTGAAGCAAATAGAATAGAAATACACCTTGCTTATATTACAAACACTTCCATTTGTGGTTTCAGGTGTTGGGAAATGAGAAATGTCTTAATTCGTGCTGTACTTGAAGCCGTCACAGCACTTATCTCGTTTTCACAGCCAATGAGATTTAGGTTTGCGTTCGGCAGTAGCAATATGAACAACTCGTAACTTATACGAGTTGCGTGATTTGCGAATCAGTTATGACGAGGAAGGTGTTCGGGCAATAAGCCTCGTAGAATACCCAATATTAACTAAGGCCGTGTACGAATTGGCAGATTCTGTAGACAAAATGATCACGTGATCCAATTTAGTATACAAAAATGGTTACGTATTTGGTAATTTGGTATTCCGTATTTTTTATCTAGCGTATGTTAGTAAAATTACAAAATTACAAAATCAGCGCCATATTTATTTTAATTTTAAAAACACATGCGCAAATGCGTTAGTAAATTGACTTTTAAAACAAATAACATAAAATACACTAGAAATGTTTTAAGAAGCAATTAAGTATTGTGCTTTGTATACAGATATATACCGCAATTTTTTAAAGTCGTTATTGCATAGTTTATTATTTTCTTATTTATTAACGTATTCGTAGAACTACAGCGATTATTGCAGAAGTATTATTAGCGTTTTAAGCATTAAATTTAGATAAAAATATCTGCACTGTTAGTGTTGCTGCGAGTGCTAAACAAGTGACTGTCGACAACGTCCGAATTGATACCTACCAAATCACGAATTTACAAAATAACAAAATTTGTCAATTCGGACACGGCCAAAGATCACTTCCCTGTGCATTAGGCACAGGGTCTGAAAGGTTTAACTACATATGACGCTTTGTAATTTGTTTCTGCACAGGGAAGCACTAAAAAAGCTGTTTTCAAAAAATTCACGCTACCTTTTTGAATTGATGTAACGGGATAAAGTAAAAGGTGGCGACTTTAGGTAATTCGTTTTCACCTTTCCTGAAAGAACGTCGCTTTCCCAGAACGTTTGTTCGCTGGATTTACTGATAATATCTCACTAGGAAGTCCCTTCGCCGCTTTTCTTCCTCCAGTGATCCTGACTGCAGACGCTGCCCCCCCCCCCCCCCCCGGTTCGCCGCGTTGGGTCGAGATCTAGTTCAGGGGCCTTCCTCCCCCCCCCCCCTTGAATGAGTGGGGTTGCAAAGGCTCTGCCGCTTACTGATGGCGGGGATCACAAATTAAGTTTCTAGTGACGTGTTGATTAGTTGCCACCCCATTGTCTCCTTCCCTCTCCCCCCTCCACAACCCTCATCCCAACAACCGCTAATATCCCCTCGACTCGAGACTAATTGCCCCGGAACACCTGCCAGGTCTTCCAGTTTGTCTGTCTTTGCGGAATCCCGTCCGCTTGCTTTAACTGCGATGTATATTGTAGGGGTTGAAGGATTGTCACCATCGCTCAGTGTGAGAGCCTCTAACAGTCCTCTAATTCATTGCTGCTTCTGCCGCAATTATGTAGCTGAGAACCCTGAACGGCGTTTTTTAATCCTGCTTTAGAGTAATTTATACTTTTAGAGTAATTAAAAAAGTCTCGTAAAACTCATCGGTTTAACGAACACTAAATATTAAATGACACAAGTGCAGATTTGAAATTTTATCAAATCACTTTACATGTTATAAATAAATCTATTTGCAAGCCATGTGCAACTATTTCAACCGCTTCTGCCCGTAGAAGGGTTAGTTTTCGTGTATCAGTTCATCTTCAGAAATGGATGCGATAGCAGACAAGTATATGTGAAATTACAGTTGATATTTTCTGAAGTTCGCTCCATTTTGCTTTGCGTTAAATCAAGTGAATTCGAATCATTTTACTGTCATAAAAATCATTGTCGTTATGCTTGCATACGCCGTAAGAAGTCTTTACTTAATCGGCATCTGTAGATAAAGAGAGTTTGAAGAAAAACTACAGGCTATTGTGAAAATCTCGACTTTATCTCGTTTTGTGCATACTGTGGTGTGTAAAAAAAATTGTAGTGTTTTACTGTAGTCATGTTTCACCCCATTTTACTGTTACAAATGTATCAGTATGGCATATGGATGGGCACAATGCATATACACTAAATGTGGAAAATAAACTTAACAAAATGCTTTCAATTCACTTACATTGGAGTAACATACAATAGGCCTATTGTTTTTTTCCTTAAATAGCGTTTTCACCGTTGAAAAAATTTCCGTAATTTTACAGAAAAATGGTGGTAATAATTATTTAGTATTCTCCGTGAAATTATGGCCAGATAACTTTTCCAATGGCGAAGTTGTACATTTCTTAGCAGTTTATGTAATTGCGCCGTATATTCTGGGTAGTTTTTCTGTATTTACGGTTTAAAAATAGATTACAACATTGGCTTGCAATCTTCCTCCAGACTTGTCAAACTGTTGAACCTGTAAAGTGTTAATGTTAAGTTCATCAACATTCTTTGAATTTTATAAAATAAATAATTAACGTAGCAATTTGCCAGGAAAAACGTGCTACAATTTCTAAATTCGTATTTATGTAGACAATGATAATCGTGCTTCTGAGAGGTCTACTGGGGTAAAAAGCTATAAAATATTGGGAATCAGATTTTAACTACTGCGCAACTGGCGTGCGCATTCTCCCCATATTACATCCACGTACGGTTCAAGCGAAAGATACTTAATAATACAAAAGTGAAAGCCACATAGTACTACTGCGGATTTCAGCCGCATGCACCAGCAAAACTACAGTCATTGACCAGAAATATTATAGAACGCCGTTCGCCAATGAGCGTTACTTGCCAGCCAGCACCGCGGCCAATAGAGAATCTATAGGCTAATCACGATTAATTGAACGCTTTTGAAATCAACCTTCGAAATTCCAGTGCCCCTACCTGCAATGTATTTTAACACACTGAGGTCCGCACACAATTACTGGCACTTAAGGCAAATCAGAAGTGAGTCACCTATATCCACAACTGCAAGAACACCGGTTCTGTTGGTGACTGTGATACATCTCACCATCGTCCCATTGGTCCATGCCACATCGGACACTACCCTATGTACTTTACAGTGTTCATTATTGGCCGGTCATCAACTAATGGAGAGCCGAGCTGATATTGACCCAATCAAATGTCCTTCATCGTATAAAAGTATTTACAGTCAATCATACACCTTTGAGTGGGCATAGAAAAAATAAATTCTATCGATTGCAATATCATTGCTACTGCGCTGTCGTATTCTTGTGAGGTCGTGTTAAACACTAGCCGAGTAAAGACTGCAGATCCATGCGGGTTTTGTTCTGAACAATAGAGAAATTGTCAAATTATCTTTGCTCGAGCTACACGCGAGCGTAGTCTACAAAGTGTTAACTGGCACACTGACTGGAGTGCACCTTGTAAGGTTGGCGACGATGGAGGGAAAATAAATGCTTCGCCGTTAAATTAAAATTGCCAGGTTTTAGTGAATAGTGAAATGATTTCTTTTGCGTGCTTTTATTTAATGTACCTCAGTGTAAGATTGAACAATTGTATACAAATTTTTTTGTAATAACTT
The DNA here is from genome assembly GCA_029891345.1 of Dryococelus australis. Classification (NCBI taxonomy): domain Eukaryota; kingdom Metazoa; phylum Arthropoda; class Insecta; order Phasmatodea; family Phasmatidae; genus Dryococelus; species Dryococelus australis. The sequence goes on along the minus strand of CM057004.1, from coordinate 66,910,676 downwards.
CAAATTTTTATTTGATAAACGCATGAGTACCTAAAGTTACCAGGCCAATGAAAATTGATAATTTTGCATGTGGCGGAAGAATACGTAATGTGCATTCAAGTAGATATTTAGCAGGGCTTTCAAAATTGCTCAGTTTACCGTGAACAATCTACACTATTGACCAAAAAGTAATTGGTCACCCATGAAAATAGGTAATTCAGTACGCCAGTTGACTTGTGTGGCCGTCATAAGCTGCAGGCCGGTGTAGAACCAGTTGACAAGGAGATGGCACGAGGTACAGAGCTATCGGACTTCGATAAGGGCGTGATTGTGGGCTTCCATCTCAGTGGGCTGTCTAGCCGGGCGATTGCATGGAAGGTAAACAGTCCCAAATCAACGGTCGCATTCGTCCTGCATAAGTGGAAGGTCGATGGGCACTGTGCCAATGCTGCACGTTCTGGGCGACCTCCAATCTTGACCGACAGAAATCGCAGAACCCTGAAACGTGAAATTGTCAAAAATAGGGCCCAACCCATGGCTACCATCCGACAGGAGTTTCATGCAACAACAGGAGTATTGGTTTCCATTGGAACACTGCGTACAGAGGCCAACCGAATTGGATATTTCGGAAGAGCAGCTGCAGGTGGCCCTACGAGATTCTAACGGGGTGACAAGCACCAAGCAAACATTGTGGACAGGTGTTCAATTACTTTTTGGTCGATAGTGTATATCGCAACGGGCTATAGCTGATCGTACACGCGGTCCCTTACAAAACCTCACTAAATCAGTCGGCGAATGGGTGTGCCCACATGAAAGAACCGAAACACCGTATCACTTCCGTGTATATTCCATGCATGGTTACGCCCAACTTTTCTGAACTCCTGCTAAAGATCTACTTCAAGGATATTCCTCCGCCTAATGCAAACAAAGCTAATCAAGTCTAGGAAATTGCACCATAGGGACAACGCAACGCATTCGTGCGCACTCAGTGTAATAATATTTTGCATGATAACTACTTAATCGGCATTACCAACACACGCATTTCCTCAGTGTTTTTATTTATATGAATTATGGATGAAATATTATAAATGATAAATAAAATATAAGTACAAGTTCACTATAATTATGAACAAGAGACATTTATATTAACAGAATTGTAGAACGCGTGTGATACATGAGAAATTTAGGAAGCAATCAAACGGTTCATATATGTGGTGATTTTTCAAATGTTTAGTTCACGAAGTTTGAAGAAACCTCGGGTAGACTATGCTTATCTATTCAGGTGTTCAGCAGGGAGAGAGACTGGAGATCGCGTTGGCCATAGAAAGGCGCGTCGACAAAGCTCCTAGGGAGATGTAAACCGCATGTGAGGACGAGGCCTTTGTTTCGCTGCAGCCCATGGCCCTCGTCAGAAGTGTCGTAACTGATGGTGGCCGGGGGTGGAGTGGCGCCGTGTCTAATGGACATATCGCCGAGCTGTTCGAGTGTGTCTGGCCACTTTCGTGCAAGGCATTGTCTCCCAGCACATTGACGCCGCTTGCTTTGGACTCACATTGGAGGACCTGCCACAAGTGAGCAGGCGTGTCTTGTGTGATCTGACCGTGCTCTAGCCGATACAGCTTTTTATTGGTTCACGTGACCTATGACGTCAGATGCTGAAGATACTGACTGCAGCTGACCAATATTTATTTATTTATTTATTTTAGTTTAGACAGGACGGACTGCTTCGTCAGAATCTCCGTCGTCATCAACGCAGAGTACAGCGATGTGCCTTGTTTACACACAGAAGGAACAAAGCGCATTAAAAACATTGCCCGTACATAACATGTTTAATAGCTAGAGACCTGCAAAATTCGTGTAATTCAGTCTCGTCCAAACAAGTTGAAAGGGAAAATGGCACTTGTCAATAAAGCCAATTAACAAATGACCCGGACTCGAGTATACATAGGATGGTGAAGTTCATCGAGCAGTCAGAAAACTATTAATAGCTAATAGATTAATTAAGTAGTTTCGAAATGAAGACATGGACTGTTTGCTAAGTGACGCAGTGCAGCAAAGGCCAATTTTTTTATAATATCAATAACAAACAGAATAATATTGTTACCTGCTGACGCTGGCACTAAACGTGGGAGGTGACCGACCTCGACTCTTCCCTCTCGCCAGGCGGACTCGCTCGCTGCTCCATCGCTCGCCGGGGGAATGATTGACTGCGGCTATCTGGCTGGCGTCACAGCCCCTCCTCCCCCATGCTGGAGAAGCCAGCGAGTTTAGAAGATACACAGGAATATTCTGGGAACTAGGACCCTCGGCGCAACGCGGCATTTAGAGAAATTTCTGGGCGATGGCCTACGACCCTATAAATATTGCAGCGGTCCAAGGGTCGGCAGTTTTTCTGTGGAAGCCAGTTGGCTGAGTGCGGGAATTGAATGACGCGTGGTGCAGCGAAGGACAGGCCATTTGACTGGATGCGTGAGTGAATGACATTACAAATGATGGAAACAGACTGAACATGTGTTAATAAAGAGAATAATTTAATTTACTGTAACCAAACAGAGACATTAACAAGGACATTATTAGTTTAATTAGACATTAAATATTGTGCTTACTGAGAAATAAAAAGAGTAACAGTGAAGACATATACGTTAATGCTGTAAATAGTAGCTGCGTGAATAAATTAAAAATCAAATATAGTTATTTTAATTTAATTAAGATATCCATCCCTCACGAACTCCTCAGATACGCCTCTGATGCGTCCTTGTATCGTAGTGGAAGCGTTTTATAGTTTTGAACACAATTCGTGATACTGTTCGAACTATATAATTTATAATTTGCTTTTTCTTACAACTTGGCGTGAATCACTTATTGTGATGTACAAATAATTCTTTCAAACGTACCAGTAGGGTAATTAAGAACATCACACAGCCTTGCTTACGTCTTGTGTGGCCATTGTGTAGGCCTATCTTTCATCCCTGTTTATATATGAATACTACAGTCTGCCCATCTAGTATACTCCATCCATGCAATAAACCTGAACATGTTACATCTTTTTCAATTCCTACTCTGCTGCGCATAAAAAATAAATGAAACTAATTTAATTTGCCACCAATTTTTAATTACTCCTTTATAGCGTATTCAATTCAATGAACTGAGTTTAAAAAAGACACCGCTAGTGACAATCAAAGCCGTTGGCTGGCTGGTCGATCGACTTTATGATTACGGCAGAAAATAGTTTCAATGGTATTTTGTAACTGTCGAGTTTAAAAGTATCAATTTAAATTATCGTCCTCTAATATGATATATTTAAACACATGTACATGCAAGAGTATTTGTAGTTACATCTTCAGTTTTGTATATATCGTAAATCTTTTGACGTGTTTCTCTACTAATGAAGCGGGAAATTTGTGTGTATTGTGAAAGATGTAGCTAATAGCATAAGTACATTAAACATCGGGTATCTGTACGTACTGTGGTCTGGACTTGACAACACACTTGCATATAAACAAAAAAAGAACTCTTAACAATAAGACACTTAAAAAAATAAGCCTTGTCATGAGTTTCAAACTGCAGCCAAAAACTACCAAAAAAATGGCAATACACATCTGATGGAGCAACATTTACTGATAACCATAATTATTTAGAGCAGCTTTTCAAATATTTCATCAAGTTTAAAGTTTTGACAAAATCGGCAACTTTATAATACATTAATGATCTGAATTTAAAAAAAAATTCAAAGAGGATGGCAGAGTGGCTCCGTTGTAATTCATTTTACTTTATAGTATCTTCAAAAAAGTTTTTTCTCACACTTGAATTAAAATGAAATAATAAAAAAAATCTGGTTAGCTCAGTTTCTTATCGGTAGAACATAATTACTGTTGACACTGAGATATGTGTAGGCAAATGACGGAGAAAATATTTGATAGCTTGTTAGAGATCACCAGAGAATAATTATAACATATTTGATAGTTAACAAAATCAGGTCGAAACTAGTAGGAATTAATTATTGGCAACATAGAATAAACATACCTCTGTAGAAGCATCAGGTCTGTGTCCGGAACACGTCGAACCAGAGTCGGAGTCTTGTGGTAGATACCAGCCCTGGTTACCAAGTCTTCTGTAGGCCGATATACATAAACTGCAATTTGCCGAGTTTTTATTAAATTTCATCTATGGCATTCTTCTTTTGTTCCACGAACACTGCTAAAGACATTAAAACCGTTTTAGCACTCGAGTCATCTAAGAAAAATCTTCTTCCAGCTACGTGTAAAACATTCACTGAAACAATGGTGATTTAAATTTACCTGGCCAATATAGGACTTAACTCGGAGTTGTGTTAAAAAATGTATCATTAAAAAAGTGCCATATTTAAAAATTGAAACAACAGATGCTCATTAACTTATACCATAAACATAAAAAATTAGCATATTATTGAATTTAATTAATACATAACACACAATGTTGAAAATAAAAATACGTATGCCAATAGTAATATCAAATAGTGCAATAATAACTTGGTACAAAAAACTGTAGCAAAATAAATATCTTGGAAAAGCCATAATAGTGAATAGCACCATGAAATATTATACGTTAATATATTTTTTTTTCTAGGTTAAAAGTCCTAAGTATTACCACGGGTCGATAAAGAGAAAAATACGTAACTAAAATAAATACTGATTGTGTAATGTGAAAGGAAGGGTGATTCTGACTGCCGACAGACGTCACATGCGTTGGTAGTTGATAATGCCAGATTCACATACCCCCGACAAGCGTGACACGACTGTTCCGACACGACACTTCGAACTGTGCAGCCAATCAAATACAGGTTAGATCTGAAGTAAACTCGACAGATTCTGTCGTATTTCGATAAAAAAAAAAATTACATTTCTTTAGTTTCGTGGGACAAGACATACGGCGTGTACAACCTTGCAAAATGAAATTGCACGACAAACTTTCCCTACAGTGGCAAACAGGCTGGTTAAAAGAAAAAAATTCTGGAACCTACAGTATTTAACTCACAATGACAATTTTACATTCACGTGCTTTGTATTTAAAAAAACTTTCAATATTTGTCAACTTCATTTATTCTAAATTTCTCGTCTGCCCAGTGCCTTTGAAACTTGCTTTGTGATTCATTACCTTCCAAATGGTTCCTAAAAATCCCACTGTTCATGTAGCGTGTTTAATCTGTCGGGGAGTAAATACACACATTCATATTTAAAGTATAAATGTCCGTGTCGTGGTTTCTGTTTTTGTTGTGTCGTGGTATATTTGCTGGGATATATGTGATTCCGGCGCAATACAGTCTGTATCTTCCAAGTGCCTTGACAGGTTGAGTAATAAAAGTGGCCAACCTTGGAATGGATAGGGAACGACAAGACGTAAAAAGTAGAAATACTTTTCGTTAAACCCTCATGACGTTGCTATACACACTGCGACATATTAAGTTTGGACATCATTAAGACGCAATATTTTAATTTGTTAAGTCATCATACTGAGATCATATACTTGAATTGCCCCGGGTCACGTGCTGGGGCAGACGAAAGTCGCTATAAATTGTTTATTGCTCTACGGCCAAAAATATCTCTCAGGATACATAACTTTGTCTTTCTTTGGTGTAATAAAAAAAAACGATTTCGCAATATTACTAACTATAAAAAATTTCCACAGCAATCGAAGAAATTTCAGAATGAGGACCACTTGGAAACCTTATCCGGAGGAACAACTGCAGCTTCAGGATAAGAAGAAGGCGCTAAAATCAGCACTGTCCGCTGAATTAAGCTAACTTCCGGAGATCGGCCGATGTCAATTTTCCTGTCCAGTCTACAAATTTCTTCGCAAGGTAGCTGTTGGCGAAATTTTCATCCACGGATAATATATTAACATCACTTAAATAAGAAATAAATACATAATTTATTTCCGCCTGTGACGTACTGTTTGACTAACGAAAAGGAGTTTTAGGCTGGAACGTATTAATTTAAATTACCTGGTTTATATAATATAATTTAAAAAAAATCGTTAAAACTATAATTATTATTAATTCTGTCTACTATCCCTACGTGCATTCATTGTACTCCAAACTGTATATATTGTAAAATTTCTACCAGAAATGAAATATGTACTATCTTTTTAGTTACAGTTCGTCTTTAGTAATTATATCATAACCTGATTTATTTAACACTTCAAAAAATATCGCAATTCCACGCAGTCTTACACAGTATCACACTTAGATATTTAAAGTAGAGATAAAAATTGTTATTTTTTGTTTCTGAGAATAGTGTCTTCCCAACATGACAGACAGTGTTTACGAAAAATAAATTAAATTAAAGGAGAAGACTTTTCTGCAATTTGTTTTTAAAAATGTTGTATTAACGGCTGAGCAGCCAGCAGGTTATATGCTTGCGTTACCTCTCTAGATGTCGACCTTTAATCGATTATACCGTAGCGTCCTCGCCGTGGGAGAAAACGTTCTATTTTTGGGCCAGCCACTTAAGCTCCGGAGGCGGCTTGAAAAAACACACCCAGCGAAAGTGGCCAATGCGCAAGAGAAAATCGATGCATCCGTGTTGAAGACTGCGGCACTCAAGATGCCGTTAATCTCCTGAGCTTTTTTTCACACCGATGTCCAAGCCTATCTATCACTCCTTGCCTACAGCGAGCAAAAAAAAATATTAGGTTTCCACAGTAAATTCTTTACAGTTGTCGCATCACTGCGTTCTTATCAACTTACATTAACTGAAATATCGTTTAGAGCTGATGTACGTTTGAAATTGTGACTCCTTTATAACTTATCTATGCATGCATAACATTTCGGGTCCAGGTATGTGATATTGCTAAAGGTAGGTTAGACGGGTGATAAACTGTAGCCTAATAAATGGACATGTCCATTCATTCAGCTCGACACAAATATGTTATTTATTTGAAGAAATATATATTTTTCTGTAAATTATATTTTTATTCTAAATATTTTACATAATAATAAAATTAATTATTATTGTAATAGAATCAATCATGTAAATTATCAGTACTGCACGATATATATTTTTTGGAATTGAGAAATTTAAGTTACGTATTTTTAAATTTCATCCTGAAACTTTGACACCAATGTGCAGGCCGGTATCCACCAGATCAATGTAACCCTTATGTAATGAAAGATCTGTGTTCTCTTTTTAACATATGTGCCTAAAACACTGTGTTAAATTGTACTCGTATCTTGTTGGAGGCTGTAATACACTGAAGACAATTTTAAATACATATAAAAATAAAATAAATAATTTCACCCAACAGTACGTTTACAAAATATTTTGGTCACTGCCGCTCGTTGGGAGATAATACTGTCTACATATTGAATAGCAAAACATCAGAACATATACAACATCGATATCATGTTCATGTACTGAGGAGTTCTCATATTCGCATATCTATAAAAGTAGAATATGTGATAATGATAAAGGATGTTCGCGGTAAAGAAACCACTCCTGATAACGTGTGAAAAATCTCTGCCGATAATTACATGAATGCCACAGTAAACACTGGCTCACAGTCCCCCAGTCAAGTTCGCAGCGATGTAATGAAAATAGTTCTAAAACTAACTTTGTATTGCGATGCCTAGTGATGTCAGCATTCCATGATTTTATACCAATAAGATCATAAATGCGGACATCATCAACTCATTTACTTTCCTACAAAAATTCCAAGGTTTCACTTGGACTAAACGTGAATAACGTGAGAAGGTCCATCGCAATGTTTCTTTCACATATGGGGTGAGGATGAAAAACATTAAGAAAAGTATAACCTAAGCAGGAATTTCAGAAATTCTCAATTATGTCAGAGCTGATGGGGCGTGCATGGTAGTCATTCATGGTTTCTGTACAGAATGTGCTACGCCCTATAGCGTTACCCAGGGTGATTCTAAGGTGCAAAACTGAACTTTTGAAAACATCTCCTTAACTTCTATTATGACCACTGAACCAATTCTATCTCATTCAATCTGCTATCAAGGCTATGGCGGGGTAGACGTACTTATTCAGGGACTTAGCTCTACTAGTTCACTAACAACTTCAGCAAGTTTATAACACAACTACTTTATTGAACATTTATATATATATATATATATATATATATATATATATATATATAGGAATTGATACAGCACGTTACAATAAATGATTAGTTAACAATTATTCAGTTAACAGTTACTCATAGGCGGCTCGGTGCCGTTTAAGTTACGATATATTCAAGTACCTAACCTTGCCAGTTATATTATTTAGCACTTAAGGGGACAGCGGGGTCTCGAAGGATAACGTTACGCCCTAACTGCTTGCTCGAGTTATGCTCACCAAATAACAACAGAAGAGGACCCAGAGCTCCTCAAGGCCTCGGTGTCGTAATGCTCACGTTGCCAGCACCTGCAACTAACGTCGTGGTACCTCAAGGGCCAAGTCACTTGGGGGGGGGGGCGTTCATGTCCGTTTTATACGCCTCGTCAGCGTCGTGTGCTTATAAAACTTTCTCAATCCATACCCTATCGTAGCTTAGGTGATCATTTTCGTGAGCGGCCCTTCCTGGCCGCTACAAAAGTATTTATTTTGAATGTCTTAAAATTATCACGCGTTGTTTTGTTAACAAAATATATTTTTGATAAAAGAAACAGCTGGGTGCCATACAAGAAGGTTTATATAACCATTACAAAAAACAGTGAAGACCACCCCTGGATAATATCTTTTCTACAATTTTTATAGCAAAATACCTTGGCTTGTACTGATTATTTTCAAGCACAAGTACAACCATTTAAAAACTATAAAAATTATTTACTCTAACCAGAAAACCTGTTACAAACATTATTGTCAAACCACTGAGGGACTCCCGAATGTTACTTTTTAATTCCATGACTAGAAGGGTCTGAAAATACTTATTTCAACATGAAGTCCAGGAGCTGCTTCTCAAAGAACCTGCAGGATACCCTGGCTTATACAGTATAGCACTAAAAACATAACTCCCCTCCTCAATCAGGGGCTTGAAACGTTATATTTTTAAGAGAATAGTACATTTTTCTTGTAAATATCGCCACAAGCCGCGCTGCGGGGCTTCCGTATCACAACGCTCCAACACGTGACGGCGACACTAGCGCTGCTAAGCGGCAGGCTTGGAGGGACTCATCGCCACACCATCAGTATAGCTGAGTGCGTGGCGAGATGAACATCCGCGGAGTCTTGACAGTCGGCGCTGCTCCAACTTGACCGACCACCAAGGCTGCCTCGCCCAAGGCAGCGCCGGAAACCGACGTGGTGTAGGCAGGACATCTGCTTCACGTAGTTGCGTACCATTTCGCAACAATTTGCGAAAAGTACTGTACGTGTGTGGATAGTATACGGTTTAGACGTGTTGCTAGGCGGGCTGTACGTAACAGGCAGGCGGGAAATCAGACGAAAATGAGACGCCCCGTCTCGGTTGTATTAAGATTGTACTAGCAGAATGAACTCGGCACCTCACAACCGCTTCGGATTATATTTTCATGAAACGCAACAAAGAAAAAGTATAGCTGTTTGGTACATATTTATGCAGTTTCATCAGTTTCGTCTTAAATGGGTATTGGTTTATGGTATTTTATGATTTCGCTGCTTTCAGATCTGGAATTATAAAAAGGAACATTCGAGATAAATGTTCCTCACTGTAAAAATAAATTGAGGTAAAATTATTTTACATGTAAGGGAAGCTAATTACCTATACATTTAATGTAGAATTACCTCTTAAATGTAGAGTAAATATACATAACAAGTAAAACACTATTCCCTAATAGTATGGAAAAATTACCTGACAAAAAATGTGGCGGGGTGGCCAGGGGGGAGGTAGGCGGAAATCCGATACAAGTAAGGGAATATTACTTAAGTATATTGTATAGTAAAATTATATTTTAAAATATCCTGGCGTATTAGTAGTGTTGATTTCATTATTATCTATAACCTCTGACGAATAGTAAGCGAAACTACAACTCTACAATTTTAAATATCTGCTGTCTGGTGGGCGCGAACCATGGTCCTCCGTCACGATTGGACGGTGCGCTATCCTTTACACCAGGACAACAGCGTAACAGAATTGGTTATTATTAGCGTGTTAAATGATTCCACCACGAAAAATAAAATATTTTAATATAATAATATTACAAATGCGAAAGTTTGTATGTTTGTTTAATACTCAATCACGTCACAACGGCTCGACCTGTTCTGGATGAAATTTTGTACAGGGATATATAATATTCTGAATTAGCACATACGGTACTTTTAACTCCGGAAAAACAAACAGTTTCTTAGGTAATATATAAAATAGGCCACCAACCATTTGAGTAAGCGCTGGTTGGTGGTATGTTTTTTTTTTATATATTCCGCATTTGGGTGGAGTCGCGGGCAACAGCTAGTATAATATAAGGTATCTGCAAAAAATTTTATTGGAATGACTATAAAATATTTCCCTAAAATATTTATTATTATTAGCTGGAACATTCCTGCTATCCTAAGAGCAATTTGAAAAAAAAATTATTTATTCCTGGAACTGGTTATAAGAATTATTTTTGGTAACATATTGCTGAGTTACTTTAGTGTGGTAAAGGTAAAGTTTGTGTGGAATTCCTTTAGTGGCTTTACTAACGTGTTGGAGTCAGTACCTTTCCAAGTCTTTTAATAATTACATTTGCACAACAATTTTGCGAGTAAAGATAACGATAGACCAATCACGGTAAAGTGAGCACTTTTGAAAGCCCTCCCATTTGGAATAATAGTCAATAAACATATTTTATTTTAGCCTTAGACGTTAACTTTCGAGTGCGGTGGAATATACTCACTGTGTTTATTACTTGCATGGCAGTAGTTATTTTATAACGTGTTTAGAGGATAAAAAATCGCAGAGAGAAAAAAGCAATTAGGGCCTCAAAAGTGGTCACTTTACCGTGAACAGCCTATACGTATGTTGAAAATTGATACGGTAACAAAATGTTATCCGTTTTTTACAGTCCCTTGCAAATTTTCTTAAATCATTAGTTACGGTCTTTTTATTTGTAACTCTTTTATAATATTGAATTTTACAGATTTTCTCTACCTTAAAATTAATTTTTCATTGTTAGTATTATGCCTTACATAAGGAATATAAGTCCTACCAGCTGTCCAACACGGCAACTCGTTTTGTTTCTTCCGACCGTCCTCCCATTTAGCTGTTGAGAAAATGCTGAAGAGATGCACACATCGTAAGACAATTTTCCCATCCATTTATGGAATTTTTCACCGCTGTGTGCGTGAACTTTACTCCAGAGTGGGGTAATTTTATCTCACACGTAAGGAGCCATGTTAGACCGCTTATAGGACTAAACAGTAAAAATCAATTTTAAGGTAAAAAATATATAAAATACAATTATCAAATTGTTACAAATCGACGAAGAGGTCCACATGTCATAAAGTAATGTTCCCACCGATTTATGGGATTTTCCACTACTACGTACATGAATTTTACGTTACACATGTGGAAATCTATGTTTCCTAAACAAGTTTGCGAATATTGCCTTACACTTGTTACGTAATTTCCCCATTATCTTTGACAGTGCTACTACGAACGTCTAGTGACAATCCTTTTATAAATCGATTTTTTTAACTGTGTAACGTCATGTACACTACCGGACAAAAATAGCGCACACAGAAAGATCCGTTAGGTGGGAGTGACACTTTATACAAGTAGTGACGCGTGTAAGCAATGCACATTATCACAACAACAGAGCAGGAGGGAGATTACATATGGATCTGTGGTGCACCGCCCGGGCATCTTCCTTTGCGCTTCGCACTGAAATACACGCTGTTCACGATAAGATGAACACTTTTGAAAGCCTTACTTAAGTTCTACTTGTATAAATGTTGTGTATTCTTCCGCCTTATGTAAAATTAACATTGCCATGGGCCTCATCACTTTATTCATGTGTCGGTCAAGTGGAACTGTGAAATTATTAAGAAAGTACATATTTTACAAATCTTCTAATTTTTATACTTTGATGCATTAAAAAAAAACCAGAAAGCAAAATAATAATTTAAGTTATCGCAAGTGATTACCTAACACTTTTTATTCGACGTTAATATATGGAACTACTTTCCATCCATCTTTACCAACTTTACTGGAACAATGTCACTCAGTGGGCCCGTTAAAATATTTGCAAGCAGGGGCAGTTTTTTTATATAAGGTTGATTTCAAAAGGGCTCACTTCATCATGGATAGCCTTTACTACTGGATATCCAAGGATTTTCATAAGAGATCCTTTTTAGGACTTGAATGACTTTCAGATATTGTGCATATAATGCGAATATCCAGTGCTATGTGGGTTTTAGTTTGGCGACTAACATTTCTCGCCCCCAGGTATCACTGGTGTCGCGTGTGTAGGGATTCTTTTCGTTTCGTAGGTAAGTAAATGGAACAGTTCCAATTTTCATAAAATAAATGTAGTTGTGAAAGTTTCCCGAGCTGTATTGTGGTAGCCGTTACTTAAAGAGTATACTTTGTTCTTTGTACTAAAGTGGAAATACGAGTATAACTAAATATATCCACATATTGTTCGACATTCTGTCGTAAATTGGATAACCAAAACGTAAGCTTATACAGTCACTGATTTGTATATCACAACTGAAACGAAAAAAAAAGTGAAATTGTTGAAAATATAGCATTAGGCCTTTCCTGCTCAGTTTCGTTAAGCTAAAAGAGAAAAGTACAATATTCCTCTTGATGACAGCTAAATTTTTTTCGCGCTTAAATTCTTAACATTTTCCCATTGAATTGAGCTTGCTTAGCAACACCGAATGCCAATAACGCTTGTATTTTTGCAGTTTGTTCTTGTAAACACAATTGAAGGGCGCGAGTAATAGTCACAGAATAAAGCTAAAATTTAAAATTTTGGCTGAGGAAAATATATATCACAATTCCAGGCAAGTACTAATTTTTACACACATACCAAATATATACAATCAAACGAAAATATTTTAATTAGTTAAAAAAAATCGTTTAATTTTTTTAAAATTTATTTATCAATCAATAAAATTTTATCGGATTAAGATTATCAGATTAAGATTATCGGATTAACGATCATTTTTATCAGATTAATTGTGTCAATCGATTTTATATCAAATCAATAATACGATTAATCAAAAGTCGGATAGGACCAGCATGCCCCTACTACTACCATTTGCCGCCAGCTTAGAACCAACTCTATAGAACACCAGCGCAACTTGCGGCGGAAATTGTCATACTATCCCATAGGTGAAAGAAGAGATCTGGGTGGCTCTCAATATCGAAGTCTTGACAGAGCTGATGAGGGTGTGGCGAGGAGAGTATGGAGCAGCGCCATAGTGAGAGTGCGGGAAACGGGAGATCCACGAGAAAACCCGCCGACCAGTGGCATCGTCCGCCACGATTCCCACATGCGGAAATCCCGGAGGGCGACACGGCCGGGGATTGAACCCGGATCGCCCCGGTGGGATGCGAGCAGGCTAACCGCTCAGCCACCGTGGCCCCTTGTCCCGTTGAAAACGCCACGAAACGAGCGTGAGCTTCGACAAGGAAATCTATGGCGAAAATATGTCAAACGCGTAAGGAAGCGAGTGTATGAAATCTAACAGGCAAAAATGTGTGTACACAAAAAAAAAAAAAAACCCAAAGACGAGGAGCAGAAAAATACTCTGAGATGACTTTCGTTTGTGCATTGTTCGACAAAAGATTTAAAACATTTATGTCCGCAGAAAAAAAAAAGTGCGTACTTTAAAAAAACTACTGTCTGTACTACTAAAATACAAGAATGGCTCAAGAGTCAAGGTAAACGATGTTGATTATAAAGAATGAATCGCATTAAAAAATGCAACTTTAAAACATGCATATTGTGTTGCACTCCAAGCACCACAAAAAACTTTAAATGTTTACTGTTAATCAAATCACCATAGTTTAATAATGTCCTCTATGCATATTAATTGACTCCTCGAATCCACATCATAAAGAATGTCAGTGTGATATATATATATATATATATATATATATATACATACATACATACATACATACATACATACATACACACACACTCGGGGAGCATTTAACCTCATAAACCAAATGATAAACGATATTGAAACCTCGCTACCGTTTTTGACACTTCCGAATGTGTTGCAGACGCTCCGTATATGTTGTCCACGGTAAAATGAGCACTTTTGAAATCCCCGCTTAAGATCTACTTGTATGCACATTGTATACTCTTCCGCATTATGTAAAATTAATATTTCTACCAACCTCAACACTTTATTCATGCGTCGGTCAAGTACAACTGTGAAATTATTAGATAAGTAAATATTTTACTAATCTGCACATTTCTACACTTCGGTGCATTAAAAAAAAAAACAGAAAGCGAAATAAATAATATAAGTCGCAAAAAACGGTTATCTAACCCTTTTTCTTTGACGTTGAGATATTGAAACTACTTAATTCCAGTGTTACCAAATTTACTGGGCGCATGTCACTCGGTGAGGCCATTAAAATATATGCAGGTAGGGGCAGTGGCATTTATCTAAGGTTGAATTCAAAAGCGCTCACTTTATCGTGAACAACCTTCAGTAGTTTGTATAGGCTGTTAACCGTAAAGTGAGTACTTTTTAAGGCCCTGCTAAAATTTTCCTTTCAACTAATTTCTAACTTCTCGCCACTTTTAATATCAACATTGCAATATGACTAAAAAAACATAGTGTATTCATTTCACCACTCTCAAAGGTTGACGGCTGAGGCTGCAATAAAATATGTTTATTAGGGGTTGAAGCATTTTGAAAGGGCCTTAAAAACGCACACTTTACCGCGAACGGCCTATACTGAGTGTACCTGACTTCCCCGCCGCGTGTCACGCGATGAGTGGCAGAGCTGCACCAAGTACAATCTGCACCTTCCCCTCACGGTATCTTTAGTTGATTCAGTAGCACAATAATATCCCACTTCACCAGATGCAAGATCTCCGTTCTACTTAAACACTACTCACTGATTTGTCGCTTGATATTCAGTAGCTCCTGATATTAGTAACGAAAAATCTCAAGTCTTATATGTTCACCAGAAATAACCTGCCGTAGTTTGTCGGTGAATTTTTAGCAACACGTTTTATAACTTGATGTGAACAGTAAATGCGCATCTCACATGAGTTCGTCGCTTATTGAAGACTACCTACCATTGGTATTCCAAAATGTATGATGCTGCAAATCGTAGATCTTTGCAAACTGTTCAGTTTCGGTTCTTATGTTTTTTTTTTTTTTTTTTTTTTTCAGCAGGGCACAGCTATGGCGTTACGTCCAAAATTACTTCTTCAAATCTCTAAAGCTCTACATTTAACGGCAACGCTGGCTTTGTCCTATGCCATACATTAACCATGTCCACCGTAAAGTTTGGCACTTAAACATACAAGGTCAGTTCCTGTTACATATATTTACCGACAGATCAAGATGGAGTAATGGGATCCCTTAACGCCTGCGCAACTTAACACTGGATTACTGTGTCGGGATTGGCCGCGTCCATGGCTTCTAGCATCCCAACTCAAACATAATCCCTTCTGTTATGGGTCGCTTCTGGCTTGGCGTCTCCTTCCTTTCCCCTCCGGGGCCGGACCTCGTAGAGACAGGCGCTCCAACCTGACGCATCTGGGTCCCGCATCCCTCACAGGCAGGGGTGCCACATTTAGCGCCCCTCTGTTGCACATCCTGATCTGCACGCCACGGTCACTGTGCATTGTTCAGGGGCGTTGCTTCATTTTAAAGCTTCTTACACAATAGAAAACTTAAGCATTTGACTTTACGTGTACTTTCCTCTGACGAAACAACCAATGCACTACACAATTGTAAAGTCAGAGTTCAGACAATTGAACATCGGTTCCTCGAGCTTCGTAAAAATGTATATCTTAGTATGTAAATAATCATGATATTATCCAGGAAATAATTTAACGTACTTTTTCTTAAAAATAGGTTTTAAATTGATATTAGAAGTTTGTTCCAAAACAAAAAACTCATTTGTTTATTTTTTTCTTAATATTTCAATTCACATGTTCCCTATTCACATTATATTTGTTCTCCATCTATTTAACTTAAGACGAGCTTTGTTTAATATACCGAGATTAAAATCACCCTATAATAAAATAACGTTCTTTCCACATAACTTCTATTAGATTCTTGGCAAAACGGCTGCTTGACTATGACATTAAATTTCAACTTTCCGAAATCGTAAAGTCAAGAGTGCTTGACTTTACCTTTGACAGTTCCATTGTGCCAAGCTCCATAAAAAACAACATGTCGGAAAGCAAACGTAAAGTCAAATGTTAAAGTTTTAAATTGTGTAAGGGCCTTCACACATTCAGACCCAGTGTACACAATTGTGTACATTGTGCCCGTGTAGGTAATTTTTGGCCTGTACTGCACACTGCGAAGCTTAATTATTAGAGACCTGCAAAATTCGCTTTATTATTTGAGGGCATTTTGAACTGAAAACAATTTTACCCTTGCAACAGGTTTGTCATTGGACCATGCTACATTTGACACGCCCCGGGTAACACTGCGCCAATAAATAAGCACTTTACAATCGTGTGCCCTAATCACGTGAAGTTCGCTCAGAATGGGGAGTGATTTGAAATCTTGGCAGTAGCCAATGGAGGAACGACGCCGGCTCCAGTATATATATATATTACTAAGAAGTTTAGGTTGGCGCAGAAAATAACGCTGATTTTCCAGGTCCTTATTAATGACCAATGATCTTACTTGTGAATAAATTATTCGCAAAACGTCGTACTGGTTTAGGTCACAATAATTGGTTCATATAACAGTAGCCGAACATAAGGCCTACAACTCAATGACTGTGGCGACGGAACAAACACTGCTTCGTGTTGTGTCGCCGACTTAAAGAACAGCACGGATCATTACATTATTTGTTCAGCCATTGCGGGGGGGGGGGGGGGGATAAGCTGTAGGTAGAAGGATCCAAAATTGAATTTACACAATAAAGATCTTAAGGGATGTTTACGGTAAGCTGAGCACTTTCGAAAGCCCTGCTAAATATCTACTTGTAGACACATTGTGTATTTTTCCACCACGTGAAAAAAATCAACATTGCCCTGGACCTAGTAAATTTAATCATGAGTCGGTCAAGTGAAAGGGTGAAATTATTAGAAAAGTTAATGTTTTACAAATATATAGGCTATTACACTTGAATGCAATTTAAAAAATGCAAAGTAAAAGAAATGATTTCAATATTAATTTTTTTTTTCACACAAAAATCTGTATTTAAAGTTAAGTAGCGAAACGACTTCCTTTCTATCGTTTCCAACTTTACTGTGCGCATACCAGTTCATGTGCCAGTTTCAAGTATACGCAATTAGAGACAGTGAAATGTTCCAGAGGTTCACTTCGAAAGTACTCGGTTAACCGTGAACAGACTTTACTCATTTCGACCGGTGGAACTACGTGAGATCAAACAACAAATGTGTGAAAAGTGTTAGCCTGATACATATGCCCTCTGTGAACATCTAGCTGGTAGTAACATAGTGTTATGATAAATATATTCTAACTCCTCACATGAAGATTACATGGGCTATAGTTTAAATGGGTATATACGGGCAATGAAAGTTATTGGTAAAAGCTATGTAGAGAATACTATATAAAAGGTGTCTATTTAACATTAAGGTTGTACAATATTATTTCAATAAAAACATTATGAAGTATGCGCGGGGGGAGTTATACAAATATACTGAAGTATTAATTAATATTAAGTTATAAATATTTAACGAGCCACATTCTGAGTATTGTAATTGGAGAGTCCCCACCTTGTTCATGATTCTGGAGGGTGATTAAGATGGCGGAAGTCGACGTCCGGACATACCCATCTTCAGTGGTCTTCGTTCCACTGGCCCGACGACAAAAGGGGCTACACTGGGCTATATCGGCTGCGTTTTCCCCGTTTACTGGCCGGTGGAGGGAGTTTATGTGGTTTGCGATTTCATAACTAATTTCAGCAATCACGGCGCGTGTCCTGGATAAATACGTGACCAGGCAGGCCGCCCAGCTAAGGCCTAATCACTACTCGTAACACCAGTATCCCGTCATTAGGAAGTTGGGGGGGGGGGGAGGCGTGTTATCAACCAACGGAAGTGTGTTGCACGTGGGTGTTTATTGATTATGACGTAATAAAATTAGGTTTTACAGCAAAAGAACACAACACATTGCCTTGGTGTAACACACTCGGGCGAAAGTATCTCGAAAAAAACGGTAATTTCTGACATTTTGCAGATAAGTAATTTCGATTCCCAGTTTTCAAAGGCGCGTCTATACCTTGACGATTACGTCAGGTGGTGGTAGATCGTATTGGAACTTCTACCTCATTTTCTATAAGAAGCTATCGCACAAAGTTTGTATATGGAAGTTCAGGCTAAACCTGTGTATGCCTAACCCCCTCCCCTTAATCCTTTTGTCGCTGTGTACCTGACCTTGTCATCGGTCAGTTGAAAACATTTTTTTAAATAAATAAACCTTCCAAAAAATGTTCCTGTTCTTAACTACCCGGGGCCGCGGTTGCTGAGCCGTTAGCATGCTCGCCTCCCGCCAATGTGAACCGGGTTCAATCTCCGGTCGGATCACTCCCAGTTTTTCACACGCGGGAATCGTGCCAGATAATGCCGCTGATCAGGGGTTTTCCTCTGGGTTCTCCCGTTTCCCCCGCCCTTTCTTTCCGGCGCTGCTCCACTATCACTTCAGTCGCCTTCACAGGCTCTCAAGCCCTCGCTGTTACGAGCCGCCAAAATCTCTTCACTCACTCACTCTCTTAACCACATGTTTCTAACGTACAGTTCACGAAGTACTTGCTGTAATGTTGGCGAGGAATCATTTAAAAACCATATCGTGAAATTTCCGTTCACCAGGACGCCATCGGCGAACAAATATTTGCGGTTGGCGACTAGAAAAACTATTGAGTACTGAATTTAACTGACATTTAAGGGGATGGTCTGTCTGCTGTTGTCGTTTGTCTGGTGCTGCAGAGTGAAATGCATACACTTACCTAACCAGTAAAAGTAAACATTAAAATTCATTAGTATTTCATCAATATTTTTACTTTTTACATGTACGAAAACCACATAACGGACTAATTGAAATAAAATTAATTGTGTAAGTAAACGCTGTAGTTTTGCAAGTTTTGCTGTACCATTCATAGCACGTTATACTTATTGACAAATTATACCTGCACAAAAATAATGCCATCTTCATCAGTGTAACATAAAATACTATCTATACAAAACTATTATTTCCAACATTCACAACGAGAGAATGTTCCTTCGTATTACAGCGCATTAGCGTGCTCGGCGAAGGATGATGCATTTTCAGAATCGTGGCTATAAAATAGTGGCGACCAAAGATCTTGGTTTTTGCTAGTGAGTTAAGACTTAAAATTTCATTTCCTTTGTGTGAACGTCTTATTAAAAGCTTTCTGTTTTGGTTGGTGGCCACTGAATTTGTCTCATTCCTATTTTATACCCACCAAGCGAGGCGGTGCAGTATTAAACCACTGATCTAGCCTTTTGGAGGACCAGAGCTCGATTCCTTTTCCAGCCATTCTGATTTCAGTTTTCCACTTGTTCCATCACTGATGATAAACCACAATAAAGTAAGCACTTTTGAAATCAACCTTAGGGAAAAGTCACTGCTCCTACCTGCATATATATGAACGGGCGCACTGAGTGACATTCGCCCAGTAAAGTTGATAACGATAAAGGGAACATAGTTCGATAGCTTAAAGTCGAATAAAAAAATGTAAGGTAACCATTTGTGATAACTTAAATTTTTATATCGCTTTCTGTTTTTTTTTTAGCATTGAAGCGTAAAAATGAGCATATTTTTAAAGAATTTACTTTCGTAATATTTTCACAATTTGACCTGACCGACGCATGAATAAAGTGAAGAGGCCCATGGCAATGTTAATTTTACATAATGCGGAAGAATTCACGACGTGCATACAAGAAGATCTTAAGCAGGACTTTCAAAATTGCCCACTTTACCGTGAACAGCCAATAACTGTCGACGAGACTTAAGGCCCTATCTAATGTGTGTTATACCACCTGTAGCTAGCATTGACGTTTGGCTTTGGTTTGGAAAGGGCTTATTAACGTCTCCCGACGTTATGCCTGAAGGCTTATCAGGGGACGGCTTATGAACTAACTTATGACCTAACTTGAACTAACGCCCGTGCCTTACCTAGGATTCGAACCCAGAACCTCCCGCATCTGAGACCGGTGCGGCGGTGCACCAACCGACTGCGCCAGTGGAAGTTGGCAGCTATAGAGCGTTTCACTCTTAAATTGCAGTGTGCGGTGTAAATGGACATTCACTTTCTCTTTTCAATACATGGTTTCTGTCGTTAACTCTGTCCTTGTTCCTGCGTGCACTGTTGCCTGATGTGTTATATTGATCCAGCCTTAAAAAATGCCATTTTCGTTGCTTGCGCATCATGCAATCACAATGATAGGGTTTGTAATAGGCTTCAGTTTCAAAAGAGCCGCTTAGCTTTGTGTGGCAGGATGGGATTCCTTTACGAGTTGGCAATGAGGCAAACAAATAAAAATTATCTTAAATAGGCCGTTTCCTTCACCGCCCATTTGTTTCTCAGCTTGCCAGTTCCGTCACAAAGCTGAAGCAATCTGGCAACTGTGAGCGCCATAAGCCCTGTACTGCAGTCTAAGCGTGAGACGGACTATAGAATTGGTGTAACTGTGAAATAATGCACGCTTATGGTTGTTTCTCGGTGCCACTAAATGACGCACTGGAACTACACTCTAAGAAATGATTCGGAAATTTACCATACCAGTGTATACGCTTAGTAAAAAAGCAGGAATGGTAATATTTTCCCCACTATACGTTCAGTGTAGCGTTCCTATATTTGCTCAGGAAACAGTCAAATGCATAGGGCAGTTCTCAACTTTGTATAGTAGCGCTGCTAAACATTCCTATATCTGCAGCTTGATGTGTGGCATTATTACCATCCAGTGTATAGGTTAGAAACTACCATTAGAGTTTAGGAAGTTTACCAGAAAATTGTTTACAGTGTATCCATCGCTGTTTAGGATAATTCATTGTTGCATGTTGCGAATGGATAAAGAATGGGATGAAAAAACGAACATAGCACTTCACCCTAGGTACGAATTATCCTATTAATTTTATGCAGTCGAATTAATTTTTTTGAAAACCGTTTGAACAGTCCGGTCTTTTCATAAATAAAACGTTTATTTTCCTTACGCACTTCAGTGTGTACGCATTCCCCATAGTAGTTATAGTGTTTTTATCACTAAGCAGTTTAATGTTTACAATTTTCGTTTGGTGTCCGTATTAAAACAGCGAATTTCCACAAATTCATGCGGAAAATTCTCGGAAACAATTTCAGGACTTTGAAATCTCGCATCACAAATTCAATTTTATTTCAGTTTATTTCATTTAATTTTGGTCGAATAGAATGCAGACTGGTTGTAAAGTCAGTAAAGTTAATTTTAATTTACATAAATCAATCAGAAATTCAATTAAAATACAAAATTAGTTGCTGGAGATGAGTTATTAATACAGTTGTTTGTCAGAATTGTGGTTTGTCATTACATTTTACAATTTATGTGATAAAAATTATAGAAGAATAAAAATACAAACCACGCTGAAACGTAGAAATTATGAATAAATGCAAATTATTGTTTTTTACCTTTTCGTCGATAGTTTGGTACTAACATCGGGAAAATATGTCCTGCAACAGTAGCGTTAAAACGGCAACAATAATAAAGTTTAAAAACAGAAACAAAAGCATTTACAAGGAAGAAAAAAATGGCAGTGCCTATTATTAGAGAAGGAATCAATTTAATGTAATATTTATCAATAATATAAAATTCTGGAATGTGCTACTTCACTTTAAGTAACAGAAAAAATAAATGGTTTAGTCTATGCCTCCTAACAAATAATTAAAATGTATAAAAAACCTGAACGTAAATCCTTGCTTTCAGACGCTCATGCAATCTAAAATAAACTTTTATTTTATCTACAACATTTTTACTTGTTGAGACTAATTTGTAAATTTTATGGCACAACAAAATGCATCGCAAGAAGAACGAAATATCGTAGTAGAATGAAAGTTCTAAGTATAAATAAGGTAATACGTTAAAGCGACATTCGAAAATCTGGTGAGCACGTGTAGATAGGACGAACAACTAGATTTGAGACATTGTAAACGAAAAACTATAAGTCAAATATGTACAAAAAGTAGGGGATAAATGAGAAAAAAAAAAAACATGGGGGTTGGATAGAAAGGGTTTTCTGTTCACACGCCGCTTCTGTTGTGGAGTACGAGGTATCTGTGCAAAAATTCTTTCATACGTAAAAACGAGATTTTCAATTTTTGTCTTATTCTTCTCTAGTTTATATTGCTGCATGTAAGAATCACGCTGCGCCTTGTTCTTTCCGGGCTGTAATCAGCGTTTATTGACAGATACACACATCGCCATCTTGGACCTTTTCTTTAAGTCTTGGACAGTGTAAGAATCAGAGGAGGGGGAGGTAGGTTTGCCAGAGAATTCTCCCTCTCATGTTTTTTCCCTGCCAGAGAAAGTGATTTACCTCCCTTAACAGTAATAATTCATAGGGACTGGAGCGACGAATAGTTCCCATATGCATATTATAACAACGAACGAAGTTTCATGCTTACTTCAGATGGAAAGTTTTGCCTAGGAAACACACCTGACCACAGAAGAGTAACATGTTCTGCTAAAAATCTGTCATTAAAAAAAACTTATACCCAATAAATTTGCATTGTTGGCATTGCATATTTTAACACAATAAATTCCCCAGTTTTATTACGTATGTATCAATGTACGACTTATGAGACACTTAAATATTTACTAATGATGTGCATAGTATTTTAACTTTCAATCATAAAAAAGGTGCTGCGGTGGCTGAGCGGTTAGCCTGCTCGCCTCCCACCAAGGCGAACTGAGTTCGATCCCCGGCCGGGTCACCGGATTTTTGCATGTGGGAATCGTGCCTGACAATGCCACCGAGGTCAGCGGGTTTTCTTGGGGATATTCGGTTCCCCCACCCTTTCATTCCGCCGGTGCTCTGTACTCATCGGCTCGCAAGAACTCGATGTTAAGAGCCTCCCAAATTTCTTCACTCACTGAGAAAAACGTCTCCCCCTCAGCAAAAAAAAAAAAGTATAATTCACACCCTGGTCTTCCATAACGTCCAGAGAAATGGAGGATAAATTTGAATCTTGTATTTGTTGGACAACGATATATTTAGAAGGATAGGTATAACGTTTGCTAAAGACAGCATATATTTCCAATACGTAGGATACTTCTTACTTCCTGACAAGAAAAGTAGGTTTTTCGCTAAACACTGTCGATGAATTTTTTTATGAAATGGAAGGAGTATGTGGATTTGATAGGTTTGGGGGCTGCGGCGCCGCGGCCATCTTGGATCCGCCATATTTTTTCTTCGGCCATCTTGTTTACGTTCGCTATTTTGTTTCCCCACTTCGTTCTCCCATTCCGTCTTAGCTGTCTGACATTCCATCTAGTCTCTCTCGCTCATTCCATTATGTCTATTTCCTTGCTCCCCCCAGTTCTCTCTCTTGTGGCCTTCCTCGCCCGCCGACTACGCAGTTCCCTCACCGCCTGATAGGGGCGCTGGTGTGTCCGCCATCTTGTTTGCCGTAGTTTAAGTCGTCGAGCGATAACCAGGAGCACTGTTATTTATTTTTTCGCAGAGCTCAAATAATGCTGTGGAGAGGTGCGAGCTAGAACTGCCAGACCTTGTAGTCGCCGGCAAGGCTGACGACAGCCAACTAAGCTATCGGGGCATGTGTTGGAGCAAGGGTTTAAAACGAAGTTTGTGTGATAATCCCAAACCTACCAAATCCATCTATTGGGAGGAAAGTTTTGTAATTTAATTTTAAAACCATTGAGCATTTTCGGTTATGTAATTTATTGTTTTAAAGATTCGAGTTTGAAATTATTACAATTCTAAATATTTTTTAAAGCACTTTAATATCGTGAAAAAAAAATAAAAAATAATCCTGAAGCGTACACTGATTACGATGAGGGATGGGTGCGATGGTGGGGGGAACGAAACGACAAATGAACAGATCACAAAATGCTAACCAGAGGCAATAAATTGAATTATGACCTCCACCGACATTTATAAAAAAAAAAAGAATGGGGTGTGGCCGTGTTGGGGACACTGCAGTTTTGTTTTGCGTAATACGTCTACGTTGACGCGCTCGGACGGCTTGTATTTGCGTTCTCTGCACCGCTTCACTCGATCAGATGTGGTTTTATGGGTATCACTGGATTACTTTTGAGATGCTTTTTACAACCGTATACGATTTCTGTATTTCTGCTTGTCTTCTTGACGAGTATAGGCCGACATTAGTGAAGTTGTCTTAATTTTTTATATCAAACTCGTACAATTTCACCATAACCACGTCACATAAATGTTTTATACACGCAATCGATTGATCTTGACGAGAACTGTCGATTGAAACTTAAACGAGCTTCGTAGCTTCTCCTAGTTAAAAGTTACACTACGCGGAAATTATGAGACTTGGTGAAACGAACTCAAAATTGCGCCCCCCTCCCCCCTCCTTCATCGCTTCATGTTCCGCTGTCCTCACGCAACGTAACATATTCTTCGATCCTTTGGCAATCGAGTGGTGTAATTGAATTTTGAATGTAGACCATAGATTCGGAGCTGGAATACCAAACTCTATCCCCCGATTTTGTTATCATCGGATTTTTTGGATTGCCCCCCCACTACGGTTGCAAATTTAAAGACGTATTCACGTCAAAATTTTTATAAATGAGTCGTTATTTGTTTTGTAATTCAGAGCAAATATTATGAAAATGTTTGTAACCCTCACATTTTTATGCTTTTCAGTTTACTCGCTAAGTAGTTAGGCGTCGTGTTATCCAACTAAATTAATCACGTGGAAACTACATCCGTGTCTAGGAGATATGTTTACTCAACATATTACGGCCGATGACATAAGATCATTTTGTTCCATTTATTGGGCAAATGGCTACGTTAAAAAATTATGGAGTTGCAAGTAACGTAAAAATAAATATAATGTTGGTCTGCCGCCACATCGCGTGCTGACAGACACTGAAGTCATGGGTTCGAGTCTATCTCGAGTTCAGTAGCCGTATAGTTAAACCTGACAACTCCGAACAAACATAGCTTCTGCACGACGTCTGCTTCCCAACAGGGCGAAATGCAGCAGTTTTACTGTCTTAAGGTTTAACAACTGAGGTACACAGCACCAATGGGGGTGAAGCGAGGCAAATGTGGAGCAGTGACTGGTGGCAGAATTGTGAGTATCCAGAGAAAACTTGCCGATCAGAGGCAACGTCCGCTATATTTCTTATATGTTGAAATCCGTGTTTTGCACCGCCGGGATTCGAACAGGGTTTGAGGCGAAAGGAATGATCACCGCTGTTCCTTTCCGGACATTACACAATGATGTGTCATTGAAAGTTAATATACCAGAGCTAAGTAAAAATTACTTTACTGCGTCTCTCTTACATGATTTACTACCTTAAAACAAGCCCTTGTGTTCAGGCCACGAGTCGAATTCCGGATAAACTACGGTTGTTGGTTGTTTATTTGTAGGCTTGAATAAGCTTAGAACGTAATATTTATCTCCTCTAGGTTAAATTATTAAAATAAAGCATGGTGTTTAGTAAGCACAAATATGCTTTTGCTGTGAAATTAGTTCATGATGAAATGATTCGGACCATCCCTATCAAAATAGTGATTTTCTCGCTCTTTGTTCGAATATTTTAAAATTCCTATCAGTGATGGGGAGCCTGCAGTTGTAGCCACGGCCAGTGTTAAATATGCAAATTTTCATATTTACCTGCATGTTAAAGCAAAGATACCTACACTTACCTACAGCTCAGCCAGTCTTAAACACCTAGTTGAAGTATGTCTATTTGGGGGCTTTAATCATAGGCAAGTAAATTCTATTAGCGTTTATCTACGTTGAAATGCACCGATGAATCTTCAAGCTGCGCACACTGGACGATGATATGTTTGAAAGCAGTTGATTTCAAACTTTCTTATTCCTCCGTGAATAAAATGCCATCATTTTCCCCGAAACTAGAGAATACCCGCAATTTTGTTCATAATCGTGTAAAATATAGTCCTTTCACAACATTACCAACGTGCCTATTTTCTCTCTGTTTTTATTCATATCAATAAGTGAAATAATATTGTTACACGCTCGCTGCTCTTGATCGCTTCCTTGCCGCGCGCTAACCGCGACAGCGGAGGAAGGCCAGAGGAGCGAGTGGCGATTCACAAAGGCAAGCCGCCGTGATAAGCCTGTCTCAACTCGCGCGCTACCCACCTTTAGCGGATTGGGTTTTGTACGGCTATCTGAGAAAGAATGTTCTGGTTCATCGTCATTTTCTCTCAGCGAGTCTCGGGGTGCGGGGAACCTTCCAGATCTGGCAAAACGAGACTATAGGCTGTTCACGATAAAATTAGCATTTCTGAAGCCCTGCTTATGATCTACTTGTAGTATGCACGTTGTGTATTCTTCCGCCTTATGTAAGACTAGCATTGCCATGGTCCTCATCACTTTATCCATGCGTCAGTCAAGGGATACTGCGGAATTATTAGAAAAGGAAATATTTTTAAAAAAATCGGCTAATTTTTACACTTCGATGCATTAAAAACAACATAAAGCGAAAGAAACAATTTAAGTTATCACAAATGGTTACCTAGCACGTTTTATTCGACGTTAAGAAATGGAACTAATTTCCCTCCATCGTTACCAACTTTACTGGGCGCATGTCACTCAGTGATTCCGTTAAACTATACGCATGCATGGGCAGTGACTTTTTTCTAAGGTTGATTTCAAAAGTACTCACTTTATCGTGAACAGCGTTTACCTGCGCTGCGGCGGTCCCCAGAGACGACAGTTTCCGGAGTTCGAATCTGGACGATTGGGCGACGTTAGGCGTTATGTGTGCAAAGACGACGAGCCAGCAGGGCGTTGTGTGGCGGCGAGAGCGAGCAGCTGGAGTGAAGTGTGCGGACTGCGAGCATCGGTACAGTGAAGAGTGAAACTGACGAGATGTGCCTACTATCCGAACTGGACGCGTGAGTGTAAGACATTTCGAATGCTGGCAATAGACAGATTGAATATGTGTAAAGCGTGTTCACGATTGAGTACTTTTGAAATCAACCTTGCACTGCCCCTGCTGGCATATATTTTAACGGGCGCAATGAGTGACATGTGTCCAGTAATGTTGGTTAAGATGGAGGGTAAATTAGTTCCTTATATTAGCGTAGAACAAAAAGTATTAGGTAACCATTTGTGATAATTTAAATTATTTCTCTCCTTATCTGTATTTTTTTAATGGATTGAAGTATAAATATGAGCAGATTTGTAGAATATTTACTTTTCTAATAATTTCACAGTTTCACTTGACCGATGCATGAATAAAATGACGAGGCTCATGACAATGTTAATTTTACATAAGGCGGAAGAACACAGAACGTTTATACAAGTATATCTTAAGCAGAGTTTTCAAAAGTGCTCATTTTACCGTGTACAGCCTATAAATAATGAGTGTGAATAAGTGACTGAACAATATAGGTACATTGATAAGGACTTCAATTAGAATTGAGATAAACATAAAATATTACGCACACTGAGAATAATAATAGTAAATGCGGAGACATAATTTAATGTTGTAACTGATACTTGTGTGAATAAATTGAAAATCAAATTCGTTCTTATATTTTTAAGTCCTCCATCCCCCCACGAACTCGGATTGCTCTCTTGTTTCATTATCATTTATTGATTAAATTTAAGTAAAATCTCAAATTAGCCAGAAAAAAAAAAAGATACTTTTAAGTTAACGAAAGTGAAATCCGATTGCGATACCGCCACATGTTTAGTAAACAACCAGGAATGCCCTACGTGGGGTGATTTTCCGGAGGTTTGATTCCAAGAGCGTGAATAAACTGCGAGTATACCTTCTATACCCGAGATTCGGGGAACAACCCGCGCGTTGGCTATGCTGACCCGCGCTGATAGTCTATCTGCGGTTTCTTCACAATATCTGAATCTAATTTTTGAAATATCACCCCGTGTTTGGTTCTTTACTAAATATGCCATACATCGCAAGCGTTTAATAGTTCCGTTAATATGACATTTTCTTTTTTATTGTTATATCGAATTTTTCCATAATTTTTATTTATAAATTGTAATGTTTCGTGTATAATGAATACTCATTGAAACAGTGAAAAAATAATTGTTGTTGGTAATGTCTAGTAAGAAATTGTTATTATGCAAAATATTATTAAACTGAGTTCGCACGAATGCGGTGCGTTGTCCCTTTGGTGTATTTTTGAGACTTAACTTAGTTTTCTATTTCCATAAGGCAGAGGCATATCCTGAACGAACTTTAGCAGGGCCTCAGAAAAGTTGGAAGTATCAGTGAATGGACCATATCAGAAAAGTTGGAAGTATCGGTGAATAGACTATATGAGAAAAGTTGGAAGTATCAGTGAATGGACTATATCAGAAATCGCTTTTCGCGGGGCCGTGCCGTTGGAGCGGAAACGATAAAGTGGGGGCAGGGGATTAAAACACGGGCCACTTGCTGTCAACGCAGAGGGCCTGGCCCGGGCCCGGGCTTGATGTGCCGGCGGTGTGGAACAACGGCCAATCGCCGGCGCGGTTAATCGACTGGCGGCCAATTATAAACGTCGACAATCGCGCGGCGCGGGGCTGCTTCTTCCTCCGCACGAGCCCCACCCCCTTAATTGCGGACTGCGGAGCAATTAACTGGTTTTGCGGTCGGCGGACGTCGAGGGTAGGGGTTGTGAGTGCGTGTGGCTGCCAGGGGATGAACAGGGGAGTTGGTTTAGCGGGTGTAAGTTGTTTGTGTGTGTTGGGGGGGGGGGGGACGCTACGCTGACGCAGCCCCGACCGCCCGCGCATTGCATTCTGGGCCCTGCCTGCAGTGGGTCGGAACGTGCGAGCGAGGGGGCTAGCCGAGCAAAAAAAAATTAACATGCCACACTGTCAAATTTTTCCGTCAAACTGTGTACAGTAAGTTTGGTCAAATAAAGTTCGACAGTTATGACGTCATCGAAACGTCATAAACGCCTCCATATTTGTCTGAAAAGTTTGATGACTTCAGTTTCCTTCAAACATTTTAAAATTGGACCGGTTCTAAAATTTATTTGGTGTCAGACGGATCTCAGCCAATCAGAGTCGTGCACGACGAAAATAGACGTCAAGATACATATATCGAACAGTTGCTGGAAACCAAGTAAGCTATGAAGATAATTAATTTATGTAGAAGCTGTCTGGGCTTACGAACTCAGAGACATTAATTTTAATTGTACAGGAAACATATCTTATAAATAAAATTTTAATTTAGTAAAGAAACGAAAATATATTACAATATTAGTTACATTTTTTTCTGTAATGAACCGTATGGAAAAACAAAAGTAATATCTCAGTATGAAAATAATTTTTTTATAATATTTAAAATTAGATTCTCTCGATAAAAATATTTGACAGTGTGGCACATTTGCAAACACATTCAAGATTACTTGATAAAATTTGTTGGAAGGAAAAATTTGATGGCCGTATTTTGTCCTCATATTTTACTGCCAAATATATTTGAAGGCAAAAATTTGATAGTGTGACAGGGGCTTAAAGAATAGCGAATTAACGAAAGCACATCAATGCAAGTTTAGTCTTCAAAGGCAAATACTTCCGTTATACTTCCTTTACGAGCTGGACGAAGGCACGGTCGTTCATATCCTAGTAGAAAAATGTGATCATGCAGTACTAATGAGGTAACGTGAAAATAGCTTACGCATGGTATCTTTCAGCAGAAACTATTCCAGAGTTAATACACTTTTGGAGCTGCAGGAACTGCTGAAGATCACGAGAATCGTTGAATTTATGGAGCAGCTACACGATGGTTATTTCTACGATGGAACATTTTATAACTTTTCGTACACTAAACCAGCCACCTCTGAAACTTGTTTCAAGTAACAAGAAAGGGAAAAAGGAAATAATTTCGTGCATTTTCAAAGACATACGCGAATTAAGCGGTTTGGCTTTGTGTTCGATTTCGCTTGAGGACGTTATCGTTGCTAGTAGTTCAGGCCGGTAAGTTAAATCAAGAAGGAATTTCGAGTTACGTGGTTTGTAACGGGCAGATTTGAGTGTTGCTCTCTATCTACCAGAGTTGTCGGCGATTGACTATTAATGAGCCAGAGCCTATATTAACAATACCAGCTGCCACGATAATTGTGTCCATGTCTGTGGTAAGGAAATAGTAATTTGAGGGAAAGCAGATAACGGTTCAGTTAGAAATTTTTTTAAATGGCTATGATCAAGCGCGAATAGTCGCGCCTTAGCTGATCGAGGTTTCTTCGGCGCTGCTGACATTCTGGAGTTTGAAAGAATGAATTACCGCAATACTATTATGACTTTGTAACCGCATAATATCTACTAGAACTTTTACGGACGGCATTCTAATAGCTGAAACATAGAAACAGCTGCACTAGAACGAAGATTTCCTTCAGTGGCAATAACCTGGGGGGGGGGGGGGGGGATTTCTAAGTTTTAGAGAACGCAAAACAAAACGTTGGCCTACACTTTCACGGACGCAATTTTACTGTCCGAGTACAAAATATTTGGTCATTCGCAGCACTTACATTGATTCTTTTATGTTAACTGAAAAAGTATTTATACAATCTGGGTTATACGCCGGATAAAGGATAGGTATGTGGTAATGTTTTGTTGCTCGTATAATTGTTTCCACTTATCCTGTACTTACATCTTATGTACGACTTCTTAATGATTTACCGCCATTAATTGTACGTGGCATACTAATCGACGCATTCCATCATTACTAGTCAAATTTATTAGAAATTATTTTACAATGATTTAACGAGAAAAATTATTTTTTCTACTAAATTTACAGTGGTTTTAATTACTGGTATTTGAGAGTACCTGCTGTTATTCTGTGCGGCTTGTGCTTGAAATCTTTCCTTGTAATCGTGTCGAAAGGTGTGGGTACATTTTTTATAGGCTATTCACGGTAGAGTGAGCACTTTTTAAGGTCCTCCAAACAGCCATTAACCACTAATAAATATAAATATATTTTATTGCAGCCTCAAATATCAACTTTTGAGAGTGGTGAAATGTATACACTGCGTTTATTAGTAACATAGCAATGTTTGTATGAAACAGTGGCGGGAAGATAGAAATAGGCTGAAAGTAAAATTCTAGCATAGCCTTAAAAAGTGCTCACTTTACCGTGAATATCCTTTAACTCTCGGTATTACATGTTTATTTATTAAGTGCAACATTTTGGCGCCGCTATAAAACATGGAAAGAAATGACACAGGAAAACGCTCAAAAGAAAGCATCGCTCTGGCAAAATATTCTCTCGCAAATTTGGCAAGGAAAACTTTTATCTCCCAGTTTCTCAGTGGTTCCACGCAAGTTTTCACGTGCGTGTGGATATCATTTAACGCGTGTAGCGTTTAATCCCGCGCAATCCATTAATAAGTAGTGTATGGAGAACAGTTACCGCAAAGCATACCTATTTATAGTCTGTCCACGGTAAAATTAGCACTTTTGAAAGCCCTACTTAAGATCTACTTGTAGACACATTGTGTATTCTTCCGCCTTATGTAAAATTAACATTGACATGAGCCTCATCACTTTATTCATGTGTCGGTCAAATGAAACTGTGAAATTATTAAGGAAGTAAATACTTTACAAATCTGCTCGTTTTTACACTTCGATACTTAAAAATAACAAAGTTAAAGAAATAATTGTAGGTTATCACAAATGGTTACGTAACACTTTTCATTCCACGTTAATATATGGAACTACTTTCCATCCATCATTATCAACTTTACTGGGCGAATGTCACTCAGTACGCCCATTAAATTATATGCATGCAGGGGCAGTATTTTTTTCTAAGGTTCGTTTCTAACGTGCTCACTTTATCTTCTAAGATTGTTTAATTCTGCAGTTGATTGCCACGTGGATGGTGAGCTGGGCATTATATCCCGCGTCGTAGGCTTCGCGCCTCTTGACTTAGCGGTATGGAACAAGCGCTGCTTTGCCGACAGAGAGTAATTGACGTGGCGATGGAATTAGTAATAGCTAAGTAAATGCAAGTGCAGCGAGGAAACATGTCCAACCTCCATCCTAGTTTATACCCTCTTAATGCTTCCAAGGAGTTAAAATATTACCGTAGCTCTGACTTGAATGCGTAATTATAATTTAACCATCGCTATTTCCATCTGTCTTTGTGGAAATTGTGCCGCTCCAGATGGTGCAGGCAGTTTTTTCTCCGGTTCTGATAAATACTTTATAGCCTATTTCAACCGAAGACACACTGTTCTTATGGAAGAGTAACATACGTACGTTATTGACAACCTTCTTCAATTAGTAACAAAAAAAAGTATAAGTTGCTGCAACACTGGTTAGAATGAGAATATTATAATAATTAATAGAGAGCAATTAAGAAACAGCAAAAAAATACCTCGCTATTTTTTTCCTCGCATAGAAAGTTTTGACCAGTCCGTTATGGACAATTATCTCAGCAAGCTGGGGCCGCGGTGGTAGAGTGGTCAGACTACTCGCCTCCCACCTAAGCGAACCTGGTTCGATTCTCGGCGGGGTCGCTCCCGGATTTTTGCACGCGGGAATCGTGCCGGGCGATGCCGCTGGTCGGTGGGTTTTCTCGGGCGCCTCCCGTTCCCCCCGCCCTTTACATTCCGGCGCTGCTCCTTACCCATCTCGCTTCACCCTCATATGCTCCCAAAAAACTTCGCAAATCTCTCCACTCCGGTCCAAGATAAGCAGAAACGAAGGAGTTTTAACTCCACCTTTCCTCGTGTTACATTTCAAAGAGAGAGTGCGTATTCCGTTAGTCAAAGCCACGGTATCTGTGTCACGCGACCAGTCGAGCCTCAATACAGTTTCTGTTATGGACCTTGATTGCTACAAGTAAATAGCTTTGGTGTATTCAATTATATAGTGAAGCACTTGCCTCACTTTTCAGCTACAGTGGAGTCAGTATACACACTGACACTTGGCTGAGATGCTGCTCACCGCTGGCACATGGCTGCACTTAGTGTTTAAAAAAAGTCCACTTTTTGTCAACCGCTGGTATGCAGTCAACAGGTCTAAACTACTTTTGATTGCTGGGATTTAAATATGTAGGGCATGTGCAGCGGACTCTCCCTATACACACATTCTTTCTCACCCCCCCCCCCCAAGCCCCTTAACCCTACACACACACTCTTTTTCATAACCCCCCCCCCCTCCACAACACACACACCCATGCACACGACAAAACACAAACGCACAACCACACATAATCCCACCCACGCGTACATTAGTTTTACGTCTTCGAGTCAGTTGTCATTGAGAGGAAAGCGTGTATATTAATTTAAACGAATTAACTGTTCACCTTTTGTATAAATGCTTCCAAAATTACTAAGAGCCTCTGTATTGAAATTACACCATATTATCAAAATGTTACGACTTGTGTTAATTGGTGTGCCAGCGTCGTATTAAATCTACCGCATCCCCAAGCAATCTACTGAAGTAAAATCAACACAGTATTTGCTCTTTCCATAGCTAATTAAAAAGTCACAGGAAACATAAAATTGGGTAAAAAATATTTTTTCATTCAAAATTATTACCAAATTCATGATTTGCAGATTCAGAAAAGAAAGGTAAATCAGAAATTATATCTTACCGTGGGTTAATTAAATTCTCTTTGTTGCAGGACAAATTTAATATACTTCTGGGATTAGCTGTTTGGCGCGCTTCATTTGCGTGCTTAATACAAAAGAAAGTTCTTGTTAGTTGATTTTGAAAAAAGCCCAGTTTGTAGAAGTTCATTACGTTTGAATTCAGAGTTCCTTCCTTAATAATGCAACCGGTAAAAAGTTGTTACTTCTCTTGACAAAGCTTCGAATCAGAGGAGCGAAACAGCTTCACCAAAAGGGCCTCCAGACGATAGTAATTTCCGTAAATAACCTTAAATCAAGAAAAAGAAACAAGAGAGGGAGTCTTAAAAGATTTAATCTCCTTCGATTTCCTCGGCACATCTGCTTTGAGTCTTCGTCCTTGTGTCCTGATAGTTTGGTTCCGGGCAAATGTAAGAAGAAAATGTCAGACGCTGGAAAATAACTGTGTTCGGGTACGTGAATGTCTGGAACAAAAGCGAACACATACTCTCATTCCAGTTGTGCGACTTCCATTTTGGGCTCCGTTGTCTTGAAACGTGAACTTTGTAACTTTCCAGTGACAGTGGCCTTGGAAATGGATAATTTCATAAAAATGCAAAGTTTTGAAATTATTCGAAGAAAAAAAAAATCTTACTCCTAGTATTTTACTTCATCTGCCACGATATCGAATTTCGGTAGTGTATTTTGCGTTTTCGTAAGCCGTTTTAAGAAAACACGTAGTAATTATTGTGTACTTTTCCCCGTGTTCTATCAAATTTTTTCATTATTCAATCCGTTCCTCTGCTATAGTCATCTCCGTAAATGTTCGCATCATTTACATGTTCATATTAAGTTTTTTACGAAATAATTGATTACAAAAATAAAACTAATGAATTAATAAAGTATTTCTAGTGAATGAACTTGGGTTGTAATCCCTCTGCTAACAACGTGTAACTTACATATATTATTTGTTTGCATTCACACAGCTTTGTCCAACCTCATTCGTGACATTATTTCCTTTTTGTGGTGTGGCAGTGAGCTCAGGCGCCGCTGTGCATTGTTAGCATAGACGTGAAGTAAATTTTGAGGCCCTAGTTACATTTTCCTTTCAGTCATTTTTTATCCTTCAGCCACCTTTCTAAATTAATTCTAACCTAGTAAGTAATAAACACTGTGTGTATATTCCACGCACTTGAAAGTTGACGTTTAAGGCTAAAATAAAACATATTTATTGACTATTATTCCAAATGAGAGTGCTTTCAAAAGTGCTCACTTTACCGAAAATAGCCTAACGTGATATCTTAGATGTGTGCACTATAAATTGTTTCTTGACACACATTATTACCAGCATTACTTTAGACAACGTATTTGAATTGCTCACTTACAGTAACAAAACCGGTGGTGTCCGGTATTGTGCACACGTGATCACTAGACTTAACGCCGAGAAAAAACAATTTTAAATTACAAAGAAAATAGTTTTGTGGCTCATTTTCCAGTTATTCCTGTTGGCGTCATCGGCAAAACAGCCCGCACAATGTGTGGAAATATTGCGATCTACGGACGAGGGAATGGGGGTATTAAGACGCAGCCGTGGCCGCGATGGTGTAGTGGTTCGGTTAATTGCCTTCCCCCGTCCCCTCTTCTAGTTGAACCGGGTTTGTTTCTCGGCAGGACCGCTCTCGGATTTTCGCATTGGCGTGATCGTGCAGGACGCTTTTTTTTCTCGGGGATCTCCCTTTTTCCCCGCTCGTTCATTCCGGCGCTGATCCATACTCCACTCTCTTAACTCTCGTCGGATCTCAAGAACTCGATGCTAAGAGCCGCCCAAATATCTCCCCTCGCTCGCTCACTAAGACGCAATCCAATACTACTGAATATACAGGATTCTCGGAAATTCCCCTTACAAACTCCTAGGACTTGTAGAGAGGACTGAGTAGACGATCTTTTGAATAGGAACCCATTTCCGGAAAACATACCGTTTCCGTGCTACAACCATTTCAAATCAGGTGTATCACTCGTCCACTTCCGCTGAGGGAAAGAGCAATGTCTCGGATGTGCCTGTGTTGGTATACAACCGGATACGCAGTACATTACTTCAGACAATTCAGATAAGCTGATGGAGAGCATTATAAACATTTCCTATGTTGCCGACGATAAGCTTTCACACATGTTTAACTAATTCATATGCGGTTCCTACTGTTCCAGGTGTAGTATCGTGGTTTGAGGTGTCGTGTATCATGCAAACGAACACTCCGATGGCATTCCACAGTAACATGATCCAAACCCGCAGGCCATACACTGTACGTTATGTATTACGAGCTGTAGTAAAGAAACGAAGCGTTTGTGGACCTATGTTCATATAAAAATTTTCCAACCTCCAGATTATGAGGAACGTTTCCCCAAAGTATTGACATACAATTGTGCAACATTCTGTATGTACTCACATGCTGTGACTTTTATTCTTCAAAGATTGATTTCGTAAGAGCTCAGTTAAACGCGAGAAGTTTTAAACAGAAAAATTACTCATGCAATGTCTGCGTACAAATAATATTATTTCTTAGTTCTCCGCATATCTCCGCTTCACGACTTCGGATATAAAAGTTCACCGTGCCTTGCCGTGATTCTAGTAACACCTACACGAGTCCTGCAGCTTTCGTTACGATTCGACACGGGCCAGTGACCAATGGAATTTCCCGCGATCCTTTACATTCGATAAGCTAGCGGATTATATGTGTGGCCCGTTTCCAGGACAACGGGGCGTGAACTGGCCAGCAACAAAGAGCTTTCTGTATCGGACCATTTATTTCCTTCGAGTCATTAACGAAGGTTCACAGCAAATGGAACGCTTTTCTAACACCTTTTTTGTCTGTTACCAACGTCGTGTATCTTACCGCCACAGATAAAAGTTACTCCAATGGATAAGAACATATCGATGAGTTGAAATTCTAATTTTTAGCTACTAGGCAAAACTTTAAGTGTAACATGTAAACCACTAAAATAAACTTATTTCAGACACACTATTTTAGATATTACAAGACGTAAAAATTTGTAACTGCGTTCCTAATTCGTATCCCACGTTATAGTTAGTATGTGGAAACGGATATCCAGCTACGGTCAAAGGTGCTCTTTACAAAGATGATTAGGTGTAAAATGGTCCCGTTCACCGTGAATCGATCGTCTGTGATTAGAGAAAGTAGGAAAGGAGTTACTGAACCGAAACCAGATTCATACTTGTTTTTACAATTTCATGCCAGAACATTTCGAACCGGGTAACACGATATATATATATATTTTTTAGTTCGATTCCCGGCGGATCAAATTTCGGATATGGGAAACTTTGCGGACGTTGCCGATGGCCGATGTGCGTTCTCGGGGTGCTCCCGCTTATCCCCTAACCACCTGCACGTTCCATCACTGCTCCTCCATAGAGTGTCAGTCTGTGTTCGATTTGACAATTTAGTATATTGGTATTTTAGAACTTAGTAGCGTTCATTTCGCATGCCGTTGATAGTCGCTTGTTCAAAGATGGTTGCGAATTTCTAATTTAGTATTTTAGTAAGTTTCGTTACATACTAAAATAAAAATACGTCATCATTTTAGCCGACAATTTCGGGACACGTGACCTTTTAGTAAACTGAAAGCCCCAGTTAGGACTTGGTCTCACTCTCACGTTTACAGAGAAAAGGGCCCGTACGATAACATCCTTGGAAGTCCTCCAACTTTGTTGGGCTTGATTCAGAATTTTAAAGAAATCATTGGTGCCGAAACTCTTTGATTTTTGAATTCACAATTAGAGCAATGGCATGCAAATTATTTCATGCACTAGCATTTTGAAACAGCAAGTAAGTATACAGACTATTAACTACAATAACAAATTTGTAATTTTTACGTTCGTGTGTGAAAACAAATATCTTAGACGAATTTTGAGTTTTTTTTTTTTTACTTACAGTATTAATGACCGTTAAAATAATTTCCCTAATTTCCCTAGCTTTACTCGCCTATTATCGTTGCTTAGATTTCCAGTAAACACAATTATTACGAAGGGACCTCTGCAATGCGGAGAAACATGGTGAAATGCATAGAAGAGGACAAAGAAAGGTCGACAACTGCTGCATTGGTGCCTTTGTACCTGACATACGCAAAATAGAAGCCAATTTATTGTAAGTCTGCCAACGAACGTTAGCACAAATTTTCTGCGTGTAACTGACCCTCTTCATGAGTGTGCCAGGGAGTCAAAACACTAGGGCAAAATTGAACCTTATATCCAGAGAAAGTTTTCCATTGTTGTTCAGCTGTATGGTTTCCTTAAATCATTTTGTTTTCAAAATATATGCATAATTTCGAAGCAGGTCGTGGTGTCTGAAATTAATCAGTGTGTCCGTGATTAGTCACTTCGTAGTTAAATTCTTGTGGTATATTTTTCCTGTAGCAGTGATTTATGAGTTTCTTGAAATACTCCAGATTTTTCTGCATAAAATGTTTAAATTTTATCGCCTTAATACCTTTACTGATGGGCATGGCTTGGATTTTAAATGAGTGTTTATAGATAATTTATTATCCCCGCACAAGATGCTTTTAAAGCAATCGAAGAGGCAGAAATAACGTAGAATTGTTGGACCAGTCGGTTTGTTGCATCAGCCGAACATAAATCCCCCCCCCCCCCCGCCCTTGGAGGCTGCACACAGTCCGCCATTGCATGTACAGGAATTAAACCACCTAGTAATTTCCTGTGGCTGGAAATGAAATGGGAAGGAGAACGGGAGTTGTAATCATGAGATGATTAGTATACCTCGGTTCGGTAATGAACCCACGGTACCTTGTTAACAAGGCAGGCGTTCTGTCTCCACGCCACAGGAATGGCCAAAATTACAGTCCGTTACCTTTCTGACAGTTTAATGTTAGCGCTTACCAGTATCCTGCACGGTATACCGCGAACTATATAAAGGGATTAACGTATTACGAAATTCCAGGTAAACAAAGTTCCTGCGTGACGATTTTGATAGAATTTTAAATTGTAGGCTGTACGTGATTGATTGAACGCTATCAATCCTTTCCACATCAACGATTCCACACAGGATAATTTTATTTACTTCACTATACATCATTGAAATATGTCACAGTTGTCAAAAGGCATCATGAATAGTTTCAGGAAGTTGGCGGAATATGTTGGCCTCGATGTTACGAATTTTTTTCTTTTGTACGTCAAAAAAATCTGGAGTTGGATATGATAGTTCATAAATATGAAATAAGAATTCATGTCTGTAAAATTTTAGTTTCCTTTCTTTAATGAGGCCGCGGTGGCTGAGCGGTTAGTCTGCTCGCCTCCCACCAAGGCGAACCGGGTTCAAATCCTGGCCGAGTCACTACCGGATATTTAGCATGTAAGAATCGTGCATGACGATGCCGCTGGTCGGCGGGTTTTATCGGGGATCTGCAATTTCCCCCGCCTTTACATTCCGGCGCTGCTCCATTCTCACCTCATTCCATTCTCGTCGGCTCTCAAAGACCTCGTTGCCCAAATCTCTCAACTCGTGTCATTAACTAGCTTGCGCGTCAAGTCTGCCCCAGACCTGTAGACACGTTGTCAGTCGGGTTGTAGATGATCCATTGCACCTCCAAGGATCTCGCGAAGCTGACATGACCCCGCCCCTCTCAGCCGGGGCCTGGAATTCTGGACGTTTCATTTCCTGCCCGCGCAACACAGTTTGCATTTTGTTGGAAGCCCGGCCGGGGGGGGGGGGAGGTTGTTAACTCCACACTCCTCCCTCGTGGACCCCCCCCCCCCCCCATCTGTACCTCAGTTACACAGGCAACATTCCCGGTGGGCCCGTAACTCATAACGAATCCGCACTTAAAGAAAACTCGTTATAACCGTGCCCGCCTTAATCTTTGTTCCATTCCCGTGCCGGAAGCTGCTGATACAGATATAGTGCTCGCCCGACCTTCCACACCCTCTCGCCCGAAATGAAACCCGCGGCGCACCTGAACAAACGACCTGTCACTGGTTGCCGGGAGTTAGGAGCTGGTTGGGGGTGGCGTGCCAGCCAAGTCACTCCCCCCACCCCCACCCACCTCTACCTAACCCCCCTCTCACAAACCTCTGCCACCGGAAATAAGGAACCCCGGGCTGCACTCGGCCGAGTCGTAAAAACCTTCCCGGACGCGCCTCAACACTCTGCATGTTTTATTTACGTTCTCGTAAAGTTTTTCCCTACCAATTCCGCCTTTTGTTTGCACTTCTAGCCCCCTCGACCTGTGCCGAGGTGGATTTTACGATCCGGCTCTATTAAAACGGGACGTCCCAGCACTAGTACTACCCCCTTACCCCCCCCCCCTCCCTTTTTATCAACCAAACCTTCCTGTAACAGTTCAAGTATATGAAGGGGGAAGAGCCGTATGACGGTGTAGTTTTTTCCCCTGGAGATTTCCGAGAATGGTTCATTTACTTAGTGGCCAAACGGGGTCGAGTTGCCGGCTTCTTTTTTCTTTTCTTTTCAGATTTTACGGTGGCGCACGTACAAGTCAATCAGGCAACGCGCGCAATTTTTTTTATTATTCATGTTGATGTGGATGGACGAGCATGCGTCTAACGTTGTTGTCCATGTGTCGGAGCAAGCAAATTAAACGCATTCTTCTCCTTCACATTAATCACGAATTTTGTTATAATTTCTTAATGTCAGTGGGCTCAGCCAGGTTCTTTAAGGTTCTTAATTAAATAAGCGTTACTAATAGTTTCGTATTTTATTTGCAAACACTACAAAGAAAATACCCTTATCTTAATATCTCACAATATATTGCTATCACCTGCTATGGGTAGCCCCGATCACTTAAAGGGAAATCATATTTACGGCATTAACAAAACAGATGTCTACAAAAATATATATGCAGTGTAAAAAATAATACATTTTAATGCTGAACAAATCACTTTAAAAATTAAGTATGAGTCGCAGATATTTATTTTTACCATATTACAAAACAGTGAAAAATATCATTATTTATATTTTGAGAGACAGTCCCGGAAAGTGTTTAATGCCTTACTTTGAAGCTTCCTTTATCTATACACACATCACCATTATAGAAAATATCGCTTGGATCTGTACTAGCGCAGCCCTCGTGCGCCCAACCTTTGCACGAATAGCACTGGATCCAGTTGTCGTGGAAGTTCTTCCCACAAAATATGCATTCTGTGTCGTCTTCAGCTTCTAATGCTGCCAGCCTTGAAGGCTTTTCTGTGGTAGTTGACTCACTTGATCCTAAACCCATCAATTTCTTCTTGCACTTGGGATCAGTACCAGACATCGTCTTTCTTTTCTTGTTTTATATATTCTCTTCTACCAATTATTTAATGGGGGTGGAAGTTAATTGTTCGTTTCTCTGCGTTTTCCTCTTCCAAGAAACTTTTCGTTTCTTGCTGACATCAGGAAATGGCGACAGTTTTGTCAAGACAGCATGTATGTTTCGTTGGACTGCAGTCTGAATTTGTGAGGAGTCTAGACAGGGTTGTCTCTTTAGCTGTTGGTGGCTGATGATGTTTGTAGGATTGGTTGCTTCATTTTTTACTTCCAGATGATGAAGTTGACACTGTTGGACTATTCATATTTGCTGTAGTCTCCAGATGTTGAAGCTGAAACTCTTGTAAAACTAGGCCTAGGCATCAGAGCTGTAGTCAATTTCGTCAGTTTTTCAGCTCCAAGTGTTCTGGTTGTGGAATCGAGCCTAGACCTATTTTCAAAGTTTTCTCTTTGTTTCAATAGCCTTACTTACACTCGCAGCCTGCTGCTGTGGGGCTTGGACGAAAGAAAGTCTAAAGTCTGAAAAAAAATTTCCGGATTAAATGGGCGAAGCCCTGTACATGCAAACCCATTCCTAAAAACCTCAAGACGGCATGTTTTGCTATACACACTCGAAACTAATGCTGCGATCTCATAGTCTATAATACGAATGCCAGGATTATTTCTCATCCACAAAGCAGAGCTCTCATAAAAATGCACCCTTAAATGACTTCATAGAAGTTCTGTTCAGCAGCTGGGATTTAATGGGGGTGTGTGGTGGAGTGCTGAGCATATAAATGTTTTGCTCTATTACAAAGTTCAAAACAGAAAGTTATTTGTGATTGGCATGCCCATCCAATATTAGAAGCACGGGATTATATTTGCTTGGATGCACATGCCTTTCAAAATGCTGGAGTCAGCCGAGACACGTTTGTTAAGCCATCCAGCTATGAGACTGAGCCACAGACATTGCATCGCCTGGAGCACTGATCATCAACCTTTCGTTCATTCTTATACTAGGAAATATGAATAGTGGAGGGATGAAGTGTCCTGATGGGTTCATACAAACCATTAAAGTAATGTTTCTATGTCTTTCTGCAGATGTTAATTCGTCAACCTGCTTCTTGCCTTTCGTTGATAGAGCCTTGGTATTGCTGTGGACATTTGAAACACCTGTGTCGTCTGCGTTGTACATGTGAGAGGGCTGCAACTCGTACTTTTCGTTTAAGAAACGCTTGTTGAAACCAACACAGAGCATTAAACTCGTTGAATCAGGCAAACGTAAGCTCAACTGTGGAAATCGCTTCATGAACTGTTTGTAGAAATCATTAAAAAGCAATAATAATAAGACATATATGAGTGATGGAATAGAATGTCAAGAGAGGAATCTAAAATTGAAAAGAAAATATTTCTTTTACTGAAGAAAAGAAATAAATGTATGTCATGTATGGGTGCAGTGTGTAACATAAATTATGTTGAATCTGTTAGATGTGAGATTTAGCTTAAACTGTGTTGCGATATTACCTTTCCCATGAGAGAGTAAGCAATAACGCTGATATTCTCCGTGTGCTGTAAGGTGACAAGACAGAGTTACTTTTATTTAATATTCAGCACAGTTTTGTGGTGCGTTTTGTAATCAATCAACTTATCATAGAACACAAGAAACATTTTTTACAACACTACTTAAATGATATCACATGCAACTAAGTTTCCAAAACGATTAGTATTTTATTACAATATCAACATACTCGACATTACATAACAGTTCAAGCAATACAAAATGAAAAATCAATAAAACAAGAAAATTTTTCTGCCAAAAAATGCAAAAATTTGCAAAAATGATGGGATCTGCTAAAAATTACCCATTGAAACACCGGTGTACAAGAACATGACGCAACAAACATTTATGAAAACTTCTAGACTGATTCCAATAAAGTTCACCTTTTCTCCTCAAGCAATATTACGGCTAGCAATTTAAATCACACCATAGATTCTTTTTATTTTACGTTTCAGACCACTGGTTGTACCTTCATGCACGCTATATCTTATCCAACTGATTAATTACAGTGTTCAATATTTTAATGTTTCAACTTCTCTTCGTACTTTGATCCCAAGACTTTCAAATCAAATAATTTTGCAGATGGCTCGACAGGAACGATGAAAGAACTCCTGCATCTTAAATTGGAACTGGCTTACATTAGGACGTGTTGCGATGCCGAAGGTTCCACTCGAACTCGGACCTTTCCAAAACCCGGATATCAGTCGCGTGCTGCGGAAATCGTTGACGTCTCATTCGAATGGAACAGCTGGGCCTCCAGCTGATATAATACTGCGCCGCTGGTCCATCTCGTTAAGGCCGAGATCAGCGTTGCCGTGCCTCAGTTTCCTTCACGTCTACTCGCGGCCATGTTACAAGCAAGAAGAACAATTTTCTCCGAACCTTCCTTCATGTTCTCTTGACAATTACCGTGACGACATGTCTTCCTTGTGTCGACGATCCAAGATAACAGTATCAGTGTAGGAATTTTTGTGCAGAGAAACAAACTAGCCCGACGTAGATTGCCAAGCCCTAAGAGGAAACTGTTTTAAACAGTCCAATACTAAAATAAATACGTTCGTCATAGTAACTTCACATATTAATCAAAACAGGTGATACAGACTCTACTAAAATATGTAAATAACATTGTCACAATGCAAAATGTAAATATTACCAAATATTAAAATAATGTTAAACTTCTGGAGGATGAACAAGGAAATGAATAAATGAAATTAAAAGGACAAATACTGGGCTTAACACATCAAAACATTATCACAGAAAATAAGCATTTATAATCAAATAATAACAACAGGACACTTTACCACAGCATTTCCAGCAGACTTGTTGGTTCTATTAAAACTGTGCTCAATATTAAGATGTTCTGCCAAATCAAATGCCAGTTTAAGAAACTCTTTCTTACTTCGTCACATTAACCGGTCACCTATCTCTTTGGCATGATTAGCCAGTAAAGACTCAATATTAGGTGAAAACGTACTCACGAAACGACCTAATTCAGGTTCCAGTGTACACTCTTGTCCCTTTCTAATACAATACGATCCTGAAGAGAACTTTTTGGGACATTAGATTTTTTAGCGGCTTCCCTAACTGACATTACTCCAGATAAAATATCCATACCCGCTTCCATAGAATCCGTAGTCCAGGAACCTCGGTTTGTAGTTCTTCCTTTGAACTTTTTCATCTTACTG
Source organism: Dryococelus australis (assembly GCA_029891345.1). NCBI lineage: Eukaryota > Metazoa > Arthropoda > Insecta > Phasmatodea > Phasmatidae > Dryococelus > Dryococelus australis. Next base: position 66,866,350 of record CM057004.1, on the reverse strand, counting down.
GTAGGATATGTAAAGAAATAATAAATGACACAGATAATTTTTGAGGTACGTGAATAATAGGCTACATAGAGTAGATACAACATCGTTTAATTAGGTCTATGCATGTTTATAGAAATTTTGGATGTTACATTAGGTTAAACTGTTTCCTTGGTGGTAGTTAATTTCCTCGAACTGTTATGACAGTCGTGGCATAGAATCTGTGAGCATACTTTCCAGAAAGACCTTACATTATTTAATAATTTAATACGATACAAACCAAACGAAAACAACTACAGTGAAAATTTTATTATATTAAAAGTAATTATTGCATTTAATTAATATAATAGCCCTGCAGGCTTATGTTGTGGTATCTTCAGTTTGTTAAACAACCTAATATTGTAGAATTAGCTTCGTTTAATTCTATGATCCACAGAGTATTTTACAAATTGTCTGGATAATTTAAGGAAGCGACTACATAGACATTCGAACCCATGAATGTGCTAGAGCACCTTGAAGAAACGCAAGTGATGTTTGGTATTTAAAAACGCAGTGATGTCCGAGACTGCCCCTTAAATATGAAATGTCCGTGACTACCCTCATTCAGCCTGTCCAGGGATATCCAACCGACGCCACACACAAAAAACGGTCTTATGAAAAAAAAAAAAAAAACTAGACATTTCCAGTCAGTGAAACTATAGGACAAGTTAAAGGAGATCCCAATCAATATTCTGTAACAGATATATGGTGATATGCTTACCTCCAGTGTAGTAATCGGAACACATAATATCACACGATGCAATTTCAACAGTACGAAACTTTTAAACCCTTCACAACAAGCTACTGCTTCAGTGCAACTTCCTTGACCACTCGCTATTGGCGCCGTATATAAAGACAGCCTATGGTGTTCCTGAGCTGTGCTGCTACGTAGCTTGAGACACGAGGAACTAGCATCGTCCGGGACTACCTGCTGTCCAGGGCTACCCACATTTTCCCCTATTCACCTACATAATAGCCCATCACCTCGCAGAAATTAATCCAATCTGATATATTAAATCAGTCCCATTACACCTCGCACTGAGAGAAAATCGAACAAAATATTTGTTCGTATAGGGCCAAATATACATTTAGTTGCCCTAACAAAAAATATTTTTGAGCAAACAAAATTTGAAAAGCAACAAAATTACTTTTGTTCTTCTAACAAAATATATTTTTGAATAAACAAAATTTCTGTGATGGTCCAAAAATAATTAGACTATCAATTAAATATTTCGTTGAATGTACTGTATATATTTGTTTGGCCACTCATTTGGTTGCCTTCGTTCGAAAATACAGCTCGAGAGTGCGTTTGTAATTTTTGTAATAATTAGGATAGTAACTGTGTTTGTTATTGCATCTATTGATGCTAAACAATCGTATAAACACATTAATATAACAATGCAACAAGAAACTGACAAGTAAAGCTGTAAAGTTTGAAACATTTATTTGCACACGTTACCCAATATTTGCCGTGTATTTATTTCAAAGCTTTCCTGTGTTGTCAGTTGTCATATTAGCTGAGAATACTAAGGCGCAGCGCGTGGATTCAGGTGATATAGGTTCGAAACTAGGTCGAACTTGTAAAATCGGCCCAAACTGTTTAATGTACGTATAGCCAAACAAATCTTTAGTTGCAAGAACCATATCTTACAGTTTGGGGCAACCAAATGAGAACAACAAAATAATTTGGTTTCAGCAACAAAATATTCCATTGCCCCTATATAAATAAATAATTTGGTTGCACCAAACAAATCTTGTTTGATTCAACGAAACCTTTTTCTCAGTGGCATATCAACACACATTGAATTATTTTTGTAAACATGTATGTCCATATCCGACTGTTCCAATATTTACAATAAGGTATATATTACGATTTTATACAGTCTCGCCTTAATTCGCTCCACACCCCACCAGTCTGGAATGTTCTAGAGCGCTCAGAGCGTCCCCATGAACAGTTATATTCTACTCGTCGCTAACCACGCCCTCTTGTCCGTCCACACCGCACACTGCCATCGTCTCGTACCTCCTGCCATTGCCCGTCCTATCCGTCGATGTCACGTTCTGCACCAGACTTCGCCTGATCGCCACACTTCAGCCAGACGGCTACAATAAAGACTCCGGAGCCTCCAGCTGCGATGGTATTTACAGTGTTGTCGGCCCTGGCCCAGAAACTCCTTTACAAGTCGGGTTGCGCCGAGGGAGATTACTAGTGTGTTCATCCAATATCCCGTCGCCCCGCCCACCGAGCGACGTAAGAGCAGCCAGGTAGTGGTGACTCACCACCCCCTCCACCTCCCCCTCCGACATGGGAGGGATAAAGCATATTCGCGGTTTCTTCATTCTTCTTGAATCAAACCTTTGAAAAACTACACCATTTATGACATTGTTGGTTGTTTCCTAAATACGCAATATATCGCTTGCTTTCCATTCATGCCGACCTCCCGTGGCGCAGTAGGTTGGTGCGCCACCGATCTGGGGTGCGGGAGGCTCTGGGCCTGAATCCCGGGCAAGGTATGGGCGCTAATTTAAGGTAAGTTATAAGTTAGACTGTAAGCCGTCCCCTGCCAAGCCCTCAAGCATAAAACCGGGGGACTTTAAAAAGCCAATTACAATTACTTTTCATTCGTGTGTTAAAATAAAAGTATCTTATTTTTGGTTAAATGGAACTTTTATTTATATTTTATCCATAAATCATAATATTGCACACGTAAATAATACGAATAAAAACGGAGAAAAGAATGTGTGTAAGTAGTTCTAATGCAACATTACTACGCTGGAGTGCGCACGAATGCGGTACGCCATCCCATTGGTGTAATTTTTTAGACTTGGTTAAGCTGTGTTTGCATGAGGCCTAGGAATATCCTGGAAGCAGAGCGTTAGCAGGGCTTCAGAAAAGTGTGAAGTAACTGCGAATGAACTACAGCACACGCCCCATGTCCGGCACGAGGGTTCCCGCGTAACACTATATTTTCGGCTTATACTGCATACTACGAGAGGCAGTGGCCAATCACCTCACCTCCGGGCAAACCTTGTTTATTCGTCTAAGTTATGATTGGTTCATGTTCCTATAATCGAACAAAAGCATTCAAGTGGCTTACTTATGGAACGGGATATGGGTGACATGCCCCCTCCCAGAAGCAAAAAAAAAAAAACTTAAATAACAAATTAGTGTTTTAATACGATTAGACGCGCTCGTACTGCATTCAATTCTTGTTTGTATTATTTTGAAATGAAAAACTCTTAGGCCTATAACGTAAGTAAATTTTATGACAAACCTTTCAGGTTTCAATAGTCCCTCGATTGTTCGTCAACGCTCCTTTTTTTTATCAACTACTTTCCGAGCGCCAAACTTTAAGTTCTTCACTTACATTGTCGTGAAAGAAGTCGTGAGTGTACTGTAGTTTTAAATGTGGTTAGGGTGTACAGCGGGATGTATAGGTGACATATTTACGAAGACAACGCACGGGAGACATCAAGATTGTACCACAATGCGTTCAATCACAGATGATTTAACGTCGTAAAAACTCGGCTCCTTGTCTATCTTCTGTGAGACAATGCTTCGTGGTACAATCATGCTGCCACCTGTACGTTACCAGTAGCGCTAGCACGTCCATACTGTACATGAAATGGATGTCGGCCTCCCATTTGTTAGAAAATTTGGTTGGTGCCATGGCAACTGCTTCAAATATGCTACTAAGAGCTGTTGACATTCAATATGAGGGTTGGTGCCTGGAACATAAGGCATGGACAAAGTTGTGAAAATGCAACGGTTGCACATGTGCGCACGTCGTATCTTGGACACGATTGGTTCCAATACCTATGTTTATTGGGGCTTTTGTCATTGTTTCATTGTCCTCAACACGCCTCTGCAATTCGTACCTATAATATGGAAACATCCGGTATACGTACATAATTGATACCACAAATGTCCTTTTGCCTCGTTCCATCCATGAGGAAAATTGGTCTACGCCACTGGTAATTGCAACAACGAAGCATGTGTTCAATCAACTTAAGTGCAGCAATCATCATAAAATTTCTCGTTCGCAACACCTGAAACTGTAAATGAAAGCGGGCGTAAAAGGGCTGCTTCAGCATTTTAGTAGGCCCTGCGTAATGTATTGTTTCAGTCAATTTGTATATTTCAGTCATTTGTAAAAAAAAAATAAAAAATATTAGCGTGTCTGAGCGACGCGACGAATTGGTATCACGGCGACCTTGCATTCGGGAGAATGTGTGTCCAATTCCCGCTGCAGCCGTCCTGAATATTGCTTTCTAGGTTCTTCTGAAGTCACCTAAGAACAAATGTCTGGCTGGTTCTTTAACACTTGTTAGTGCTGCCGACATTACATGGCGTCGCCTCTATTTAACCGAGTTGCATGGAGTTTGCCTGAGCACTGAGACATCCCCATTCGTTGAAAACACGGGCGAAGAAATATTACTTAGACAGCCGTTTTCACAAGGTTCTCTGCGATGCCACATTACGTTTGCAAAAAAACAAAGTGCAAGTTACAAAAAAGTAATGGATTGTATGTTATTTTAGGTAAGGAGGAACACTTAACGGTTTGTTGTAAATGGGAATATAGAAACCAACAGAACTGATAGTCATGCAGTTGTGGCTATAGGTTTTACTCGCTTCCAGAATGTTTTAATTGTCCGTACATGTCGTACGTGTACGAGCTGTTTAACATCCTTCAGAGTAGTCCACGAGGTTGTCCACGGTTCGTTGCCAGCGATAAGGCTGACTGCACTCTAAGAAATTATTCCAAAATTTACAATACCAGTGTATACGCTCAATTAGAATGCGAGAATGGTAATTTTATGCCCTAAATATTCATTGCAATGTTCCTACACTTTAAGAAGTTATTCGGAAATTTACCGAGTTTAGTGAGAAAGCAGGAATGATAATGTTTTCCCCAATACACATTCATTGTAGCGTTCCTACATTTTCTCAGGAAACATTCAAATGCATAGGGCAGTTCCCAACTTTGTATAGTAGCGCTACTAAACATTCCTATATCTGCAGCTTGATGTGTGGTATTATTACCATACAATTTATAGGTTAAAAACTTCCATTACAGTTTAGTAAGTTTGCCAGAAAAATTTTTACAGTGTTCATTTGCTCAGGAAACAATCAAATGACGAGGAAAGTTCCCAACTTTGTATAGTAACGACGCTAAACATTCCTATACCTGCAGCTTGATGTGTGGCATTATTTCAGTACAGTATATAGATTAAAAACTTCCATTACAGTTTAAAAGTTTACCAGAAAATTTTTTACAGTGTGGAATTACCATCGGCTGCATGAGATCCGTCAGTGTGCGCTACCTCTCGTCGAAATGCTGTGACGGTGTCTGCCTCGTCGCTTGCAACAAACCGTGGACAACCTCGGAGAGCACTTTTAAGGATGTTAAACAGCTCGTATACGTACGATACGTACCCGTTTACATGAGCGTATACAGTTTGTACGAGGATATATCAATTAAACGGTGATTTCAAGCAGCCATGTTTGTCTTTGTTCCTTGCCGGACATTCCTGCATCCATACCCCATATGGTGTCACCGTTAAAAAGTACTACAATCTTACACTTTCAACAGCCCTCGTATATCAAACAAAGATCGTGTTGTGGCAAACATACTTCGCAATGGTTCATATTTGACCAATAATTTCCTTTCTGCAACAAATCAGCAAATATCGTCAGTGATACCGTTTTCGGTGGTCTTCCTGAGGCTTTCCTAGTTTATGCAGCGGGATTCTCACGAGGTGGCTTGTCGGTCAGCTCTCAGACTGTTATGGCAGCAATGACCCACTGCCATCTCGCCAGGCACGGAAAGATGCTGGCGTCTGTGGTTGACGTGATCGCAGTGGCTTGTGGCTCATCTGCCCCTGCGACTTCGACCAGAGAGAAACTGAACTGTTCAGAGGACTTATTTGTGCACGCTACGAGCAGAGCCCATACACGCAATACGAGGTTGTATTAATGTTTGTTTTCTGCTACTCACGCCCTCAACTCTGGCTCACTATATGAAAGCAACATTGCATTAACACCCAGGAAAAGTGTAATTAACTCCCACGCTATTACAGTTAACGAAATCCCGCTAATCAAGAGTTCGGTAAAATATTTATAACAGTTCCTTCCGTAAAACAGCAGTTTGCTGCTCGGACTCAAATAGGTTTCTGCTCAGCTGATGTGCTCTCTCTAACCTATATTATTTTAATTTGGTTGTTTACGTCGTATTTTCACTTGTATAATATACTGAACTCAATTTCTTGTGAATATGGATCGCGATTAGTGAGTAGGAAAGCCGAAAAGTCAAAACTGGCCAAGCAAATATTTTTTGATAAATCTGTTTCTCTGTGATAACTTTAATCTACTCTCTGTCACGCCTTCGAATCATTGTTCCGTAAGTAAAAAAAAAGAAAGACGCCTACATGTTCCAACAATGTCTGAATCAAATAGGTTGTATTATTTTACCATATAATATAATATTTAAGACACCTGAATAAACTTGCGATGAAAATTTTTGCACCCTGATAATATTTGCCATTGTTTAGACAGTTTGCAAACGCCACTTGTTCTTAAAACGTCTGTTGCTTCCGTCATATTGACGTAATTATTTCGTAGGTTGGGCAGTTTTCCTTATGCTTAAACTACCGATTTTGTGGCGTCTTTTGAACTTAGAGTTAGTGGTCAAAATATTTTTGCCAAAAACTAGTAATTAGTACACTTACCAGTAAGGTGTTAGTCATTACACGATGATATACAGAAAACTTATCATTTATTTCTGTATGTTGTTGTAAACTAAACATTGTGTTCGTAAATATGTACTTATAAGAGGAGTTGTTCAGAAAATTTACAAGTTGTTTAAAAATATTTTTTTTTAAATTTTCTCTGGTCTTTGTTGGTTATGTACGAAAGATGTTTTGTAGTTAAAAATGAAACGAGCGATGACATCCTGCAATCTGCCCAGGTAAGTGTGTAAGAGATCTGCCTTATTTATTTTTATATTTATACTTGTTTCTCTAGATATATCGCCCCACTGCATTAGGTAATGTACATGTTTTGTAAATTAGGCCTACTTCCTATTTCACCGTAATTTAGTCAGCACCTGACACATTATTCCCGCCGCACAGGCTGCCGCGGTAATAACGGGCAAGACAAACGAACCTGGGGCGTCTTATTTTCCTCGAGGCAGCAGGCTGGCTATCTCCCACGAACTCGATCATTTTTTTCTCGGCTCCCTCGTTGTTTACCTTACGAGTTTGCTGTTTTCAAGGGCGGTGGTTGGTGCGATCAATCAACCACGACGGAAGTTTGATAATCGGCCCCGCTTGCTTTGTGGACACTTTTGCGTCACTTACAATCCTGTCGCACAACTACGTCATGAATAAGGCGTAGTTGAGCAAAATCAAATTAAAGACTATAACTGAGGCCGTGTGTCCAATCGACAGTTTGGTAATTTAGTAATCAGTATTTTAGTAAGGTTGAATCGGAACGCTGTTAAGTCATTTGTTTACCGTGATGGTGCTTTCTGTGGGCACAAGTTGAAATCTGCATTGAATAACTCACTGGCATGGCAAAAATTTATAAATAAAAGAAATTATATACTGAATAAATTGTCATATACATTCATATAAAGCGCATTTATACAGTGCCAGTTTGGATACGTACATTTAAGTAGGTATATCACAGTCCACTATGTGTCATTCAAATTAAAGGTAATATTTAGTTATTCATTTACATTAAATTATTCAGTTACGTATAATAGTAATTTATATGCATACGTGTATAGCACTTAGACAACTTTTCAGTTTTCTTTGCCGTATCAGGTTCAAAACACACATGGCTGCGATTTGCGATTGGTAAATTAGCATTAAGTAAGTTTTGCTAGATACTAAAAACTAAATACTGAACAAAAAATACCTATATTCAATATACTAAATCGAGTCACTTGACCACATAGAATAATACAACTGATATGGGAACACGGCCTGAGTTTTGAACGTTAAATATCTCTAATAATAATAATAATAATAGCGTAAAATACATAACGAAAAATCAGGCATATTGAGACAAATTGCAGTGAAATAGTAAACGCAAGAGAACAAAAAAAAAAAAATAGAAAATAGATAAAAGACAAACGTAAAAATAGCCCGAAGAAGCAGGCTGCTTGCCTCGACACTCTTGGAATCGCAGACCTGTATTTCTAGATTGAGAATTTTGCAATCAAATTATTTAGATTTCATCTTGTATTAGATAATTTGAACAAAAAAATTGGCGTAGGTTTGTCGAAAAACGACAATTGAAGTAAAATCAAATAGCTTCCTATTCCCCAAAGTGAAGTTTTCTTTTTGTGAATGGCGCACAGATAAATTTCGGGCACATCATTTAGCGATATCAGCTCTTAGGTACTAGCAGCACTGCTGCAACGCATGAAGGAGAAATAAATAAATGTTTATTGAAAGCAGGCCGTTTGCATGCGACTCCAGTTTACCAGCATGGGCGATCGTTACGAATACTAAATTCACCGGGAACGTGGGAATTTCGGCAAGAGTATGACGAGGGGTAAAGGGCTAACCATCAATGTGATGTTGAGATTGGTTATCCCGATTATGCACGCCGGGGTTGTTTTCACTCAAGTGGAAAGCGTGCTTCGCCCCCTTTCTCGAATAACAACATGATGGTGGGTTGGAGGTTTTATTGTAACCCTCCCTCCATTTCCTCTGCCCCTGGCGTTTTTCTTCCTTTTCGGACGAACGTGGAAGTCGGGAGCGGCTGCTGCTAGTTCAGATTTTGGCGAAGGGGGCGGGGAGGGGGGATGAATTATTAAGGACGTGTCCTCGTGGTTTTAGAGTCGGCACAGCTGTTCGCCTCCCATTAATGAAGCAGTCGTGAGACTAGCCCCCCCCCCCCCCTCATAACCACCCTCCCCTACCCAGTCCCGGTCTCGTGTTCGCTTTTATATGCCTCTCGCCGGATTCCCTTCTCTCCCCTGACCCATGCGAGAAATGAAATATATTTCCTCCTCCCCCCCCCCCTGCACCTGATTTCGCGCCTCTTAGTCGGTGTAGTTTCGCGCGTTTCCTTTGGTGGCGCCGAGGGGCTGGCGCCGGGTACCTGCGGAAGCATGAAATATTCAAGACCTCCGGTGCGGAGGGTGCTCGAGTCCGGGCCTGCGGAATAGTCTTGCGGGAGTTGGCAGTTTTAGACGTCACGCCGGCCAGTAGTTAACCCGTTCATTCCCACGTTAACTTATCATCTCTGGTGTTGCACGTAAGAAATACTTTTATAGGCTGTTCAGGGTAAAATGAGCGCACTTTTGAAAGTCATGTTTAAGATCAACTTGTATGCACGTTGTGTGTTCTTCCGCCTTATGCCTAAAATCAATATTGCCATGGAACTCATCGCTTTATTCATGCGTCGGCCAGGTGAAACTGTAAAATTGTTAGAAAAGTAAATATTTTAAAAATCTGAAGCTGTTTACACTTCGACGCATGAAAAAAAACAGAATGCATTAAAATATGGAACTATTTTCCCCTCCTTCGTTACCAACTTTACTGGGCGGATATTGCTCAGCGCGCCGGTTAAAATATATGCAGGTAAGAGCAGTAACTTTTTTCTTAGGTTGATTTTAAAAGTGCTCATTTTACCGTGACCAGCCTTTATGAATGTTGTACTTAAGATGGCGAAGAACTACTTTCGTTATCACAACCAATAAGCTGTAGCCTTTTTGCCTGGCGATCAGTGATATGAATCAGTCATAAAGTGCATTAGTATAGGCCGTTCACGGTATAGTGAGCACTTTTTGAAGCTGTTTCATCAGACATAAAAACCAATAAGTACACTTCATTGTGGCCTCGGACTTTTGGTTCTGGGAATGGTGAATGCATACACTGTGTTTATTACTCGCATGGCAGGGTTTACATCAAAAAGTGGTGGAAGGATACAAATTGGTTGAAAGAAAAAAGGAATTAGGGCTTCAAAAGTGCTCACTTTACTGTGAATGGCCTAAAGCGGGGTTTAGGAATCAGGAACCCCTCAGGAAGTTCACTGTACACTGAGCCTCGCAGAATGCGATGCCGGTTGAATGTAACCTTCCTATGCAACATGTTGTAAGGGAATCAGAATTTTGTAGGTCAGTATGTACGTTTTAAATAATCAACTTTATGTATTCATATATATTAATGATTAGACCTCGACTAGAATTATTCTTGAACATTGATCTTCAGGATTACTGGGGCACTCAGACCTTGAAAGAACTCCTGTTTTGATTAGTATAATAAATAGACTTACCAACAGAGTGACAGAAATGTCAGGTGAGACCAGTATATGTTAAAACATATTACATATTTAATCCGACTGAATAACCTATAACATTAAAATAAAAATTATTTTCAATTTAGTGAAAAGAAACTGCTGTGATATTCAAAATAAATAACTCCCTGGCCACTCATGCATCGAGGTTTGCTCACAGAACAAAAAAAAAGGATGAACTATAATACATAAAATAAATAATTATTAACTTCAGAAAGTGGCGCTGCAAATGAAGTTAGCCTGCCTATAGCAGATTACACACGCAACTAATTTAGTTTTACAAAAATTCAATAAGTGCCACTGGACTCGAGAGTGAAGCACCACAATGTTGACAGTTGTCTACAATGAGAATGAAAGGGTAAAAATGCTGGGCCCGTGGAACATACCTGCAATGGAGGAGTTCCCACGGTGTCTGTAGAGCCGCTCTCGCAATGACGTCCAAGAAGCCACGGTAACCTGATGGTCCCCACTAAAGCGAAGTGATTCGTAACTGCGGGAAATGTGATGGCCATTCCCGAGTTTCCTCGGGATATCATATTTGCCCTGCCCTTGCAAATCGTCAATTTCCACTTCACTCTTCTTCCTTCAGTACCTTAGGCTCGATAGTTATTATGGTATGGGAGCCCAAGTTTCTATGCTCCTATTTACTGTGCCAACTAAATCGCATGTGATCTCACCTATATCATAAACACGACATATTAAGTAAATATAAATTATATTTAACAATCGATTCTCTGGTACTGGCATCCTGAATCTATTTCAAAATTGTTATTGATATTTTTTTCCAGCGCTGTATCAATATCCCGTTTGAAAATAATATTAATATTAATTAGTTTCTCATAGGTCAATAAAAAGGTGTTGGCAAAAAATAATTAGTAGTTATTTTAAAATAGATTCAGGATGCCAGCACCTGTGTAAACATTGTAAAATATCCTTGATAAGTTACTTAATTAACATGTTGTGTATATGATATAGATCACATGGGATATGATTTAGTTGGCAAAGTCAGTTAGGAGCATAGAAAGTATGGCTCCCATATTCCAAGATTTTTTCATTTCTGTGCTATATATTTAAAACTATAAATCATTTGACTACAAATACTTACATTTATGTGGTAGTAGGAAAATTTTGCCTGTGCTCAATAACTGAGTTATTTGACGCTAATGGCAGTGATTTGAGCCGAGGTTGGAGAATTGATGGAATGGAGTTTTGAGGGAAACGGGAGCACAAAGAGAAAAGCTACCGGTCAACGGCAACGCCCGCTACGTTTCCAAATGCTAAAATGTTTGCTGGACTCCGCTGGTGAACTAATCAGAATCGCTATAAGAGACACACACCACTGTGGTCTGCTAGAAGGTTAAATGAAAATATAAAAACAAAATTCTTACCTGTAAAATGCATTCGTTTAGAAAAAAAAGTAAGACATTACAAGTTATCTAAAAAAAATCACATTTTAAACCGAACAGATCACAGCTCGACTGACATGGGTTTCACACCATAAACAACCTTCACACATACTTTTAGGCCCCTTGGATTAAATCATATAGTCCTGCCATTTGTGAATAACCAATTTCGTCGTTTACCAACGCGAGTTTGCACTGAATGTGGTTCTTAATAGCGGTTTCATTGAGAAAGTCGCAAACGTAGCTCTGCCTTCGCAGCCGTCAGATAATCTTGGAGGTACTGATGAGTGTGTGTGTGTGTATATATGTATGTATATATAAAATTTCTGTGTGCCGACCTTCCGCGATGCAGTCAGTTGGTGCGCCACTGATCTAGGATGCAGGAGGCTCTGGTTTGGAATCCCGGGAAGGCGTGGGTGTTTAATTTATTTTAGGTTATAAGTTAGTCTGTAAGACATCCCCTGCTAAACTTTCAAGCATTAAACCGGTGAGCGTAAAAAACCCTTATAAAATAAAGAAAAAATCTTTCTGTGCATACATATTCGACGTAAATATCAGCCTGTTGTTTTAGCTCACTATTGGTTATGTGGTCCTCTGACTGTGACATGTGAAATTTGGTTCCTGAGTATTCAATCATGGGCATAATTCGCGCCTACGCAGTCATCGGCTGCAGCCCGAGCTTTGCGTCGACTGCTTTAGATAAGTTTAAAATTAATGAAAGCAAGTTTTATTTTAATAACATATGTACTACAAATTTAACTAGTCATAAGAACATATTGCTGAACTGGCGCTAAGGAATCTTGCACTCTCATCCGTGACCCCAGTAGAAGGAACTTTTTCTTCCTTGTGATTTTCTTTTTCACAGTAAATTCAATTTTCGCCCTAGTTGTCTGATACCTCTGATAATGAGCTATTTCATTAACAGTTTCATAAATTCCAATTTTTTTTTTACCACTAGAAGCTTTGACCTTAAAATGATGCATACGTGAGTTAGAAACTCAATACCAACCCGTGGGTGTACAATGAACTATGTTTTTTTCGATATTCACTTATTTTCTCAAGAGCGTGTTCACTGTACGAAACAAATGATACTTTATTGTATTTTACTACCTATCCGTGAGCGAAAGTTTAAAACGGAGGAAAATCTTACGCCAAGATTTCACATTTCGAAATCTGTACCCGACAGAATTGGCCTTTTGGGTTGGAAAGCAAAGCAGTGAGATTCGACAGTTAAATAAATAATCACACGAAATATCTAGAATCATGTCCCTTCCCTGGTCATACTTCAAGCTGGAAAGGTTTCTTGAAGTTCTTGCTAACCGTTTCACGTAGCTGCTAGACAAATTGCATAAACATAGATTGCCCAGGGGCAATAACTTAATCAGTTCTCTGCTTTGGGCTCTGACATTACGAGAAGCGTTTTCGCTCAGAACTACAGGGAAAACGAGCGAGGTGGTAATTCACTCGACTCGCATTCGGGAGGACCCGGGTTCGATTCCTGGTCCAGCCGTCCAGATTTCGGTTTTCCATGATTTCCCGAAATCACTCCAGGCGAATGCTGTGATGGGTCCCAAACAAAGGCCATGGCCGATTCCTTCCCACGACTTTCCCTATTCCTCTTTCCTGCGCAACTTGCACCGTATCAAATTACCTCGCTGTCGACGAGACGTTAAGCCCAATTACCTACCTACGAACTATAGGGGAAATATATAGTTAATTAAATGAAGACAAAACCCACTTAACTACGACATAGCAATCAAAACGCGAAACAAGATAATCTCTGTAACGTTAATACTTGCCCAGTCTGACGAACCAGAAACTTTACTTCGTTGCACGGCAAATGGAAATAGTGATGGAAGGAAACCTCTTAGAAGAAACTCACTCTCAGTGCAGCAGGTAGAGTTTCTAGCGTCAACGATCTGAATACGAATCAGGTGTACAAATCGTGTTACGAAATATACTGTGTGGGAGTTTGACACCGAATTTGTGCGTGATCTTATCACGAGTATCAGCCAGGTGAGCGTAGAGAACGCCAGGTATATAACATACGTCTGACTACTCAGTCAGAATGAATTGACCGAGTACTCTTTAAGAACAAGAAAACTCCAGTGTTTTGTAGAGGAGCACAGAAAGTACACAGCGGAAGGCTTAGGCCTACAGTCATTTGGGGTAACTTTGTACCAATTAAGGGTAGCACTGTACCCCGCATTTTTGTGTATAATAAAGGGTTTAAAGCCTCCGCCTTAGTGTAAACTTCCCTGTTGACTATTTTATTTGTAAGAAACATTGTGATGTGAAGGGATTCTTCGAGCATTCATTTAAATTATAATTAGGCAGGTGGCAAAAAGTTGCATTGATGATACAATGTTACCCTAATGACTGTACTTATTTTATACATGTGATGGTTAAATTTTATTTATCAACACTTCCACCTCGCCTCTGTCTTCCTGCAGCTTTTCTCTCTCTGTGTACGAAGTGCGCATATGTGTGTATGTATGTAAATAGAATACCCTTTTGGAATATTAACCTTATAATAATATATTATATAATGCAGGGAACCGCAACGCAACGAAATGCGGTGTGTAGAAATGTAAATACGTCATATAAATTGTCCTGCGGTTTTGTTATTAGGCCTTGGAAATAATAATTTTCTGAAGGATACACCTGTTGTAGCTTCCCGACACATGGAAACAGCACTTTGTCACTCTTTTCTCCAGTACCAGATTTCCCAAAAGCAGAGACACACCTCCCCGTCAAGTTAGGTGAAAATGGCAAAGTGATAGGGTTCGTTACTTAGCTCTATCACACATATTTGGAGAATAATATCATTTGTTTCTTGTATCTAAAATATCCCCAATAATTTACTTACAACATACGAAGTACAATAACAAAATACTACAATGATCACAAAAGGGACAAAATGGAAACAATATAAAAAAGATTATTGAGACAACTCCTAAAATTACAAGTGTAAATTACAATACTAAAAATTCCCACAAAAACGGTAAAGGCTGTTTATGATAAAATGAGCACTTAAGAAATCAACCAAAAAAAGTCACTGCTCCTACCTGCATATATTTTAACTGGCGCACTGAGTGACATGCACCCAAGAAAGTTGGTAATGTGTGAGGGGAAGTAGTTCCGTATCTTAATGTCAAATAAAAAGTGTTAGGTAACCATTTCTGATAACTTAAAATTATTTATTTTGCTTTCTGTTCTTTTTTGATGATTCTAGGAGTAAGATTTGTAAAATACTTACTTTTCTAATAATTTCACGGTTTCACTTGTCCGACGCATGAATAAAGTTATGAGGCTGATGACAACGTTAATTTTACATAAGACCGAAGAATACACAACGTACGTGCAAGTAGATCTTAAGCAGGGCTTTCAAAGTGCTCATTTGACCATGAATAGCCTATACCTATCTTATTTACACGATGAGTAAATGCCTTCCCCCTCCCCGGGACGGATCTGATTTCCTTAACCGAACTACGTTGTTAGTCTGCTTCTCTCTGTAGCTGAGGGCCAGAAACCACTCTTTATAGTTCCGTCGTCGCTCTCATCAGAACGGTTTCAAACAGTCAAGGGCGTAGATGCCACTTCTCCGTGACGTCACATGCGGAACGCACATAGACTAAAGATGAGGTAGACCGCTTATTCGTATTCTGCACATGTACCCAACATTCACCTACCCCAATCCTACGCAACTGCCAAAGTCACATGGTCAGCAGTGATGAACGTGTTTATTTACATTTTAATTTTTAGCTGACAAGCACTATTATATTTAAAAATAATAATACTTTCGCCAGTTTGAATTTTATTTCAGAGTGCTTATTCGCGTCTACGGAATGTCGTCAGTAGGCGGTGGTCCATCCTTCGGTCCGTCGAAATTTAAAGTTTGAGATATATATGACGGCTTGACGGATAGAAAAAAAAAGTTTGCCCTGAGATTGGTCGGGGATCACGTGACGCCTGACGGACAGACGACTGACAGATGCGACGGATGGTTGTGAGTCCATCTTAATCCTCGCCCCAGCAGGAACAGTAAACGGGGCAAGCGCGCCCAGGTAACGTTGACGTCCCTGAAACCTCCAGTTCCCACGTAGTTTCACGTAGGTGTAAAATCGTAGGACGTTATCTTCTTGTAACAGGTGCTCGGTGTTACATGTGACGCCGTTACAAGGATATGTACTTGTTCAAGTATAAAGACACGCATAGCACACACCCCGTTATTTAAGTTTAAATTTGGCCAAGCTAAAGGTGGTTCACGGCAAACTCAGCACTTTCGAAAAACCTGCTTAAGATCTACTTGCATGTTCATAATGTATTCATCCGCCAAATGTAAACTTAACATTGCCGTGGACCTGATCACTATATTCATGCGTAGGTTCAAGTGAAACTGTGAAATTATTACAAAAGTAAACATGTTTGCAAATTTACTAGTTCTTGCCACGTTATAAAACCAGAAAGAAAAACCAATAATTTCATAATTCTTTAATGTTTACCTAACACTTCTAATCAACGTAAAGACATGGAAAAAATTTCCCTTCGTCATTACCAACTTCAGGGTTTACGCCAGACATTGTGTCCGTTAAAATACATGCAGGTGGGGACAGTGATATTTTCTAAGGTTGTTTTTGAAAGTGTTCACTTTACCGTGAACAGCTTATAGTAAGATTAACGAGCTTTCTTTAGGTGTCATATGTACTTATGTAAGTAATAAGAGTGAAGAAAGGAAAAGTTCTTATGCGCCTCAAATGTTCTCTCGAAATTATAAGAAACGAGCTCTTTTTATTCGCCATCAAAATCACAAATATGTGGTACATTACTAAACATACAAGTTTCAACCATGCAAGTTTTACTTCGAAAGTTGTTTATCACACGTAATCTTTCTCTGCGCCCATTGGAGTGGCTGCACTGCTACCTTCACAATCCTCTTTGGCAGGATAGTGACCAGGGCGCTGTTAGAAATTTCTAGGCATTAAATTAAAGGGATTCGCTAACGCTTTCACAGTCTACCATCGTAGTGTAGTGGTTAAGGCGCAGCCCACAGTGCGAGGCGTTCTAGTGTTAAATACCGCATAAGGCATAGTGTGAGTGTATGGCTTTTGTAAGTTGTAGTTAAGCTCGTATGCCGTCTCCTGTTTAGTATACCGGCATACAAGGCGTACGCACAAAGCAACAACGATTACAAAACAATTGTTCAAGCCAGGGCACGATTGACGTAAATCACGTTTAGGTCGATTCTATATGCAGTTTGGGGTTAGTTGAGCAGTTGTAGTTACCATGCTCAGGATCTTATGTTATGTATATTTTGTATCCTTCCACTACATGTAAGATTAACAATTCCATAGTCCTGATCTTTATATTTATACATTAAGTGGAACTGAGAGGTTGCTACGACAGTATGTATGTTGTACTTTGTTGTACATACAACCACCATGCAATATATCTAGTGTCCTCAGATTTAAAAGTCTCTATTTTAAACGTGGCATTAGGCTGTCGAACTAATCTAATAACATCCTTACCAACTTCAGAACGGACAGAGTTTCCAATGATATGCAGAATGTTCGGAAACTCGGTGCCCAAACTGCAGACATAGTTTCTTTGGACCAATAATATGATTTATATCAGGAAACGTATTTTTATATCAAATAATTTTGTTCAAATCTGCTGTGTACATCACTTGCAGAACAAGACGGTGCGATCATGCATGTGGGAGAAGTTGACTAGGTCGTAGGCGCGCGACACTATTTATAGGCTGTTCACTATAAAGTGAGCACTTTTGAAATCGACATTGGAAAAAATCATTGCCCCTAAAAGCTGTTCATGATAATGTGAGCACTTTTGAAATCGATCTTAGAAAAAAGTCACTGCTCCTACCTGCATGTATTTTAACAAGCGCGCCGAGTGGCGTGCACCTAGTTAGGTTGATATTGTTGGAAGAGAAGTAGTTCCAGACCTTAAAGTCGAATATAAAGTTTTATGTGACCTTTTGTGATAACTTAAATTAGTTCTTCCGCTTTTTTTTAACGCATCTAAGTGTAAAAATTACCAGAGTTGTAACATATTTACTTTCCTTGTAATTCCACATTTTCACCTGACCGACGCATGAACAAAGTTATGAGGCCCATGGCAATGATAATTTTGCATAAGGCGGAAGAATACACAACGTACGTACAAGTATATTCTAAGCAGGGCTTTTAAAAGTGCTCATTTTACCATGAACGCCTTTACGTAAACAGCGTCGCGTGCCTACGTCCTATGGAACTTGCCCTACACGTGTGATCGCAGGCATTGGACGCCGCAACTTCCAGCACAATTATTTTATATTAAAAATACATTTCTGGATATGTGTACAGGGCTCTTGTGGTAACTATGTCTGTAATCTGGTCACCGTGTTGCCGACCATCCTGAATATGAAGTTAGGGGCAGAGATATTTAATTTTTAAAGTTAGCTGTTAAAATATTTTAACTAACTGCGAATGGGTAGTGATAAGTTTTTCGAAGTACCATACTCTATAAACTCTTCTCCGGTTACTGGAAATGCAACAGAAGTTCTTAGGCACGCGTTGTAAGGAGATAATTGTAAATTGCAAAGGGTTTCTCTAGTACATGCACTTTTAGAATATTAGGAAACTAAAAAAGGAAACTGGTAACATGCAAAAATTGGAGTATGAAAGTACACAATATACGGTTGGGGATCCGGTTTCCACTGAAAATTATATAAGAAATAACTCCCCCTACTTCCCCACTTCCCCCCCCCCCCTTCTACAAAACCACATACATTGCGGAGTAATATAACAGTTTCATTTTTCCGTTACAACGTACAGTTGCTATAATTTAGAAAAACAAGAGCTCTTTTTCAAACTGTGTTAAAATGTTTAATAGTTTTTGTCAAGATTTGAATGCTAAAAGTGCCTATTGATTTACCATCGTGCAAATGGAACGGTACCGAACAAGCGTAGATTAAAGTTATTTGTATTTTTAATTTTACTTTACATTATAATGTTATTTGACATATATGGAAGTTAACAGATTTGAGCAAAAATTTTGCGTTAAAAATTTTTTTTCTTTTCATTTTATACCTTTTTCTTGTAATTTTCATATATTATTTCTATTGATCAGACTTAAAACACTGCAAATAAACCATATTTGCGTATTACTATTTGTATTCGCGGGCAAATATAATTACAACAATATGCGAATTGCATATTTTAACTTTTCTCGAACATGCACATAATCGCAAACGTAGCGTTATTATCTCTCTCTTATGGAAACTCGAGACACGCATGTTAGTTTTCTTGCTTATTATCGTAACTTAAAGTGAATTTGAAAGTGTTAAAGGAAAATAGGCTTTCTGTTCGCAATGTTATAAATGATAACTAAACGAATGGTTTTTTTTCCGTCAGTCACTATCTCAGTTATATACCAGATTAGAAAGGATAATTTAGATAAACAAATGTCAGAATGTTTTGTGGTTAGTTGAAGTTAGTTATGAAAGACGGTATGATAAATTGAAGGTCGTTATTGTCGCATTATTTAACTCTAGGGTTGAGGGAAGAAAAGTCAAGTTTTGTTACAGAATATATATATATATATATATATATATATATATATATATATATATATATATATATATATATATATATATATATATTGAACTACGTTATGAATTTTTGCAGCTCTATATTTGCAGCATCTTCTTAACACGACCTATACAAACCTAAGCGAGGCAAGTCGATAATATACTACGGTTCATTCGCGGTTACTTCAAACTTTACTGAAGCCCTGCTGAAGTTCTACTTCCAGGATATTCTTCCACTTCATGCAAACAAAGCTTAACTAGGTTTGAAAAGTTACATCAAAGCGACAACTGACTCTATTCGTGCACACTCATTTTCATAATAATTTGCATGGGAACTATTTCTTACTGCGCATTACCAACACGCCAATTTTCTCCTTGTCTTTATTCATATTAATCACAATTAAAACATAATTTATAAATAAAATAAGTTATAAATAAAAGTTCAGTTTAACAAAAAATTAGGTATTTTTATAACAATAGAAGTATAAAACGCTTGTGCTACATGAAATATTTATGAAACAACCGAACATGTAGTATATGGGATGATTTTTTAAAGGTTTAATTAAAAAGGTGTGAAGAAACCGCGAACATACTATATCAGAAATTCTCGAACCCATTCATCACTGCCAATTTAATTTAAACGAACTGAACTGAAATGAATAAGGAATTGTACTAACGTTCTATTCACACCTGAAAAGTTGTGAAGGGTGCGAACTGTAGACATATTTAAAACGCCATAAGAGCCGCGTTCTATTTGAAGTTTGAACTTCGGATATTACAAAGAAAAAAGCGACACCACTGAAAATGGTTGAAATGGCTTATTTATTAAAAAATTGTCACACATTTGGGCGTGCTATTTTTACGTGCCAATAATAAACAGTTGTTGGACAAGACCATTCCAGAAGGCAAGGTCATTGTGTAAGATAACAATTTCAACTATTAATTTAAATATTCGCTTAATAATATCGTGCTAAGATGTTTACGTAATTAACATTGAGAGGTACATAAAATTGTCTTTCGTAGCAAGAAATTCTATTGGCTGACCAGAACGCTGATCCAATGCATTATTATAATCATAACAAAATTTAATAACACGAAAATCATCAGCCCCTGTCCAATAGCTCACGGTTATGGTGGCCAATAGTTTGAGTCGCAACTTCAGTGTGAGTGTATGGAGTTTTATTTAATTAAATCGCAGACCGTCCCCTTGACCATCTGACAGCGTTAACTGAGGTCTTACTGGCGAAATCTTGCAAGGAAATAGAGATAAATCAAGGGGGAAAAAATGTAGCAGACCTTATTAGGAACGGTGTTCAAGCTGCGAAGCCGTAAATGAAATAAACGCTCGAAACGTGGTATTCCTTAATATCCTTCAAGACGGTCCATCCGCCAGCGCGGGCCATAATTACATAAGAGGTAAAGGGGTGGGGGAGTGTGCTTCTTGCCCCATAATGGCCCGGACGCCAGTGCGTTATTGCAACATTCTGGTGCGAGGAAGCGGCGGGCGGCGACAGGGCTGCCAACTCACGGTGAAACATTTCCCCCGGGCCGGAAGCGGCGTGGCCACCGCTATGGAAGCCGTCCATTACACGTAATGGCCGCACAAAGCAGTGGGCGTTTGTTATTTGTCTCCGCAGGCTAACCCCTCCCCCCCTTCACCATCCTTTCGCGCCATCTCCGGTCCGCATTTGCATCTCACGTGGACATTAGCGCTGACCGCGCGGTACCCCCCACCAACGACAGACGATTCATTATGCGTGTCCCTGGGGGCAATTCTCTGTGAGTTTTCCGCTCGCGTCATTGCGCTGTCTTGTGCCGGTTGCACCATCAGGGTTCGAAACTCGATCCGAGATCGTATCTAAGATCGACACAGAAAAACTGTTGCGCCATTCGAGTTCAGAGCTGGACTGGAGGTCGATATGAAGTTCATTCCGAACCGCCGAAATTGGTGGTTCAAATCTCGATCCGAGATCAACAGCCATCGTCGACAAATGTAGTTTGAAAATACGCCAACAGATAGAACTACGTTCGAGTGTTTTCTTGGGAAATTAAAACAACATTATAAACACTTGAAAATTATTCAGTAAAATTCGTACAACAATAATTCACTTAAAACAGATAAAACATTGCACATCTAGTTCTATCCATAGTGAAAAATATGCCTACTTCCATGATGTCGTAAATTACCAACCAATAACAAAATTTGTCTCCTACTTAATCTCGATCTCTCACTTTGGAACCAATATCGACGAATCGGAGATCCAGAATCATGAAATTTCGTTGGTGCAACACTTTTACATTGGAACCAAGATCAAACTGGGCCCTGGTTCGGAACTAGGATCACTTGATCGGGGAAGATGTTGGTGCAACCGGACATTGGCGCGCCGCGGGCACATGGGAGCGTTCTCGACAACGCTAACAACGGCGAGAGTAATCAGCAGCTGGATGGCCGCACGCAGAACGGTCGTGTAACCACTTCCAAGTGCAGCGCTATCTGAACTGCAGCATTGCGATCGGAACGTTTCGTCGATCTGTTACATACGCTGTCGGTGGGAGAGCAATGCAAATATTACCGAAGTTGTGCGGCACTTCTGTACTAACCTCGTAATTTATATAACCTTAACTCAATTGTCGCAGATGTTCCAGGAAACAGCTTTGAAAGATGATCACACATCTCGGCAATTCACTTCAATCTGCTTCATACATACTATTTTAAGATGGTGCAGAATGGTGCCTAGGAACAATAAGAAGCCTTATAAATATTATACAGTTCAAGTAACAAGCAAATTATTGTAAAAAAAAAAAAAATATAAGGAAAGGAGTTAAGGTTTTTTGTTTTATTAGGAGACCAGATATAAGCCATTGCAATTAGGTGTAATTCCACCATGTGTACTGCAGAGCTGAACTAAAGTCACGTAATACATTAATGCATTACGTAAAGTACACCAAGTAGATGGCCTCAATCATAAACATTTAGTGATCATGTTAAATTAATGGAATGGCCACAGCAATCATAAACATTTCGTATAAATTGTTATATACACACATTTAATGTTGCACACTTCGCTGTTTCCTAAGTTTGTCACAATTATGCTTACTGTATAAAAATGTATCAAACATAAATTATCAAAATTACAGTCCCCGGTTTGAAATCAGGGCTATGTAGAGTCAGCTTTTTTTTTAAAGGTAATTCATAATGCAGGAAATCTGGAACACTAGAGACTTGCAGATTAAGCAAGTGATAGGAACACAGTGCTCCGCTGTGTAAATTATTGTTACGCGTATTTACAGAAATACTCTGAGACAGTTATGTTGCTATTACTGTGTCAGATCAGCAGTGGCTAGCGTGGGCAAGCCAGCCCTGCAACGATCTTGCAGGGTTACGAGTACAGAAATCTGATTCCTAATTGAAATATTATTTTCCTCGGTAAATCAATAATAATTTTTCTTTTTTACATTTTACCAGAGGCAACTTAGGCATAAAGAAGCGAAATATGAGGACGCCCTTCCTTTACTCCTCCGGACAAAACGGCCGCACACCCTAACAACCAAGAGTGGGTCCAGAGGGAGGGTCATAGAAGACATGGCTCCCCCTTAAAAAAAAAAAAAAACACATTGACATATGACTGTCTTGTAAATGTTTTAAAACTAACATAATATGGTTTAAAACATATACTTTATTTTCTTAATTTTAATACGGTTTCCTAAAAATATGACTAAACACAGCCCTTCCCCTATGTCAGAAATTGAAAGTCCAACAAGGTGCCAAAAAAAGCCGAAAGTAAAAGGCCACACTAATGTATGACATCTGGTGTAGCAAATTAGAATCGTTCTGACGCATGCTTCGTAATCACAAACAACAATCTGTAGGCTTTGTGTCCGGCGATCACTGGTATATGCTGTTCACGGTAAAATTTTCGAAAGCCTTGCTTAAGATCTACTTGTATGCACGTTCTGTATTCTTCCACCTTATGCAAAATTAACATTGCCATGTGCCTCATCACTTTATTCACGCATCGGTCAAGTGGAACTATGACAAATATGGTCATTTATACTCTCCGATGCATTAATAAAAAAAAGAGACCGAAAGAAATAATTTAAGTTATCACAAATGGTTACCTAATACTTTTTATTCGGCGTTAAGATATGGAACAATTTTCCATCTACTGTTACCAACTTTACTGAGCGCATGTCACTCACGGTGCCCGTTTAAATATATGTAGACGGGGGCAGTGGCTTTTTTCTAAAGTTTATTTCTAAAGTGCTCACTTGATCGTGAACAGCCTTTACGAACAAGTTAACATAGAGGAGTAGCGCGGTTTACGAATCAGTTACCTTCAGGGAAGATCGTTGGACGCTGAGCCTCGCGGGGCCGCGGTGGTGTAGTGGCTAGACTAATCACATCCCACCTTAGGCAAACCCGGTTCGATTCCCGGCGGGGTCGCTCCCGGATTTTTCGCATGTGGGAATCGTGTCGGACGATGCCGCTGGTCGGTGGGTTTTCTTAGGAATGTATCGTTTCCCTTGCCCCCTCACTCACCTCACTACACACTCATCGGCTCTTAAGACCTCGAAATGTTAAGAGCCGCGCATATCTCTTCACTACACTTCGCTCTACTGAGCCTAGCACTGTACTGTACCTTCCAGACTGTCAGAAACTGGCGATCTAGTAGATTCTTGGTCGGCTGGACGTTCTTGAAAGACCTTGCTAAGTTTCTTTCTCCTTCCATTTTGTATTTTTCCGCCACGTGTAATAATTACTTTTGCCACTGAACCAACAGCACTGCCACAGTGGAGGTGTTAGAAAAAAGGGTACGTCGCTATCAAGCCAATTCCCACTCATAAGAGCGTATAAGATCTAAATGAAAAAGTTACTGTGAACAGATGAATGGATCCACATGAGTAGCAACGAAGGCTTTGCTCCCCCCCCCCCCCCTTTTTTTCCCCCCCCCGTTTTTTTTTCTCTCGAAAACAAACAGCACATCTTGGAGAAATCTTGAGCGTAGTTGGGAAATTAACAATGTTTTAGAGACTTGTAGGCTTGCTATCTACAGCTATTTTTCATGTTTTGATACAGTTGACAGCCCAGTAATAATTCTCCATTTTCTGTATTGGTGGGTGTATAAGAAAATCGCGTGTTAAATTTACAAGTAAACAAAATACATATATTCTAATTTTTTATGCCGCTATCCTATTGCCTGGAGTCCTTACGCAAACGACACGAAGTAAAATATCGCCATGACGTATACGTCTACGTGTCGAAGTACCAGCGGCGTGTTGCAAGATAAGCTGTGTTTTGCTCTGTGCTGTACCCAATCGTTTGCTAGTTTACACTTCGGCCACTCAAATGTAGTAGTGCATTTCACATCACAGCACGTTTGTAGCGGGTGCCTCGCCGCTCTCTTGTGAGTGACAGCAGTACATACAGTTTCTCCCGGCTCCACTCTGGTTACTGGTTCCTGCTGCGTGTACGGCACCGAGCAATCACCAGCCTACCTTGCAACACTTCACCACGCGCCACTGAACGGTACTTATATATTCTGTGTGTATACAAAATAGGCCCTAAAAGATGTTTTATTTTTTATTTTTATGGAAATTTGCATACCAATAGCTCTTCATATTTCTCGCAGGAGCCGTTCTGTTGGTAAGCCAGCGCATGTAAAGACTCGCGGTTTGAAAAATTACGCCTCGCGCCTACACGCGTGCACACATCGAACTTCCCCTCTGCAAGGGGGAGAGGAGGGAGGGGTATGACGTACGGCGTAGGGGCGCGAGTCCAAGGCCACGCAGGCAGACCTACCCCGTGCTTCAAGCGATATTTATCGCTTGTCATAAACATGCGTGCACTCCGAAGCGCAAGGCGTATTTACGTCCAACACCCCCCCCCCCTGGTCACTCCAAACCACGCAAACAGGGGCAGGGACAAACAGAATGACGGATGAAGAATGGCGGATTAACCCCCGCGGATGAAATTATTGCCGCCCGCGCGGAGCAATTCAAACGTTCGCGGAAGGGCCCTCTTTTCCGGTTGCGTACGTAAACGGTGGCTGTTTATTTATTTATTTTTATCCCACGACCCCCCCCCCCTCGAAATCCTCCCCCGCAACCCCCTTCCCTTCGTGCGACCGGACGCCATTTTAAACGTCGGATGGCGGACGGCGCGCCAGAGCGACCGTCGGCAAGTTCACCGGGCGATGTATGAAGTCCTGCCGACAAGAGAGCGACAGGGAAGACGTATTACGAAGCTAGATGTTCCCGAAGTGATTCACAGCAGGCGATGCGCCCAGCTGGCTGTGGCAGAGTATGGAAAGTATGCCGTATGCTGCTGGACTTCGCACGTCTCTGACACAACTCGACTTCGTCATGCTTGCTTACGCTTCCTGACGAATTATCGACGTGCCAAACACCCGGTTCTATATTTCCGTCCGTTCAGAAGAGCAGACAGCGTTTCTGTAGCCCGTCATTTTACGGGAAAACGCTGGGAAAAAAAATCTGTCCAGAACTCTCAGTAATATCACGGACATGTTGCTTTTCAATAACAAGAGTACCTTACGTGAATTCGTGGATACGACTCCGTAAGATTATTAGATTTTTTTTTTCTGGTATAATAAAAGTGGTAACGAAAACATCTTCAGTTTTTGTAATGTGGGTGTTTTACTGTGTATAAAAAGGAAAATATGAGAAACCAGAAGATTTTCTTCTAAAGCCAGATTTCAAACCCAATCAAAAGTCTGGTATCATGACTCTTACTACTCAACTACGATTTTATTCTGACAGTGTAGGTGTAGGTTATTCACGGTAAAATGAACACTTTTGAAAGCCCTGCTTAGAATCTACTTGTATGCACGTTGTGTATTCTTCCGCCTTATGTAATATTAACATTGTAATGCCATAGGCCTCATCACTTTATTCATGCAACTGTCAAGTGAAACTGTGAAATTATTAGGAAAATAAATATTTTACAAATCTGCTCATTATTAAATTTCAATATAAAAAAAAACAGAAAGCGAAAGAAATAATTTAAGTTTATCACAAATGGTTAACTTACACGTTTTACTCCACTTTGAGATATTGAACTACTCTCCCTCCATTGTTACCAACTTTACTGGGCGCATGTCACTCATACGCCCATTAAAATATATGTAAGTAGCGGCATTGACTTTGTTTTCTAATGTTGATTTCAAAAGTGTCACTTTATCGTGAACAGCCTTTATCAATGTGTATTTGTACACGTGCGACGACGTAGCTTTTTCATTTCAAAAGTTTCTGATGCTACTTTTTGATGTTTGACAGAATAGGTCTCACCGTAGTCCCAGTTGTACTGGTGTGGGGTAGGTCAGTGTTGGGTACATGCGCAGAAGACGAAGTTTCTTCACACTTCTTAAATTAGACCTTTCAAAAATCACCCCGTGAATGACGTCTTTGATTGTTTTCTTAATATGTCATGTATTACAATCGTTTATATTTCTCTTGACATTAGTGTATCTTACTTTTGGTTAAATTGAGTTTTTGATTACATTTTACTTATAAATTATAGTTAATGAGAATAAAACCAGTTAGAAAGTAGGCATGTTGGTAATGCCCAGTAAGCTCTCATGCAAAATAGTAGATGTAAAAGGGGAGTTCTGGCTCACCACAATTTTTAGTGTTATTTCTTCTAAAAGTACAAAAAAAACGCAGTGCATTAAATAGGGTTATTTCGTCTAAAAGTACATAAAAAAATTAAAAACTCAAAATCTGAAATTCGATTTAAAAAATCGTGAAAATCGTGTAAATGAAAGTCAAAATCATAGTTTTTGAGGCTACATTTAGGCTCAAAAGTTTTTTTTAAAAAGGAGCTCTCAAAAGCAAGCAACTTTAAGAGAAAAAAAAAAAACAAGAAAATTTTAGCAGTTTTTCATATATGAGCATGCAGGATATAACACAGGCAGAATTTAAGCGAAACAAAAACCATGAAAATTGAGCATAAAGCAAATTAAATATTATCTTATTATTCTTTACATTTTATATTCGAAGCTCTACTATTTTTTTCTTCTTTAATCTTCTTCTATTTGCTCTACATTTTCGCCGATTTCTCAAAGGTCATATTTATCGTCAATATTTTGTAAAATGGTTAGTTGTAAGTTTTGAAAATTTGAATGAAATTTGTAATCTATATTTTTAAGATCTTCAGATACATTATCTAATCTGTAGGAAAGGATTTTTGATTCGCTATCACCTTTTAAAATGTTCGAAAAACTGCAAGGCAAAACAGGCATTTTTTATTTATAGAGAAAAGAAATTTATTTAGAATTATGAAAATGATCGTTTATTTGATCAAAAATCGTAAAACTTTTAAATGTAACCACTCAACTATAAAATAAAAATAAAAATTTAAACTATCTGAACAATTTGTTGATTCCTCAATTTAATAATATTAGAAATTTATAAATCTTCAGTAATCCTTTCTTTTTTACAAATCAAAGTACATTAGAAATGGTACCCGCTTCTTCGGGAGCTTAATTAAAATTTCCGTAACTACAGTTGTTTTTCTGTATTAATAATCAATAACATATAAAGGTATTCGCCCCCAAAATGAATAGTAATTAATATCACCATCAAAATTTACAGTTGGTTTCTAAAGTTGGTCTCTAGTTTGGTTTTTGGATTTCTAAAATCATTATAAGCAAGAAATTGTTTAAGATAAACGCCGTTTTTAATGTCTATATTTCAGTTTTCTTTAGGAAAAATTTCATTTATACCTTTTTTAACATAATTGTTTCTCTTATTACAATGATCAAACATAGCAGTGTGTTTATGCTGTTCAGCACGATTTTTTCTATTAAATTGAAAGCCTACAATTACAAAATCGGGCATGTCAAATTGTTAATTATTAAACTGATATTTTATATCAAAGTTAAAAGCAATTATCTCTTTAGGAACTTCTTTTTCTGAAAATTGCCAATAATCAAAACTAGTAAGTATTTTAGGTTCTTTTTATATTTTTTCTTTAACTGCAATGGCAGTGATCGATTCATATTCAACAATAGGCCACATCATTTCTAATTTTTCAATAACAATTTTACCAGGATCAGGACGATGTTTCGTAACTTTATTATCTTTATCTAAAGTTTCATAAAGGAATAAACAGTTGTTAACATATGAAATACGAACAAAAGTAATTTTAAAGCCAACTTCCCAACAAACTTCATTGTTATCACGAATAAAACCAAACAGATATCAAAGAGGATAGCTTATTTCATTTTTTTTTTTACACTAGAAACAGTTTTAACCTCTTTTGTTACATTACTAGGAACAGATTTATCTCGATATAAATTATCGACACCAGTAAATTCTAAATAATTTTGTTCACTTGGTGATCTTAATAAAGCATTCACCATTGTTGATGCTATGACTGGATTATCAACAGCTTCAATAATATTTCCGTGTTTTGGGATTTCTACTCTAAAAAACTGAAAAGGAAAAAAGTTATGACAAACATGAATATTGCCCCATCACCATATTTTGCCTCATCTCCAACCTTATCTGTCTTTAGTAGACTAAATTTTTCATAAACATAAGCGTCAATTGGAAAATAAAAACCGTCACCTAGAGGAATATCAAATTCTATTCTATTATTGTAAACATTTAAATTTATCCTAGTTTGATCAGTTGGGGGAAAAGTTTGGTTTTCGAAGCTCTCAATACTTTTATAACTCATTTATAAGTAAAAAAAAAATTATAGATAAAAGGCAGAATCTAAGGGAGTTTCTCGAGTGAAATTACTCATTGAAAGATATAAAAAATATTACAAGTATCGTGAAAAAGAATATGAAAAAAAAGAAGAAAGAACTACCATTAATTGACGAATTACGGAACATCAGTAAAAAAAAACAAGTAGAAAAGTAAGTGAAGAAAACAAAAATGTAATAACAGCACTAGTTCCTGTTGCAGTAAAAAATTTAGGTTATCCGCCCACACCAGAATAAACATCATTTGAAAGAGAATTATTTGCAGAACAAATAATCTCCTAATTTGGAAGAGCAAATGGATATTATTCTATTAAAATATTTGCCGCTTAGAGCAGGTGTTTCTACTATAAATCTAGGAGCATAAATTGCAAAAAGAATAAATGTTATTAATTAAAGTTTGGCTTACACGGAGTGGGTGAAAATTTTTACATTGGTGATACACAACTAACGATAATTAAGGATGCACTATCTGCTAAGGATAATAAATATGAATTAACACCAGGATTTTATAATTTGTTAACAAAACATTCACAAGAAGCTATTGAGGGTAAATAGACTCTTAATGACTATGAAAATTACGCGGGAATTCTTAAAACAACCAATGCCGCATTCCAACAATATGGTCCTTATTTTAATCCAGCTTCGAGTGTAGGTTGGAAGTATAATCATATAATAAAACCATTTTTGATGACTATATAAGATCATATTTAAGTGAATTGAGATCATAGCTGAACACACCAAAAAGAACAAGTTCTACAAATTCTCCTAGAACTGGTGATCGCATTAAAAAAATACAATAGTTTGCCAAAATAATATATTTGGATGAATGATGATAGAAAATTGGTTGATAGATTATTAATTATTCATGGCGAAGAAAATGCTGGAAATAATAATTATTACAATGAAAAAGTGAGTATAATGAATATGTTAAGCATAAAACTTTCTGATTTTGTTATAAACAATTTCAAAGGAATTCCATATCTAATAAGAGCTTTAAATGTGATTCCGCAGTCATTTTGGAGTTCTGAACATCATGATAAAGTTATAATAAGTTGAGCATTAAACAATTTAATTCTGCCTGAAAAGTATTAGCCAGGCTATAATTATTGTGGCCCATTTACAAAATTAAAAGAAAGAGGTGAGACAGGAGTTAATATCCTAAATGAAGCATGCAAATATCAATATATTGCTTATAGAGATCATAAAGATTTAGAATCATAGATGTAATGCTGGTAAAATCTTACAAAAAGAAGCGAAAGAAATTTTGCTAGATAAAAATACACCAATTGGTGAAAACATAGCTTCTGCTGCTGTTGCCTCAACTATGTTTACAAAAAGAAAATTACGATTAGGAATTAAAATGTTTTATTGAATATATATATATATATATAACTTATAAATTAAGATAAAAAAATATAACTTTTTCGATATTCTCTTTGAGGACTTAAAGGATTTGGGTATAGGTCAATTTTTTACAAATGATCAGATTGCGAGAAGAAATAAAAATTCGATAGAACTTAAAAGCTTCAAATTAACTTTACCAGTGCAGACAGTCAAAAAAATGGCCAAAGAAAAATCTGTAAGTGGTTTACATTGTGGAGGAATTATTCCCCTCGTACTTGCTGCTTCAGGTACACTTGGTGGTTTATCCGGCGGCTTAGTCGGTGGAGATCCTGCAATTTATAATTCTGTTGAACAAACTAGAAAAAATAAAAAAGTACTAGAAGAACAACAGAGCCACAATTTAGCAATGGAAAACAATGCTGGAAAAGAATTAAGTGCGAAAAGAGGAAGGCCAAATAAAATTGGAATACATGCCCACTATCTAATATCGATAATAAAAAATATGAAAAATAATTAAATATTAAGCATTTCAGAAATGTTTATATGTTTGACGATTTACCGGAAAGTATGCACAAAAATGAATGTACAGTGGTTAATTTTGCCATTTCTGAAATTTTCAAATATATCTGCTAGTGGTAATGCATTAATTTCTAAATATAAATCATTGTATTCACCAATAATTTTTAATATTAAATTGGTTCCATACAAGTTTTACGTGCTCATATTCATTGTCAGTTATGTCAGATTCATTTAAGGTATTGTAAAATTCACTCTTTGGTGGAAGTTCTGTTTCTTCAAATTTCTTCCAACTATCTATATAATCATAAGGATACACACCTTTCCTAATAACTAAATCTACATGTTCTTTTGGGAAATGTTTTTGTGTGTGTTTGATTTGATGTTTACTTAAATTAGATGTTAATTTATCTAGACTACTAGCCATATCTTTAAATGTGTCTATAAACCTCATTTTAAATGTTCTGTTGCTTTCCGAAAAGTAATAAACTTTTCTTCATTACTTGCAATTAAATCAAACATTTTGTCATCATATCCTAACTCTTTAATGAATAAATGAGCATCATACCCAGCTAAATTATGCAAATAAATTGGTACAAAGTTGGGTAATTTTAATTGTAGATTACAAATTATTTCGTACAGGATTAATGAATTGTACAGTTATATGATCATGATGTACGTTTTTTATTGTCCTCTCAATATTCATATCCACATACAGTACATTCATCTGAGTTCCTATATAATATTTTTTCTTCTTTGGTAAGAGGATGCATTGGTTCAATTTGTAAATATATTTCTCCAATTTCTTCTACTTCCCTTTTCATACAACTAATAAACTTTATATGTGCACGTGGGCCTCGATATACAACTGGAGACTTATAATCACCATAAGCAGATACAATATAATAGCAAAAACTAGATGCTTCGTGTATTTGGTATTTCATTGTATATGATTAATCATTTAACTTCAAATCAATGTTATTTATTTGTTCATTAGTAAGATTATATCTTTCTTTAAGTATCTCCTTATAAAGACCATTATCGATATCATCTTCTGTTAAAACTGGATATTTTTTGATTAAGTCAAATTTGTTTATGTCCTAAGGTTTTGGTTGAGTTGTTGATATTTTCTTTATAATTGGTTCAAAATCTGCATATATTGTGAAAGGAACTTTCATTGTATGTTTGTAATTTTTCAATTTTAATTGCTATCCTTTTGGGGGTATAGTGATTTTTACTGCTTCATTTTTAGAGCAGTCTTCTGCGTGTTTATTTAATTTCTCTTGCGAGGTAAATAATTAAAGACACATACCACATATATAAGTTTTACCATGCTTATTATTTTTTTGCATTGAAAGCAGCGTCGATAAATCTTTAATTCAACAATAATATGAGTTATTACCTTCCTTGAAATAAAATAAATTTATATGCTCATCCTTTTTAAATTTTGTAAGCTTAAGTGGATATGCTGTGGATTTCTCGCCTTCATATTCAATAGAGCATTTATAGATACATGAATTTTATTTTTTTTATTTTTGGTAAATCATCAATTTTAATTGGATATTCAAATTTATCTATTACTTTATCAGTATTAAGCTTCGCATTTTTATATTTGTTTACTCTGTCCGAAATAATGCTGAAAATAATGCAGATTTTAGAGCCCAAAGGAAGCATTTTTGATCAATATTTTTAACATTTATGTAAACTTTCTTGTTCTTAATATCTTCCGGTAATTCTATATATGATGAGCCATTTAATGGATTATAGTTATTTATAGCTAATTGTATTCCCATTATTCTATTTAATGCCCATCCTTAGCTTCTTCTTTGAAATTTAGATAATTGTGTAATTATTTCTTGTATTAAGAATTTATAAATCCTTTTATTATTTTCTTCAATCAATATTGTATGATTGGGCGATTGAATGTAAATTGTTCTACTTGATTATTATCTTGCTTACGAAAATAGGCATATAATTTAATACTGGTTTTCATCCCTCTAAGGTTCCTAAAATTAGTGTGTATTATCTCAAATACCTTATTTATTACTGAAGTCAAAAATGAATAGGTTGTACTAAATTAAAGGAATTTTCAATGTTATATATTGATATCCTACATTTAAAAGCTTTATTAAGTAAGTAATTTTCGTTACATAAACATATTTTCTACATTCGCACATTATCTCTCTTTTTTAAATTCATAACGACTGCTAGCATATTCACTATAACATTTTTTTACAGATGGTAAAATGTTTATCTTTTGTGCATTTATGTGGTGCAAAATTTTCTATGTTTAATACTTCACCGCATTTTTTACATTGCTTAGGCATGGTATTATTTTCCATTTCAAGCATCGTTTCTTTTTTGTTTATTAAGAAAATTAATTTATTAAGATAAAGAAAATACATTTTTCTTTATATATTGCCTTTTCTCTATATATTACACATAACAAAAAATGGAATCTCTCCTCAAGAAGTTCAACAATTAGAATGAATTGACTAAACTACAAGATCCAGAAAAAATTTATGGTTTACTGCTACAGATTTTGAAATTTATTAGTCTAAGTTTGATAAATAATTAGTTGTATTCTACATGATAAGTATAAAATTACTTTACCAGAGCGCTATTTGAAGATACTTGATAAAAATTCTTTGAAACTAATAATTGAGAAGGAAGTTTTTATAGCATATAGAGGCTTAAAAGAACTGAAAAATGAAAACTCTGTGCATGAAATTGAATTTAATATTAAAATTTTATCAATTATCTTTTTCATATTTCATTTGATTTTGCTTGATTTTGTCATAAGTTTACTTGATTTTGATTGCTCACTCGCAAAATTAGCGTTTCTTGGAAACGATAAATTTCCATGTTTTTTTTGCATAATTTTACATGCTTTACCGTGTGTCAAATCCTGCACGCTCATTTTTGAAAATCTACTAAAATTTTCTTGTATTTTTTTTTTGCTTAAAATTGCTTGTTTTTGAGAGCTCCTTTAAAATATATTTTAGAGCTTAAATTTAGCCCTCAAATGCCTTGATTTTGACTTTAATCTGCTCGGTTTTCATAGTTTTTTCATCGAATTTCAGATTGTGAGTTTTTAATTTTTTCCTGCACTTTTAGACGAAATAACCCTATTAAGTGTACTGCGCTTTTTGTTGTAATTTTAGTAGAAATAACCATAAAAATTGTTTTGAGCCAGAACTCCTCTTTTACATCTACTCAAAATATTATTAAACTAAGTGCGCACGAATGCGGTGCAGTGTCCCGTTGGTGAAATTTTCTAGGCCTAGTTAAACTGTGTTTGCACGAGGCGGAGGAATGTCCTGAAAGTAGTACTTTAGCAGGGCGTCGGAAAAGTTAGGAGTAACCATGAGTGGCGTATAATGCCAGAGCACGGACGTTTTGGCGCTCCAGCCACCAATCACCAGTAACTGGGAGAAAATATAATCCCTCTCAGTGTAATCTTCCTCTGCAAACCACGCGAGATGAATGGGTGCTTCGTAAACCAGTTACGTGCACGGGACAGCAAAGTGGATCGATCCATCCCGTGCATTAAAACAGGAGATTAAAACTCGGGTGCTGATGCGACTATAGAGTGTTCATCGAGTTACTGCGATCCACCTGTAACAGTGGGCTCAAAGCGTCGCGTAAAGTATGCGGCACGTGAGCCCTAACTCTCC
The DNA here is from genome assembly GCA_029891345.1 of Dryococelus australis. Classification (NCBI taxonomy): domain Eukaryota; kingdom Metazoa; phylum Arthropoda; class Insecta; order Phasmatodea; family Phasmatidae; genus Dryococelus; species Dryococelus australis. The sequence continues at coordinate 66,831,764 of CM057004.1, read as the reverse complement.
CAGAACACCACAAAGAGACCGAATGTGATAATACACCGGCAGGATTACATTCTGTGTGAAGGGGCAAATAATTCTCTGCGTTCTGCATGAGAGCGTCGACCGAAAGAACCCACAGAGAGAATCATACATTTGTCAAACCTTTAACAATAATACATTATTTTTGCGGACCTATCTATGCTTGCTGGGTTGATAATGCCAAGCTGTTAAAATATATTTAAATTTCATACTTAATTTTTTAATGCTAAAAATGTTATATCTCGTTCATGACTCCGTAAGTCATTCAAAGAAACTGAATTCTTGTAGCTACAAACAATATATTTCAGAAGTTGAGTAGAGTACTGGGAACGGATTACCTGAATCCTTAAACGTCTGAGTTGAAACTTGTAACTATGGGCTATTCGCGATAAAGTGAGCACTTTTTAAGGCCCTCCCAAAATGCATTGACCAGTAATAATTTTTTTTATTGCAGTCTCAGATGTTTAAATTTGAGATTAGTGGAATGTGTACACTGTGTTTATTAACCCCACACCAATATTTATATTAAAAAGTGGTGGCGGGATAGAAATTGACTGTAAGGAAAAATTTAGCAGGGCCTTAAAAAGTGATCACTTTACCGTGAACAGCCTATACCAAAGTTTTTCCTCATAGCCTCATTTCATTTTAAAGATAAGCTTATAAATTGGGAGAATATCTGTACGTATGTCTGTATATTCGCCCGTAATACATGTTTAACCCCCGAACATATTGCTATAAATGTTGTAAGGACTTGAGGACATCACTAAGGATCGTCACAACGCAACCTTTCATAAAACCACATCTGCGGTATTTGTTAATCTGAGGAAGTTCAAGCTTCTCAGTGCATGAGCGTTGATGAATCGATGCACGTCGTCGTCATTACGCGTGTGTTACGTTTATGGCAACGTATCTTGCAGTAATTAGCACCAAATTACAATCGGTTATCTTAATTTCTCATAATGTGGTAATTATGCGCTCATACTACATGTGCTGTTAGTGTCAGTGTTTGAAATACACGACCATATATATGACAAAAAAAAACTTTTTGCAGGTAACCGCAATTGTACGTTCATACATTAAATACAAATAACACGAGGAAACTTGGCATTTGTGTCATGTCTTGACAATTTTTGTTAAGTGGTGCATTTAAAAGTAATACACGTTATGATACCAACATAATGGTCTCTGCGACAAAAATCTGTTTTCAGTCTTATAAGATTTTCTTTTCTGGAAAATGACCTAAGCGCAGTTGGGAAATCAAAATCTTTACACGCTAAGTTTCTATAAGGAGCAATTCATTCATACTTAAGCAAATTATTATTATATGTTACTTAAAAATATTTGTAAAAAGGTAATTGTAGTAACATTTTCCTGAGGTTTTTTGCTGGCACGCTTGCATCAATTGTTCATATAGAGTAGAGCTCTCCAGCGTAACTACACTCTATAAATACCAATCAGTGGGAATCCATTGATTCGCAGTGAAATTCAACTAATCAGTGAAAATGGCTCAACTTAGAATCAGTGGAAAACCAGTAATTCTTTCAATGAAAAAATTTCACTGATTGAATTAGTGACGTGAAACAATTTCACTGATTGAATAAGTGACGGCCTACTACAGTGGCGAATTAAATATTGCTTTTATTGAATGTAGGAAAATAATTACGTGAAATAAACATATTTACGATAGTTTACTTTTTATATTGTGCAATTTACCGTAATTTTAAAAAAGCAGAAAAAGTTTCGTAGGTGGCCAGGATTGAACTCGCACACCCTTCTAATCTAGGCCGTTGCCTTGCCAACATTTTCTATTTTTACCATATTTATTGTCACAAACATATACAGAGGTATTCACGCTTAACCTATTGTACAGTACACATTCAAAAACAATACAAACAATTACAAAATTATCGATAAAATATCTACACAATGGGGGCACAAAACTATATGAACATGTGGGAGCTGGGTTTTCTGACAAAGTCGAAAAACCAAACGTCAGTGTTTTCCGAAAATAATGGAATATTATATTTTGGTGTCCTCTAGTGTTGAAAACTGCCCCAGTTGTGGAGAGGCAGCTCTCAATCCGCTACATGGCAAAACCGAGGACATTGAGCACGTGAGGCGCACGTGATAAACACTTGTTTTATAGCTAGTTTGTTAAATGTTTTCTATTGTATGCTAACCACTTTATAAATAGTGGTTAGCATACAATAGAATATATATATATAAATTCTTTAACGTGAGGGGCAGCGTACCGCGTACACCCCGAGACACGGGACACCGACAAACAACACCTATCAACAATCACTACTGGACTATTATGGGGTAGGTACACTGGTAAGGACCGATGGGTGGGCAACCCACGGCGTACACCCCGAACCCGTACACCCCACATCATGTTCTGTAATGCTGCGTAAATGTCCTCTGGGCGCAGAATTGTTGCAATGGCTGAAGACTGATATAAGGCATCACACTTCAAAACGTGATTAATAAAACTCAGACCTCCATCTTGAAAGGATAGATAATTTAAAGACAATTTAAATATATACGATTTCCACAACATGCGGCCAACAATCTGCAGTATGTGTACACTGTGTTGATATGGTAGTGGGAATATATGGGACACACAAAACAGCTTCGCAAATAAGAAGACATTTATTAAAGTAACCCTCTGTATAATATTTGTACGACGATAATTCATTTCTATTTGACGCGCACGGAGCTTATTTATTGCTATGTTCCAATTATAATGCAACATGAGTGGCGTCTGCGTGGAAGTATATGCCCAATATTTTCACAGTTTCGGTTCTCCGAAAAGGAAAAACGTCATGAAATGGCTCGCTGGTCGCGCTGAGCTCCAGCACGGCAGTTTAGTGGCATTCGCTCGCAGATTGGAGACACTGCGAAGAAGGTCCAGGCATTCTACCGTCTCTTTAATTTCCCGCTCTGAACGAACAACACACGTGATGTGATCAGCATAGGCATTTAATTTGAAGGACAGGTCCACTACAGGGAATCCTTGCAAGCGGGCACTGAGCATTCTGCGGAGAAGTTCAATGGCGATAGTAAATAAAATCGTGCATAGCCGGCATCCTTGTCGAACTGAAGTCTCGATCCTAATAGCTGGGGTAAGGAATCCGTTAACCAACCCAACAGCCGTGGCCAAATTCCGGTACACACCATCGGCACCCACATTACTGCATTGTCTGGAAAATCTGAATGATGCATAACATGAAGTAAGAATTTATGATCGACTCTATCAAATGCCTTATCCATATCAATATTTAAGATGGCCATTTTACTGTTTTGTATTGATGAAAGTAATTTAATATCCCTCGAGGCAAGCACTCATTGTAAAATGGAGCGTCCCGGATCACTACAAGTCTGGCTGGGACCGATAATATCTGACAACTCCTTGGTTAATCGGGACGTGCAAAGCCGAGCGACGTTTTTATAATCTGCACATAAAAGTGTAATTGGCCGATAGTCCGTAGGTTTTAGTGGACGGGATATTTTGGGCATAAGGACAATTATCCCTTCTTTATTATGAGACTTGCATAACTCCCCTCTTTCAAGCACATCGCGAACAGTTTCGCAGAAGTCGGCACCAATAATATCCCAGCAAAGTTATTGAAATTCGTATGGAATACCGTCAATACCCGGAGATTTCTTCTGATGGCAATTGCTGTATTTTTGTATTAACTTCCGCATCTAAACATGGCGCCTCCATGCCCGTCTTGCTGTCACAGCTAACTCTGTTTTCACAATCCTGTAGTCCCGATGGAAGCAGAGCATCGTCCGTATCCTGTTTCGAGTGTAAATTTGCAAAGACTGCAAAGCGTTTGCACTATTTCCGGCCGGTCCCGAATAATAGCGCCATCACTGTCAGTAAGCTTGTTGATTGCCTTGCGTCGTATTTGCTGTTGTTCCTTAATTAGACTAAACATGCTAAATATGACGATTTTGAAACTGTTCACTGAATAAATGCATAAGCTTCCGTTTCGTGTCTCTAATACGTGGAGTTACGTGTGCACCATTGTTTGCCTGCAGGTGAAGTTCGTGTAGCATGAGGTTCGTAGAATGTACGTGTTACCCTACGCTCTTCTGCCAGTCGGTATGCATACCTTTTAAAGAGCTCATGACGTTCGGTTTTACAAACACATTCCACCACATCGCCACAGAGGGGAACTGGTGTTTCTTGGCATGCCAATGTACCCAATTAGCTAAGAAGTCCTCTTTTACTTCTGAACTATCTAATAAAGACGTATTTAGACGCCAGGTCCCTCTGCCAAGCCGTGTTATATTCGCAAACTGTTCATACGTAAATATCACTGAACAGTGATAGCTAAAAGCTACTGAAAGAACGTCATATCGATGCACCTTATGTATATGCTGTGTTTTCACGTAGAACCAATCAATCCTAGACCGACTCTGTGAAGTTAGATGCAACATCACGCAAGTGTAAGCGAGTGATTAAAGTATATAGGGCAGCGTTCGTAGGATAAATGCCACCCTGATGATCATGGGGGTGAACAATGCAGTTGCAATCACCACCGAGTATGAACTGATTACAGGGTGGATGGTAAAACGGAATTAAATCCACTGAGAAAAACTGGTTTCTTTCATATCTCGCTTGGGAGCCGGAGGGAGCATAAACATTGACTAACGACACATCGTTCACTCGTCCTGACATCACTCGACCTGACGGGTGGTAGCGCAGGTCATCAAGTTCCAGCCCCGCACGTGTAATAATGGCTGTCCCCCGTCCCCGATCACCAACGTTTGTGTACACATTGAAGGTATGAAACCCTACAAAATCTTGAATCGCCACTTCTTGCAAGAATGCTATGTCCACTACCTGTGTTCGAATCTGTCTCTCTAGCGTCGCCAAGAGCGCACTCGCAGAAACTGCACAAATATTTAAAGTTAAATTTGTCAATAACACTTTTATGTGTACTATGAAAGTGTAGTGATAGTATCAGAGAGAAGGAAAGGAAAAGTGGACAAAAAAGAGGCAAGTAATAGGGCATACAGATGGGGATACACACATGTGCCGGTCGCATTGTTTGTTACTTGGGTTATCAGGACGTCCTTGGCTAGATGCATGCTTTTTGTTTATAACGGCCTTTGCTAGTTCCAAAGATTCCTGCCTGTCCTATATCTGGGATTATTCACTCTGCGATAACACCTTCGTTTTTCGAACAAGACTTACTCTTGTGGCCCGGGCGTCGGGTTCGTAAGGTCGCTTTTCTCTTACGGACATATTTTCATCCGCAGTTGTAACATGCTCCTGTAGTGTGGTTGTATTGTTTCGGCTCTCCACGCCCATGCTGTCCACCCTCGTAGCAGTCGACAGTGGGATGTGTGGCGGCGAGACATCCTGTGTGTGTTGTGGTAAACCTGCGCGAGCAGTGACAGCATAATTAGCCGTCTCCTTGTGTGTCGGGCGTGGCGCGGCCATTAAGGTGTAGAGGTTGACTGCGTGCTCTGAAAATGAGTCACCAACAGGTGTTTGTACTGGACTTTGCCGCTCGCAGGTGCGTAGTGGAGGCAGTCTGCTCGCGGAGAGTGCTGGGCAGGGGTGGACAGTGTAGGCGTGTCTGCTGTGAGATTTTCCGTTGTCCTAGCCATCCCCCAGCGGCGTATTGCACGTGCGTCCTTCTCTTGCAAGCTAGGACCATAGACTAAAGATGTGGTAGACCGATCTCGCTGGCTGTGCACAACCAATCTCCATGTCCCAACATTGAACTGTTTTTCTGCCAATACGTCTAGCGAAAACGGAATGGTTTAAATTTTAGGTTAGAAAACTGATTTGTGAACAAGTGCTTAGAGATGTTTGTATACTTCTTCTAACCTATTTGTAATACAGTTTGACTAAATTCAAATTGGTAAAAGTATTTCATTCATATACTGGTGCTTTTCATTAAAGAATTAAGATATAAACAAAGCACGTTAATCAGTGCTGACCATGTGACTTTGACAGTTACGTTCCTTTGGGGTAGGTTAATGTTGGACACATGCGCAGAAGACCAATAAGTGGTCTACCTACTCTTTAGTCTATGGCTAGGACACGCAATTCGATCATGAATAGGAGATTGGCAGTAACTGCACGTTCGTGGTTATCCGGTATATATCATTACAGCCTAAAAGCAATCAACTGAAAAGTAAGATGGAATGCCCTTTTTTTATTTCCATCTTTGTTATGCGTACTCCCGTTTTTACTTGGAATTTGTGTATATGATTCCATAATTCATCTTGTAACGTAACAATTCGACCATACTTCGGTAACTACGTCTGAATTTTTTGGTTATCTATTTCTACAGGTAGATTTAGAATTCTTACCAATTTCAAGTTGTCGAAGGCCTGTTCGATGGTGACGTTGATCCTTTCCTGGTCTGCGGTAATTAAAGTTGACTGGCCGTTGGTGCGACGCAGTATCGCTTCACACAGTCCAGAAGACACGAGTTTTAAAAACAAACAGTTCTTGTGCCCATCGAGATGGATTACTTTAATTTGATCTTCTGTTACACATTTAAAACCATATCAATCGATTCATGTATTTCCATGACCGAAGGTCGTTTGGCAAAGACGATACGTGAGATATTCACGCGGACATTAGACATATTCGACTGGCCTAGACGTGACCGACACAAGTATAGAATTATCACTACTCACGTCGGAACGGAACTTAGCACACCGGTCGCGATGTTAACTACGCCATTTCTCGGTCACTGCCCAGTTGCACATCATCTTCGTCGATCCGAGATCAAATGATCCTAGTTCCGAACCAGGATCCAGATTTATTTTGGTTCCAATGTAAAAGTGTTGCACCAACGAAATTTCATTATTCTGGATCTCCGTTTCTACGATATTGGTTCGAAAGTGAGAATTCGAGATTAAATAAGTGACAAATTTTGCTATTGATTCGTAATATGACGTCATGAAAGTAGGCGTATTTGTCACACTATGGATAGAACTAGGAGTGCGATGTTTTATCTGTTTTAAGTGAATTATTGTTGTACGAATTTTACTGAATAATATTCAAGTGCGTATAATGTTGTTTTAATTTCCCAAAAAAACAATCGAACGTAGTTCTATCTGTTGGCATATTTTCAAACTACATTTGTCGACGATGGCTGCTGATCTCGGATCGAGATCTTGAAGCGCCAATTTCAGCGGTTCGAAATGAACTTCATTTCGATCTCCACTCCAGCTCTGAACTCGAATGGTGCAACAGTTTTTCTGTGTCGATCTTAGATCCGATCTCGGATCGAGTTTCGAACCACGATGATGCAACCGGGCACTAGACTATGTGAAAGTGTAAAATTCTCACTGATTCAGATTTAGAGTAATTTTGCCAGTGAATTATTTAAATACAAAAAGTACACGTTCAAATCGAAGTTGGAATGCTTCAGGGTACGCTTGATTTTATTATTCCATGACTTGCGAACCATAAATTTTAAGGTCCCAACACGAATCTACATAAAGTTCTGTTTAAGGGAAAAGGGCGAGAAGGGGGAGTGTTCCACGTGGCGCATATAAATACTGTTGATCTCCTGGCTATTTATACCTTAGTGTACCTCACTGGCTCATGGAGTCTTCATATTTGCGTAATGCTAACTTCACCAACATTTGACAAGGTTATTTGTGGTTAAGAAATGTTTTGCTTACTCTGTTTTCATAATGTTATAGAAAAAATCTCTAGGAGGTACAGGGTCCATTCGACATTCCCCTTGTGTGAGCCGCTGCTCATCACTCCTAATCAGAGTGGTTTGATCATGGCCAAATTTCTTAACCAGCACAAAGTATGCAACACTTTCGACGTAACTTATCTTCCTTGACAGATCACATGTGATCGCCATGTTCATGCTCAGACCATGATCTCTACGCTCAAAATCGGTCATGATTCAGTAAAATACGATTTACACCTGATCAACCGCGATCACTTCATTTATTATGCCAACTTTACCCTACTTTTCAAAGGAAAGCTAGGCTCATGAGATCACCTTCCTGCCCGTGTTTGTGTTTGTATGCTCCTGTTTGTGTGCCTTTTGTTTGGGCTTGTGTGTGGGTTCGTGCGAATGTTGAATCCATGCATTATGTTCCATTAATCTCGGTACACTTCTAGTGCTTCGTAAGTAAACCCAACAGTGGTATTTTTCTACTGTGCCAAATGCTTGTACTGAAGATGGTAGTTTTTTTTCCTTCTAATTTTTGGGTACAAATGTCGTATTTCGGAACTATTCAAAAAGATATGAACAGGTATGTAGAAAAGTTCATTATGTTAGCATACAATTTAGATACTTGTTTTCTGATTTGTCCTCTATGTTCGAAGATTGTACACCTGTAAGTAATTCTATTATGTCATATCTCGAAGCACTGAAATTATTTCCGCCAACATTTGGCATTCGATTAATGGTGTAGTAACCCACCCTAAACATGCGCAAGTTTTTTATATTAAATACTATTGTTCAAAATGTTAACAAATTATATCATATATACTAGAATGTCGTATCTAACGAATCATTTCATCGATTTCAACCAAACTTGTTATTCTAACTATAGTCTGTTCGCGGTTTCTTCACACTTTTGGAATCAAACCTTTGAAAAGTCATCCCATGTATGACGTATTTGGTCGTTTCCTAAACATGCCTTCCATCACACGCCTTTCATACTTCTGTTAACACGAAGTATACTTTTCTTGGTTAAATCCAACTTTTATTAACGTTATCAATAAATTACAATTATTTCATTTATAAATAATATTAATATAACGGTGGAATAATAAGTGTGTTGGTAATGCCTAGTAAAAAATAGTTCTTATTGAAAATATAGTTATACTACGTGCGCACAAATACTGTACACTATCCCTTTGATGTAATTTTATAGACTCGGTTAAACTTCGTTTGGACGAGGCGGAAGAACATCCTGGAAGTAGAACTTTACTTCCAACTTTTCTGCATCACTGCTAAACTATTTAATAACACAAATCACGATCTCTTTTATCAGACACTTTGTTATACTGCACGACCTGAAAAATAAAGCATTTATATCTAAACTACCTAAGCGAAAGTTATAAATAGATGCAAGCAAAGTGTTGCAAAATACATCGTGAATTAAGTAACATAAAGATGGGTAGTTTACTTATTTCCCAATTGGTCATGTCACAGCTTGTTTTGCGTATGATATCTGTTAAAGAAAATTAAAACCCAAATTTGCATGTTGGCTGTATTTATTGTTAACGTTTAATACAATAACCAATAACAGTTTTAGTTTTCCATATGGAAAGTCACCCTAAACTTAACCTAAAATACAATATCTCAGTTAATGCTCAACTGATATCCACACAATTTTCATGCATACAGTACTGTGGAAGGCAACTTGATCATTTTATAAGGTGATTCCTTATTTTAAAAGCGGAAGTGTTAGTCTTATGGTTTTATGAGTTAAATGTATTGTACCATTAAACTGATTTAAATCAATCTTAGTGCCAACGTACTTACTTTGTGTATCGAATTCGCTACATAATAATTCCAATCATCCGCCATTTTGGAAGATATCGACACCATCCCTTTGTTGTTGTAGGGACCGCAGTGGCTGAGCTGTTAGCCTGCTAGCCTCCCACCAAGGCGATCCGGGCTCAATCCCAGGTCGAGTCACTCCGGATTTTCGCAAGTGGGAATACTGCCGGACGATGCCGTTGGTCGGCGGATTATCTCGGGGATCTCCCTCTCCCCCCACTCCTTCATTCCGGCGCTGCTCCATATTCACTTCAATCACCCTCATTGGCTCTCAAGATCTCGCTGTTAAGAGCCGCCCAAATCTCTTCACTCGCCTTATTGTTGTATATCAGGTTTTAAAAACATCGTAACTTCAAATTTCCCATTAATACTCGATCGTGGGTGAAATTTGTGTATATTTTTAAAGCGCTTCTGGTGAAAAAAGTCTGCTGTTGCAACACATTGCCATATTTTTTAATTAATTAAACCTTGTATTTTTTCGTCAAATTATTTTGCCCTCCTGTAACGTTTCAAAAGGAGTTCTGAGATTTTAGAAGTAAGTAAACTGTATGCTTACATAGTTTCTCAGGAACGACTCGAACAGTTACTCTCGAATACTATGTGCAATTCTTTCTATTTAGACAATTATTAAAATACATTTTAAAAAAAACCAAGACCTTGTGCACCTCATAAAAATTATTCACATACATATGAAGAGGAAGGTAGGCTAATTAGTTATATCGGGAACTTGTTTTGTTTCATATCAGAGCAAGAAATGAAGTAACAGAAGCGTGCTTACATGTGTGACAACTTTACAGTGTCTTATCGTGTCATATGATTTTGATCGGCGCGTGGGGTCGTTATATACATGGCGTTGTTCGGGTTGCAAAATAAACACCGAATGCTTTCCATTAACTTTGCACTTCCAGTAGTTTACGAAAACACGATTGAATTATTTTCTAGCAGGTAATTGCTTTATCGCATATGATTTATTCACACGGACACGGAAAATAATTTCAGCATCTGCCACGTACATTTCATTCTGGAGGTTACGGCCATCTCCTGGAAGTTTTCGAAGTTTGTGTGAACCACGAGCGTCAAACTTTCGCAATCATTTCTTTGCCACATCAAAGTTACAACGCAAGTACGCCTGTGTAACTTCAGAGTTTTCTGTATGAAAAGCAAGAACTGCTCCCCCCGCCCCAACCTCACCAATTAAATTTTTATTCAGTACAAGAAGTTCAACTGCTCACGTGCAGCATTACAGTATATAGCACCCGAAAATATCACGTTTTACGTGCACGTTAAATGAAACGCTATATGCGTGTTCGGTGTAATGAGAATTAATCGTAATTCCTGCTGCCTTAATTCGCACATGAAACAGTGGGAGGAGATACATCTGTGTAAAGCAGTAAAACTATTCACGGCTTTCGACAGTGTTCAATTAAAGGATGACAGATATCAGCTTGGACTCGCCTGGGTGGGTGCATATAGACCATTCACGGTTACTTCAGCCTGTTAAAGTTCGTTCTTCTTTCAGGGTATCGTGCAAACTGAGCAAAACTAATCCTGGAGAATGACACAAGGGACAACGCACCACACTCGTGCGCACTAAGTGTAACAGTATTTTGTATAAGAGCTATTTCTCACTAGGCGCCGCTACCAACACACCTATTTTCTCCCTGATTTTTATTCAGATTATTTATAAATGAAGCATTATAATTTCCAATTTAACAGAAAAAAAACAGTAAGTTTTATGAACCCGGCAATAAAACGCTTGTAATATGTGGCATGTGTTGGAAATATCTAAACACGTCATACATGGGGAGATTTTTCAAAGGTTTAATTAAAAAAGGTCGAAGAAACCGTGAATGGACTATAGACTAAATATGAGGTAGACCGCTATTCGTCTTCTGCGCATGTGCCCAAAATCGACCTACCCCAAAGGAACACAAGTGTCAAAGTCACATGGTCAACAGAGATGAACGTGTTTTTTCATATATAAATTTTAAACGACAAGCACTACTATACTAATAAAATATTTTAACAATTTTAATTTGATCAAACTGCACCAGAAATTGATTAGAGGAAGTATAAAACTCGTATTGGCAGAAAAGCAAGCAGATCAATGTTTGGATACGGAGATTGGCTGTGCGCAGCCAGCGAGATCAGTCTACCTCATCTTTAGTCTATGGGTGGCTGGGTGAGTGAAGATATTTGGTTGGCTATTAATCGTGGTTTTGAGAGCTGCTTGTTTACTCGGTGGTCTCATCAAGACTAACAGTAATTTCACTATACAGCTGAATTTACATTAGATATGAAAATGTCACGCTTAGAAACACACAGTATTGTTTGTTCCTTTTCGTAGCACAGAGAGAGAATATTTGATTTATATTTGCCGAACCTCTTTACCGTGTATCGTGTATGAAATATGTATAAACACTATATTTAGCATTATTATACTGGATATCGATACAAGTATTTGCTGTCATATCTACATTTTCACCTAAAAAGCAAATTAAAAAATTGTTTGTACATGATGCGTTACAACACAATTACAAAAATTATTTCGTTCTCCAATTAAAACACCTATAGCTTCACCAAACGAAGCGCAATTAAATTATGACGAGGCGAGGGTAATGAAAACAGATCTATCGACTTGATACGAACTAATAACACGTGGGCTGTGTATATCTGCCAATATATTTGCGTCTGTGATGTAAACATTATTCAACCACACTAGGGGAGAAAATGGGACGTATGACTTCCGGTGTGATAGGCCAAAGCAGTCACTGTAGTTTCCACACAGGAACTCTGTGTCATTAGTACGAGTCCGTAGCGAAGGATGTGTTTCGCAGAATGGCTATAGGCCGTTCACGGTAAAGTGAGCACTTTTTGAAGCTGTTCCATTACACATAATAATCAATAAATACATTCCACTGTGGCCTCAGACTTTTGGTTTTGGGTATGGTGAATGTATACACTATGTCTATTACTCACATGGAAGGGTTTACATTAACAAGTGGTGGAAGGATATAAATTGGTTGAAAGAAAAAAGTAACTAGGGCTTCAAAAGTGCTCACTTTACCGTGAACGGCATACAAAGGCTGTTCATGATAAAGTGAGCACTTTTGAAATTAACCTTAGAAAAAAGTCACTGCCACTGCCTGCATACATTTTAACGGGCGCCCTGATTGACATGCGTCCAATAAAGTTGGTAACGGTGGGTGGGAAAGTAGTTTTACGTATTAATCTCGAATTTAAAGTGTTAGGTAACCATTTGTGATAACTTAAATAATTTATTTCTTTTCCTGTTTTTTTTTATGCACTGAAGAGTAAAAATTAGCAGATTTGTTAAATGTATACTTTTCTAAAAATTTCCCAGTTCCACTTGTCCGACGTATGAATAAAGTGACGAGGCCCATGGCAATGCTATTCTTACATAAGGCGGAAGAATACATAACGTGCATACAAATAGATCTTAAGCAGGGTTTTCAAAAGTGATAATTTTATCGTGAATAGCCTGTAGGAGCAGTCGACCCCTTAAACTGACTGTTTCTCGTGGTCGACAATGCCCGATCGTGGAAAGACATTCGCCAACGCCTACAAAGGGAATGCGCACATTCACAGAGATCACGCTGAACACACGAAGCAGGTTGCATCTGCAGCCAGTCCGATGTGTTGCCACCGCTTCTGCGCTACACGCCTTGTCTACAGTCCATTCTGTTACTTTCAACTTTCTGAAGCCCTGCTGAAGTTCTACTTCCACGATATTCTTCTGCCTCGCGCGTACAAAGCTCAGCTAAATCTGTAAAATCGTGCCACAACGACAATGCAGCTCATTCGTGCACGCTCTGTGTAACAAAAATGACGCGCGTAACAACTATTTCGTACTGTTAATTAGCAACACACCTGTTTTCTCCCCGGTACCTTCGTGTTCACAGGAGTATAAAAAGTTTGTGATACATGGCATAATTAGCAAACAACCAAACGCGTCATGCATGGAGTGATTTTTCAAATGTCAGATATAAAAAAAGTGGGAAGAAACCGCGAATAGTCTATACACGGGAAAAGTTGAGCCTGTCTGAACATATTCCCCGCAGAGAGAGCTGCTATTCCCCGCAGAGAGAGATGCTATTCTTCGCAGAGAGAGCTGATATTACCCACCATTTCTATGCGTTGTGTTCAAGGTGACCAAAGTGACTGCCATCGAAGATGACGTTTTGAAGGTGAGGTGAATCCTTAGTGAACAGTATTATAGGCTCTTCGCGGAAAATATGAGAACTTTTGAAATCCCTGCTTAGTATCTACTTGTATGCACATGATGTGTTCTTCCGCCGTATGTAAGATTAACATTGCCGTGGGCCTCATCACTTTATTCATGCGTTGGTCAGGGGAAACTGCGAAATTACTAGGAGAGTAAATACTTTACAAATCTACTCAATAGTTTACTTCGACGCATGAAAAAAAAAAAAAACGGAAAGCGAAAGAATTAATTTAAGTTATCACAAATTGTTACATAACAAGTTTCATTCGACGTTTAGATTTGGAACTACTTTCCATCCACCATTGCCAACTTCGCTGGGCGAATATCACTCAGGTGTGCCCATTAAAATATATGCAGGTAGGAGAAGTGAGTGTTTTCTAAGGTCCATTTCAAAAGTGCTCACTCTATTGTGAACAGCCTTTAAACGCCTCAATGCCACATTGGTGGACAAGGAAGAATCGCAGTGGCGATGAAAAACAGCATAAACATGCTTGGCGGGTGTTCTGTTTCCTTAGAATTTTAAGCGATGACAGGGTTTTAACATAGCAATCTGTTCCGAAGTGATACAGCATTGCCGCTATAGTTTGAAACGCTGCTTTCCAGGACAAATACCATAAACCGAGACTGGCTACTTTCAGCGATTTGTTGCTACATTTGACACTTTTAAACAACCACATTTGTGTTTCAATAACCAAACTTATAAATTGGTAACAAAATATCGGCATTCATTTCTATCCTGCAAAAAAAATCTACAATGAAGTACTTCATAGTTTATAAAAGTTATAACAGGCAGAACCGCTTAAAATGAGACTTACATGACAATCAGGGTAGCCCCTTGCTGACGAAAACGTCCGAACGTGCTCTGCGGAATACTGTCGAACTGACCCGAAGCAAAAAATCTACAAACCACTTCGTCACATTTGAAAAATGCATGCAGCCGGAACGTAACAAAATATACTGCTTCTGTGAGTGTTGCCATCAATAGTTTTCTGTTATTACGTCACTTCAGCAAAATTGGGAACTTTTATATAGGCACCTTAGCTGATTGTGCTTGATCGTTGGTCTTACAACAAACTAACTTCATTTCCTCTTCACGAGTGACTCGTTCTGTAGAGAATATTTGCTTGCCACAAATGTGTGTGTGGGACTGCTATTTAAATTATGAAGTGGCCCACCAAACGCAGTTGATGAAAGGCAAAAAGATTACATTGAATAAAATCTTCCATATTAAATTAGATCTTCCATTGTAGGTCTTTACATTCTTACGTCTGAAGATCATTGTTTGATTTTAATATTTATTTTGCATACTTTATAATGCATGTTATATTTAACGCGTGGCTTGTATTTTTTAAGTATATCGT
The DNA here is from genome assembly GCA_029891345.1 of Dryococelus australis. Taxonomy (NCBI): domain Eukaryota; kingdom Metazoa; phylum Arthropoda; class Insecta; order Phasmatodea; family Phasmatidae; genus Dryococelus; species Dryococelus australis. The sequence goes on along the minus strand of CM057004.1, from coordinate 66,816,624 downwards.
CCAATTTAAGTTATAACTAGGAATGAGATGCACATAACAAGGGAAAACTAATACATAAATTCCCATGTAAAAACTAATGTCATAACAATTTGAATTAGACCTTACGTATTTTATGAAATGATTGTATTTATAGTTTTATTTTCCGACACTCTATTCCAATTTTTTTATGCAATCAGCAGGTTTTTGAATATTGTTACAGCTAAAATGCCATGAAATTTGTAAAATACGAATTCCACATTATTCCTGAATTTTGCTCACTGAAATCTCGCACTGTTCATTTCAATTCTTTTTTTTTTTTTTTTTTTTTTAAATAATCAATATTTTCGGGAAAAAGAGTTACTCTCTTGTTTTCTAGCTAACTCGTAAATCAAGTGACTTTCGATTATGAATCGCCGCATGCATACGGCTACATGCCGCAAAACGAACTTAACATAACAGTACATTTTTTAAAATTGTTATTAATGTCTCAGTTTTGTTTATTTGGTTTTTCTGAGGGCGGTAGGCGTTAAGATTAGGACGGACTTCCTTCACATTAAACCCACCCTTAACTTATGGAACATGAATTGTCGTGCATATAGGCTGTTCACAGTAAACTGAGTACTTTGAAAGCCCTGCTTAAGATCTACTTGTATGCACAGTGCGTATTCATCCACCTTATGTAAAATTAAATTGCCACAGATCTCATCACTTTATTCATGCTACGGTCAATTGAAACTGTGAAATTATTAGAAAAGTAAATATTTTACTAATCTGCTTATTTTTACACTTCGATGCATTAGAAAAACAGAAAGCAAAAGAAATATTTTAAGTTATCACAAATTGTTACCCAACACTTTATTCGACGTTGAGATATGGAACTACTTTCCCTCCATCATTACCAACTTTACTAGGCTCATGTCACTCAGTGCGCCCGTTAAAATATATGCAAGTAGGAGCAGTGACTTTTTTTTTTGTAAGGTTGATTTCAAAAGTGCTCACTTTATCGTGAGCAGCCTTTACGAACCCAGATCTTCCTGCACTGCAAGTTGCCACCGCACGAACTAAGCAACAGAGGTCAACGTCTTCTCAGCAAGACTTTCGTTTCCCCAAAGTTTCCTCGTCACGGTGGGAGGGACGGGTTGAAGTTTTCTTTCTCGGAGATGTCCCAGACGGACGCAGATACGCCGTGGTAAGTTTCTTTCAAGCTTGATGAGACGCAGCGAAGTCCCCGTAGTGTCAAGATGTTTCCCAACGAGTTTCTTTTCCGACGCCTTTCGTTAGCAAGTAACGACCACTGTGTAAGACGTCATGTTGCTGAAAGCTTCGTGTCATTCATTTTCCTCCGCCGGCTTCGTGCAGAAGCCCGCTAACGGTTAATTCGACGCTTTGCGTCAAGGGAAATGGTTATTTTCTATCGCCCACAGCAGTGGCAGAGCTCCGAGATTACACTCTTTGTCAGGATTTAACAGATGAGTCGCCTAATTTGCTATCTCAAGTGTCCAAAAACAGCCTAAAATGAGAGACGAGGTTCCGAAATAATTCATGGCCTACGTTCCTCCATAACGTGTGTACGTAAACTTCCGACAGCCTCAGTATTATTCGAAACGACTTCGGATTTAATAAACTGCAGCTACTCGAAAGTGTTTTTTTGTTGAGAAGCCGCTTATACACACATACATAAATACTTCGTAGATCGCCTCACAATTTTCGCAAGAAGCCAAATGGATACAAAGCCGACTTGACGGCTTAGTCCGTGTTGACGTCACAAGCTACACATTTGGCGTAGTCGGAACAGCACTTAATTGCCTTCAATTGGAGCCACGCTGTTCGGTTATATTTAATGCCGCTTTTCAATTGGCACATTCTGTGAAAAATTGGTCATGTCAACGGAATTTGACGGTAAGAATTTTTGACGTATTTCGGTAATTTGCGTTTTGTGTTTCGTCAACTTCGAGGCTGGAAACTAGCGAAATACAAATAACCGTTTCACAGGAGTATTATTATTGCCAACTATGCATTTTTATACTCATACAACTGAATTGATTTACAAAAAAAAAACATTGATAACCTTATAATAATTTTCATAAATCAACTTCACGTATTATTTATGAAATATTCTTTCGTCACGTATTTAGCGCTGTCGCGTTACGTTTGTTAGCGCTCTCCAGTCTGCGGTTTGTGGTGTAAGACTTACTGTTTGCTCGGCTCGGATCCCTTTCTTCATTCTTCTTGTTCTCCCTCCTTTCCTTTCCCCTTCCCCCACGCGTGCGTATTAATTTATGATTGGCTGTAGCAGTTGATTCAAATCTTTGCGCGCCTGGCCTCGGCCTACTTATTCTCTTTATGCTATTTCCAAGCCGATTGCCGAGCTTGTATCTCGCCCGCACTTGTCTAGGTGAGCCGAATTCAACGGCAACGATGCTAAGCTGACAACTTCATCTGACGTTGATTGAGAGCGATGGGGAATTTTAACGGTGAGTCGTGGGAAACGTCGGTGTTTTCGCGGTAGGGTTTTCAAAACGATTTTGTAATTCTGCGGTGGCATGTGCGTGTAGCTGCTTGGGCGTGCAGTAGTGCTTTCCACTTCTAAATTATATTTTGGCCGCCTTTCTAAATTTGGTTTCAGTTTAACTATGGCGACGAATCTGCTATGCCTCTTGTTTTTTTTAACGCATCGTGGTTGTCTTTGCACATCGCCCAAGTTCATGTTTCTATTCGTTTACATGACTCCATCGTTAGGGCGTTGTTTTAATGTTGTATTGTGTCGTTGTGCAACGGTTTTTTTTAACGGTAGGAGCCCTGAAGGGTCTCACAAGACTGCCTCCCACCGTGACTTGTATTATTTAAGTTTTAAATATTTTTTTTTTTATAAAATAGGAGGCTTTCATGGACCATGGTGGTTTCCCTCATTTCTATGGTAGTTTAAATTAAAATTGAATTAAATTATGTGCTAAGAAATAATATTTTAAACTTTTGGTAATTAAATCTTCGATCTTTGTAATTCATTTCTTCTTTTTTTTTTTTTTTTTTTTTTTGCTCATTGTATTGCGGCCTGTTAATATTTTGCATAAATCAAAGCTCTTTGGTGCTCCTATAACCAAATGTGTTTTTAAATTAGTTGTATTGTATGAAATAAATTTTACTATTTGTAATGGATTTAGATAATGCTTACCTATGGCTGTGAGATCAACTAGTTTTTTTATTTGCTATTAATGATTCAGCAATATTGTAACTTAATGTAATAAAATATTGTTAAATCTGCTGAGAGTTCTTGTAGTTATTTGTGATTCGTCAGAATTATGTAGGCTGTTCACGGGAAAGGGAACACTTTTAAGGCCCTATTTACTTTTTTCCTATCAGCAATTTTTTTTATCCTTCCACCATTTTTTAAATAAATATTGCCATGTAAGTAATAAACATCTGTATATATTTCACCGGACTCTAAAATTAACATCTAAGGCTACAATAAATTATATCTATAGGCAGTTAACGATAAAATGAGCACTTTTGAAAGCCCTGCTTAAGATCTACTTGTATGCACGTTATGTATTCTTCCGCCCTATGGAAAATTAACATTGCCACGGGCCTCATGTAAATGTTATAAAAATCTGCTCATTTTTACATTTCGATGCATTAAAAGAATAGAAAGCAAAAGAAATAATTTATGTTATCACAAATGATAACCTAACACTTTTTATTTGACATTAAGATATGGAACTATTTCCCATCACTCGTTACCATCTTTACTGGGCGAATGTCACTCAGTGCGCCAATTAAAATGTACGTGTTCGTGGGTAGTGATATTTTTTCCAAGGTTCATTTTAAAAGTGCTCACTTTATCGTGAACAGCCTTTATCTACTGTTATTCCAAATGAGAGGGCTTCATAAAGCGCTCAGTTTACCGTGAAGAGCCTACATTTATTAACCTCTTGAAGTTTCGAGATCAATGTTTACGGCGTTTGTAATATAGTATAAACAAAACTATCTTCAACATAACTAAAAATTATACAAAACGCTTTTAATTTAACTCACGCTTTTAACTTGTTTACACGTATCAATTTGCACCCCTAACCGCCTCGGTGGGAGGCGAGCAGTCTAACCACTACACCATTGTGGCCCTGGAACCCAGTAGTGTTCTGAGAGTATCTGAGCTGGTTATCTAGCAAATGATTTGTTTTATTAAAGTTTTTTGTGGTTTTGTTTATGCCTAGTGTAAGGGAAGTGATGAATACCGTCATTGTTATATCAGTACACAGTAGGTTTATAATTATTTGCCATAATCTCACTGAAAGATTATGTATAAGAATTTAAAAGCACGTGTCGCAAAATTTAGTAAATTTAGTTTTTATTCTAGACACGCTTTTGTGCAGTGGCGTGCAAGAGGGCAAAGTGGCCAACCAACTAATTTGAACTAAAAGGTTGAAACATTTGCCACTTGAGAGTGCAATGGATGCAGGTAGCAAAAGTATAGGCTATCCACTGTAAAGTAAGCACTTTTTAAAACCCTGTTAAATTCTTCCTTTCAGCCAACTTCTATCATTACACCACTTTTAAATATAAACATTGATATGTAACTGATAAACACAGCCCTTTTATTTCACCACACTCGAAAGTTGAGACCGGAGGCTGCAATAAAATATATTAATTAATTATTTATTATTATTTATTAAAGCCTGTTGGGAGGACCTTATAAAGTGTTCACTATACTGCGAGCACCCTGTAATATTATTCGACAGGAGAAGTATCCCTGGGAACAGCCCCATCACTAGACAGCCGGAACAACGGGCTATTTTCCAAACGCTCAACTATGGCCGAAGCGTGTTTACATTGGTTTTCATAACTTACTGTTATTGAATTTGGTTCCCATCTGATGGACCTAGATTGTTGGCTATATCAAAGAGGAAAAACTTTTCAATGCAAACAATGTTAAAGGGCCAGCCATTGGCCACTTTATCTGATATAGCACAGAAGAGTGGCCCCATGGTAAACGAATTTTTCAAATTCAATAAAAAAAATAGTAATTCGTAAAGCTTAAAAAATTATATGTTTAGTTGCTTCTACAATACCTATAATGTATGGAGGGTAATTGTCTATGTTGGGGCCGCTGTGGCTGAACGGTTAGACTGCTCGCCTCCCACTAAGGCGAACCGGTTTCGATTCCCGCAGGATTTTCGCATGGGGGAATCGTGCTGGACGATGCCGCTGGTCGGCGGGTTTTCTCGATGATCTTCCATTTCCCTCGCCCCTTCATTCCGGCGCTGCTACCTCAGTTCTCCCTGCCAAAATCTATAAACTCAACTCTATTTATGTTTTACTTGCAATAGACGACTTAAATATATTTTATCTTAAAGTGGACACTTACCCTGCTGCTCTCCGCTATAGCATCTTTTGGCCGTTCATGCTAACGATTTCATTCACGGAGCGAGTTAGTAAATATACATTTTTAAAGAAATTATTACAAAATGTGGTGTTATAAACTACTATTCAGGCACAGCTTCGGCGTATCTACAACTATCTCATATATTTTCCAGTGGTAAGCATTTCAACCCATACCTTACAGGTGACCAACGGCGATTCTATAACTTTGTGGCACACTCTGGTATAGATGGTTCACCGTAAAATAAGCGCTTTTGACAGCCCTGCTTAAATTCTACTTGTAAACACATTGTGTATCCTTCCACCATATGCCAAATCAACATTGTAATGGGGCTGACCACTTTAATTAAGCATCAGGAAAAGGAGCGAGTGAGTGAAGATATTTGGACAGCTCTTAACATCAAGGTCTTGAGAGCCGACGATGGTGATTGAGGTGATTATGGAGCAGCGCAGGAATGAAGGGAGGGGGGAGATTCCCGAAAAAACCCGCTGACCAACAGCATTGTCCAGCACGATTCCCACATGCAAAAATCTGTAGTGACCCGGCCGGAGATTGAGCCCGGATCACTATGGTGGGAGGCGAGCAGTCTAACCGCTCAGCCACCGTGGCCCCATCAGAAAAAGGAAACTGTAAAATTATTATAAAAGTAAATATTTTACAAATTTGCTAATTTTTACACTTATATACATTAAAATATCAGAAAGAAAAATAAATACTTGTAGTATTGAAAAATGTTTACCGAACACTTTTAATTCACCGTTGAGACATGAAACTACTTTCCGTCCGCTGTTACCAACTTTGCTGGGCGCATGCCACTACGTGTTAAAAATATGCGCAGGTAGTGACAGTGACATTTTTCAAAGGTTTGATTCCAAAAATGCTCACTTTACCGTAGAACAGCCTTTAATGAAAGCTGCGCACGTTTAGACATACGATGCTGGCACGTAGGTCGCCCCTGAGTTCTCCCACGCTTCCTGGTCTACCATCTCCCGTAGACTAAAGATGTGGTAGACCGATCTCGCTAACTGCACACAACCGATCTCCGTGTCCCAATTTTGAACTGCTTTCCTGCCAACGCGTCTAGCGAAAACGGCGTGGATTGGATTTGAGGTTAGAACACTGTTTAGTAAAAACAGTGCTTTGAGATGCTTTTATACGTTAAAGTATTTTATTCACATAATAGTGCTTGTCATTTTAAAATTAAGATATAAACAAACATATTCATCATTGTTGACCATGAGACTTCGACAGTTGTGTTTCTGTGGGGTAGGTCAATGTTGGGTACATACGCAGAAGACGAATAAAGGCTCGTCTACAATCAACTTGACGCAAAACGTTAAACCCAAACGTCGTCTTAAGAAAACTGGCATATCTACAATTGGCGTTAACAAGAATAAAAATAAAATTAATGTATATATATTTTTTTTAATTTATTTATTTATTTATTTGTTTGTGTTTGAAATTTAAAAAGAACTTTTTGTAAAAAGAAGAGATTCCGCAGACTTAATAGTTACACTCAATCATTTTTCAATGCATTTTGCGTTATTTGGACGGTTCTTTGACATCGTATAACATTAACAAATTAAATACGTACGGCGATAGTGGTGCTATCTGTTGCCAATCGTTCAATCGTTTGCAACATTTGTTTTCACCTGTTTGTGACGTCATGAATACTGATTGGCTGGCGTTAAACGTTAAACGCAAAGACTCGAATGTTGGCCAACTTCTGCCGCGTTGCGGTTTACGTTTAGCGTCATGGCAACGTTTAACGTCGGCTGTAGCCAGAGCGTATGCGATTCACGGATTCATGACTTATTGTAACGTCAACACGATTGTATCCGGGCCTTAAGCGGTCTAGCAGCTAGCTCATCTTTAGTCTGCGCTACCTCCGCGTTGCGTCTCTTGGCACGGAAATTTTCTCGAGGTAGTTGCTGGTCGAATACGTGCGGTGATATCTGACGTTTCTCGAGCTCACCGAGAAAGGAGAGAAGAGTCCGTAATAAGGCGCATGCGGGTGTACACGCCTGCATTTTTAATTAGTTTCTGTGGCCAGCCTGTCTCATTTAGATTTCCTTCCGGCACAAACATTCCTCCGAGAGAACTAAGTTTAATTCCACGATGAATATTTTCATGCTGCAATTTTGTTTATGTCAAGACACAAGACCAAAGTGAATTAATTTCTTTATAAACCCGCTGGCCGTGTTTTTTCCCCATTTTCTTATATTATCTTAGGAGTCGTGGGTCGTTAAGGGTTAAGAGCATGCCGATTATGCTAGTCAGTTGGTCATATTTTCGATCGATTAGAAATGCAGTACGACAAACGGTCGTTACTTATTCAAAGTTTTATTCCATTTCTTTGGTTTTTATGATCTCTTTAATAAATTCATTTATTTCGAACTTCCATTAATTATTGTTGTAACGCAAAAAAACGTAAAAGAACTTTATTAGTAGCTTTTAACATGCTAAAATCTGCATCCCCTTTGCACAAATGCCAACATCTGTTATAAGTACTCTTTAATTTAATTTTTTTAAAGTCATATGTGTATTTTTGTCGAGTTGTCATTAAAAGTAATGGACTCGTCAAGAATGTCTTACAGCTTGAAAACTTCGTGATGCGATGATGAAATATACATGATTCAGTCATATAAAAATAAAGCATGCACTGACGAGACATTTATATCGACAAGAAATTATGTCAAAAAAACTGAATCTTGTATTAATAATAATACTAACACAGCAGCTAAGATTGTATTGAATTGGCAGCCTCGCTTATAAATAATTACTGCAATAATGTACGTTATGACCCACTAAATCAGGAGAAAATACTGCCAACTGATACATTGATATTTCTGTAAACATGGGAGATAAGTACAAAAATAAAGGAAACGGTTTATTGCTAACTACAATTAAAAATAAACCGGAAGTTCTTTAGCAGAAGCTGATCTAGACTCTCGTAGGGGCGAGGGATGTCATTTCCGCATTGGTCGGGTGAAGGTATAAACTTCTGATTTGTGGAAGGGGAGAGAGCACTACTCATCATTATTTTGGGCGATTGAGTGAGTAAAGAGATTTGGGAGGCTCTTCACATCGAAGTCTTGAGAGTCTATGGGGGTGAAGCGAGGTATGGAGCAGCGCCGAAATGAAAGGGTGGGGGAAACGGGAGATGACTGAGAAAACCCGCCGACCAGCGGCATCGTCCGGCACGATTCTCACATGCGAAAATCCAAGAGCGAATCCACTGGGAATCGAACCCGGTTCTCCAAGGTGGGAGGCGAGTGGCCTGGCCAAAATACTTTTTGACTAATCAAATGAAATTACAATTTTAAACAATAATTAGAGGGTCTGATATTTCATTTTAGTCTCGAAACATGCGCAGGGCAGTTTTAACCCCTAGTTGAGGGTTTTGGTGGGTGAGGGACGGAGGGGTTAGGGGATGTCCATGTCCCTCTGGATCCGTTCCCTCGTATTCGGACAATTCTAAATAAATCGGGACAGTGCTGCAGGCGCCGGCGGAGTCATCTAGCGACCAGACAAATATTGATTAGGCTATACCACGCTCGTTTCAGTGACTGTCAGGAGCAGAAAACAGAATGTGCAGAGAAATGAGCTGGCTGTGAGCGGGGAAAGACGAGAGGAGAAGAAAGGGAACCAGCGAGAAGTTTATGATAAATGTCTTGGGGAAAAGTTTCCCTTTTCTTTTTAATTTTCGTCTGAGTCTACCCGCTGTTTGATGTACGTCTGCTCCAGTTCTCCTTTTCGAGACGCGGCATCTGAACGAACTATGTATCGTCATGTTCACAGAAATACTGCGATGCTTACCGTTGTTAATTACGGCATCCAACAATTCACAATAATTGTAACTGAATTCCTCCCGTTTTCACGATGGAAGACAAGTCCAGGGTGGCAGACACTTAAAACATAAACAGCTGTAAAATTACAATTATAAACTGCACATATATAATTGGCACAGAAAGGGAAAGTTTACAAGTGTGTTATTAAGATGGTTTGATTGGACTGTGTCCATTGTCGAACATGAGACTAAATAAACATACACATACTCAGCGATACTAAAAACGAAAATAAAACTTTTACAGCACCACAGACAGATAGTAGTAAAAACCTGTTTCCTTGTCAACAGAATATTAAAACGACAAAAAGGCGGACGAACAACTTATTATTACAAAACAGGACAAATAACAAAACACAACTTAAGTCAACAAAACATAGAAATAAAAAAACCATCAGTGTTCACAGCTGAACAATAAAAACTACAAAACAAACACTTTTGTGGTGATTTGTTTTCATTATCGTGTTATCTTTTCTTTTGGTTTACTTTTGTTGTCTGTCCATCTTTTTGTCGTTTAATATTCTGTTGACAAGGCAACATCTTTTTCTAATTATCTGTCTGTGGGGCTGCAAAATAATTTTTTATTTTTTGTCTTGCTGTCTGTGTATGTTTATTTAGTATCATGCTCAGCAATTGCAGTTTAATGGCAATGGTGAGTTCATGTTATTATGATAGTTTGATTGGACTGTTTCTAAGATAATATACAGAAATGAAATGACGTTCATGTTCATTTCATGTGCGTGGATGACGTCGCGGATTGCCTACGCTGGGCTGTGGGATGCGGCTCTATTCTCAGTAGCGTAGTAAGGGGGATGACAAATAAATAAATTGAGAACATAATTTCCACCCAACACTGAAATATAAAACTTTTAGAGCTGGTGGAAGGCTGCCGAAATACGATGTGTTTTTATACAGCTCAAGGGGTCGCGGTGGCGTGGTGGTCAGACTACACGTCTCATACCTAGGTGAACCGGATTCGATTCCCGGCGGGGTCGCTCCCGGGTTTTCATACGTGGGAATCGTCTCAGACGACGCCGCTGGTCTGAGGGTTTTCTCGGGGATTTTCCCGTTTACCCCGGCCTTACATTCCGGCGCTGCTCCATACTCAACTCACTTCACTCACATTGACTCGCAAGACCTCTAGTTTAAGAGCCGCCCAAATGTCTCGACTCCACTCTTCAACTCAATGTTATTCCCTCCCCACATTGGAGTAGCTTTACTCCCCAAAACAGTCTTCCCTCATATCACACAATATCTGAAAGGTGTGGAGGTCTCACGGTCCCTAGGAATATATCAGAACTTCAGTTCCGTTCGTACCCAACAAATCGCCCGTTCTGTTTCCGTTCCAGGGAAGAATGTAACGGAAAATGTAACATCTGGAATCGTGGATAATGTTTTGTTTTTCTTGTACACGTAATTTTGTTAGTTATTTTTCTTTCTGGCCAATGCGTTCATCCAATATTAATATTTAAGCTCATACGTTACTATAAATTTGCATTCTAGAAAGGTATTGTTTATGTAAATTTATTTTCATCTTTACCAGCGAGACTGTCATTTTATTTATTGTATGAGGAAACTACGAGAGACTTTAGTTCAATATGTTGGTATTATACAGGATATTTTAGTTTTCTGAAGTTTCCAGCATTTTGTTGGATTTTATGTGGGATGACTCTGCTCCTACCAATCACAGCTTAGAGATTTTAAGCAGTTTCTGTTTTACAGAATTTTACGTTTCTAGATACGTCTTTGAATGAAATAATGAGATTTCTTGAATGAAGAAAGTGAAATGGTTAAAGTGGAACCATAGTTGGCCGTTCCACTGGGAATTTATTAGATTTTTGTCTCGTAACGAGTCCGAACGAGCAATATCAGGCAAGAAATGAATAGCCAAGACGCGCGCGTGTTACAGAAGTAAAGAAGAGACCTGATGTCTGATGACTACGTGTGTAAAATTAGATTAATGAGTCTTCCGCCGGATGCTTATGCATTAACGCGTGCAATGGACTGTACTAAGCACGTGGGTAAGCCCGTGTGATTATGTTTAGGGAAAATTTAAGAAGAAAGAAGAGGAGCCAATACGAATTTGATGCGAAGTAGGAGATATGTCTTTGATTGTATTCATAACGGAATACAGCTATGTCCAGACTACGCCATTGCGTCGTCCACATAAATAATCAGCAGCTAAGTCATACTTAATTTATTGTTAAACGAGAAAGCATCTATAAGGTCACGTATTGCAATTTATTTGAGCTGTCATTATCACAAACAAGTTTTGTTCTTTGAATAATTTTTCTTTGCACGATTTTTCACCTACGTACGACCCTGAGAATGTTTCCAAGCGTAAGTCTTACAAAAGTCAAGGGAGATAATAAGAGCTGTATATTCTAGACTGGTGTCGTCCCATTCTTAACTGGAATAAATTAAAATAATTTAGGGAGTATTTTACAAGTAATATCTTTGCTGATAAAAATAATGTCCTCGCTATTTTACACGTCTTGCAAGTAATTGTAATGTTGGCCAGACTAGTGTTCTTAAGATAAATTTCATTGCTGAGAGATCCCAATAATCATTATATCACTATTCTATTAGAGTGAGTGAATGAGTGAAGAGATTTGGGTCGATGAGGATGATTGAAGTGAATATGGAGCAGCGCCGAAATGAAGGGGTGGGGGGAAACAGGAGATCACCGAGAAAACCCACCGACCAGCGGCATCACCCGGCACGATTCCCACGCGAAAATCAGGTGACCCGGCCGGGGATTGAGCCCGGTTCATCTCGGTGGGAAGCGAGCGTGCTGATCGCTGAACCACCGTGACCCCCTATTTTATTAGAGAAATATTTCTTTCATTAAAATATCTATTCACAAGAGCTGCTAAAATGTTCTCTTATTAGTACTGTTGTAGTCGATAGAATAATTTTTCATTGTTTGTCTGTGTATGTGATGGTTATTTTCAGCTGCTGCTTAAACGTCTGTAGGGGTTATGTGGTTGAACTCAAACTGAGCGAAGTTGGAAATCATATATCCCGGTTCATGTTATTGCTGGGTACTAGCCGAGGCAAACTTTACAACACACTATAAATAATTTCACAAACATATACAGTTCCCTTACTAAAATTATCATTTATATCCTGTCCGCTGCGTTACAACATGACAACATTTAATTTTATTATTACGAAGTCAAAAGCTATTTGATAGTGATTATAATTGTTTAATTTTTCAGCATTGGTCTCTTGGTTTCTATGATTACTGAAATTATTTTACAAGAACATTTACTTTCTACGTATTTACTATCGTTATAAGGAATCGCATGTTAGGCCCCCCCAAACAAAAATCTGGCTACGCTGCTGATCATTCTGATTAGCCTTTGGGTGCTGTGGAAGATGTCGTATTATTGGACGAACTTCCGGATGGCGAGCGAGTTACCAGGAACTGATTGGCTAACGACGTCCCGTTGTGTGTAGCTGACAATGAACGCCATTTTGCTGGCGCGTGCAGCTAGAGAGTTCATGGTAGAAGTGGCTGTTTCATTTCTGTATTCGTAAGTAAAGGCTGTTCACGATGAAGTGAGCACTTTTGAAATCTACCTTAAAAAAAAGTCACTGCTCCCACCTGCATATATTTTAACGGGCTCACTGCGTGACGTGAGCCCAGTAAAGTTGGTAACGTGCGTGGGAAAGTAGTTCCATATCTTAACGTCGAATCAAAAGTGTTAGGCAACCATCTGTAATAACTTAAATCATTTCTTTCGCTTTATGTTTTTTTTATGAATCGAAGTGTAAAAATGAGCAAATTTTGAAAATATTTACTTTTCTAATAATTTCTCAGTTTCGCTCGACTGACGCGTGATTAAAGTGATAAGATCAATGACAGTGTTGATTTTACATAAGATGGAAGAATACACAATGGGCATACAAGTAGATCTTAATCAGGGATATCAAAAGAGCTCATTTTATTGCGTCATTGGTATTGTGAAGTGCACAGAGTTCGACAAGTGCTTTTTCCGTCAATCTCCTTTTGGAAAAGCCTTGCCATTCTAGCTTTGTTATCTATGGACGATAAAAAATTGTAGTTGTTATGACAAATCGTTTAGTTGTTGGAAAGTGACTTAAACCATTAATTAATTTAGTAGAGCCTGGAAGAGTCGAGTCGATAGTGAATTTAAGATCAGTCGCTGCTTGCCACATTGGGTTAGTCAGTTTAGATTAAACTTATAGTCCATGCGGAGTTGAAGTAGGATAAGTTAAAAGTTACATAATTTTGAAGACTACCAAAATTGAATAAATCTCGGTAAATAATTTCACCAGATACCAGAATGATTAGTAACTTCCTTTAGACTTGCGATGAAAATAGAAATCACTATACTTAAATATTTAAGCTATTTTGAAACTTGGAGTGAAGCGAAGTTCATACTGCTATCAGCACTGACTACGGCAGTGTTAAGAAATTTCTCCCAGAGCTGAGAGTATACAGTCCATTCACAGTTACTTCGCCCTTTTTGAAGCAAACCTTCAAAAAATCACCCTATGTATGACGTGTTTGGTTGTTTTCTTAATATGTTCTATATGGAAGGTGTGTTATATTTCTCGTTAAAAATAAAAGTACATAGTTTTTTTTGTGTAAAATTGGACCTTTATTTATCTGTAAATCATATTTCATTATGGTGGCCGCCTGGGTAGGTCACCGAACGGTGTGCAGAGCTCCAGTAGAAAACGTTTCATTTAAAATAACCGCCCAACGTGTCTCAGTGAGGTCTGCTTACGAATAGCACTAAAGAAACGTTACGTGTCTGTATACGTTTTTCAGTTCCTTCATTGTTCTCTAAAGCATGTTTTTGTGATAGTGAAAATGGCACAAACGGGTGTTTTCATGGTCATTTTTAGGTATGAACATTCCAGTATAGAACATTAAGAAAGGTATAGGGACGTACATCAACCCTTTATTTTGATTATTACGTAACAAAATGGTAGGGTCTCTGCTGAAAGTCCCATAGAGGCGCGTTATCGACGGCAAGAATGCAAGCCAGTTCAGTGCTTTGCGCGTAGAGGCGATGAGAGAGTCGATGCGCATGATCTCGGTCGCCCCTAGCGCTCCCACGCTTTAAGGCCTCGGTCGAACAAAATTCCTTCAACCAGGCGGCCACCTTAACATTTAATATGAATAAAAACAGGGAGAAAATAAGTGTGTTGGTAATGCCTTGTAAGAAAAAGTTCTCTTTATTAAACTGAGTGTGCACGATTGCGGTGCGTTGTCCATTTGGTGTAATTTTCTAGACATAGTTAATTAAGGGTCCTATGTACTGAAACGTTTTCTGTGAAATTGTTGTTTGCGCATAAACGAGCGTCTCGGGAAATAAATGTTCTGGAAATACGAAGTTTTGCCACAAAGGATTAAAAAAAAAAAAACTATTGTCTGTATCGCTATCTTTTTACTTTTATCATATTAAGTGTGTTAATGGAGAAAAAACCGCGAAAGTGGTCAAATATGGCATATTTACAGCTTGCGCATGAAGTTTCTTTAAGCGGTAAGAGAAAAGTACGATTATACGCAGGTAGTTTGATCTGTGTAGATGAGGCGCTAGGCGTGCGTGTTAGTGTCGCCCGCATCGCTCACTCGCTTCTTGACCTTGGACGCGCAGCTACACAGTCCTCTTAAGCTTTGTTTGCATGAGGCGAAGGGATATCCTGGAAGTAGATCTGTAGCAGGGTTTGAGAAAGTTGGAAGTAACCGTGAATGGATTATACACTTCATTTGAGCGAGTTTTAATTTATCCAAGAGTATACTGAAGTGAGGCAATTTTTTTTAAAGCATAGAAATTTTACTAAACTAATTTAGACGAACGTTATTTTGAATGTTCGAAAATGTAATTCTAATAGTTATTCTGACGATGGGCGAGTAAATATTAGGAGCGAATGAAGAAGAGAACCAACGTAGCTACCTTCTTCAGTGTGAGCTGTTTGCCAGCATCTAGTCCTACAAAAAAAATATAATGCAACTCAACCATAGAGCTCGTGTTACTTATTTCACTGACCAAATTCACGTGTGAACAACGGCGAGGAACTTTGCCATTTGGCAACCACTGTAAACAGATATGTGCATGCGTGCTTATGATTTAATATTTGTCTGTTAAATATTTTTCAAATAAGTCTGTTTTTAAATTTCTGTATATTTTTATAGCTTTTACTGGGATTTGACATTTTCAGCAACTTATTGGGTGTGTGAAAAATATCAAAATCACGTAAACATCCAAGAATGCCACCGTATTTCTAACATTTCAAGAAAATGACACCGTATGGAAATAGAAACTGACATCGTCTTATTAAATAATTTCTACAGTAATGAAAGTCATTCACGGTTAGGAACATAAACTCGCGTTTCTACTAGTAGGCTACTTGCTGTTACACAGTGAACGAATAAAAAATACTATGGGACTCCATCGTAAACGTTACCCGATGTTTCGTATGTGTATAACACTTGCAACCGATTCCACATTACGTTAAAATACCTATAGCTGCGTGAAAACGGCGTAGCTTCAAGAACACTAACTATCCAGAATTTTTCATTTACGTAAATTGGTTAAAATAAAACATGTTTTAAACTTTATATGCTAACTTTATTTCATGAATACAATTGTTAGAGAAAACGTGGTTAAACTTTAAACAAATGATGTTGCCAATATTGAGAAATATAACTCCAAACCACTGCTAGTAGCGTGGCGAAAATTGACAAACGCGAACCACTGTGAAACTGTAGAAAAACAATATGCGACGCGGTCCATCTAAATCGCTTTTTTTTCGTAACTACTGGTGAAGAATTGTCAGTATATGCTGTTCACGGTAAAGTGAGCACTTTTGAGACCCGTGTGACTTTTTTCCTATCGGCCATTTTTTATCCTTCCACCACTTTTTAAAATAAACATTGGCATGTAAGAAATAAACAGTGTATATATTTTACCGGATACGAAAGTTGACGTCTAAGGCTACAATGAAATATATTTATTCACTATGGTTCCAAATGAGAGGGCTTCAAAAAGTGCCCACTTTACCGTGAATAGCCTATAACATGAATTCTACACCTTATTAGACTCAAATATTGGTGGCCTTCGTGGACGAGGTCGCTGAGGCATTTATGTACTTCTGATCACGCTCCGAATTTGGAGCCTGTTTTAAGTCTAACCTAAGGTCATTTTGATACATAATACACCTTTTGATCGACTCGTATGAAGTGCGAACTTAACATATTTTAGTTGTAATTTACCAAAAAAACATTTTCAAGTAAGGCACCTTCCCTTGTCGCTCGCTCGGCGTCTTTAAGGTAGGTTCCCACCCGCCATCTTGGAATTATCGATTTTTCACCAAAGCTTCTATTTCAGGAAATGTATTGGAATTTCCCGCATGACATAGTCTAAATAACAACTTCCCAAACTAACTGCCACAGCTGCGCTACATTTTTTTAATTTTTAACCGGTAACTGTCGAGGCAAAACGCGAGATTATTTCTTGCGGACGATGACAAAGGCGACGATATCAACAGTAACGAAGAAATACTGTCTTCAGACAATGCACTAGGCAATGCTCTGTGCTCTGTCGTTCCAAAAACATGACTCAAAACTGTATTTCCAGAATATGGCAAAACTTCCATAAATCCAAGATGGCAGGTGGGAATCTGCCTTAAGAAAATCGCCATACGGCTGGAATAGACTTAATTAAAATTGTCCATTAACTATCCTTCAGCTTCATTTTACACATGGGTAAATTAGATAATTAGGATTTTATTTATTTATTTTTCTTTCCGGACACGTTAACTACATTTAGTTCAGCAGGTTTATTCCGTTTCCTTTAAGACGTTTGCTTTTCCTCCGCTCAGAAATATAGGTCTCTTGGTATGTACACCCTACCGAAGGTTTCGCATATTTTATTCAGATCTCACACAGGTTTTACAGGGTCCCACGACATGACTTCGGAATGCTACGCGCAATATGTATCCTTGCTATAGTTTTTCTTTTTTTTCTTTTCTTTTCTTGGAGAACAGAAAGGGAAGAGGGAGAACTCCAGAGGAGAGAATCCTTCAGATTGCCGGTCATGAAGAGATCATAACGACACTTCCACGCAACAGAGGGTCTCGCGCCCTGAATAAGAATTGCTGCATCGATCCATGCTTCCTCCGCGATTCCGCGCAGAACAAAAGGCAACACACTCTCATGAAATATTGCATTCCTGGAATCTTTTATAAAGCAGCCCTCCTTATTGCGGCTAGGCTGATGGCACTAACTTACAGATATATCGATCGTATCATTTTCTAAGTATGAAAGTCGATCTTTATTATGGTCGTTTCGGTTACGTAAAAAAAATTGCCAATGTTTTACAAAAGATATTTTAATAGTTTATTAGTTTTTTTTTTTATAAAGTCAATATTTAAACTTGATGAATGCGTACAATTTCTTTGGAAAAGTAGTAATGTCGACCCTTCGTAATTAATTGGACACACTTTACCACAAAAATGTTTGTGTGTGAAATTCAAATTATCGTCGTGAAGTGTCGTGTGATTTTCTTAATGCCTCGCGAAACTTTTTTGTGCTGTTTGAGTGAAATTTCAAAATACCAGTAGTCCCAAAAGGGCTTGCTCATATATGGTGATACGCAGAGGTACAGACATTTCTAATTAATATGTAAGAATTTTATTTAATGCAACTGTGCAGAAATATTCAAAGTAACGTATCCCTAATTCAAGGCATGTAAATGCTGCCTGTACTTCAGACTGGTGACAAATTACTCATGCACGGATGTGCCAGTAATATGTTACTAGCTTCCAAACGCGAAGTTGAATTTCAAAAACTTTTTTTTTTTATATTTCACACTCATTGCGTATATTTACAGTGGTATGTAACAAACTTTCTTGCTAATATCTTCAGCAGCTAGATGAGTAAAAGTTATACCCTGACTCGCCTACGAGGACAATATAATTGAGAAAAATTTTCTGTGAATATATTTATTTTAGGACTATTGTACTGCCTGAATACGATTCGTTCTCGATTTTGTCGGAATCTGCAGAATATTTTGTGTGAATTATTTTATGATAATTTGTAGATTATAAAATCTGTTTAACTCCTTGAAAGAAAATAAATTAAAATATATGATATTACTACAAATATAGACATATTTTCGTAAACCAGTTATACTTATCACTGTGTTGTACTTTTTAGCCTACTTTCCAAAGGAAAGAAAGGCTTATGAAATCACTTTCCTGTCTGTGTGCATGCGTGTGGCTGCGCGTTTGTCTCCACCATTCAATTGTTGAACAATTAAACCGAATTTCACCAAACTCGGTACATATCGACTACTTAGTAAGTACACATCTTATTTTTATAATTTTCGACCAAGCCAGGCACTTACTTTTCAAAATGGTGGCCATTTTTTATATTTAGGGTGATTGTCAAATTTCGAGAACCATTAAACCTATATAAACCAAATTTGTATGCTGGAAGAGCATCGTGTAAGCATTAAATTTTGGGATTGATATTGTTTTTGTTCTGCCATTTTGAAAGATAGCAGCAAATAAAAAAAACTATTTAACATTATGTCTCAAGCTATTAACCCAATCCTTACGAAATTTAGCACGTAAGTAATACTGTGATAGACCAGGTAAACGTAAGCGATTAGACTAGATAAGTTTTCACTTCCAGAATGGCGGCCATGCAAATAGGTCATATCTAAGTTATACTAAATAAATCTACCACATACGATTTAAACAATTTCGACCAAATTGTGTATGCTGAAAGTATCTATTACAAGTATTATATACGCCTACACAGCTACTTTTGTAGGTCATTTTGTAAGATAGCGAAACACGAACTAATAAATATTTTATGCCATATCTCGGTAAAATGTTAACCGATTCCTACCAGACTTTGCAAATAAGTAGCATTGTCGCAGATATAGTAAATTATATGTTTTAAGTATACCAGACACTTATTTTCAAAATGACTGTCAAATAGCAATTTTAACTTATAATGCTATATCGTCGAAACTATGTAATCAATTTCAATTTAACTTTGTATGCTGGCAGTGAATATTAAGACTATGAACTGTATCTTCACAAAACATCTTTTGTCTGCCATTTTGTAAGTTAGCGCCACACGAGTAAATAAAGTTTTCGTGTCATATCCCGGGAAACAATTGACAGATTACTGCCAAATTTGACAAACCAATAACACTGCAGTAGATGGTACAAACCGGTGTCTCTCAGGTATGTCATGCAGTTATTTTCAAAATGGTTACTTTATAAATATTTTATCTTAGTATAATTTACTAATGAAGCAAAACTTTCTATGCTGGCAGTATCTATTACGACCATCAAATTTGTATAAGCAGGACCTCATTTTTCTGTCATTTTGTAAGTTAGTCCCACAATAAAAATAAAGTTTTTACGTCATATTTAGAGAAACAATCAACTGATTATGACAAATTTTAGCGAAGAACTTGTACTGAGATAGGCCATATAAATATATGTAGTTCTTAAAAGTTACATACACTTATTTTTAGAATGGCGGCTATAAAATAATTTTATCTTAGTGTGCTGTATCTCCTGATATTGGAGATACGTCCATTCATCATCGAATCTATCTTCAGAATACTAATAGTTGCTCACAACAACCAAAATCTGGGTACAAAAATAAAGATGTTCATGATTACTGCACAAGAGGTTTCAATGGGCTCAGACCAGTCCAAAAATTTGATAAAGGGGTCCACCATATAGGACGATTAATCTATAATACCGTAACAAGAAAAATTTCCTTATGTGACGATATCAATAAATATGAAATCTCCATTAAAAATACACTTTTACTTAATCCATTTTACAATACAAAAGATTTCTTTGACATTATCAAAGAAAACTGACGATATTTCTGGGACCATGCTCTTGTAGAAAGTAAACAAAATAGTGCATAATTTAATTATGTTTAGCTTTACTTGTCACTGTAGGTGTCATTATTCTGATTTATTTATTTTATATATTAAAATGATTTTGTTACTTGAAAAGTTCATGCCAAAAATACTACTATTAATTGAATTCTACTTCGATGTGCATTGATTTGGTATATAACTACTTTCAGTTGTTTTATTCATTTATATGTAACTAAATTATATTTTATGCTATAAACGTTCTTGTGTATGTAATGACTTTGAATACCACTGTGCTGTAAACATCTATATACATAGTATATGTCTTTAACTAATTTACTTCTATGAAACACGTATAGAAAACTTAGGTTAATATTTTTGAAATGCCACATGACTTGTCCTGTACCATTGTGTATATGCACTATATGGTGATTTTGGATGTAAATAAACCTTCTATACTTTCCTTCTTACTATGGTTTAGCTTTTAACACAAATTTGTGTACTGGTAGTATACAATAATCGAATGTGCTAATACATAACATTTTTGTCGTCTATTTATGAAGATCGTCTCATGGAAAATGTGGAAGTTTTATGCCATTTCTCAGGGACCAATCGACCGGTTTACACCACTCTCTTCACACAATTAGCGCCATGGCAATCCATGTATAATTACATGTTTTAAGCGGTCCAGTCATATGTTTTCAAAATAACGGCCCTGTCAATATTTTAGATTGGTAAAATTTATCATACCAAACATTAGACTGATGACATCCGAAGTTGATGCTCCGAATCTGATCTCCGTGATGCAGTTATTGCACACTAGCTTATTGTACGAGATTTTCTGAGTTCGAGTTCCAAAGGCACGCGTGTATTTACAATGGTCTCTCTACTGTTGTACATGTTTCTGATATCAATGATAATGATATTGGTTCCAACCAAACAAGTACTACCTACCAACTCGACTTTTAAGAACTTATATAAAAATTAATTGCACCCGTGTTAAGGAAAGTAGGTCCATCAGTAATATCGGCGACGTCTTGTTTCTATTGTTGGAAGTATCAGTCCACCCAAAAGTTTAATGCTTTAAATTATTCTTGATTTTAGCCACTTGTTACTTGAGTCGGAAACTAAGTAGTGAAATGTGTTGAGAGATAACATGCGAAAATCTCGTGGGAGTATATACTGATTAGTTCATAGTAACTCAGAGACCTGTAGTACAGATTTCATTGAATGAATTGGGGCCATACATGTGACTGGCTATAATGGCCTTGCGCATTCTTGAAAATTCCAAAAAGACATCTCAATTTACTGCAAGAGATTCCCCTTGAAAACCAATAAGTTAATTTAACTGTTGAGACAATTAAAATTCAACGTAAATAAATACCAGATCTTAAAGCCAACCTCTGCGTGGTATATTTTTCTGGAAGCAAGTATATGGCGCCGGGAATCTGTATTCTAATTCTAGGAGGAGGAATTGAGATTTGAATGGCATTTTAGATGTAAGTTTAGATGTTTACATGTGATTTAGGCCCTCTCTCGCCAACGCCCCCCCCCCTCCCCCCGACCCAACAAGAGGCATTAATAAGTAAAAAAAAATCTGAATTTCATAAATAATTACTTTGCCGTTCTCATCAAAGCATTTTTATACCGATCGCAAAAGCATATTTTTTTAATTATTTGAACGTATTGCATATTTAAGAATTTTGCATGTCAGTGCGTATGTACACCGGCGACCAAAAATTATGGAAAGGGCAGTTTTCCAAAGTAACGTCGCACAGCAGTGTTTCAAATGGACGCGTAGCATGTCATGAGAGCTTTGAGATGCAAGGATGGGAAAGGTGAAGACAACTACTGGCCAAAAGAAGAATAATCAAAAGAACGCAAGAGTCCTTAGTTAAAACGTGGGTTCCGGACACAGCAGGACAGGAGACATCAATGTCCGTATGACTGGCAACAGATTAGTGAAATGCAGTCCTTAGTAAGGGATAACATCATCCTTGACTGTGATGAAGGATGTCCACCGTCTGTTCATGCTTGATATTAGGCCGGCGAGCTCTTGAGGCATCATGGCCCACTCCTCTAGTATAACTGTTCGTAGGTTCTGAGTCGTTGTTGGCAGTTAACGACGTGCTGCCAGGCGTCTCCCGACAACGTACAACACGCGTTCCATTGGATTTATGTCCGGAGACAGTGTGGGCCAATACACGTGGCAAATATGTTCACTCTCCATCAGAAGAGAAACTCGGGGCCAACAGCACGTGGGAAATATGTACGTGAGGAAGGAGAACCTCGGTACAGTAGCGGTTAACATTGACTGAACCTCATTGGAAGATGAGGAGCCCGCGGATACCAAGTATTATCCCGAGTGACAAAAGTCAATTGGCCCGCTTGTGAAGATCTGCTTGTAAACGAGCAGTCCACAATCGGCTTCAATAATCAGTCAACCTCCGCAATGCACCCGCAGATTTACGTGGCCCACACGATGCCTCTTGAAAGGCATGTTGAGTTGGCCACATCTGGGCCACTGTTCAGATAACTTCCATATAGCAAAATACACTCTGGCAATAAGCGGACCGATTCTGCGTAGCCAACTATACCCAAAGCATGCCGGCACCATCATTGCACCATGAGTGGCAGCGGAGGGCCACTAGCTTACTGCTTCTGGCCTGCCATAAATTAACCAGCTGTTTGCAATCCACTTGAAATATAGCTGTTGAACACTTGTGACCCACTTTAAAGCAGCTTGCCATGCAATTTTAAAAACCAAAAATTATTCCGTTCCGCCCAAATATATATTATTAATTTCCCATCCTCACATATTGTTCCGCGCTCGCTACTTTGCCTCGCTGCCCTTTACCAGTCCTGCTCTCCGCGAGAGCGGGGGAATGTCAGGCTAGCGTGATGTGATTAGCGGGCGGCGGGGTCACAAAGGGTGCCGCCGTCGTGCGCCACTGCGATAAGCCTCTCGGAATGCGCGCGCTCCTGACCTTGGGAAGAATTAATTTCTGCTGTTATCTGAAAGAATCTTCTGGTTCATTGGCCTTGCCTCTCTCAGCGTGACTCGGGCTGCAGGGAACCTTCCAGATAGGGCAGAGCGAGACTGTTTAAGCTACGACGGGCCTCCGAGCCAACAGTGTCCTCCCTCTCTCTACTAGTTTTTCTTCCCCACTAATAAAGAGCGTGATTCCAAACACTATGTTTCTTGTAGCATTTATTTAATGCATGCAATGATTTTGAATTATTTTCTACCGAAAAGGTTTTTACGGTACCTATGCCGGTTTTTCCCTTTCTCTTCTTAGTTTTGGGATAATTATAGGTACACTTAGGGAGGTAGTCATGGCCCCAATCGCAGGTCATGGCTGCCCATACCTCCTCTACCGCGATGCATGTCTTCTTGCATGATTTCCTTCCCTTGTCTGCGTTTGGGGGTTAGCCCTGAGACGCAATCAGCTTCCGTCCTTACCTCGGGCTTGCACTTAACACTTAGAAATATGGTAGGTTAGAAAAAATTGAACCAACAAGTTAACATTTTGGAGGATTGTGTGACCTTAATTCCAGGCTTCACCATGCATTGGCGTATAGCGAATTAAATGTTAAATTCGGATAAACATCTCTCGGTAGTTTTTTGTGGTATATAGAATTTTCAACTAAAGGTTTTTCGTTAGACTGAACGCATCTAGATTTGTAAACCTTCCAATGTTTTTTTTATATTTTAAATACACGTTTTTTATATTTATAAAATTGGTATACCTTGAAATAATTAAAAAGTGAATTTAAAATTAAAAAATTAAAATTTGAACTGTTTACAAATCTACATACGTTCAATATTAAATGAAAAATTGTTAGTTGAAAATATTACCACAAAAATGACTTGTCGGAATTTAGCATTTAATTCCCTATACGCCCATGCATTGCGAAGTCTGGCCGTAAGCGCGGGGTGTGCGAATACAAGTGAAACTAGCCGACAGAGCGTCCAGTAACGGCGAGAGTGACGAGTGGTAGGGAAATATGTGGACTGCGAGCATCGGTGCAGTGAAGAGTGAGCTGGCGGGCGGGACTACTGAACTGGGTGCGTGACAGACATTAAAAAATGTGGCAACAGACAGACGGGACATGTGTAAGAAAATTAGCGTGAATTCAGTGAGTACATAGAACCAATATAGCGTCACTGATAAGGACTTTAATTAGAATTGAGATGTACAATGAATATTGTGTTCACTGATAATAACAAGAGTAAAAGTGGAGATAGTTTAGTGTTGTAAATAATAGTCGTGCAAATAAATTAGAAAACAAATTTACTTATTTTATTTTTATAAAGACCTCCATATATCACGAAGTCTGATACGCCCGTGCGGCATCTTGTAGCATTATGTTATTTTTAGCATTATGTTATTTTTAGCATTATTTTACAGTTGGTAAGTTTGTTTTGAATAACCTAGAATCGAACTCACGACCCTTGTGTTCACAGTGTAGAAAGATACCAACTGCGCTTTCATGTATTCAGTTGCATTATTATCTTTGCTGTGGGCACAATTCGTGTTAGTATCAAAAGACAATACTGGGATTTGTGTTTCGTCAAAAATACTATTGTAGTTCCGGGCTATTTTCAAAATGCAAATGAAATATATATATATTTCATTTTACGTTTTGCAGTTTTACGGTCTAGAAACTATTTTTTCTTATCGCCAGTAATTTGGCATGATCATTTTACTCCACATACCTATGTATGAAATAAAAACTTACGTGAATTCACATATGCTATTTGCTATTTCACAACATACAGTTGGCATGCCGTGAATGGCCCACGAAGTTATCGCTATTATGTCCCAAGTAGTCATAGTTAGCATGCCTTAAATGGCCTATAAGCCTGCTGGCAGAGTTTCTTCAGTAGTAGGCAACAGTTGACATGCCCACTAGCTTTGCTGCTAATATTTTCCAAGCAATACGTAACAGTTCGCATTTTGTCAATCGTCTGTTTGTGGGGCTTTTGTCGAATCCAAACAATAATGGTGACAGTATTGGTCCACATTAAGATCACTTAAAAAAAAAAATAGTTACTCTCACTTTGGTCTATAGGAGCTGATTATCAATTATATAAGAAATGCCGTTAGTCGGAAATGCGAACGTTTGCTACTACTGCCAACAGATGGCCAACTGTAAATTGCTTTTTTTTTTTTTTTTTTTTTGCCATCAGTGACGTGTAGTGATTTTTTTTTTTTTTTTAACAGACTAAGTAATTTCTACTAACAAACGCAATTTCCAACTTTGCTAACCCTCCACATGTATTTACCGTTTTATAATACCTAACATTATTTATAAAACGGAAATGAAATGAATGTAATAATAACTAAACTGAATATTATTATAGAGTATATTACAAATTATAAGAAAACTCTAGTTACCCCGAACACTTTCATCCACTCTCCAAGGAAAAATGTAGGACTGCAGAACGCAAACTGAACGACTGGTTATCCTGGAGCGTGTGACGTGTTGTTGCTTGCGATTTCGATATCGATTAATCGCTAGTTGCTCCCGTTTGTGGAAATAAAGACTAGATAGCAGCACTATGCGTGTACAGTATGGGGGTTACGAAAACTATGTTACTCGAGTCGGAAACGGAGAACACAGAATGAAATGTGTTTAAAGTTAAGGCGAAAACTATAAAGGATTAAACATTTCCATTTTCCAATATGTATAGCGTAAGCATTGGTTGCCTTGCGGCTATGGAATGAACGCCACTGTTCGCTACTTGGGATGCTTCGCCAAACGAGAACTCTGCCGCGTGCGAACCGGTGCTTTTCGACGATGCCGGAGGGGTGATTGTGTACTTTTCTCTCCCTATATATATATATAATATATATATATATATATATGTATGGAAGTCAGTAATCGCCAGTAAGAGCAAATTTGCTCTCACTCAACCGTAAGGATCACTCGACCTCATTGCTGAGCTCCCCAGTTCTTGTGTTCTCGGCACCAGAACAAACGTCACGTCGCCATCGGTGTGCAGGCGTCAATGGCGCTCGCTGTCCTGTTCGCCGAGCGGAGAAACAACTCGTGTGCAGTCTCGTGGCCATGGTAAAACGCAATATCGGGGGCGTCCAGTACTGTGTTACATGTCTTGCGATGTCCGCCGTCGATCTCTCCTCACCTGTAGGAGGACCATACAGGCTGTTCACGGTAAAGTGAGCACTTTTGAGGCCCTAGTTACTTTTTCCTATCAGCCATTATTTATCCTTTAACAACCTTTTTAAAATAAATATTGCTATGTAAGTAATAAACACAGTGTGTATATTCAATCGAACTCGGAAGTTAACGTCTAAGACTAAAATAAAATATATTTATTGACTATTATTCCAAATGAGAGGGCTTTCAAAAGTGCTCACTTTGCCGCGAATAGCATATAAGATGTTTACCCCAAATATCTTCCGAATCGCTGGATGTATCGAAATGTAGACTTAGAATTCATAAATGGCACTACGCGGCTCGTAAGACATAGTGTATTCCTAAATGTAATTAATTACTCTGATAAAGATACCAACTTTTGGTTTTTTAACCCATTCAGTTATCGTGTCCACAATTGTGGACATGTTGCACATCGCTATGATGATTAAGAATTTTAATCTTAAAATATTTTGGGTAAAAAAAATTCAATAATTTAAAAAAGAAGTGATAAGAATTATTAGGATTAACTATTGCATCAGTAAACAAAAGCAAAATGAGAAGTGAAACAAAGTTGTAACACTTATTCTATACAGTATTTATATTGCAAAGTACTCTGTTATAATGAAGGGATGGTTCATTGAAGGGCTTTCGGTTTGAGAGGAAAGAGTTATTCGCCTTTGTTTTCTGGGAACAAAACATCAGCAGCTGAGTTTAAAGAAAATTTTCTGATGCGAAGGAGTGCTATTAACATATAACTGGAACATAAACAGGGATACAACGAAAGCAATGTGATAAAACAAAAGGATCGAAAAATTGAAAATATTTCCGCTTCAAGAAATACATGGCTAATAATAATTATATTGTTTTTCAAAGAAATAAAAGCTAGGGTAAATGAACCATGAAAAAGGTGAACGCTGTACAGATATAGGAAACTGATGTATACATCAGTAGATAGGTGATAATGCCAGTAATTTACAATGGAGAACTAAAGAGTGTAGCCATTATAAAATTCCTTATGCTTGAAATAAAGGGACAGGTAATTTAGCCTTCCAAGAAGACTTTCATTAAACTAAATCGCACATGGTTGGGTTTTAATGTAATTCTAATGTTCGCTTATACTCACCCTGAAAAAAAAAGATTAATTTTCTCTATTTTCTTTAGCATGACAGATCATTGATGAATATGAAGATAGGTAAGAAACACTTAATTATTTACTGCATTGAAACTTTATAAACGTAGCTGATAGCGGTGCAGTATTAATATTTTTAGGGGAATTTATTCAATTAGAGTTTAAAAATAATAAATACCCGATAAAGCATTTAATCTGTGTTTTAGATACTTTTTAATTTCTCGTATAAGCAGGATGCACGGATGACACGATTGGTTATTCTAAGCTGGATACTATTATCAGTGGTTTACATAGCTTTGCGTGTCATGATTTTATAAGTATTTTATTGACAAATTCGAGAACACTGACGTTAATATTTTGGTATCGTTGCATTACACGCACCTTATCTTCGATTTTATGTAAAATTTGTTGCAAATACGCACTGTAGCAGGTAAATTGGACGATAGCCAAGTGGTTTTCGTGACAAAAATAAATAGCTGCGGTCTAGCATATTATGTTTGGGTTCACTCACCTAGTGAATGCATTTTATAAGCATAAACACGTTTTATTGACGATACAACTTTAGTACCATACTGAATCCTTGAAGTTTTACACGGTGTTTTACATTCACCGGCAATCCGTAGAGAAAGTAAGCGTAAACTATTGTTGTTCGTAAATTTAGTTAATCATCGCGTTCATCAAAACGTGTGGTCCAGAATTTTCAATAGCTATTTTAAAAAATATTACGTGCTAGGACAAAGCAAGATAGAAATTATTATAACAGTTACAGAGGACTATTATTTCGATTAAAACTGAAACATCTAAACATTAATATTTTACCAAATATTAATATATATCTTTGACGTATAATGAAAGGAAATACCGCAATAAACAAACGCCATACAATTGGGAAGGTTTGTTGTTTTATAGCATTAAAATATAAAGGAAATAATCTGCTTATACATACGATTGTTAGTAGTATATAAACGTTATCTGACTAACATACACAGATTTATTTTTACAAAATAGAAAGTTTATACCACATACTCATTTAGAATCATGCAGTAGTGATTTCAAAATGGACATCGTTGTAAGCTACGTCTGATTCATACCACTCAGTGGAAACTGAACTATTTAAAACCTTACAAACCACCAAAATTAATGTAACTAAAAAATTTCTCAGGTTTGAGCCTGATTCATTGTAATTCTTTCATTCTTTCTGTAGAAGTCACTGCTTTAAATTATGGCAAGGGAAGTATACTTTTCTAATTGGCGTATTAGCGTTAGTAAAATAACATTGTTCCTCGATCAAAATAATTATACAAATTTAAAGAGTTTATTCGAATTTATTTATATATTTTGTATGCAAATGCTAAAGGTGAAAAAAAAATCTTCTTAAACATAGTAGTAATTGTGGGTAATTTATTGTTATTGCCATAAGATACAATGTTGTCTAAATTAACTTAGCACGCAGTTAATAGTTTTGTAGAACACACATAATTTTCCATTTTTTTTTTTACTGGAGGAAACACGTTTGAATTTATTCCCTTTCCCATTGAGAATTATCATTCACAGATAGTACTTTTCTGAGTTTCATATTTATACGCCACGCAGCGCTCTAATCGATGTCTGGCAGGCTCGGGATGCCTTTTGTCATATCTACCGGGCATTTTAATCCCACTTCAAACGGGAGCAGCCGTTATCACCCCCCCCCCCCCCCCCCCTTGCGAGAGTGTGATTGAAAGCCTCAGTTTCAACCAGGTCTCCATTCCCTCAAACCCCATTTCTCACACCTTATCACCAACATATATTCAGACACTTCCGGCATCTTCCATTCCCATCGCTTCATCAGGCGCTCTTCTTTCTTCCCCCTACCGCCAGCGATATCCTTTGTTTCTCTCGTCAATCTGATTGCTTCCTTATCGCCTCCCGACCTCGTGCCAAGTGTCGGCTCATCCTCGCCTAACACCGATCCTCCCTCACTCTCTTTTATCCCGCTCGTTCGGCCGCCATCTGCAGCAGATTCCTTTCTCATTTCCTGATTGATTTAGCCTCGCGTTCCCCAGGACTTTCCCCAGGCGGGATCTTTTCGTTCGCGCCGTAATCTCTCGTCGTGACAGATGCCTTGGAACAGCCTCCCGGGTACGATCTCCGCTTGCATACGAGATGTCGGAATATCGCCGAAGACGATCGAACTTGGCCTGTGATCAGTAATCCCTTCTTTAACGGTTCTGTGCACCGCCGTGTGAAAACAGATTATACACACCTCCAAAAAAAGTTTTGCACTACCTGTCATTGATTGAACTTGATGAAGGATTTCACTGGGACGGTAGGCGCATTGCAAAAAAAAAACGTGCGTCAGTTCTGGAGTGGTATTCTGTACAGAAAGTGTGTGTTTCCAACTGATAATTGGCCAAATAGTTACATTCATGTAACGAGTTCCCTCGTTCCAGGTCCAAGTAAGCAACATGTTCCAGTAACGTGTTATTTTTGCAACAGGTTACTGTGAAACATTTCTCGCCTGTCCCGACGTTCCGGGAAATAACGATTAAGTTGTTCATTGTCCCAAAGCTGGACGTTCCAAGAAATAACGTCCGCGCATGCGCACAGTTGCAAATCAAGATTCTCCAAAGAATAACTCTTACGCGTGTGCAATAATTAAGGGTTGGTCTAAGTGAGGCAATCCAAGACGTTCCAAAAATAACGGTATAAACTATGGAACGCGATTACTCATATAACATATTACCAAAGTGTAACAGTTTATTATTATAACTGTTGCGTTAAATAACCCCATCTCTATTTCCAACCCATTGCTTCTCCTATGGACTGTGACAGACCTAGTAACTAATAAATTCAGGTGGTGCAAAACTTTCTTCTGGGTAGTGTACTTGGAGTTACGAGTGTGATTCAGGCTCGAACTGCGGAAATATGAATAAAATAGGGATAAGCAATACGCATAAGGTACACGTTTTGAGAGATTTGGACTATCGGGTTGTTTGCTAATCCCTTTTGTTACCTGCAGTTCTTTACTTTAAATTTCAGAGAACTGATAAGAATTGGCTTCAATTAAAATACTCTCTGTAGAGGAATATAATACAAAACATTTGGTAATTCGCTTTTATCTGAACTCGGATAACACGAATATAATCGTTTCTTACAGTCAAAGATAGTTTTTTATTATGGCTACACAAATATTTAGACTTAACTCAACCGAATATATTGTTTATGGGCCGATATTTCTGAATCATTCGGGGGTGTCGTCAACTCATGTGTAAATAATTCTGCTGTACGAACAAATTCGGTTGAGTTGCATATCAAATTTTGCTCAGGCAACAAAATATTTTATAAGAAAAATTATTATTTTTGCTGACCGAAATGGACTTTTCATTTTATGTGTAACAAGATTGGCCCTTGGCGGTTCAGCTCTGAGCACGACATATATTATATGCGAGTTCCTGAATAAATTATATGAGAACTCAGATGAAAATTTTCTCAAAAAAGTATGATGAGTAACCAGTACTGTTAAATTGTTTAAAACATTCATTGGTCATTTGGTCACTTTAATTAGTGTCGCAATGCCTTACAATGTTCTCATTGAATCAATTGGGTTTGAAGTATCGCGGTAACAACATTGACAAATCAATAATTTCGTTCAATTTTTAAAACACTAAAATTTCAAAAATCGAAAATATATTTAGTACCCAGTTATACAAAAATATTTTGAAAACTCTTTTTTTCTATCTGCGTATTTTGCCCGCTTCGATGAAGGTAAAATTTAAAATTGCCGGAGGGGTTATGACTTTAACCAATATATTACGTCGATTGAAACCAATTCATGGAAAAGACTACTTTAAATTAACATTAAGTCAGTTATTACTCTTGTGCGCGTATAACCCATTTGTGTGTATTCATATTGTGCATTTTTACAAATAAAATTGCCAAATATATAATTACCTTTACTTCTACCTTATTAATATTAGTATATACATTAAAGTAGTGTAAAATTAAGAATTCTTGCTGTTATGAGCAGAGAATTGTTTTGTTTGTTGTTTTTTTTTTTTTTCAGTTGAAAAGTGCTCGTTTCGTCAGTCGTTAAATAAATGCAGTAGTTTATTCATGGCAGAACTTGTAATTTACGCATTTACCTACTTTGTTTTTGAAACGCTGTCTGTTGTTTCATACTTGATGTGAAATAACACCATGAGATTAATGGAAAGCCCGAGCAAGCTGGAAAGAAAAAAAAAATAGCATTCCCCATATTTTGATAATTTTAAAATAAATAAATCTCTGTCATAATATGATGTATTTGAAAAACACTGTTCCTTCCTTTCATAAATTATTGAATCGAAACGTTGCTGAAATATTTTTAATTCTGCGTGCTTTACAATCTTCCATCGTTCCCTACGTAAACTGGCCTGTCAACGGATTGCCTACCTCGTAATTTCGAAAAACAACGTGTCACTCTGGAAACGAGCTTTTGTCATCTGCCAGTGCGGGTTATGTGTATGGAAAAATACGAAAACTGTTTGATTTAAGCCATGAACTTTAAAGTGGAGGAGATTGGAAAAAAAATGGTACCTGCCAACTGAAACATGTTTAAATACTGCCGGATTTAGAATGCCATATATTGTGAGTTATACTTCTGTATGCGTAAAGTATTGAGAAACTTTCTCAAACATATGGCTTGCATTAAATAATTGGTTAAATCAGTACTCTGTTAAGATTAATGTCGGTAACATTACTTGAGTTTACATGTGTCTGAAGGACGTTGGTAAACATTTACATATAATATTTCATCTTGAAGATTTTGGAAGTTAGAATGCTTTATTCAGGCGATCGCTTATATTTGCTCATTTTTGGCCCATGAAAGACCAGATTTTGAGAGTATTACCACCATGACAGAGTTTAACAGATGATGTTAAATTGTTATGTTTAAACTTTCGTTAGCATATCGCGATTGGTAGGAATGTGTTTCATCACTGTGCTGTTTACACAATTATCACCCAAATAAGAAATTATTAGCTTATATATATATATTTATTTAGAGGTTATTATCTTTGTTTTGGAGTCATTAAGTTGCTTGCCTTATTTATGAGGTATCAGTTTCGTATTCTCGTGAAACAGAAGATTCCAATGCAGGATAATTTCCTGTGTGGCTATTTAAGATATGAACGTGGAAATAACTTTAAATTATACTAATAATTCATTATTTTGGAAATTCCTTCTGTAGACAACACCTTTATACACCAGAACACGTGCCTCGTAAACTTTAATGGGATTTTGCTTCCATAATTATATTTTGGTGATGCTGGTTGGATTTCCCTCTGCTCATAAAATAAAACATTTCTAGTTTTCTTTTCTACTATCTAACGCCACCAATGAAAAATTCGGGGTATAAGGTTCACAGAAATATAATATGTACCCTTATGTACAGCATTAGCCTGCGTAAAATAGCAGGCATAACATTCGTATGCAAAAAAAAAATTATTTAGCCATTGCTCCCACGAGCTCTTGGAATACAAGAGTTTACGGAGTATATTCTTCGAAGCCGATAAGGAGTGAATAGATATCCACATCACTAATAGTTCCAGCATTCAGCCAGCCGCATTATTTTCACAAAAATAACAGAACTTATTTTTTGAACACGTGCGTGGTAGTTAACATTTAACACAAATGACATTAAATTGTTGTAACAGAAAAAGAACTGAACACAGAAAGTGATACCCACACTTCGCCTATTTTTCCGTTACTGACGCAACATTCAAACTAATTGCTAAAGTCCAGTCATGGTTTATTCGGGTGTTTTGAAACGAACCTTTGAAAAATCACCCTAGGAGTAACATGTCAACCTGTGTTTTAAATAACTTGTATAGTAAGAAATAGTTTTCAGTTAAAATATTGTTTTGGCATATTTTTGGTGTGCTATTTGTATATTAAATGTTCCCTATTGATACATTAAAAATTTTAGGTAGCACTGAAGGAAACACATTTAATTGTTACCGTTAAATATATCAGCGCAAATTACGGTGCATAGGCCCTAGTGACATAGTGTTTTTTTACGTCTGAGGAAGATACTTGAATAGGCAGAGTGGAGCTGGTCTCTCTCTCTCTCTCCCCCCCCCCCCCTCTCTCTCTCCTCTCTCTCCCTGTCTCAGGAAGTTTCGAATTGCTAGCGGCAGCAAAAATTATACACGTTTTCAATGTTAGCATATTTCATACTTATTACGACAAAAATTATTTTTGAATTTATAATTTACAACTGAAACGGGTTTTTGTTTGAATACTCATAGTATATTTGGATGCGATGGCGGGACGGTTACGAATTCGAAGTTGTCAGAAGTGGCTACTGGCGACATGACATGGCCTGAACGAAGCA
This sequence comes from Dryococelus australis, assembly GCA_029891345.1. Classification (NCBI taxonomy): domain Eukaryota; kingdom Metazoa; phylum Arthropoda; class Insecta; order Phasmatodea; family Phasmatidae; genus Dryococelus; species Dryococelus australis. The sequence goes on along the minus strand of CM057004.1, from coordinate 66,782,874 downwards.
TTTATTTCTCTTTCTGTGAGAAATATTGTAAAGTAGCGCATCAACTTTGTACACATTGTGTTTTTTAAACCTACCTAGGCAAGTTACGATGTTGTGATAAACGTGTTATTTCCACGGCAGGAATAAATATACTGTTACGTACGCCGTGATCGCTGTGTGTGAAATAGTATTGTTGTCTTAACGTTACGCTGGAACGGTGTGTGTGTAACTGCAAATATTGTACGTGCGTAATTTATACGTTTTAACTGTAAACTGTTTTATGACGAAATTAATTTTGAAAATTACGTCTGTTACCAACTGCGAATTCATGACTCCTCGCCATACGAAAAATCGACTAAGAATTCCGGTGTTGAAGAGGCCTTTAGGAGTTTCGTATTGTGGGTTATGCGCAGGGACCTGGAAATTTCGTAAGTTCATTTCAGGACAAGTGAGACTTTGCAAACACGTAAATTTCGGTTACTTTTGTGGTTGGATTGTAGTTTACGGCGCACTCTCTGGAGAACTTCACGCCAGCTACAATCCTGCAGAGAGATAACCGAATCTGAGGCAACCATGTCTCACTGAACCGATCATTTCATCCATTAGCCGATAAAGTGAAACTTAAATTGTTTGACAAGTATGCATCTCAAAAATACGCCAATCCTTACCTTTATGTGCATAAAACGATGACAAACTGAAAGTAATAAATTCAGATTTCACACATTTAAACATAACAGCGTTAATATGACGTTTAAACATTGAACTACGTATCCTCTCTCATTGCCAACTTAACAGTGGCCACCCCAGGCAATGTATCGTTTTAAAAAGGTTGTCTGTATGCAGTTTATTTATTTAACGTTCACTCTAAAAAAAATTAAATGTGAAGGAGTTAACACCACGGAAGAAAGATAAATATTATAATCTCGGTTTAGAGATCAACAGTGCCTTATTTGGTAATAAAATATGAACCTGTAATATATTATAAAATGTAGCTTAAAAACATTTTCCTCCTGTAAAGTAAAATAAAAGTTAGAAAAATTTCGTTTTCTATTCAAAAGTGGCTTTGGGGTTAAAGTAAACATAGCTTTATTAACTAAACATTTGCAAACAAAGTGTTTCAAAGCAATTTTACTGCAGCCTAGCTGGGGAAATGATAATAAATTCGTCAGGTAATTATCAATATTGTTACGAATTTCTCCACAGCGTGGAAAGTAGGAACTGGAAAGAGTATACTTTGTCGTTTGAGAATCAATTTAAATCATTCACAAAGTTATCGAAAATTTAAACTGCTCTTTCACCATCTGAAAGATTCTCCCACACGACACCCAACGGCATTAACATTTATGTTTCCGAGTACCCACAGCCGTACTTAATCCTCCGGAGTGAACGCAATTACGAGCCGGTATTCCTATATATATGTACCGCTGGAAATTCTCAACATCCGCTGAGAATCCCCCGACTTGGAGAAGCGCTCGGAGCCACTTTGCACATCTGCGATTCCATTATCTACCCCTTTGTTCGCTTAAGCGCCTTCATAACTCCTGAAAGGTTCCAGCCTGGCCTCGACTATAAGCGCCAAATCGAGAGGATCAAGTCATTTCGTCTGCAGGCAATATTCCTAAGTATCTTCGCCCGTCAGCGCTGGAAATGGACTGTCTTTCCACGTGCGCGCTTCTGCAATTCTGAACTGCGCGACAACTGTTCGCGCAATAACAATTTTCCAGCTGTTTGGGATTCTAGTGAAAAATTTAAGATCACTGTACCTAAACAAGGCATTTTCGTGTGTTGTAGACTGTTCACGATTATTTCAGCACTTTTGAAATCATCCTTTGAAAAATGTCACTGCCCCTTAAAGGTACACACTGACCTTCAAGCGCCCAGTAAAGTTTGTAACGAGGGAGAGGAAGTACGCCATTACCTTAACATTAAATTAAAGCGTTACCGTAAACATTTTCAAACACTAAAAATATTTTTTATTGTTTTTTGCCGAGAATACGTCTTTAAATTTGCGACCATAGTGGGAGGCAAACCAGAAAATCCGATAACAAAATCGGGGGATACAGTTCGGCATTGCAGCTCCGAATATATTGTCTACATTCAAAATTAATTTACACCACCATTGCCAAAGTATCAAAGAATATGTTACGTTGAGTGAGAACTGCCAAGCATCGGGCGTGGCTGGTGTGAAGGGTGGGGGGAGGGGATGTTGGGGGGGGGGAGGCGCAATTTTGAGTTCGTTTCGTCACGTCTCATAACGTCCGTGTAATATAAATTTTGGCTAGGAGAAGCGATGGCACTCGTTTAAGTTTCATTCAACAGCTTTCGTCACGATCAAAAGATTGCGTGTATTTCTGTGGTGTGGATATGATGAAATTGTATGAGTTGAATATAAAAAATTAAGAAAACTAAACACAATTTCGGCCTATAATCGTCAAAAAGCCAAGTCGAAATACAAAAATCGTATACGGTTGGAAAGAGCGTCTCAAAACCAATTCAGTGATACCCATTAAACCCCATATGATCGAGTGAAGCGGTGCCGGGAACGTAAAAAAAAAAAAAAAAAAAAAAAAAACAAGGCGTCCGATTGCGTCAACGTAGACGTATTCACGCAAAAACAAACGGTAATGTCCCCAACACAGCCAAACCTATTTTTTTTTTTTATGTATAAGAAAATTTGTAAATTATTTCCTTTCCTAATCATTTTATTTTTACTTGACAGACGCATGAATAAAGCAGCTTGGCCCATGGCAATGTTAATTTTCCGTTTGGCGGAATAATACACAACATGCATACACGTAGATCAGAAGTGCTCAGTTTACTGTGAACAGCCTTCACGGCACCACTATTCAACCTGAGTACGTTTTTGAAATCAGACCGCCACATGAGGTACTAGCAACATTTACAGCATGGCCCATTTCGTGAATAATAACACGATTGAAATGAGCGGGTTGTCGTTCGATCAGGCACACGATGATGAGTCGGGGTCACACCACGGCCGACTGGCGGCAATTCCTTAGCGACTCTGGAAACAACTTGTCGAGCGAAACAACTTGTCAAGATATCCCAAAGAATATTTGAGCTACCCACTGACGTAGAATGTATTTTTACGTCCCCCGGTTTTATACTCGAAAGCTTAACAGGTGACGGCTTGCAGACTAACTTATAATCTAACTTGAATTAAAACCCATGCCTTGGCCGGGATTCGAACCCAGAGCCTCTCGCCGGTGGCGCACTAACAGACTGCGCTACGGGGGGTCGGCTGCTGACGTAGAAGCATTCATGTAAAACACACGGCCATGTATCCGACACAGCTATATCCGTAATTTTTGGGCGAGTAAAGGAAAGGGCTTTTCAAAACGTTTTTCTTCAGTTTATCCAGATTATTGCATCCCCTCCCTCTCCCGTATTCGTTGCGTCTGCAGCTGCGAAACATGGCATTTCTTAGCAATAATTCGTGGGGATCATGTGTAAAGTTTTACTACGAGGATTTCCTGATCGAATATTATCTTCATCTTTCGGGCATTTTAGGCGTAATTCAAGTACCACGTTTCTTAAAATATTGTTTTCTACCGCCCAGTTTTTATGCCGGAAAGTCAATCGTATATATCTGATATGCTACACCAATCTATACACCCACCTATAACACACACACACACCGCACGCACGCAACACGGCTTCTCTGGAATTCAACAACAGAACCTTATTAATCAAGTGCCAGAAATCAGTTTCTATACTTTTAGTGCCGTTCATAATTCTGATGGTATTTTGTCAGATAGTAGTCTAATAAAGATAAATAAAACGTGTAAATTGTTTTTTAACTAACGAGTTTTATGGAAATTATAAATTACACCTTTATAGAATTTTACACAATTATCATGTGTAGTTAAAAGTTCAAACTAATGGCTGATGTCATTACAACAGTGCGAAGGAATTTCATGAATATTCGTTGTATGTTCGCCGATAATTTTATTAAATTTCTTTAGTTAGACGATATAATTTAAATTAAAAATATCCAGATGTTAAACCCCAAATATTGTGTTGTTATAAGTTTTCGAAATAATAATAACAATAATTATTATTATTATTACATATTATACTTGTTAAAGGAATGTTAAAACTGAAAAGGAGCAGAAAGTGATTTTTAATCTTATTAATTAGGCATGTGCATCATTCTGAGCAGGGATTTTAAAACTTCTTAGTTAGTTGTGCACAACCTACATCAGTGGAATCAAACTGCGGTCCGCGGACGACTGGTGGCCCATGGCTTGTTCCTATGTAACCCGTAAAATAAATTTTAAGATTAATTTTATAAATATATTAAAATTTGTTTACAATTAAATTATTTAATATCAGGTTTTAACTGCAGTAATTAATTTGATTAGTAGTAAAAACATTATTCCTACGTTTTGCTACTTGAATGTAATATGCACCACCGAATTGGCCCATATTAGGGTTTGAAGGTCATCACCTAGCTTTCTGTGCTAGGTTGACGGTCTACACCTAGCTTTCTGTGCTAGGTTGATGGTTTACACCTAGCTTTCTGAGCTAAATTTACAATCTACACCTAGCTGTCTGTATCAGGTTGACGGTCTACACCTAGTGGCCCATGGTAAAGGTAAGTATGAGAATCAATGGTCTATAGCATGCCTGCATTCGCATTTGTATTGTCGGTTTCGGCAGCAGCTGGCTGAAACAGGAGAGTTTTCCTTATTTGGTTTTTCTGTTACAGGCTGTTTATTGTAAACTGAACATTTTTGAAACCCCTACTTGTATGCACATAGTGTATTATTGTGTATTATTCCACCATATGTAAAGTAAGGATTGTCATGGGCCTGATCACTTTATTTATGCGTCGGTCAAATGAAATTGTGAAGTTATTAAAAAAGAAAAAAAAATTATAAATGTGCTAATTCTTACTCTTATGTGTATTAAAAAGACAGGAGGCAAAATTAATCTTTCCATCGTCCACATATATTTACCGAACACCTTTGAATCAATGTTAAGACATGGAAGTATTCCCTTCCCGTCGTTACCAACTAAACTGAACGCTTTGCAGTTTATGTACCTGTTGAAACACATACAGATGAGGAGAGCGAGATTTTTCAGAAGTTGATTTCAAAAGCGTTCGTATATTGTGAATAGCCAATATAATTTTAAGCGAATGCCGGTTCACTTCGTTAATGTCATCCTTACAAGTCCTTGTCCATTCTGTTCAGGTCCTGGTTAGCTTTGCTAAATGAAATGAAATGAATATAATAATGAAAAATGTTATTGAAGCTTTAAGAATTTGTTGTAGAGAAAATGTTCTGGTGGTGTTTATCAATCCAGGTTCAAGACCGATGGTTGTCAGTTCAAACCCTGTTCACTTGACTAAACGTTACAAAATTTGTGAAGTGAATACTTGAGCAAAATAAGACAAGATAACGAACCAATCCTAGTCTAAAGTGATTATTGAGAAATATAGTCATCCTTAAAACACAAGGTCTTTAAAATTGGTTTAATAAACAAAATATTAAGAGCTACATGAAGTGAAACAACTAAATACCATGTTGCAAATTGCATAGCTGCCTGATACAACACCACACGAGTTCAAACTTGTGTATTTTTCTGCGAGAAGTGTTGATCTGAGAGCGTACACAAAAATTACCTTCCTCAAGAAACAAATAAATTACAGCCAAGGATATTGAGTTCAGAGTATTAAGATGACAGACACTTTTATGTTACTAAATGCTACTCACGATAAAGTGAGCACTTTTGAAATGAACCTTAGGAAAAAGTAACAGCTCCTGAACACACATATTTTAATGGGCCCACTGAGTGACATTTGTTCAGTAAAGTTGGTAACGATGGTTGGAAAATAGTTCCATATCTTAACGTAATTTATTTCTTTCGCTTTCTGTTTTTTTTTTTATGCATCAAAATGTGAAAAAGAGCAGATTTGAATATTATTTACTATCCTAAAAATTTCACAGTTTCACTTCACCGACGCATAAATAAAGTGATGAGGTCCAGAGCAATGTGTATTTTACATAAGGTGGAAGAATACACAATGTGCATACAAGTAGATCTTAATAAGGGCTTTCAAAAGTGCTCATTTTACCTTGAACAGCCTATAATGAAATGGGTGATATAATCAACCAGATATTCAAACATTTCACTACTTCATTTAACAAAACATTGTACTGCAATTTGTTGATTACTCTCACATAATTTTCGATTTCTATAAATAAGATATTTTCAAATCTCTTGTTTGAAATGCGCACAAGACTCTTAGTAATCATTTTTAACTACAAATCGTATAAAGTTTTTGCCTTGTTTTGCATGTGAAATTACCTCCCAAATTTCTTACCAGTTGATCATAAACAACATGAATATGTTAGGACAGTTGTCTTTGTAACTCTATACAAACAATATTAGTTATTAGTTATTAACAGTGATTTTATTTTGGTGTAAAATGCAATAAATCTGTTTTGTGTTTGACTATGAAACCGTGAAGAATATAATAAATATTATGTTGTTTATTTTACAAGAAATCTGAATGGAATAAAACTATAAAATTTAAATATGACAGATATATTTTTTTTTTTGGTACATCACAAAGGAAGTTGATAGTTTCTCAGGTATTTAAATGTCCCTTAAGTTATCTGTTTAGTGTTTGTTAAAACAACTAATCAGTTTCCGCAAATATGTCATCTCTGCAATTACATGTCTTAACAGCTATCGACAAATGTTTTGTAATTTTTCTAAGATACACTGAAAAATTACCTAAATATGTCTCCGCAGGCAGAGAGAAGTTAACTGAGGCAACAAGTCATTATTGATATTTTCCATGCACATACTTTTTATAGGAAAGTATAGGCTATTCACGTTGAAGAGAGCAATTTTTAAGGCCCCGCTAAATGTTTCCTTTGAGCCTATTTTTTATCTTTCTGCTACTTCATGATGTGAACATTGCCATGTGACTAACACATACAGTGTAAAAATTCCACTAATCGCAAAAGTTAGTGTTCAAGGCTACAGTGAAACATATTTATTAGTGGCTGATTCCTGTTGCGACGGCCTTAAAAAGTGCTCGCTTTACCGTGAACAGCCTATAGTGATATTTCATTTTGTCTAAGTACTCTGGAATATTTTGATTTGGAATTCTTTATTACGATAAATCACCTGCAACGCATGACTAAATATGAGTATTTCTTGGCGATTATTACAGTCAAACGACGGAAAGGCTGTTCCGACTGGGATGTTGCGGGTTCGAATCCCGGGTGAACCAGAATGTGTGTGTGTATTTTTAGGTGTAAGTGTGTAAGTCAGATCTCCTCAGGATTACGCCTTGTGATAAGGGGGGAATGTGAAAATAAAAAATACAAAAACTAGAAGATGATTAATATTTGTTTATCAGCTCCAAACGTTCGCACGATCTCAGATTTCGCGTGGATACTTGCTAAATGGCCTTTTTTTTAACGGGGGCACTTTTACTGTATTTTACGAACAAGGCAGAGGCGAATGGAAGAAAGGGGTCTTGTGAGCGCGAAATACACACTGAATTCGTGCGAAGCTCATCTCCGATGAGATATTATCCCTACTTGGAATACTGTACCGTGAAATCAGCCTCGAATATTAATGCACTTATCTCATGCTCTCCTTGCATGATTCATTGCCACCGTGGCACCTTCAACCCTACCCCCTCCCCCCAATCCATTTCCCTACCCGCGAGCGTCATGCTGTTAGTCACTGGGAGTTATGAGCCCTCCCGCCATAGTCGGACTGCAGAACAGGAAGTTATCAGCTTCTGTGCCACTTTGGAGTCCATGGGACGAGAATGGGGGAAACTTTGGACGTGGTTAGACGGAACACATAGCTACTTTACTATAGGCTATTCACGGTAAAGTGAGCACTTTTTAAGGTCCTCCGAACAGTCATCGACCACTAATAAATACGTTTTATTGCAGCCTCGGACGTTAACTTTTAAGAGTGGTGGAACGTATACATTGTGTTTATTAGTCACTACTCACAAGGCAATGTTTATATTAAAGAGTGGCGAAATGATAAAGATTGGCTTAAATGAAAAATTTAGCAGGGCCTTAAAAAGTACTCCCTTTACCGTGAATAGCCTATATAGTCAATTCGCAGCTTCTTCGCACTTATGAGTCAAACATTTGAAAAATGACCCCATTGATTATTTCCTAAATACGCCAGAGTGTATCACAATCATTTTATACTTATACTTTATCGGTAAATTTCAATATTTCTCTTTTAATTAATATTAATAAAACGGGCAGAAAAATAGGTGGGTTTTATTGGATAATTATACAGGTTGCATTCTGTATATGATAATGATCATAGGGTCGTACGCGAATGATCAGCGGCTACAGAGTGTCTCGGAAAATCAATGTCAGTATCTTGTGTAGCCGCCTTTAGCGACGATGCAGCCCTGCAGTCGTGCGTAGAGATTATCATACAGGTGTAGGATGTCATCTTGGGGGGTAGTGTTCCACGCTGATTCCACCTGTTGTTGCAATTGGTGGAGGTTTGTTGCCTGTATTGCAGACCGCACCAAACGCCTTCCCATCATGTCCCACACATGTTCTATGGGGTAGAGGTCTGGTGATCGTGCTGGCCAGGGGAGTTGAACACCTTTGAGAGTGTGTTGGGTAACACGAATCTTAGTAGCAAATCCACGGAGAGGTTCCGTGAATTTACTGAAAGTTCGTTATTTCAAGAAACCAAGCTTCTGTGATATTACGAAGATTTCAGAGTAATTTTTATACCATTGCCCCCCCCCCACCCCCCCCCCCCCCCGTAATTCAAAGGGCATATTTTTTCAGATACTGAAACTGCTTCACTAAAAACCAGTGGTGGTACGATATACGCAACTCGTCAAGAAGGACAGTGCTCAAGATGCGACTCAAACTTGGCGTTGTGTTTCGTCATAACATTCGGCCTACAGAAATTACATTAAGAGAACACGCTATCCCCGAAGCTAATGGTATAGGGTATACGTAGGGATATACGCTCACATTTAATTACTGGATATTGCAAAATTACGTTTACCCCTCTCATCAAATAGTTTTAATTTTCGACAAATGATTTCATTTGGCCCTGAATCGCAATTCAATTTGACTGTCATTAGACTGGAGTGATTGAGAAATAATTCTACGCATTTGCTAAAGGTCACGTAATATTTATTAATTCATTTTAATTCTCGATTTTTTTCTAGTCATTAGTGTATTAAATGTAGACCACCAAACTGGCAAAGTAAAGTTTCCAGGTCAAAAGCACATAAGCTTGTACACATTTGAGATAGAGACTGAGTAATAGTCTTTACAAATTTCTATATGGCAACTTTATTCTTAGATTAGAATAACGGAGCAGGATAATTGTAGAACGAGTTCGCGTGCGTCCAATATGGCCGTCGTGCAAAACGGTTATCAGAGCACGAGCTGCTGTAGTTTCTCATTGCAAATACTTAGCTCTCGCGTAGTCCCGTTTTGCTGAAAATGTCCCTGACTAAGTACATCTCGATCGACTGACAGTGGGGGACGATCAAGGTTTAACCCTGAGATTGAACAGCTGCCTGGCATGGCAATCTCTAACTTCTACGGTAATACTTACAGCGCTCCGTCACTTTAAATTCCCCGTTCTGCGCGAGCAACCGAAGAAGTGTGTTAAGGCCAGGCGAGCGATAACCCGAGGAGCGCGCGTAGATTTTCAAAGGTATGCCGCCGTGCGTACCGCTGCTGCCAGACAAGCGCATTGGGAATTATGCACTCCTAACATTCAGCGGATTGAACTTCTGGGGTTATCTTTGAAAGAATGTTATGGTCATTGCCCTAGCCTCTCTCAGCGTCTACTTGAGTTGCGGTGAACATCCTAGCTCGAGCGTCAGGTGTGCGAAAACAGCGAAGACGACGAGCCAGCAGAGCAACGAGTGGCGGCGACAGTGAAGTATCAGGACTTGTGAGCATCGGTATAGTGAAGAGTGAGCTGGCGGGCGGGACTACCGAACTGGATGCGTGACAGACATTTGGAATGATGGCAATATACAGATTGAATATGTGTAAATGATGAGCATGAATTAAGTAACTGTAAAAACTACAGAGGCATTGATACAGACTATTATAATTGAGATAGACATTAAAAATTGTGCCCTCTGAGAAGAAAAGAGTAATAGTAGAGATAAATAGTTTAAGGTTTGTAAATTATACCACAGTGAATAAATTAAAAATAAATGTTGTTCTTTTAAGTATTTATTAAGACCTCCATCCCTCACGAACTCTGATACGCCCCTTTGTCGTCTTATATCCGAACCTCTGACCCATATATATATATATATATATCCTTAAACATGAATTTCAATTCCTAAATAAATATATCACTAATTATGAAAAATTTTGGGAAGTGGTGATAATCGAAAAATTACTTTTATATCAGTGCGCACAGTATTTAATTAGAACATTACAACTATTGAAAAAATATGTGGTTAATCAGTATAAGACGTATTTTCACTTTTCGACAACCAGACTGTTCATAATTCGTAATATTTTACAGGTAACAGTATTTGTTTTCAAGTTGGTAGGCCTGCAAGTTGTGTAAATCTCATAGATTCTCGACTACAGAATACGTCCTCTCAGGACTAAATTGTTGTATAAAAACCTTACAGGTTTCAGACTAGTTTATTGATTTAAAAAACTAGTATCAAGAATAAATATAAAGTATTAAACGTATTTTGCGTTGTGAAACTTTGGAATGTGGTTTTGGGAAAGGGGCAAGAAACTACGACAGCGCGCGTGAAAAGGTTGCCTGCGCACGTACGGCTAGGCGTAACGTATTTTTTTTTTTTTTTTTTTTTAACTTCGTCCTCGGCGTGCGCACCCATAAGCTAGCGAGCTGTGTTCGCAGGTGCGAACGGGACGAGAAAGCTGTGAAATCCTCGGGCACTGAGGTCGCAGTAGCGTTCGGTTCTCGGGGAATATTTCCCACCCTGATGTGTTTACTGCCTCGTGTGTTTGCAGCGGGGGGCAGGGGTGGGGCTAGAGGGAGGGTATCACTGGTGTAGAAGCTGCCACTAGCCTGTGCGTGGTGTGTGTGTGTTTGTGTGTGTGTGTGTGTGTGTGTGTGTGTGTGTGTGTGTGTGTGTAGTGGTGGCCTGGGAGAAAGGCCGCGGGAAATTCATGAGCGTCGCGAGAGAACCGGCTCAAAAGATATAAAAAAAAAAAAAAAAAAAGATACCGCCCCGGTAATAAGAACAAAAGCAAAGTGTCCTTCGCCGAGAGGAAAATAAAGTTTCGGGCGAGACAGACGGCGACTGCGCGAGGGCGGGAAACATGGACTCTTCGATGGAGAAGTGTGGTTTGGGGAACGGTGGAAAGGGAGAGATAGGACGTGTGTTTTTGGCAAGAGAACAAGCCGATAAATAGTCTCGAACTCTTCGTTGTAAGTTTCCGTCTCTGGCACGATTCTAGTGAGTGCTTCTTGGAAACCAAATCCTCTGAAGAGGATCACTTTTTAAATGATCGCCTTTACACTATATAAGGCTCCGGGTTGGTCCCTTTTGCGGAAATTCTTCGTTTTTGCGTCATAATTTCGGGTTCATATAGTAATTACTGGCAATGTACGATTACAGAAAATTTACATTTTACGAGTTGGTTAAACATTTTTGTGCATAATTATTACAGTGTGTTATCTGCTTGTTGTAAAAAGTAGAGAAAATTTATGTTTTATTAAAAAGTCCTCGACTTTTTAAAACGAGCAGATATCACACAATTAAGATTACGCACAAAAAGTTTAAACAAATCGTAAAATTTAAATTTTATATAATCGTACATTATCAGTGGGGACCTGTAAAATTCGCGTTATTATTTGTGATCAGGTTAAACTTCACAATACCTTATACACTGGCGCGGACGTCGTTTCTCCATTGGCTGCTGCATAGTTGTGAAGTCACTCCCTTTCTGACTGACCTGAACTGCGCGTGATTGGGGCACACAGCTGTGAAGTGCCCATTTATTGGCGCAGAGTTAGCCAGGGCGTGCCAAATAAAGTATGGCACAATGACAAACATAATTCAAAGGTAAAAGCTCAGAAAATTTGATTTGTTCGCAAATAATAACGCGAATTTTGCAGGTATCTTAACTATCAGTAATTACAATTATGCGCTGCAGCCCGTACCGGCCGCGAGATACCGTTATGCGCGGTCCCCCTCGGGGGGAGGGGGGAGCCATTACGGCTCTCCCCTCCCACCCGACAGACCCGCTCGCTGACTCGTCAGCCCCCCCCCCCCCCCAATCAAGGCCATCCTCACGGGAAGCCGGCGGAATGACTGACAGCGGGGACGTAGCTGGCATCACAGACCATCCTCGTCCCCCTGCAGGAGAAGCCGACAAGTGTGGAGGATGCACAAGAGTATTCTGAGAATTAGGACTCTAGACGCAACGCACGATTTAGAGAAATTTCTGGCCGAGGGCCTACGACCTTACAGATACAAGCCACAGTTGGACTATCGGCAGTCTTGTAGAAGCCTTTTAGCTGAGTGCGGTAATCGAGCAACGTGCAGAGGACGAGGACGGGTGATTACGAGGCGACGACGGACGAGGTGTTCGTGGCGTCAATGGATGAAAGGGCGTGATATCCGACGAGTGAAGGTTACTGTGCGTGAGGGAGCTCAGAGAACTTTAGAAAATTGTGGACTGGTGGGACCTGAACTGAATTGAGGTGGGGCTGAATAACTTGCGATACAGATTTTATTGTAGATATTGGAACTGTTAATTATGGACATATAATTTGTAAAATAGTTGAATATGTTTTTATATACTGTCTATTGGGGCTGATGTTTAAGTATTTAATTATGTTAATTTCTTTGAGGAGAGAAATTGTATTAAATGAAGGCATTAATTGTAAACAGTAAGTTATATCAATTTATTGTGAATTGTTGAGTCTAAAAAAAATTGTTTGTGGTTGTCGTAAATACAATTAGACAATTATAATTAACTCATTTATTTAATTAAGATCTCCATCCTTTAACGAACTTTGTTTATCCCACTGGGTTTGAGAAAATTGTAACACAAGTGTCAGAAAGTGGGGTGGAAGCATTTCATTTAACAGATTGTAATTAAAATTACAGTAGGATATTAACTAGTAGGGTATATTTGTAAATATAATAATAGTCGTAACATTAAGCCAAGGAATTATTTAGAAATTTTTGAATGCTAACTTAGAAAAATGTCGGCAGACTTAGAAGGACTCCGCTCTTTAATCGAAAGTTTAAGTGGGCAGATAAATAGCAAAATAGATAATCTAAATAGTCATATTAGCAGTGTTAATGAATACTTAAATAGTAAAATAGATAATATTAGTGAATCTGTAAATAGCCAAACTATTAGTGTTAGTGAACTAGTAGATAAGAAAATAGCCAGTGTTAATAACAGCTTGAACGAAAATGTAGATAGAAAAATACATTGTAAACGAAAATGTGGACAGAAAAATACAGTGCGAACGAAAATGGGGATATAAGGTGTAAGCGAAATAGTGAACAATAAAATAGACCGCGTGGACAAGAAAATTGACAGTGTGGATGAAAGAATGGGTAGTGTTGATCCGGAAATGAAACAAGAAGTAAGCGCCCTCAAGAAGGAATGGCAGAAATTCTTGCAGCGACAGGGTGAAGACATGCAGTGGCTGAAGAAGAGCATGCAAAGATCGACCCCCGTCGAGCCGATGAATGCGTACAGCTAGGAGAAGGTAGTGGTCGCCGCCAATACAGCCATCTCGGGAGAATCCCAGCAGTTTTGCAGTGTGGGTACGCCTCAACCAGGGGTGGGTAAAGGCGCCGTCACAATAAAGCCCACCCACACGATGGACAGACACCTTGGCCCGAATACCGACACCGGATCGATATTGTTGCCACCCTGAATGGTGGGATGGAAGAGCAGTGGGCGTACTACCTAGCGGCTGTACTGAGGGGACCTGCTTTGAGCATACTGCAGTCGCTGTCAGAACGACATAATCTAAAATACTATACATTGGTGTCGGCTTTGGAGCTGCGATTCGGTGACCGATAACCTGCGACACGCTCACCATGCCCAACTACGAAGCCTCATCCACAGACCAGAGGAACCACTGCAAGTGTTGTGGCAGGATATCATGAGGCTGTCACACCTGTCTCTGGAGGGATGCTCTGAAAAAGTACCCGAGATATCATCGCAGTCGGCTTCTTCGTCGATGCTATCGCTAACACCGAGGTGCCCCAAACTGTAAGGTTGGCTGTGCCTCACACCATGCAGGATGCCTTGGCCCGAGGACTACAGGTGGAGTCAGCACGGTAGGCATCAGTGCCCCGACGTCCAGTGCGGGCAGTGATGCTGAATGGAGAGGACGACAGCATCAAGATGATTCTGGAGGACTTGCAGACGACCACTAGGGACATCGCCTCCAGAGTGCACACTACAGAAATTTGCCACCCCCCCCCCCCCCAAATGGTCGGAATGTTGGTTGTGTGGAAAGTAGGGGCACCTGAGAGCCAACTGTCAGCAGCAAGAAGTAAACAGGCAGAAAGGGGCAGGTGAGAGTGCAAAATCTTCAGGAAACTTGTAAACACCTCTGTTTTGAGGGGCAAAGGTCGGTGATCGCTGGAGAGGAGGCCCCAACGTTTTTGCAGGTGTATTCAATGAAACAGGACTTGGATGCTATATTGGTGGAGGGGAGCCTAGATTATATATCTTTTCAGATGATTGTTGACACAGGGGCGGCTATAACAGTGGTAAGACCGGACATTCTCGGGTCTTTCCACAATGATCATCCGATAAGAACTTGAATCACTGCAATTAAGTACAGTAATGATCACTTGAATCACTGCAATTAAGTACAGTAATGATCGAGACCATGCCGGTCAAAGGCGAGAAAAGGGTACTCTTAAAGCTCGGTTACCTTAACATAGAGCATGATATATACATAGCAGAAATAGAGGACGAATGCATTTTGGGTCCTGATGTATTACGTAAGTGGGGTGTTGTATCGCTACTTGACTGGGGGTGTTACGTGCTGGAAATACCGAGTTGGTAGTGTCAACACGACGAAATTTATCTTCGCCAATGAGCTGTCCAGTATTATCTAATCAGTTGACTGTGCTCCCTGCATTTAGCGAAGTTTTTATTGCAGGCAGATGCCAGGGTAATTTGTCAGGTAGTTATGCATAACCGAACTAGTCCAGAATGGTGGCATTTTACCAGAGGGCGT
The DNA here is from genome assembly GCA_029891345.1 of Dryococelus australis. NCBI lineage: Eukaryota > Metazoa > Arthropoda > Insecta > Phasmatodea > Phasmatidae > Dryococelus > Dryococelus australis. The sequence goes on along the minus strand of CM057004.1, from coordinate 66,767,664 downwards.
TGTCGTAGCAAGGACTTTGGTTTCTTCAGAATCGGACAGTTTTCCTTTTAGGATGATTAATTTATCTTACAGTGCTATACGCCTTGAAGAGGGGGCCACGCTAGGCATTTGCAAGGCAGGTCTCACAGGTACTTCCAAATGTTGCAGACGCTTCAATTCATTGCGACGAAGTACTGAATGTCCTCTACCAGCTGCTCTGGGGGAAACGGCTGTTTGTGAATATTGACTTCACAAAAATATTTCGTGGTGAACTCGAAAAAAAAAAAAAAATTCTGTCGCTACTAAACTTTTATGCTGACTACAAACTATGTTTTGCTGACTCAACTACAGTTTTGGTGTGGCTACAAATATTTTGTGCTCAACACTAAATATTTTGGTTAGGTCAATGTTCACAGAATTGTTTGTAGCTACCGCCAGACTGTTTTTATTCTGTGTTGGGAAAGAAATAATGTAGGACTGGAAATGGCAGCAAGAGGTTTGTGGGCAAGCATGAAGATGTGGAGTAAGTAAATTCTAAAGGGATGTCGATCAAGCGGAATGAGGACGTGAATGAGACAAAATCAGGCACGCTCTCCCTACTTACATAATTTTCTTAAAATACTACTTTTCTCTTTATTTTCTCGCGGAAAGTACCACCGTTTATAATACCGTTGAATGCGACCGCCCAGCGTCCTTTCCCTTTGCTCTCCCCATTGAGCGTGTAAGCGCCAGAGTTTCAAGGTAGCACGAGGAGTGTGCAGGAGTTAACAAAATAGCGAGCCGTCACGCGTGCCGTGATAAGCGTATCGTGAATTCGTGCGGTTTCTGTCCTTGACAATATTATCTGTCCGGGGTTATCGTTGAAAGAATGTCCTGGTCATCGCCTCGACTCCTTCAGCGCGAATAGCGGTGCGAGGATCTTCTGAACTGGGGCAGCTGGTCTATATAAGCCACAGCATGCCTCTGAGTAGTCAGTCTGGTTCCTTGTACGGCCCTATGCACTAGGTGTGCTGTGCCAGCGAAGCGACTTGCGGTGGCGACGACAGTGGCCAGCGAGAGTGAATTCTGTGCTCTGTGAGCATCGGCACAGTGGATAGTGAGACTGACGGGTGAGACTATATACATTTAACTAGATGCGTGAGTGACGAACATTTGAAATTATGGCAGTAGAAGTTTGGATTGAATAGTGCAAATAATATGTGCGAATTAAGTGACTGTAGCCAATATAAATACAGTGATAGGGATTCGATTCAAATATCTGATTAAGATTAAATATTGCGCTTATTGCGAATAACAAGTGTTAATAGTATATATGAGTATTTTAATGATGTTACATGTATTTCTAAAACATTACACATAAATTTTAAAAAATATATTATTTTTTTCAAGACCCCTATATTTTTCACAAATACTATTTTTCACAGAATGTTTTCTCGTTTGCTCTAGCAGGAATTTTCATATTAAAAACGACAAAACCTCTTGCATTTTGCACACTATGTAAACACATAAATACTTGTGCATCTGCTGTATAATTAATTGTTTGTTGTTCTCACACAGGCGTGTGCAGGTCTGGCAACACTGCTATTTAAGTGCTGGCAAGTCGTTGACCTCCCTAGCTCTCGTCGCAGACGGTGAGTAATCTTTACATATTACTATTAACTTATAGTTATTCCGCTTGTTTGCTCCATATCGTGCTTCTATGTCGGTTTGTATTGAGCATTTTGCTGGGACTGAGGAATCGAGTGGTGACAGTGAGAATTTTGTTGACTGGTTACATTTCAAATCAACTTGCTATATATAAAAATCCTAAGGAAATCAGGTTCCTATATGTTTTTCCGAATTATATTATTCTAGCATCTCCAGGCATCTTTATTTGCTCATACTGTCGAAAAATATACTTGAATAAAATTAATCGTCATTAATTTGTTTCAAAAAGAACTGTAATGTTAACAGAAGCAGGGTAATTTTATACTAGCGAAAAAAAAATCGGTAATCATTTCAACTTTATATGAGCCGTAAATTTTTTGTTCCATATTTTTTTCGAGGCCTATGCGTCCCGGTCAAAGCGAAATCATCAAACCGTGCAACATTTTTTAAATGACGACGAACGCTTTCCCTCGGCCCTTGAAAGTGTTATTAAGGAGTGGAAAAAAAAGGGGGGGGAGGTGACGTATTTCGGTAACGAGGGAGGCTCGCAGTGATGTGATGAAGGGAGAAAGAGGCACTGGTGGTGTATCACTGATATTTGGAATATATGACCATGGCAGTGCGCGATTGCAGTTACATGTTGTCTGCAGCGAACTCCCTGTGACGCACTCTACCCGACCCTTCGCGTGAAGAACGGGGAATTTTCGAGGTCACTTGTCTGCACGGGATATTTCCCTATCGAAATTATACGAGGGTAAACTCTGAAATTAAGTATACCACCTCGGCGGAAAATTAAAACACATTAGAAAATAATTCCAAAAACTTTTTTTTTTTTTTTTTGCAAAACAGGCGCACGGTAATAACTTTTCCGATTAGTCGCTGATTTATTCAAAAATATTTTCCAATACATGAAAAATAAATACTGCCAGACTACCTCTGCATGTCGACAGTAGATTGTATTACCAATTCTTAGGCCTCCCTAATAAAAAAATTTCAAACGCCTCGTGGTCACGTCCGGCCAAATCACGGTTACGTCACATTTTTCTGAAGCACTACTAAAGTTATACATCCAGGATATTCCTCCGCCTCATTTAAACAATGCTTAACCAAGTCTAGGGAATTACACCATAGGGACAGCGCACCGCATTCGTGCGCTCTCATTATAGTACAATTTTGCATAAGAACTATTTCTTACTAAACATTACCAACACACCTATTTTCCCGCTATATCTTTTCAATTAAATTATAAATTAAATATAATTTATAATTACAATATATGTAAAGATTAAATTTAACTAGCAATAAAGTAATATTATATTAACACAAATGTAACACGTTCGTGATAAACGACATATACAGTAAACAGAGAGACACATCATACATGGGGTGTTTTTTCTAAGGTTCAGTTCAAAAATTGTGAAGAAACCGCGAATAGACTATATAGTTCAAGCAACGTTTTACAGTAGAATAAATATCGTAGACAGAGAGCCACTACTTACAGCGATTTTTGCCGAATTTGACACTTTTCAACGGCTACATTTATGTTTCAATAATCTAATTTATAAATGGGCAACAAAATGTACTAAATCTCTATGCCCTGAAAAGAAAAGATTTACTTTGAAAGATTCCATAGTTTATTTTAAAATTAGAACAGTAGTAACTGCTTAGAATATGACCCTTATGACAACTGGGGAGGTCAAATAAATTCACATCAGGCTGCTTGAAGAAGAAACCAAACGACAGTTCTTGAAACGTTTGCGCCGGTTCGCGTACTAAACTCGGCGTGTTCTTCTGTTTCTTGTCTTAATTGTTTTGTTCCTCTTTTAGAGGCCCGCGGTGATGCAATAGGTATAGGCCATTCACGGTAAAGTGAGCACTTTTTGACCCACTCTCATTTTTTATAATAGCCTATAAATACATGTTATTGTAGTCTTAGAAGTTAACTTTCGAATCCGATGAAATATATACACTGTGTTTATTACTTACATTGCAATATTTATTTTAAAAAGTGATGGAAAGATAAAAGAAAATTGCTGATAGGGCCTCGAAAGTGTTCACTCTAGAAAAAATCTTAGAAAAAAGTCACTGTCCCTGCATGCATATATATTTTAATGGGCGCACTGAGTGACATTCGCCCAGTAAAGTTGACAACGATGGATGGACAGTAGTTCTATATCTTAACGTTGAATAAAAAGTGTTAGGTAACCATTTGTGATAACTTAAAATTAATTCTTTCGCTTTCTGTTTTTTTTAATGCACAGAAGTGTAAAAATTATCAGATTTGTTAAGTATTTCATTTTCTATTAATTTTACAGTTTCTCCTGACCGACTCATAGATAAAGTGATGAGACCCATGGCAATGTTAATTTTACATAAGGTGGAGGATTCCACAACGCGCTTAACGGCGGACTGGCCCCTCCTTAAAAATTGTTCATGTGGGAGTCGTGCCGGATGAAGTCGCTGGTCGGTGGGTTTTCTCGGGAATGTCCCGTTTCCCTCGTCCTATTATTTCGGCGCTGCTCCATACTCACCTCACTTCACCCTCATCGGCTCCCAAGATTTCAATGTTAAGACCCGCCCAAATCTTTTCACGCACCTTATAAATTTGTTCGTCCCCCCACCCCCCAACCGCGCCCTTGTAAATAATTTTGTAGCTACTGGTTTGGGCAATAAAAGTTCAGCGCCATACGCATAGTGCAACGAGTGGAACGATGACCTTTCAACGCCGCGCGCGCAGTGCAACGAGCGGAACAATAATTTTTCACCGCCGTGCTCATGAAGCGAAGAATGGAACTCGCCCAGCCCGGAGGTGTGAGAGTGAAACGGCGGAGATGGGGTTACGGCGCGAGCTCACCTTGGGCGAAGAGTGGGGGAAATAGCGTGGAATCCCTCCACCTGGCCAACCTGCTGCACGGATCGATCCTGTAAAAATAGCAACGATAGCGAGGGATGTGTTATTGTTCATGCTTCCTGCCCTTCTCGAGAGCGTTCAACAAACAAAATTCGCATTACACTTCAGTCCATCGGCACAAGGCCACTCGAAAGACTCGAGACTCTTCCACGAGAATTTTATCGCACTAACGTAATTGTAAACTCGTCTTTAGGAACATACTGTTACAATTTTCTCAAGGTCTGTGGACTGAACCAGGTTCGTTAATTATAAATTCACAATTTTATTTACAATAACTACAAACAAAATTCACTCGACCGAAATTCTCACAATAAATTGATATCACTTGCTGTGTACAAATAACGAATTCAATCAATACAATTCAACAAATACTTGATATAAATTAACTTAGTTAAATAATTAAAAAATCAGTCCCAGTACACAGTATATCAAAACCAATTAAGTTTTTTTATAAAGTGTATGTCCATATTTGACAGTTCCAATATTTATAATAAAGACTGTATCACATGTTATTCAGTCCCAGCTCAGTTTAGTCCAGGTCCCACCAGTCCGCAATGTTCTAGAGTTCTCCGAGCGCTCTCATGCACAGTAGCCTTCACTCGTCGTGTATCACTCCCCCTCGTCCATTCACACCACAAACGCCTCTTCCGTCGTCGTCCCTCCCCTTCGCCGATGTCTACCATTGCACCACGCGTCGCTCTTTTACCGCGGTCAATCAATTAGCTGACTGCCAACTCTGGGGCCGCTACAATATTTATAGGGTCGTAGGCCATCGCCCAGAAATTTCTCTAAATGCCGCGTCGCGCCGAGAATCCTAGATCCCAGAATACTCTTGCGCATCCTCTAAACTCGTCGGCTTCTTCAGCAGGAGGTAGAGGAGGGGTTGTGACGCCAGCCAGGTCGCCGCTGTCAATCATTCCCGGCTGCCGGGCGAGCGATGGTGCAGCGAGTTGGTCTGCCTGGGGAGAGGGGACGGTCGTTGTGCCCTCCGCCCCCCCCCCCCCCCGAGCCGGTCCACGCATTGAGCTCACGCCTCGTGCGAGTGTCAGCGCGTAACAATACTCTGAACTTCACTAATAAACCTGTTTCCATTTCTCAACTTTCTCGTATCATATTTGTGCGTTTTTCAGTATGCTTTTTATTAGTTATATAGAATAACAACTCCGCCCATTGTCATTATCCTATAAGACTTCAACAACAAACATAACTTGCAAATTCAAGGCAGCATCCTCCCCAACAAAACATTGCATATGGTTGCTTCGTATAGTTGACATTTTATCATCACAGCAGGCCTAACTCGGCTGCAGTATAACAACTGCGTTTGTGCGCGCGCGCTCTCATGCCATAAATTGGGAGTAAAAAAGGGAACAATAATATCAGTTAGCACTCCCGTTTACGATAGCAAGCTGTAAGTCGCTTCGAGTCATCAGCTCACAGCATTTCTGTGCTGTAACACCAATACAATATGCTAGAAGTGTATGCAGTGCTCTCGTTCTCGAATGATTACAGGGACGAAGGATGACAAAGCAACAGTGTTTCTTCGTAGTAACGGAAGGTTCGTCCTATTAGGACGGAATGGAGATTTGCGCACAGTGCTTATTTTTAAAGCCATTTCAAAATTGTTGTAAAACGGCGTTTTCAGTGCAGGTTTTTTTAAAATATAATTATCAATTAATTTTCCGACACTATTGAACACCAGGACCCTTCATTATCACATTACCTCCTTCACTGTTCGATCGCAAACGATATAAGTGCAATAATGCGTATGTAATCCTCCAAGTCCTGACAGACTGCATCACTTATTTAACTTGCATGTTATTATGAAGTGATCAAGCCTTGACTGAATGGCCTTCCTGATCACACCTTCAAACATTGAACCGGGGCACGAGCGTGATTGCAATAACACCTCGCGAAAGACAGTTTCGGAAACCCCCTCCACCGGCCAGTAAACGGGGTCAACATAGGCCAGCGTAACACTGGGAGCGGCGTCTTTTGTCATCGGGGCAACGAACCAAGAATTCGTGGAGATGGTATGTCCGGCCGTCGTTAACCGCATCCAAGAATCAGACTCCAGCAACATGAACAAGGTGGGAACTTTCGAATTGGATTGTAATAGTAGTGGCGTGCTGTAATAATACTTGCGGTAGGGTGTTTTCAACTGTACTTGTGTATCAGGTTGGAGCTTTGGATTTGGTAAATGCAGGTGAAGAATGGGGACACTTGCGATCAGAGGGCGTGATCCTCTCCTCCACCGTTTGGTTGCTCGAGGGGGGGAGGGGGTGGTAAAGCCTTGCGGCTAAGAGCGTTACGTTAAATAACCAAATGTACAATGTCTGAGAAGTTATAATTGTATTGTATTATAATTAATTCGCGTCTTGGTATTCCATTTATGCTTCCCCGATCAATAGTCACGTAAATGGTTGTTGTATAATCCTTATGTTCAATAAACCCCATCTTATAGTGTTGTGCTCTACCTAGTCATGAATCATTATTTAGCTACGCCCATGGCCCCTTTCAGGCATGAATTGACTTGCAAGCTAATACGTAACAGTGCGATGCGCGCTCTTTAGCGGCTTCATATAAATAATTATAGATGGGTATTGGCATTGATTCACCCTTTTTGGAAGATTACACTACATGATACAATGCAGAATTTATGTTATATATTGAAAACTACTCAATCTCTTCTCGCCTAATCTGGGACGTTAGTTATAGACTATTTACGGTAAAGTGAGCACTTTTCAGGCCCTAGTTACTATTTTTATTTCAGCCATTTCTTATCCTCTAAACAACTTTTAAAATGAATATTGCCATGTCAGTAATAAACACAGTACTTACATTCCACCGCACTCTGAAGTTAACGATTATGATTAAAATATAATATATTTATTGACTATTATTCCAAATGAGGAGGCTTTCAAAAGTGCTCACTTTACCGTGAATAGCCTATAATACTGTGGTAGGCGATGTAAATATAATACATTTAAATTGATAAGGTACTTATTTTTTTAATGGTGGTCATACAAATATCTGACATATACTTGGTATATCTACCGTACAGTTCGGCCAACTTCGACCAAATGTTGTATGCTGAAATTATCTATCACAAGCATCATATGTGCCAACAAATAGCCTCTTCTGTTCTCATTATGCATGATATTTGCCACATGAATGAAGATAAAGTTTTTATGTCATACTTCGGGAAAAAATTTGAAAAACAAGTTAAGTACTTCGACAGATGATGAAAACTGTAATGTTTTAAGTTGGTTAAATATTGATTTTAAAACTGATGCCCATATAAACAATTTATCTTATTATGCTATATCCTCGAAACACCGTATTCAATTCCAATTAACTTTGCATCTTGGAAGTGTACATTACATCTGTAAAATGTCTACACAAAGTATATTTGTCCGCCATTTCGTAGGCTAGCATCAGATGAAATAGTATTATTGTTATTCCATACCTTCGAGGAAAAAAAACCGACGTATTCCTAACAAATTAGGCAAGAAGTAGCATCGAGGCAGGCCATGTAAACTCATATATTTTGAATAGGCCAGACCCCTATTTTCTAAATGGCGCCATATAAACAATTTAGCTTAGTATGCTAGTAGATGTATAATGTGGGACTTGGACCACCCCACTTTTTCCGACAATTCCCACCAAAAGTACAAGAAAAAGTACCATGAACTATTTCCCGTTATTTTAACGAAAGTACAAGAAAAAATCAAAAACTCAAAATGTGAAATTTTATGGAAACAACTATCAAAATCAAACTAATTTAAGCTAAAATCAAGCAAATTTAAACTAAAAATCAGATTAAATATTAAAAGATAATTGATAGATTTAAAATAATTATATTTTATTTATTATAGTTTATATTGTAAGTTCTACTAATTTTTAAAAAACTTATTTTATCTTCTCAAAGTCATCGCCTATTTCATGAAGCACATATTTATAGTCAATGTTTTCTAAGAGCGATAATTGTAAGCTTTGTAAATTTGAATGAAATTTGTAAACTAATTCTCTGACTTCATCAGATGCAGTCTCTGATTTATAGAAAGGTGGCTCACAGCGACCACCTTTTAAAGCGTTTGTCAAACTACAAGGTAACATAATTGATTCCACTTTTATTTATAATGGAAAAAAATATTTAGAATTATTAAAATGAATTTTTATTTGATCAAATAATTCATCTATATTTCTAAAAATTCGTAAAACTTTAAAATGTAACCACTCAAATATAAGTCTAAAATATTGTATTAAAATATCGAAACATTTTGTTGATTCTTCCATTTTAAAAATATTAAAATGTTATAAATCTTCATTAATTCTTTATTTCAAATAGTTAGAAGTAAAATTTCTTTTGCTAATTAGAACAACATTACAAACTGTACCTGCTATAACTTTTTTTATTAAAATCAACACTAATTTGATATTTGTTTTTTCTTTAACTACAGTAGTTTTTATATATATAAACAATCTATAACATATAAGGGTCTTCGCCCCCATAATGAATAGTAATTAATATCACCATCGAAATTTACAGTTGGTTTATAATAAAGATTATTACTTCTATAATTGGTATCTAGTTTGGTTTTGAATTTCTAAAATCATTATAAGCTAGGTATTGTTTAATATAAATACCGTTTTTAATGTCTAGATTCCAGTTTTCTTTAGGAAAAATTTCATTTCTACCGTTTTAAACATAAATATTTCTCACATTACAATGATCAAACATAGTAGCGTGTTTATGCTGTTGAGCATGATATCTTCTATTAAGTTGAAAACCTACAATTACAAAATCATGCATATCAAATTGTAAATTAATAAACTGATCTTTTATATCAAAGCTAAAAACAGTTGAATCAGCAGGAACTTTTCGTTCTAAAAATTGCCAATAATCAAAACTAATAGGTATTTTTTGGATCTTTATATATGTTTTCTTTAGTTGCAATGGCGGTGTTAAATTAATATTCAACAATAGGCCACATAATTTTTAATTTTCAATAACAATTTTACCAGGATCAGGACGATGTTTAGTAACATTATCATCTTTATCTAAAGTTTCATAAAGAAATTAACAGTTGTTATCAGATGAATTGGGGGGGGGGGGAAGGAATTTTGTAACCACCTTTCCAATAAACCTCATTATTATCACGAATAAAACCAAACAGATATCTCAGTGGATACATTATTTCATTTGTTTTATCAGTATAAATAGTTTTAAATTCATCTGCTATATGATTAGAAACAGATTTATCCCGTTATAGATTATCAACACCTGTAAATTCTAAATAATTTTGTTCACTTTGTGATCTTAATAAACATTCACCATTGTTCAGGTTATACCTGAATTATCAACAGCTTCAATAATATTGCAATGTTTAGAAGTTTCCACTCTAGAAAACTGAAAGAAAAAAGTTTCGAACAAATATCAACATTATCTAATTCATCATAAATTGCCTCAGCTCCAACCTTATCTCTCTTTAGTAAACTAAATTATTCATAAACATAAGCGTCATTTGGAAAAGGAAAGTTGTCACCTAGAGAAATATCAAATTCAATTCTATTATTGTAAACATTTAAATTCCCCCTAGTTTGATCAGTGGGGGAAAAGTTTGTCTCTCGAAACTCTCAATACTTTTATTATAACTTATTTATAAGAAAAAAAAACATATATAAATGATTGAATGAAAGGGAGTTTCTCGGGTTAAATTAGTCCTTGAAAGATAAAAGATAATAAAATATAAAAAGCGTGATGAAAAAGAATATGAAAAAAAAAGAAGAAAGAACAACAATTAATCGACGAATTACGGAATATTGGTAAAAAAAAAAAAAAAAAAGTAGAAAAAGTAAGTGAAGAAAATAAAAATTTTATAACAACACTAGTTCCTGTAGCAGCAAAAAATCTATATTATCCAACAACACCAGAAAAAAACATCGTTTGAAAGAGAATTATTCTCAAAATATCCTAATTTGGAAGAGTACATGGGAATTGTGCCATTGAAAAATCTACTACATGCAGTGTCTGATTCGACGCGTACCGCGTCTGATTCTCTGATTCTGCTATAAATCTCGGTAAAAAAATTTCTGAAACAAAAGGAATGTTACTGATGAAAAATTAGGTTTATGTGGAGTTGGGCACAATTTTTCATTGGTTACACAAAAGTAACAATAAATAATAATACACTATTTGTTAAGGATAAAGAATATAAATTAACACCAGGACTTTGTAATTTGTTAACATAAAATTTACCAGAAGCCCTTAAGGATAAATTTGATGATGGGAATTATGAAAATTATGTAGAAATTGTTAAAACAACCAATGCTGCATTCCAACTGTATCATCCTAATAAAAATGTAGCTTTGAGTGGAGGTTGGAAGTATATTAATATAATAAGCCCAATTTATGAAAAATATATAAACAATTCACATTCAAAATCAGCACCAAACACACCCGAAAGACTGATTTCTCTAAATTCTCCTAGATTGGGCACTAAATAATTTAAATTTACCCGAAATGCATTTGCAAGGTTATAATTATTGTGGAACATTTTCAAAATTAAACGAAAGACTAGACAGAGGAGATGCAGGAATAAAAAAATTATATGAAGCTTTCAAATATCACGATATTGCATATAGAGACCATAAAGATTTAGAATCTAGACATAATGCTGATAAAATTTTACAAAAGGAAGCAAAAGAAAATATGTTTAATAAAGATACTCTAATTGGAGAAAAAATTGCTTCTGCTGCTGTTGCAACTATGTTTACAAAAAGAAAATTAGGTCGGGAATTAAGATGTTTTATCGATTATATATATCTTAAAAATAAAGATAAATATAACTTTCTATATTTTTCCTTTGAGGAATTAAAAGATTTGGGTATAGATAAATTTTTAACAAAAGATCAAATTGAGAGAAAAAATAAAAAATAAAAGAAGGTAAAAGTTTCTAATTAAATTTATCACTACCAACAGTCAGAAATATGGCCTAAGAAAAATCTGGAATTGGTTTACACTATGGAGGAATTATTCCTAATTTACTTGTTGCTTTACGTAAACTTGGCGCCTTAGCTGAAGGAGCTAGTGCAATTTACAGTTCTGTTGAACAAAGGAGAAAAAATAAAAAAGAATTAGAAGAGCAACAGACATAATTTGACAACGGAAAATAAAGCAGGAAGGGGTATAGTTTCAAAATAGAAGGGCAGACCAAAAAAAAATTGAATATATACCCACTATCTAACATCGATATTAAAATATATGTAAATATATTAAATATCAAAAATTTCAGAAATGTTTATATGATTGATGAATTACCTAAAAGTATGCACAAAAATGAATGTGCTGTGTTTAATTTCGACATTTCCTCAAATCCTGGTACTCAATGGGTTTGTTATTTTAAAGAAAATAATTATGTTTACTATTTTGATTCATTTGGAGGTAATATTCCTTCTAATTTAACTAATTACTTAAAAAATAGAAATGTTTATTACAATGATGATCCAATTCAGAATTTTAATTCAGTTATTTGTGGACATCTATGTCTATCGTATTACATCTTTTTTCGAAAGATTTTAAGTTAAAAAATATAATTTCTTTGTTATTAAATTACAGACATATTTGGAAAACCATTAATCAAATCTTTAAATAAAATTTTTGACACGAATGCTTATGCTTTAAAAAACGATGTTGATTTAAAATACAAAACTATTGCTTCTGATTACGCTTTAAAAACATATGTAGATTCACAATGCAGTACGGGTGGTTCTGACTTACAAAGTAAATTAAGAACTTCTTTTTTTTATACAAAATCTTATGTTTTTTTTCTTAGGGCACAGAATTGTTAATTCAGATGATCATAGAGACGATAAAGATCCAGTCAATAAAATATTTTTTGATAAAGGAATAGTTGATAAATTACAAAATCAACTAAGTAAACTTTTTGTTTATACAAACAGTTATATTTCTTTTCGACATCGTAGAATGGCTAATCTAACTGATCTTATAGACGAAGGTGATGCACTCAATAAAAGATTTTTTTGTTAAAGAAATAGCTGATTTTGCTTTTAAAAAATATGTAGAATCAAAATACAATACCATTGTTACCGCTTTACAAGATCAACTTAGTAAAGTTTTTGTTTACACAAAAGATTGTGTTTCTCTTCGAAATCGTGTAATTATTAATATGGCTGATCCTATAGATGGAAAATATGCGGCCAATAAAAGATTAATTGATAAAGAAATAACACATAAATTACAAAATTTAAACCAATCAGTTTTGCATTATTGTGATACACTTTTTAACTCAAAAGTTGAAAAAAGGAAAGATGTTTATGATAAAGAATTAGATGTTAAATTACAAAATTTAAACCAATCATTTTCGAATTATTGTGATACACACTTTAACCTGAAAGTTGAAAAAACCAAAGAAGTTGTTGAACAAGAAACAAATTTTAAATTAAAAGTTGCAATCAAAGAAATTGCTAAACGTTTTAATGCATTTGCTAAGTCGGTAGTTGAAGAAAAATCACACAGATTTTATTTTTCTGTAAAGTAGGACAAACACAAGAATGTTTTTGTATTAGATAATCATATGCCTTTATTTTCTTTTTTGATGGACTCCACTGTTTATAAAATAATTACTTAACCTGATAATTTTTTCTTGATGATACTATGACAGTTATTAGGGGAATTAACAAAACAAATTTCAGTAAGCCTTCAGATGCTAAAAGAGGTTATAATTTAACTTTTAAAATAAAAATATATAATATCTTAATATGTTGATGGTCTAATTATAATGATAGGAATATCTGTAAACTATAAAGATTAATTATATTTTATTCTTATCAAATTAAGAATACTCGATGTTTGAAGTGCAAGAAAGTTACCAAAAATAATAATATAAAAATTGAAAATACTAAAAAAAATTGCTCAATGTAAGAGAAGGAATAATCAGTGAATTATATAAACCTGCACGAAAAAGTTTTCCAAGAAGAAAAGTAATTTCGTATAGTATTGATGATATTGATACAAGTATATTATGACAATTATGAATGTTTTCTCAAAATATATATTTGCTGTACCAATTAATGAAGAAACAGCCAAGATTGTGGTAATTGCTTTAGAAACTATATCAATTATAAGAAAACTGCATAATACTCAAAGCGACAATGGCTTAGAATTTTATAATAAGATATTTAAAGAACGTATGCAAAAATATAACATCAATAACTATTCTACATATAGTGAACTTAAGTCAGTTTTGTAGAAGAATAATATAATCGTACAATGAAGAACAAAATGTGGAAGAAATTTGCTTTAAATGGCAATTACAAATGGGCAGATATATGAGACGATTTAGTTAAAGAATATAACAATACAAAACATCGAACTATTGGTATGAAACCAATTGAAGTTATAAGACCAATGAAAAAGTGTAAGGCAAACAAATTTTGTAGACACAATTACTAAACCGGAATACAAGGTTGGAGATATTGTACGCGTAAGTAAGAGTAAACGAATCTTTGAAATGGGTTATATAGCTAATTGGACAACTGAATTATTTACCATTTTTGAGATTTTAAATAATGATGTGTCAACTTACAAACCGAAAGATGACAAAGGAGAAGAAACAAAGGGTAATTTTTATGAATACGAAATTATGAAAACTGACTATCTAAACGAATATTTGGTTGAAAAAGTCTTAAAAACAAAAGGTGATAAAATTTATGTTAAGTGGTTAGGTTTTGATAACTCGCATAACTCTTGTATTAATAAAACAGATGTTTTGTGAATTTATATATTTTTCTATAAGGATCGCAGTCATGCAGGCTCACAGTTGTGCAGGATCATTAATCGTGCAGGATCACAGTCGTGCAGGATCATGATCATGAAGGCTAATCATTTCAAATTCAACATCGTTTTACGTACATAAAAATGTTCAACGTTCGTTCATCATTTATTCATAGTTCATACATTGTTAGCTAGTTCATTTGTTCATTCATTCATTCGTTCATCATTCATTCGTTCATCATTCGTTCGTTCATCAATCATTCGTTCATTGTTTGTTCATTTATTCTTCGTTCGTTCATTCGTTCAACACACATTGCACCTATGGTGGGCTTTATTTTAAAAATTACAAAATGTTCAGAGGCTGTTACATCCTGCCAGAGTGCACTGAAGTGCCTTTTCAGGAAGTAGATAAAGAATTCTCGTATACAAGAGAAACTAGACAAAGTTACATTATAAAATGTTGGATCTGGTTTCTGTACTTGCCACTGTTCATTTTTCTACTCAAATCTATTGTGATAAAATTGAAATCCCTGCACTTTGCACAAAGCTCTTTGAATTTATCAAATGTAATGTCTCCACCAACAAACTCACTACGAGTATGACTTAAATTTGTATTATATTTTCGAAATATGCATAAAAGGTTTGCATTATCCCTTACTAATTGTTTAGGTACTTTCAAACATGTTTGTGCCCAATAAAATACATCAATATTTTAATGCCTTCCCATAGAAAAATATTCACAGATGACATCCTGGTTTTCTAAAATGACATAGTTAAATATAACTAGACTCATTTTCACACTGATCTAGTGGAATCATTTCATCATTGCTATTTAAATAGAAAGACATATTTTCACTAAACTCTTTGTATATTGCATCGAATTTTTTTTTAACTCAATATATTTATGTTGGTTTAAATTGTTTTACGAAATATACAATTTATTGAAATTTAGCCATCCTGGCTTATAAATAAAATTGATCATTAAATTTGTCTTGCTACAATTACTAGGCCCAACAATTAAGCCTCTTATGTTATCAGGCAATAATTCACCATTCTTTTTATTTTTAGAGTTTTCTTCGGAAATGAAAACATCAACACCCCAATTAACTTTTTTCATTTAATATGATAATTTCTGTAATAAAGTGCTTAAGTTAACAAATAATAGATCTATTCTAAGGAAGAAGCTTCACTATGATATAATTAATCAAGACAAATCTATTGCTCTGATTAGTTTTCATGCCAAATTTTTAGATCCTAACATAAACAATAATACTATAGTGACAATTGAAAAATTGAGTGCTGTAGTTGATAAAACTTAAGTTATCACTATTCCTAGAGGCCAATATGCTATTGAATCTATAGCAAATTCATTGGAAAATGAAATCTATAAAAAGTTTAAATGATTGATAAGGGAAATCATTTTAACTATGTAACTTACATTTGGTTGTGTGTTTGAAGGTGTCCCTTCTCTTTAAGTTAAATAAGTTTCTTGTTAATGCTATAATTTTTATTATATTCACTAATGTAATTGTTACATATTGTTCTAAGTTTGTTCTTATTTCTTGTATGAACTTAAAATAATTTTCTACGTTTATTCTCATTTCATTCTCTACATGTTTTTGTTAGGTAATTATCATGTTGATTTCATTTAGAATATCTTCTAACACTTGTGCGATTTAATATTTTTATGCTCTTTGAGAGATGCAACACAAACCTATTTTTCCACATTCACACAATACTTTCTCCCCTTCTAATACAAATCTATTTTTTATATGTTTGCAATAACACATTTTTTACAGTTGTTATAAAGTCTATTCTTATTTCTTTTATTGTAGTGAAAATTTTCTATGTTTAATACTTCGCCACACTTTTTGAATTGCTTAGATATGGTATTATTTTTCATTTCATTGTTGAGCAACAGTTTCATTTTTATGTTTATTTAAAAGAAAAAATTATTAATAAAAAAAATTATTGTATTTTATTATTTTTTGATTTATTTTGATATAAGTATTTTAAATTTTGTTTTATTATTTTTATTTTATTATTTTATTTATATTTTAATTAAAATAATTTTCTTCACTATTATTATTTTTTCCTTTTAAATAAACACAAAAAATGAAATCACTGCTCAGCATGTAGAACCATTCATTTTAATTTATTAAACTACATGACCTACTAAAATAAAAAGTACGTTGCTACAGAATTTCAATTATACGAATCTAAATTTGGGGAAAAAATGTATTGTATTCTAGGCGGTAAATATAAAATAACTTTACCACATCGTTATGTAAATATACTTGATAAAGCATGCTTTAAAATTAATAAATGAGAAACAAGTTTTTGTAACGTATAAAGGTTTAAAAGAAACGAAAAATGGAAAAACTATGCGTGATTTAGAATTCTCTTAAAATGTAAATAATATATTATTTTTAATCTATCAATTATCTTTCTTAATATTTTATATTATTTTTACCTTTAGCTTAAATTTTCTTCATTTTAGCTTAAATCTGCTTGATTTTGATCGTTTATTCATCGAATTTCAGATTGTGAGTTTATAATTTTTTCTTGTACTTTCGTTAAAAATAACGGGAATAAGTTCATGTTACGTTTACTTGTACTTTCGGTGGAAATTGCCGGAAAAAGTAGGGCGATCCAAGTCCCGCATTATAGATCTACTTATGCTAAGATATATCTACAAAACTATGAAACTAATTTCAACTTAGCTCTTTATGCGGGCAATATCTATGAAAAATATTAAATTTGTGTATGCGCAGCTTCATTTCTTTCCCATTTTGTAAAATAGTGCTACATGAAAAATTAAAATTTTTCATGTTATATCTAGGGAAACATTTAACCGATTTCTACCGAATGTACCGAAGAAGTTTTACTATAGTAGATCATATTAATTTATATGTTTTAAGTGGGTCATAATGTTGGCCTATATAAACATTATAAGTTATATCTACGAAACCACCAGTTATAACTTAACTTTGCATATTGGCAGTATAGTATCTATCAGATATCAGAAGAGCTAATATATAAACTCTTTCATCCATCATTTTGCAAGATAGTCCCACATTCAAAATTAATCTTTTATGTTGTATCTCAGGAAATAATTATTAATTCCCACCCAAATGTGTGCTGCGGAAGTTACATGTTTTCAAATAGGCAATGGAAATAATTTAGCTTCATATGACCGTTCTCGTATTCCTCTTTAATAGGCATACTGACACTGAATGCGTTTGCGGACTGGAGTTCCCTGTGTCAAATGGATGACTTTGCCATTCTCCATCATCCCTGAAAGTTTGCAACATGACCCGGGATTCATCCTGTATACGGGCCTGTGCCAGTTTTTTCCCCCCTCCTAGCGCGCTGGAAGGCGATCAGCGAGCGTGGAGCGGCTATCAGCGCCACAGTCGGAGTAACTGCGGCACATTCCCAGCGGCGGTCGTCGATTCGTGGCATTAGGCACGTACCGCCCCGAATGTTCTCCCCCCCCCCCTTCCCAAACCCCTCGCTCTATCTCTCTACGTTATGGAGGGGACACATCGGTATCGCAGGCTCGCCCGCGCCCGACCCTGGGGCCATAAAAGCCCTTCGGGCGGAGTAGCGAGTAGGGAGGAAGGGCGAAGGGTTAGCAGGTGGTTAATTGCCGTCAGTCCAATTACGCTGATTGCCAATGGTACGTCCTAATGGGCGGTGCATCGTCCGGGACGATAGACGCTCCTCCTCCTGCGCTTGCGTGCGTGCGTCGCTGGCGGATTACGTTTGCACGTCGCCGATAAACGCTATGGACGCGATAGCGACCGGTAGGGCCGCCGAGAGACAGTTCGCGTCCCGTTGTCATGGTAACCTCGTGTAACCTACCCGTCACCGTATATTCTCCTCTTCGACCACGAGTGGAGAGATTTGGGCGACTCGTAACATCGAGGTATTGAGAGCCGATGAGTGTCAAAGTGAGGTGAGTATGGTGCAGCGCCGGAATGAAGGGGCGTGGGCGGGGGTGGGGGGGACGGGAGAT
Organism: Dryococelus australis; assembly: GCA_029891345.1. Taxonomy (NCBI): domain Eukaryota; kingdom Metazoa; phylum Arthropoda; class Insecta; order Phasmatodea; family Phasmatidae; genus Dryococelus; species Dryococelus australis. The sequence continues at coordinate 66,749,310 of CM057004.1, read as the reverse complement.
CCCCTATAAAACCCGCCGACCATTGTCCCCAGCACGATTCCCCCATGCAAGAATCCGGGAGCGCCCCGCCGGAAATCGAACCCGGTTCGCCAGAGTGGGAGGCGAGTAGTCTAACCACTAAACCACACTGTTAAAAATTTCCGTATATTTACGGAATGTTTCACGGAAATGTACAGTGTGTATACGGAAAGGCAATCCGTAATGACGAAAAACGGAGTCCGTAAATACAAAATACGGAAAGTCTCCGTATTCCCTTTGGCTTCGAGTTACGGGGACGAACAATGCCGATTCTACACGAAGCTTTCTTCGCCACTGTAACAAGAAAATTATTGTTTCTGCGGCAGTTAAGGTTATCCACGCGACTATGACCTATTCTTTCAAACATTAAAAGATAGCATCAGGCGTCTGTAACATTTGACAACACTAAAAATGCATTAAATTTAATAGAAACTGAATTTTTTGCTTATGTTTTTTTAATATATAAACGCAAAAGTTATACCGTGGTTTTCAAGTGAGAGTTGTAGGTGAATGGTTAAAGTCGTGGACCGGTGATTTTTTTACTCTGGTTCAAACCTCGCTTAAGTACAAAATATTTTAACTTTTTTAATATAATTTTTTAATACACGGTAGAACATCCACATAACTAGAATTAAAGACATGTTCATTATCTCTTTCTATTTTAAACTGAAAGTACAGAAAACTAACTTGGAAATGAACGGAGAGATCCAGTGAAATTTACGGAGAGTCCGTTTCTGAAAATCAATGTGTCCGTAATTTTACGGAATGTTTACGGATACTGCTGGATAAAGTTTTTACCAGCACTTTTCCGTAAAATGAAGGAATTTTTTTTTTAACAGTGCACCGCGGCTCCCAAAATTTCCCGAGAGACAAATGTTTCTGAAAGATTTAGGTCGATGCCCAACAGCGAGGCGGGTACTGGTGAGGGTGAATTGAGGTGGATATGGAGCAGCGGCTGAATGCAAGAGCGGAATGGAAACGGGAGTGCTCCGAGAGAATACCCACCTGCCAACCACATCTCCCACATGGGAAAATCCAGGGAAGATCCTGCCGGAAATCAAACTTGGGCCATCTTGGTGAGAAGCGAGTAGTCTTTTGAATGCTAACCACCCCCCCCCCCCCCCTATGAAATACTTTCCAAGATATAAAGCTTTCTATAGGATTTTAACGGTAAAATTAGCACTTTTGAAAACCCCCCCTTAAGATCTTCTTGTATGCACGTTGTGTATTCTTCCGCCCAATGTAAAATTAACATAGCCATGGGCCTCATTACTTTATTTATTCCCTCGTACTTCAAGGGGAACTGTGAAATTATTTCGAAAGTAAATACTAAAACAAATTCGCTCATTTTTTAACTTTGGTGCATTAAAACAACGGAAAACAAAACAAATAGTTTAAATAATCAGAAATGATTACCTAACACTTTTTATTCGACGTTGAGGTACGGAAATATTTTTCCTCCGTCGTTACCAACTTTACTGTACGCATATCACTAAGTTCGCCCGTTTAAATATATGCAGGTAAGGATAGTGACATTTTTTCTAAGGTTGATTTCAAAAGTGTTCACTTTATCGTGAACAACATTCAAAAATCGGAACTTTCAGTTTTCAACATATATTTTAATACGCTATTAACTTTTGTATGTATCGAACACTTTTTTTTAATGCATTGGGTTACATCGGGGAGTTCAATTTAAAGGTAGCTGCGACCGAGATTGGACGTATTATTTTGCGCAGAATATAAACAAACCGATTGTCTGTGAAACTAAGAGGCACGTCGGCTTTTATAAACTAGAAGAAACATCCCGTCTAGTATATTTCCAAATGTAACAACGGTCGTGCGATGTAAGGTGTGCCCCTTAACGAGGCCTGGTGCCGTTGTTGTTGAAACGCCATCAACTCCCTCTCGTCAGGGCTGCCAACCAGCATCATCAGAGGTTGACATGCGCGCCGATCCCGCCGAACAGGCCAAACGGGAAATTGGAACAAGCCAATTGGAAACCTCCCTCGTTTTCCCACGACCTGAAACGTTGACCTCGCGCCACAATAAATTCAAGCACATTGTTAAAGGCTGTTCATGATAAAGTGAGCACTTTTGAAATCAACCGTAGAAAAAAGTTACTGTCCCTACCTGCATATATTTTAACGGTCGCAGTGAGTGACATGTGTTCACTAAAGTTGGTAACGGAGGGGAAAGTAGTTCCATACATTAACGTCAAATAAAAAGCTTTTGGTAACCATTTGTGATAACTTAAATTATTTCTCTAACTTCTTGTATTTTTTAATACACCGAGGTGTTAAAATGAGCAGATTTATATAATATTTTTATTTCTAATAATTTCACAGTTTCACTTCACCAACGCACGAATAAAGCGATGAGGCCCATGACAATGTTAATTTTACATAAGGCGGAAGAACACACAATGTGTATACGAGTAGATCTTAAGCAGGGCTTTCAAAAATGTTCACTTTACCGTGAAAAGCCTATACCATAATTCTGTTTAGGAACCCGCTGCTTGCTGGTATAGGTAAGAGCTCTACTAACTTTCTCTTCCACGTGTCGTGTAGAAAACTGTCTTAATAGGATGGGGTAGAATTCAACCGACAAACTTCGTGAGGAGATTCCTTATTCAAAATCAAAGTGGGAAATACGCAGGAAACTAAACCTAAACTGATTAACAAGAGAGAAAAAAATACCGTTGAAAATTGGGAATTGAAACGATATTTTTGCAAAATTTCAATAACAGAGTGAAACGAAATTACAATTTTCCGGACATTATTTTACGTGATCGGGATCATCAACATAAGAGAAAACACTAATTAATGCCTTCCACTATAATGGAAGTAATAGAGGGTGGGGGCATCCTCTTATTGCATGCAACTTTTTATCGTCAGAATTTATGAAAGTTTGACGCCAGTTTATTGACCAGTATGGCGTAACTAACAAAAAAGAGGTCCTCTCTTGTTTCAACTGTACAGGACCCACCGTTTTCTTTTAAAACGCATACAAAATCTTTGGCTGCAGCGATACAGTGCCCCTAGCACGTATACAATAGTAAAGGCTGTTCACGATAAACTGAGCACTTTTGAAATCAGCCTTAGAAAAAAGACACTGCTCCCACCTGCATATATTTTAACGGGCGCACTGGGTGACATGCGCCCAGCAAAGATAGTAGCACCAGAGGGAAAGTAGTTTCATATCTTAACGTCGAATAAAAAGTGTTAGAGACTTAGTTTAATTAGTTCGCTTTTTTTTTAATGCATCGGAATGTATAAATGAGCAGATCTGTAAAATATTTACTTTTATAATAATTTTAAAATCCCACTTGATCAAAGCATGAATAAAGTGATAAGTTCCCTGGCTATATTAATTGTATATAAGAGGTAAGACTACACGGCGTGCATATAAGTATAGCTTAAGCAGGGCTTTCAAAAGTGCTCATTTTACCGTGAACAGCCTATATCAACATGTGTCAATGGTATTCTCTTGTGCCCAATGCACAGACAACGGTGGCAGGCATTTTTTTAAATTTATTTTAAACAACATGTACCCTACGTCAATAAATGTATAGTACTGAAGCTGTCTATGGTATTTCTGGCGATAGTTCTGCGTAATTCCCTGCAGTAAGTATTGGTAGATATTTCCTTTGCGTCTGCAGTTGTATCGCTGCAGCCTAGAGTTTTGTAAACGTTTTGCAAGAAAAACGGTGGGTCATAGGCAGTTGCAACTAAAATACCTTTTTTTTTTTTGTTAAATTCATTAATCCTGAAGGTAAAAAATGTTGCATGTAATAAGAGGTTGGCCACCCCTGTTACTCTAATTACGGTGGGAGGTACAAATGAGAGTTTGCTCTTAGGCTGAACATCCCGATAATAGAAAACAATGTTGGGAAAATCGTAATTTCATTTCACTCTGTTGTTTCCGATATTTTCCAAAAATACCGTTTGCAAAACTCGATTTTCAAGGACTTATATCTCCCTTACTACTCAGTTTAGATATAGTATGTTCAATGTATTCACCACTTGATTATGCACATTAATCACCTCTCGAAATTTGTCGGTAGGATTCCGCCGCATCCTTTCCAACGTACCAAGGTATCAAAAATTTCAGACACAAGCGAATAATCTTGAACCAACGAAGATTTTAGCTGAGGATGATACAAGAGAGTACAGAAATCTTGTAGGACTGACTGGCAGCAAAATTTTACGTCAGGTTACAAACGTTACATTCCGAGTTGTTATATAAGATTAATGAATTCATATTTGTAAAGAGTTATCCCATCAATTCGTTAGGAGATTAAGATACCAATCCTTGGTATTCAAAAAATACTTATTAAATTAACGTATCCTGTGGCCATCGGCAAACAGAGCATTGAGAATAACATAAACGTGAGAAATGCAAATATCAGTGAAAAACTGACGTAGTAAAAGACATTTGAAAGGATTAAAGTCTAAAGGCTGTTCACGATAAAGTGAACACTTTTGAAATAAACCTGAGAAAATAGTCTTTGCCCCGGCCTGCATTTATTTTAACAGGTTCAGTGAGTGATATGCGCCCAGTAAAGTTGGTAACGATGGATTGAAAGTAGCTCGGTATCTTAACGTCGAATAAAACGTGTTAGGTAACTATTTGAGATAACTTAAATTATTTCTTTCGCTTTATAATTTTTTTTTAATGCATCGAAGTGTAAAACTAAACAGATTTGTAAAATATTGACTTGTCTTATAATTTCACAGTTCCATATGACCGACGCATGAATAAAGCGATGAAGCCCATGGCAATGTTAATTTTACATAAGGCGGTAGAATACACAAGGTGCATACCAGTAGGTCTTCAGCAGGGCTTTCGAGGGTACTCATTTTACCGTGAACAGCCTATAACGTACCTCTACAGGCCTGCAATCTTTTAGAAAGTAATCACAGCGCTAATGTTGCAGTATGGATTTTCTTGTGGTACTGTTCATTGGACGCGAGAAAAAATTGCAACAGTTTATGTTATTTTAGTAGCATGATGAGATTATCGCGTCATTCGCGCTGAAATGCCATTGCTGAAAATAAACCTATTTGAACTTTACTTGATTTACGTTGGTACAGAGATATCAGTCTTGGCAAATCTAAATTGTCTGTGGTCTTCGCAGTGTAAGCACTCTACTACCATTAATTATAATTCTTTTAAAGATTATTAGTAATACTCTTTATTCGTTTGCGCTTTAATGCAGGTTGAGGGGAGGGGGAAGTAATTAGGAAACGCTTAACATGCTGTAATAGCTAACATCTACGTATGAAAGTGACACACACACACATTCATAATAAATTTCTCGTGATTTAATTCTTGGATTGATACGTCCCGGCCTGTATGTATATTTTAGATTTACCAAACTGACACATTTTCTTTTAGCTTTCTATGATGTACGCTATGATACTTTCTTTACTTGCCTGTTTTTGTAAAAAAAAAAAAAATTGTTTTATAAATAAGTAATGGAGAAGTTCGAAAAAGTAATACGGGAATATTTAAGTGAAGCAAGAAGATGAAATTTCGTATTTTCTCGTCCGCTGGGTTTCAGAAATACAAAAACTTAAAAATGAACTTTCGCGAGCTTTATTTTATTTTTTCGAAGACTTACAATTTTTAACATTAGATCAAAATTTCACCTGGCCATGTGTTCACATCTTACATAAATTTACGGATCGTTGCGCGGATTTTTTTGTTTAGTTTAACGTTTTATCAGAATTTCAAATTCCTCACATCCTTTCAAGTTTTGGTTTTAAGGATTTCCAAGTGCCACGACTGAAGTATTACAATACTTATAATACTGTTCCATACGATTTCATTAACGCTAATTTTGCGTTAAATGTGGCGCTCTATTGAAGCAGACGACGAGCAGTATACGGTTACCTCCTTCAAACCCGGTACCATTAGACCTAACGTGACAGTGGCGTGTGGTGAACTGTTGCAAGGTAAGTTGGCGTTAGCTGTGTGCTGTACCCTGTTGCTTGCTAGTTTACACTTCCACCAGTAAAACGTAGCTCGGCAGGTGACGCCACAGGACGTGTGTAATGGGTCCCTTGCTGCTCGCTTGTGAGTGGCCGGAATGCGTTCAGTTTCCAGAGACATCGCATTGGTTACTGGTTCCTGATTCGTGCACCGATAATGTACAGGAGTGAGCAAGCACCAGCTTCCCTTGCAACAGTTCACCACACGCCACTGCAATCTAACGCAACGAAGCTTTTACTCTCGCACATGTTGAAGTTATTTTTTTTAACCGTAAGAGACTGTTCGATTTATCGTTGTATGTAAACTTCCAAACAATTATTTCGTCCGAGGTATCGGACTATAGGCTGTTTACGGTAAAGTGAACACTTTTGAGGCCCTAGTTACTTTTTCCTTTAAGGCATATTTTATCATTGCACCACCTTTTCGAATAAATATTACCACGTAAGTAACACAGTGTGTATATCCACCTCAACCGGAAGTTAACTTCTAAGGCTAAAATAAAATATATTTATTGACTATTATTCCTAATAAGAGAGCTTTCAAAAGTGCTCACTTTACCACGAATAGCCTATAGATTGTAAGCAGACCATGGATTTAATCACACTGGGTTTTTTTTTCTGTGGAATGGCGTTGCTCTGTGAAGAAAGGAAGTTGGAGTAAATATGTTGTAACTTACATGGTCTTTTTGTGGTTAAGGGTTTGGTATTATTCGTTTAAATAGGTTATGTTATACGTGAAGGATATAGCATATTAATTTTGGCTATATGTAATTTATTTGAAGAAATTTGAGAGTTAATTAAGAATTACACAAGCGGTTGGATATTTTTTTTCATTGCAGTCTCTGGATCAGCCATAATGGACAAACGTTCCTGTTAACTGAACACGCAATAGTTACAGTTCATTTATAATTTACCGGACTCGTGGAATTTCTACTCGCAAGTCCTGACTGTAACTCGCCAGGGTGACATTAAGTTTGACTTGGAACAATAATTCAATACACATTTGCTATCCAGAAATAACCTTAAAATATTCTATAACAAATTACAGTAATCTAAAGTCGAATTGATCCATAGAAGAAATGTTTAAATTACCACTTCATCTTCTGTCTGGTATTGAAACCGGCATTTTTACCCCATCTGTCTACGGCGGCCACGCCACTGAACTATTTTCACAGAGTATTTTAGTAAAGTTGAAATAATTTCTTTACCAACGCCACTTTACTACAGACTTCAGGGGAATCCTACAAAATACAACATCGCATCAAAATAATTTAGAAAACGCAACCATTTTGTTGTACGTGAGAACCTGGTGAGTTTATTGTATCAAATGTCCTTAGCATGATATTTACTTACCTCAAAAAGCATATACATTGCAAGCTTTAAAGCGATGTTAATACCCGGCATGGACTTAAGCAGCCTAAGTTTTCTGCCAAACAAGTTTTTGTGTTACAAAGGCCGACTTTTGGGGGAGGAATGTTATCTTGCAGAGTTAGCTTCTGCCCTTTTCCCCGGTAAACTTAGTTTCTAAAAACTTCCGCCGAACCGGGAAATATTACGGCCACCGAAGGGAAACTAATCACTATAGGAGAATTAAGCGTGGTTAGAGCTCGTGTCACGCCAAGCTTCTTCCAGATTCGATAAAACACCGCCACTGCTTCCTTCTCATTACCAGCCCACCTTGATTATAAGCTGGTTGTTGGGGAGCAGCCGCCGCCATTATCTGGTCCCTAGTTAATGAAATTCGGCCTTGGCGTGCCATATCTCGGCGCTGTACCAGGCTCGACGCTGAGCCGAAAGTGGGCCGGCGGGAAATTTGTCCAGATAACAACTGCAGCCGGCGCTTCTGAACTGTACAGAAGTGATAACGTGTAAGCGAGGGGGAGAAGAGGAAGGCGAACGATCCAGCGGAAAAGAGGGTGCAAGAGAATGTAATAATTAGTGAACAGCTGTCCTTAATCCTACAGTACCCGAGCCGGCTAGCGAAACCACGATGGTCGAAATAAAGAAGTAATTCGAAGCAAAACGATAGCAGAATGCTGTCATCTGTTATAATGCCGGATTTCCCGCGCCCAACTGATAAAGAGGCGTCTAATTTGGCACGCATATTCCTGTAAAATGAAAGGGGCCGTTGTAGAGAGGAACAAAATTATTACTTTATACCACACGAAATAACAGTATGTAGCAGAATAAATATATATGTGCATATGTATGCGTGTGTGTATATATACACACACACATGTCTACGTGTATATGTATATGTGTTTATGTGTACGTGTATGTGTTATGTGCGTGCATGTATGTATGTATAAGTTTATGCGTGTGTGTGTGATATGTGTATAAACTATGTGCATGTGTATATGTATTAGTGCATACGTATATGTGTATATGTATATGGATCTGTGTATATGTATGAATGATGCATGCGTGAATTAATGCATGTATGAATTCATGCATGTTTTGTGTATGTATAAGTGTATGCATGCGTACGTTTTAGGGTAAGATCAGATTACTACGTGAGTTTTAATCCAAATTGTCACGGCGCCTACTAAGTTTGCTTGTGGTATACTTCAGACTTTTGAGCAAGAAAAAAATACTATGCAGTTTTCTGCAAATGATTAGTATGTGGAACTGTGTATCGTTAAAGTGTGTTTTAGACGTTTTGAGAATACTAGCACGTAAATAATTAACTTAACTGTACACCTACCAAAATAAAGTTAGTTTAAGGTATGACTTTTTTTGTGAAAATTCTCTATACAATGTAGCTTTGATAATATTTTAATACAGTCTTAGCTATAGCAAAACCAATTACTTAGCTCTTACGTCTGTTAAGTGAGTGTATTTCTATGTTAAATTGATAGAACGTTTATTTGTAGTGTTTTGATTTAAATATATAAACCAACTTGAATATGAAAATGTTGTATTAATCAGTACCAATAAATACGAACTAAACATAGGTGTTTGTAACTTAAAGCACATTTTAAAAAAGTGCTTAAGTGCAAATGATTAATTAGTTAGGGCACAATTAATTAAAATAACAATAGACCATGTCGCTAGCCTGGTTTATTTTCTGTTTGGCGAATGTGCAGGTTCATATGGCAATAAGCAGAGCCCCGAGCATTTAGCAAAATTTTCTGTAAATGCATTTTTATTCTGAATCTGTCCTTGTCGGGTGCCGCACCTCTTACAATGGCAACATTTTGTAACTGTTAATAAAAAGAATAGTACATAAAGAATATTAAAAATATATTAAAATATGTGCAATAAAAATAAAATAGTAACTGCTGTCACGGCGTTTCTTCCATTATTTCGGAATAACCACTAGCAAAAAAATGTCCATAATAATGTTGATATCATAGTCTCGTTAATCGCGTCCGCCTCTTTCATTTTGCGGTTGGCTCGCTGTCGCAAAGGCAGATGAGTCTAGAGCATTAACTTGACAGTGATTATGATGAAATATATGAAACTGAAGATATCACGGAGTAGCTCCTACACTCTCATAGACTTACCTGATATCATGGAGTTACCATATATTTTGTATTAAAGTTTTTCAAATGAAAAATAAAATACTTTCGTGTTTATCCTATACTATTTTTAATCTAGTTCTTTTGCTATCCAATGAAACGACTAAATAATTTTGATATTATTTGTCGGAAGCTTTAATAAAATAACTTTGTATCACGGAGTAACCTAATATCACCCTATGTTAAGTTGCTGTGTACATACGTTGTACATGTCGCTTACTAAATCGTACCTTCGTTTTATGTAGCACAATTACCTTTTTAACTTCTTAAATACTTCTTCATTGTTAGTTATTGATATATTTGACAGTAAATGTGACGTAATACTGGAAATAATTCCTTGTACCTTAAACACTTGCCCCTGCATTTCATGTAATCAGTGAAAACTTATTAAAAAATATCAAGAGATCTTAAACTTATAAATGTTGGAACGAGTCGCATTTTCCGCACAGCTACGATAGTTAACAGTAATGTTATATGTCGCTGGTCTGCATCGCCTCCTCTTTCCGCGTCCTGCACGAGCAAGTGAAACTGTGAGCCAAGAACAGAGTAGTAACACGAGAAGTGCGCGGCGATTTATGAAGGCGACCCGCCGCCACGTGTGCCAGGTGAGACTATCGGTACTTGTGTGCTTCTGACCTTTAGCGGATTGAATTTCCGGTGTTATGTTTGAAAGAATGTTCCAGTAATTGTCCTAGCCTCTCTCGTCGAGGCTCGAGGTGCGCGAAACCTTCTAGATCAGGCTAGCGAGACTACGAGAGCCGCAACGGACCTCCGAGCCGACAGTGTTTACAGTTTGGATGATTGTGCGACCTTGAGCGACAGGTATGCGAAGACAGCGAAGCGACGAGCCAGCACTGCGATTAGTGGCGGCGACAGTGACTAGCGGGAGTGAAGTCTGCGGACTGCGAGCATCGTTGCAGTGAAGGGAGAGATTGAGAGAGACGGAGAGAGAGAGAGTGTGTGTGAGAGAAAGTGTGAGAGAGAGAGAGAGGGTGTGTGTGTGTGTGTGTGATAGAGATAGTGAGAGAATGAGAGAAAGAGAGTGTGTGAGAGAGTGAGAGTGTGTGAGAGAGTGAGAGAGTATGAGAGTGTGATACAAACACACTGGGGGGCGGGGCTATTGAACTGGATGCGTGAGACAGGCATTTCGAATACTGCAATAAACAAACTGATCACGTGTAAATAATGAGTGTGATTAAAGTGACTTTCATCAATATAGAGATATTGAGAAGGACTTTAATTGGAATTCAAATAGACATGACATATTACACGCACTGAGAACAGCACAGTAATAGTGGAAATAGTTTAATGTTATAAATAATAACTGTGTGTATAAATTGAAAATCCAATTTAGTTTTCTTTGCTTTTATTGAGACCCACATCTATTACGAACTCGGATATGCTCCTCCGGCGTCATGCAACAATGTCTTTATTTGCGAATCACGAGTATATTACTAGCGTATTCTTAGGTTTCCTCTCAAATTGGTTACAAAAAAGCGAAGGGTATATATAATAATACAAATATTTACAGATGAAAACGTAGTGAGCGAGAATGTCTCGGTACTTTTCGGTTGCTGGATGTCATGTTTATGAAACTGTGGGCGGTAATTACCTGCCTTATTTGTCCGAATGTTTTGGAATTTGTTCAGGCTAGTAATGGAGTTTCCAAACGGAATAATGTGAGTTTGCTCAGTGCTCGTACCGGGACCACATAGTTCAATCAAGTACGCCACGACACTTACAAACACAATTAAAACCGAACAGCCCATCAAATACACAAAACGTTTGACGTCAGTTCGACAAAAACTGTGCCACAACCAGCAGTTTTGAATTACAGTCTGTTCGCATTACTTCCTCGCCAATTTTCGAATCAAACGTATGAAAAAACCAGCCCGTGTATGGCGTGTTTTCCTAACTATGCCATGTATCACTAATATCATATAAATGCTGTTCACGTTAAAGTGAGCACTTTTGAAATCAACCTTAGAAAAAAGTCACTGCCCCTACCAGCATATATTTTAACGGGCGCCCTGAGTGACATTAACCCAGTAAAGTTGGTAACGATGGAAGAAAGTTGGTAACGATGGAGGGAAAGTAGTTCCGTATCTTAAAGTCGAATAAAAAGTGCCAGGTAACCCATTACTGATAATTTAAATTATTTCTTTCGCTTTCTGTTTTTGTTTTTTTAATTCATCGAAGTGTCAAAAAGAGTATATTTAAAAAATATTTTCTTTTCTAATAATTTCACTGTTTCACTTAACCGACGCATGAATAAAGTGATTATGCCCTTGTCAATGTTGATTTTACATAGGGAGGACTAATACACAACATGCATACAAGTAGAACTAAATTAGGGCTTTTAAAAGTGCTCCTTTTAGTGGGAATAGCCTATACGTCTGTTAACATTAAAATGCCTCATTTTTGGTTGTATTGAACTTTAACTATATTTTATCTATAAGTGGTTATTTTTCATTTATCATTAATATGAATTAAAACAGAGGGAAAATTGGCGCGTTGGTGATGCATATTAAGAAAGTTCTCATGAAAAATTTAATTCTATTGAATACGTACAAATAAGATGTGTTTTCTCATGGTCTATTTTTCTATGCTTTACTTGCGTAAGGCGCAAGAATATCCTGAAAGATTTCTATTAGAGCTTCAGGTACGTTCTAAGTAACCGTAAATGGACTGTAGGCGTACCAACAAACTTGCGCAGAAAATTTTATCCCCCGGCAGTGCATGAAGAAACCACAGGTTTTTAATTCTTGTCAGATTTTTTTTTTTTTTTTTTTTTTTTTTTTGCGAACTGTAGAATTTAATAACAGTTCCTGTTATGTTTCAGGGGATCACTATTCTCCCTGGGCAAGCTAAATGCATTTATTGAGACAGCGAATTTTGTTGCTATCGCATGAAATATGGACAAGTAAATCTAAATACAATTTTTTTCTGTACAGAATGGACGTAAGTACTCGTACAGTCACTACTAGGAAACAATCTAAGTATTTATTTGTAGAACCTGCAATACAAACAAACATAAATACTCCTGACATGCATAACGATAACGAATCACTTGAACGTATGGACACAGTAATGATACAATTGTTACGTTTTTTCGTACACAAATATAAATATTTCTCCTCTCTATACGAGTCTAAGGCCGGACAAAAGTATTCGTACCCTCACGTAACAGTAATCTTCTCAAACGAGAAACAATGGTGAATTCAGTTCCTCAGTACTTGGTGTGCGTACCTCGTCTGTGTATCACTTCCCTTAAGTCTCTTGCTCATACTGTGCACCGGATTTCCAGTTGTCGCCTCGTTTCCACTGTAGTTTAATTTCCTTTGCGACGCGACCCATTTGAACGACTTGTATCCCACCAGTCACTCAATACAGCTTGCTTAACGTGCAGTCAACACCTGAGAAAGACTGGGTGTGGTAGACAGCTAGTTTGTCCGTTGTTTCCTTGTTTCTCAGCCTAATGTACGAATACTTCTGTCCGGGAAGAATTGGACGTTTGACGTAAACATTTCTCGTTTTCACACACAAATACGGTCTTACACGCGTGGCTGACCTGTGGTTCTACGGGATATCTCATACATGTTACCCACGGAGGAATAGAGTATGCACACGAAATATTACTCGAGTTATGCTTAGGGATAGGAAAAATTCGCGAGTTCAATGACCTATTGGCTAGACTCCACAGTCCTCTGTACCATCGAGCCTCAGATGTGTTTTCATTGGCTGCTGCCCCAGATAGTAGCCAGTGTTACTCCACACCTGGCAGTATGGCACTCGCCACGTGTTAACTTGCACGTATGTTATTGGTTCAGAACCACCCAGGGCGTGTCTAATGAACTGTAATCCAATTGCAATGGTTACTTCAGTGTACACGTCTTGGACGTTTATCCTGTCGTGAAATGAAATCGCGAATTTTTCCTATCCCTAGTTATACGTCGCTTACTGCAACATGTTTCACTATACGAATACTTTCGTTCATGCCTTTATATGCATTTCGTTCTTTTGAGACGAGACTTCAGTATCGAACTTGGGCTCCGCTGGCGTGTTGCATATTGTTGCGGTTGCAACAATATGTAACACGCCTAGAAGAGCTGCCTCGGGTGCCAGACCAGGAAATCCAGGGCGACATGCGATGCCTCGTTGGGTAAAGGCTATTCACGGTAAAATGAGCACTTTTGAAAGCCCTGCTTAGGATCTACTTGTATGCACGTTGTGTATTCTTCCGCCTTATGTAATACTAACATTGTCATGGGCCTCATCACGTAATTCATGCGTCGGTCAAGTGAAACTGCAAAATTATTTGAAAAGCAAATATTTTTCAAATCTCCTCATTTTTACACGTCGACGCATAAAAAAAAAGACAGAAAGCGAAATAAATAATTTAAACTATCGAAATGGTTACCTAACACTTTTTATTCGACGTTAAGATACGGAACTACTTCCCATCCATCGTTACCAACCTTACTGGGCGCACGTCACTCAGGGCGCCCGTTAAAATATACGCAGGCAGGGGCAGTGACTTATTTCTAAGGTTGATTTCAAAGTGCTCACTTTGTCGTGAACAGCCTTTAACAATAAACACGGAAGATTGAAACGCGAAAGGTAGCCAGGGGGGCCAGTATAAAAAGGGCGGCGTCACAAGGTCAGAGGGAGACGTCACGTGAAGCCGGCCGGGGCCACGACGAAGACATAGCAAGAAGTCGAGAGATTACCTGTAACGTAATTATTGTCATGCTTGTATTATTGCACAGTAATTCAGAGTGTGTTAGTAAAGGACTTGTTCTGTACTAGCTGTTGAGATTCTCTGAGTACGTCAACCCCTAGCCCTTTAAGTATTTTGTACCCTCCCCTTAAGAGAGCGTAACAATATTTAAGCTTGTTTCAGAATTACATTAATGATTTCTTGGCGTTTGGCATATACAGTATCTGCTGTTATCGCTTAAGTGTTATTGAATTGTTTCGGGAAGTAGGCTCGAATGTGTTTTTATGTTTGTTAAATGTGTGTTCAATCGCTGCAGACACACTGGTAAACATTTCTATTCGATCATACTCCGTTTGCAGTAAACGTTTTGTGTGCACGTGAGAGGGATTAACAAGAAAACATTTTTTTTTAAATAGCAGTATGTTTTTAATAAAATGCACCAATAAAATATTATTTATCTTCATAAAAATCATACTAAAAGCCCGTGTATCTGAAGCGGAAAAGAATTTAATATAAATTTCTGCCGGTGAAATGTTATTTAATAGGGCATCATGAACATTTTTATCGATGTGTAGTCTAACGAGGAATACTCTGTGTAATTAAAAGAAACTTTCCTTGCGGATAACTTCAGACCAACCAAGTTGCTTAGCATAATTGATCTCGCACACAAATGCATATTTATTCTTAAAGGGACAGATGGAGAAGTCAGCCAGTGGTGAATCTTCATCTCAAATGAGTTTCGGTGGAACAGTATTGGACAATGAAATATTTGTTTGCTGTAATTTAAGGAAGTCTTCCAAGAAGTGTACTTTAACCGATTTTTAATTTAATACGAATTTCCCTATATCGGGTTCCAATTCTTCAACGGTAATCATCTTTTCAGTCCCGGTGTTGTGGGGTTGAGTCCACGGTTGAGTTGAGTTTAGAAATGTGTGGGCGGCTCTTAACAACGAGGTCTGAGAGCCGATGAGGGTGAAATGAGGGGAGAATGCAGAAGCGTCGGAATGTAAAAGTGGGGGGAAACGGGAGAGCCCCGAGAAAACCCACCGACCAGCGGAGTCGTTCGGCACGATTCCCATTTGACGAAAATCCGGAGTGACCCGGCCGGGTTCGCCTTGGTGGGAGGCGAGGAGTCTTACCGCTCAGCCACCGCGGCCCCATGTGTCCTCGGTGTTTTTATTTAGCCCGGTGTACACTATAGTGTATATGTAAACTTTACTGCCTGTACAAGCTACAGAATGGTCGTGTGAATGTCGATTACGAAAGTTGTTTTTTTTTTTTTTCCGCGTCTGAGACCGAGAAGCTGTGGAGCGATAAGGGCGATACTAACACGGATATCAATTTCGCCATCGCCAGTAAGAGCAAGGCTCTGAACTGACGTGCAGTTTTTTTTTTTTTTTCGCCCTGCAGCGTATACCTACGAGACTTAAAGCGGTGTCCATATAAATCTGTAGGAAGGTTCAGTGCAGGGTGCTCGGGTATTTTCCTATGTATATGATGCGAATATTTTGAGATAGAGCGCTTTGCAAAAGCCGTTTTCAGCTCCTGCGCGTGACCTGACAGCAACCCACAGCCCTCGTTTGAAGTGTGTTTTCGTGTCGTAGGTCAGCACATTGGACGCACGTTCATAGACTGTTCACGGTAAAGTGAGCACTTTTTTAGGTCCTCGCAAAAGGCATTAACCCCTAATAAATATATTTTATTGCAGTCTCAGACGTTAACTTTTGAGGGCGATGAAAAGTATACACTGTGTTTAATGTTTAAATTAAAAAGTGGCGGAAAAGTAGACTTAGTTGAAAGGAAAAAATTAGCAGGGCCTTAAAAAAATGCTCATTTTTCCGTGAACAGCCTATAATAATCGTGTCTATAGCAAAGTTGAACTTTTATGTGTGAAAATTATTCACATTTATCTAACTATACCTACATGGATACCTGGTAGGGTGGTCGGTAACGTTCTAGACTTTAAACTCAAGAGATGTGTGTTCGATTCCCATGTTCTTCCAAAGAAGTTTAACAATTGTGACGTAATACTTGATAAGGTATATGAAGACAAAAAATAAAAAAAACTTTCATTTGGGTCGAATAGAATTGTTTGTTTGGTTTAAAAAGTGTTTGGCAAGCTTTTAAGTGGGCTTCAAGTGGCCAATAGGTTGGCTGTAAGAGGCAAGTATCTGGGCTCTAAGTGACCAATGGCTGGTTGACTTAAGGCAAGCCAGAAGCAGTAAGCCACTTTTGCCACTCACGACCCACTAATTCTGCAAGAAGGGCGGGGCCCTTAAGTAGACCCACTGCAATAACTGTTCCGACCAGATATTGTGGTTAGCTGTGAACTCGCGAGTGCACTAAAATAGTTTTCTGTAAACTTCCTAAACTGTTAAATAAATTTTGAGCGTATACTCATCGCGGGAAATTTATAATTTATTTTTAAATATAAAAATTTCGAGTGTCGCTATTAACCAAATCTGGGAACTCAGTAACATCACGTCTTGATGCTTCGCAAGAACAACTTCAGGCGTCTCGCTACTAGAAAACATGTTAAACGCCTCAAGTTCAAATCCGGCGGTAAAGAGGGTCGACTGGTCTGAATGAACACCGAGTAGCGGACGTTTGGTAGTATGTCTACCGTTTACACTGGAAGAACTGGAGGAGACCTCGGGCGGGCGTTCGCTGTCCAATTTAACAGCCTTAATTGCTCGAGAAATGCTGGCATGGGTGATGGTGTATCCTTTCGATCTCGCCTTCAGCGGTGCATTGACAGTGAGGGACCCGTTTAACAGATTTGCATTTCAAAATAATTTCAATTGTAAGTTTCAAGTATTTAGTTTCGCACAGCGAGAATACATCTTCTTTACTTTTCTCCAGTTTATTTTAATCAGACGTTCAACTTAGAGAATGTGTTTTGCCTCACCCGTTATGAGTGCGAAAAATTGTGCACTTAAGTATACAATTCTTCGGATTAACTGGAGACTCCATTGTTTACACTTCCGGCGTATTGCTCAAAGAGTCGATACAACAATATTATGCGTTAGTGTGAATACTTATTCTCATGATGAACTATCTTTGGGGTTGGGGGAGGTTGTGATAATTATGCTTCCGCGAAGAAATTAAAAATATAGCAATGATGGAATTCCAGTTTCAGTTTAGCTTTTACCTGTCCAACTGTGAAACCAACTTGACACTGTCTTTAGAGTTATGTAACTAATTTCTAATACTCGTGAGAAATTTTGGCAGTTCATTTATCCGTTCCCTGACCTCCTTTAAAAAAAAAAAAAAAAAAAATTTCAATACAAATCCATAGAAATGTTACGACAACACTACTATGGTTGTTTTACTGGTAAATGTTATCACTTGAAATTAACTCTGAAACATCCACGCACATAAATTTCAAGTATTTTAATAGTTATACCATGATATGACAAGTTGATAGTATCAAATTTAAGTTGTGATTCATTTATATTTGACTGGTTATGTTGTCAAATAAAGATTTCCCAAGAAATAATATAATTGTTGATTATAACTGATGAAATGATTTTATTTAAACAGAGAAGAGTCAAGACTAAATAGTGACAAATGCTCTACCTGTGGTTGCCACAGTTACACCTCAGCAAATACAAGCTTCTGCCCTCAGGACCACAGGCAAAGAAGAATTGAGCTGACAGAAAATTGCCACTCGAGGCTCTGAGATTGCACTCGGGCTTAGAACAGTTATCCTTATTGCTGCAATAAAATGACAAACTTGCTGTTCACACTAAATTACGCGCGTGCACAAGAAAACTCAGTGGCCTAGTAAGAATGCTGGCCGCAACAAGAACTTACATTCTGTGTCGCTCGCGACCTTGCAAAAAACGGGTATCCCAGTTTCATTCCTCGCTCGCGAAAATGGCCACCGAAACGTAATTCTTCAGTCTTTCAGCATGGCTGCGGTGTGTGTGTGTGTGTGAGAGAGAGAGAGAGTTTTGTACCCAAACTTAGTTTTATCGTAAATAGAAAAACTGCCTAATGCAAGGAAAGCTTTACCAAGGCTAGAAAGTTATACCCAATGGTGCAACACACCATAACCGTGC
The DNA here is from genome assembly GCA_029891345.1 of Dryococelus australis. Taxonomy (NCBI): domain Eukaryota; kingdom Metazoa; phylum Arthropoda; class Insecta; order Phasmatodea; family Phasmatidae; genus Dryococelus; species Dryococelus australis. The sequence goes on along the minus strand of CM057004.1, from coordinate 66,730,994 downwards.
TCAGTTAATAATAATAATAATTTTTTGCATGACAACAATCTTTTACTAAGCATTACAACACATATTTTCTCTCTGTTATTAATTGCATTAATTATATATCAAATATTAAAATTTTGCATAAAATATGTGGTAAAGTTTGGTTCTACCATTAATAAGAGACTTAAATGTTAACAGTAGTATTTAAAGCTTGTGATACATGAAATATTAAAGAAACAACCAAACACATCTTACATCGGGTGATTGAAAATATGCGTGGATATGCCGGAAATATACGAGAACGTCTCTCTGCGTGGATATGCCGGAAATATACAAGAACGTCTCTCTGCGTGGATATGCCGGAAATATACAAGAACGTCTCTCTGCATGGATATGCCGGAAATATACGAGAACGTCTCTCTGCAACACAAAAATTAACAAACGTGGAGCAGTTTTCGAAGATATCACAAGAATGCTCTTTCTCGAGATTCGCGCACCGCTTACGAGCGATGACCGCTAAAGGCGTTGATATATTCCATTCACAGTTATTTCCCAGTTTTCCCAAGCCCTGCTTAAGTTCTTCTTTCAGAATATTCCTCCGCCTTATGCGAATTAAGAAAACAAAATCTAGAAAATCACACCAAAGGGACAGCGCTTCGCATTCGTACGCACAGAGTGCAATATTATTTTGCATAAGAACTATTTCTTACTAAGCATTGTCAACACATCTGTTTTATCCCTGTTCCTATTCATATTAATTATAAATAAAGAATTATAACTATTTTATGGACACTATATACATCAGTTCAGTATAACCAAAAATTAGGTACTTGTGCGTTAACAGAAGTATAAAACGCTTGTGATACATGGCATATTTAGGAAATAACTGAAGACGTCATAGATGGGGATATTTTTCAAAGGTTGGATTAAAAAAGTGCGACGAAACAGCGAATAGACTATCGCTGCATGAAGAAGACCCTAACGCGGCGTTCTTAATGCTCAGTTCATGGTCACCAATAGTTGGTATCACCAAGTCATATGATTTTCAGAAGAAGATCCCTTCTTAGTATAATTATATTTATTTTTTTATTTTCCACCAATCGTCTGCCAACGAAAATAACTGGCAGTAACCAGAGTGTATTTAGTTTTGGGCAGGCTATGCATCTCTCAGACTGGCGTATTTAATAGGGTGCAATATCAGAAATACTATAAAATGGGTAACGGTGTTACAAGCAAAAATTTATTTTTTTAATATATATTTTTTGTTTTTGATATATTTAAAAAAATGATAATACGTAAGATTTATTTGCCTTAGCTTTCGAGTAATTACGACTTGTTTTACCCTGACCTTACACTATGTGACTTCTTTCCTTGGGGTACGTTAATGACCGTGTTTACGTCCCACCACAACCTACAGCACTGGCAAAGCTAAGAGAACCCACCATTGCTACTGTGATATCCACTGATGGTGAAATACTTCAGAATGTATGGGCATAACTTGACTATCGCCTGGGCTTGGCTCGTGTGACCAAGGGAGCACACAAAGAATATTTGTAGGGTGTGAGAGAAACTGGGTGAGTATCTACTTCCTTTCATGCATCAGTCGTAATTGTCAGTGTAATAATCTTGAAAATACAGTATTTTGGAAAACCCGATGAATCATTTATATAGGCTGTTCACGGTAAAGTGAGCACTTTTTAAGGCACTTCCAACAGATTTTGACCATTATAAATATATTTTATTGCAACACCAGACGTTAACTTTTGGGAGTGGTGAAATGTATACACTGTGTTTATTAATCACATAGCAAAGTTTATATTCAAAGTGGCACAAAGACAGAAATTGGCTGAAAGAAAATAATTACCGGGGCCTTAAAAGTGCTCACTTTACCGTGAACAGCCTATAGTAGCCATGAATAACCCAAGATGCTGAAAAATAGAATTTTTTCTTTCAACAAATAGTGTTAATTAGCCACAAAGGAAATTCACCATAAATCGTTTGTCGCCTGAATTACAGTAGCTGAGATCTATATGCAGGCACTGTATCAATGCTTTATTATTGGTTCTACCTAGTAGAAGTACCGTTTTGATAGCACTTCCCTAAGGAAAAAGGGCGGATATAATGATCAACTCAAGGGGACATCAAACAGCTAAATTCGCTCCTGGCGGCGACGCGGTGTCGTAACGGTCTTTGACGCGGTTTTTTTTGTTAACGCAACTTCCCCACCACATGAATAGCTGTGGTCCAGAGACGAGAGAGCCACAATAGCACCGCCAACTCTGGGAGTAACTTTCGGTCAGACTTGCTGCTGTAACTCGAGGTTACATTGTTTATTGTCTCCGGGTAGCTTGTCCCCCCCCCCCTTCGCCACGTCACCACCCCCTCCCCTGGGACAACCCAACCAACCTTCATAATTATTAACAACAGTTATCCAGGACGAGGGGATGAGAGCGACGAAGAGGGCTGGGTCCTACATGGAGACCTCGCGATGAAGTTTGCCGAGGGTGGGGTTTGGTGGTGTCCCTGTGATTACTCCCTCGTATCCGGGAGTGTCTAGTACCGACGGGAAACAAAACACAGTCGCGGATGAAACTCCGCCCCGGAATCACACACAAGACAAAAAATTTGGCTGAAGGGAGGAAGTGTGGGGAGTAGAGCGCGCGGCCACTCAATATGCAAATGCCGCTAATGACTTAATCATTCTCGCAGGAAGGGGATCACCGCGTTGAGGGTTAATAGCGTTTGTAATCTCCCTCCAGGAGTGTGTAGGAGATCGCGGGGAAAGGGGTGGGGGTGGAAAGCGACACGGCTTATACACATACCTGCGCCAGAACCACGGTCGATGCTCGTACAAATATGGGTTAGGAAGAGGGATTGTGTGGAGCAAGTGGGCTGGTGGGTGCGTGCACTCGGCAGATACGAAGGTAGGTGTTGGCATGTCAGGGAGGGAACAAGCCGCCCACACCGTGAATTAATGCGCGGGGCCACGAGTACACCTCCGAATTACGTCCGGGAACTCGCGAGCTCTGCCCCACTCGCTTCCCACCAAGGCGGACCAGGTTCGAGTCCCGACGGGGTTGCGCCCGTCGTGCCGGACGATGCCGCTTTTCGGAGGGTTTTCACGGTGATCTCCCGTTCTCCCCACCCGACCCTTCATTCCGGCGCTTCTCTATACTCACCTCGCTTCACCATTATCGGCTCTGAAGACCTCGATGTTAAGAGCCACCCAAATATCTTCACTCACTCACTCGCTCACTCGGAGCTCTGTCGGAAGGGGAAGAGGCAGTTAGTGTACCCATCAAACAGCAAGCTGCCGAAAACCCTTGTTTGGAGCCTGCCAAGTGCCATCAGAGTGGTCCGTGTTGATGCATCCTCTTCGCCCGTGTGCGCGGTAATCAAAGTGGCCGACCGGCAAACGGTGTTTGGCGTGGGAAGGGATGGACAGTGGTAACAGCTGCCCGCGAATCGTCTCGAACCCTCATGCACGCTACGTCACCTTGCTCGCACGAACATAATGGCCCAACATAACCTAATTTAACCTAACTTTATCTAAAGTAAGCAATTTTGCATCAATTCTCCAGGTTATTGAATTATTTACATAATGTCATGTCATGCATGTTAGTAATGCGAGGGACCGAAGTTCCATTCATTGGATTTTTTAAATCACTCAGAACCTCACTGGCTATCTTAAAGAAGTGTTTGCCGTAGAAGACTCAGGAATACTAGCATAGGCTGTTCACAGTAAAATGAGCACTTTTGAAAGCCCTGCTTAAGATCTATTTGTATTCACGTTGTGTATTCTTCCGCCTTATGTAAAATTAACATTGCCATGGGCCTCATCGCTTTCTTCATGCGTCGGTCAAGTGAAACTGTAGACTTATTAGAAAAGTAAATATTTTAATAATCTGCAAATGTTTACACTTCGACGCATAAAAAAACAGGAAACAATATAAATATTGTAAGTTATCACAAATGTTTACCCAACACTTTTTATTCGACGTTAAGATATGGAACTATTTTCTCCTTCATCGTTACCGACTTTACTGGGAGCATGTCACTCAGTACGCCCGTTAAAATATTATGCAGGTAGGGGCAGTGACTTTATTCTAATGTTGATATCAAAAGTGCTCACGTTATCGTGAACAGCCTTCATATTCAAGAGTAGATTTTGGTTTACCTTTTTATAAGCCACTTGTTAGTTGTTGAGCACGGTTTGGGCGCTGGGGAGTTTTGAAACCGCCCTATCATGGTTATAAGCCGCATTTCAACTGGTGCTAGATTGTACGAGCAAGGAGACGTGGCTTGTCCAGGAGTACTCGGTGACGATGCGCAGGCAGTTGTTTCCGCTGACCGCCTTCCCACTAGTCGCTTTACGAAAGAGTTATTCTCAAGGAAGATCATTGGGCACCAAGTATCGCACTGTACAGCACTGGTCAAACGTAATCTTAGTTTGAAACATTTAGGCGATTGTCTACTATGGACGTGAAAGGGCTGTCTGCTTCCCAGGATAAGCAGACGTGATCGTTTCGGTCAGGTGGCGGAATGGCCCTCCCCTTCGTAATCATACCGTTGGGGCCCTAGCACGAATCTAAATACAAATAAATTAAAGTGTTATGGTAAACATTTTGATAATTAATGTGTTCCGAATTACACCTGCGTGTGGCGACTGTTATAACCCACGATGAAAAGGTCGTGGGATCGAATTCAGGGGAAGTCATGCATATGTGTATGTGTATGTTTGCGTTTCGTTAGTATTTATGATGTTTTTCAGTTAGCCTCGTAGCACAAAAATAAATGGAACGCTAGATCATAACAATAAAAAACGTAACTAAAATTACCCATATTTGTATTCGTATCAGTGTCCATAAATGATGGGCCAAATTTTCCGTGGTACTTAAAATATCACCAGTTCGATCTCCTTGCTGCAAGTTGTTACGTGCAGCAACAGGCATGCTAGCCTAACTGCGGTATCACAAACATATTGCGAAGAAGTAGGACGAAGCCTTGAGCGCTTCTAAACAAACCCCGCCAGGCGGGCCGAGTGCTCCAGATATTACGGCTGGAAACACGGCGAACAAGGTCTTTGTCTTCGAGACACTGCTCCAGCAACACGTCCAGAGATGGGGGCGTGCCGTCCGCCGACATGCGTCTAGTCTTCAGCCCACGGCATCATGGACAAGGTGAAGTCGGAACATAGAATACTAGCCAGAGTGGCTTTAAGATAATTAATTAAATTAATAACTAATAATAATTCCTAACACAATGTAACCAAGTAAGTGTAACCAGAGCTCCTCCGATTTAATGAGTAACATTTTGTAAAGAGATGTAATTTGATATTGATTTCAATACAGGGGCGATAGTGAATCTAAACGAGTTCACCTTTGAGTACTCCTAACCCCAACATGTACGTTTAAATAAACTATAATTATCCACTTTAAAATCACACTCGTTTAAAAACGTAACAAAGTGCATAGGTGTGTACCCTCATAGTACTGTTCAGTACAAACTAAGACCATTCAGAAAAATCATATATCTGTATGCATACAAACAACATAAATATGGTTCCTTCCTAGGCAAAAAGTTTAGCATTACAAACCTGTTAGTTATCAAAATATTTTATTGTCATCATAAATTTGTATACACCAACTACGTATGCCCATTCCGAAGTAAGCATATGTGTGTGTATAATTCTCTCGCGTAGTACTGAAATACTAATTTCTTAAGTTATTTTCCTTAACATGTCACTCACTTTGGAAATCAGTCCACGAATACATCAAAGGAAATATTTTAATATATTACTCAACATTTGGTATAATTTATAACTATAATGTGTTAGTGGTGGTAATTAAATGTCGTGGCAAATATCTTACAAGCTTAATTACCACAGTGAAAAAGTTCATTTGATGATCATGGTGTTCACTCCGTAAGAGGGTAGTGATAATAAACGATTAACACTGATGCACTGATAGAAATAAACGCATAACAGAAAAACTGACCAGATTCTCGCAGATTTATTGACTGAGCTGTATTACTCAGATGTACACAATTTTGTTTTTAGGAATTAGTATGTAACGAGAGAGCGATACTTAAGTAAACACACCTGCTTGTAACGACGTAAAAATATATATAAAGGATTGTTGAAGCGTACTAATTAATTATACCTATTTAGCAGTGCGGCAGGATACTAAATATAATGGTCGGGCCAGAGCTAAATAAATATAAAATCGTACTTTTATAGCACCTATTAAAATTAGAAGTATGTTTATTTACACTCGCATATTATATCGGCTAGTTGAGGGTTAGTAAGGGGTGACTCTGATACTAAACTAATAGAAGCTTACATCTACACGGTAAAAAAAAATGTTTGAGGTAAAATTCCCTTAAATGTAAGGAAGCTAATTACCTATACGTGCAAGGTAAAATTACTTCTTAAATGTAGAGTAAATTTAAATAACAAGTAAAGTACTATTCCCTAATCGTACGGGAAAAGTACCTGACAAAAATCATACAGGTAAGGGAAAATTAACTACATTGTATAGTAAAATAATATTAAAAAATGTATCGGAGTATTATTACTGTTAATTTTTATTATCTATACCCTCTGATGAGTAGTAACCGAAACCTCAACACTAAAATACTCAACACTTTCTGGTGGGTAGGCGCGAACCACAATAGGCCGATACGCTATCCACTACACCACGACGGCATCCTGACAGGAATATTGAATATTATGCTGGAGAGATGCAGGCGTCGTAAGATAATTTTGCAATCCATGCATTGGATTTCCCACTACCATGTACGTGAATTTTACTCCAGAGCGTGGTAATTTTATATTACCTCTAAGGAGAACTATGTTCGCCCACAAGTTTGCAAATATTTCCTTACATTGTGAGGTAATTTTCCCATTATTTTTTACAGTTTAAAACTGACACACGTCAACGGCTTACCCAGTCTGTAAACCAGGAGCTATTTCAAATGTAATGCTTAAAATTACTGCCAGACTGGCAAGCCATGTTGCTGTCGTTAGCGATAAAGCGATCTGCAGCGATGAAAGTAATTTTTAAACCAACAAAAGTTTACGGGAGTGACCACGCTGACACTAATGGATCACGCAAAAGCAGAGCGATATCTATACATCGCTCACGGACCACAAAAGTTTGATACGCGAGCATCGCTCGCTCAGGCCGTTCCTGGTATCGTGTCCTATGAAGGGAAATGATTGTGGACAAAAATGCTCTCGATCCGTACCGTTCAAAAGTCGTCGAATGTTGTGTGCAAGATGTAAACAAAAGTTTCAGAAAACTTTAAAATAGTCAAGAAAGGGATGGGACTTGGTCGAAATTGCTTTCTTCTGCGTGACAAAAATTCTCAGTGGGATTATCTAACAATTATAAAGCACCACGTCTGCTCGTAAAACAATGAGAACTGAGTTTCTTCTGGGATGTGCGCTTGGTAAACGTGATCTTGTCACTCAGATCGTATATCGCTCACTTTACGAGTCTGGCCGCGTAAGGCTGTTCAGGAACAAATATTGTTTGTCTAGATATGATGATAGTTCGCGTGTTTCTAAAACATGGGGACAAACTTCGGCATGCCATTCCTTACGAAAATGTATGCGCAACTTATCGCCTAAAGTGATTATTACAACCTATCCCCTAAAGTGATTATTAAGGGAGCTATACGCTCCCAAATTTTGAGTTTTAAAATACACTTGGTTGTAAATATCAGAAACTACTTGTAATTGGAGAACAAATCGTTGAATGGTGTTTTGTATAAAGGAGATCTTGCACTTTCCTTTTGGAAATGGCTGTTGGCAGTCTATGTTTGCATCAACAAGCATCGTAACACTAGGTTCTTGGCATTCTTTAAAGACAACCTGTGAATCAGCACGTCTAAATTGACAGACAAGGTCGTTCTGTTGGAACTCCGTAGGATGAACCGTTTGTGAGATGATTCGTGTTGAACATTCGAAACAGGACGTGTGTTGTATAGCAGGTAGGCAAACCACAATACAGTGTAAGGCAATTTATATTAGATTTTTTTCAGGAGCGCAGAGCTCCCTTAATAGCCACTTGACGAGAAAAGTGGTACTTACATTTGAGTCTTATACTTTCGTTAGGAATACACTGCCGAAGGTAGTCCCCAAGTGTCAAAAACACGTGATTTAAGGTTATCGTGACACGATATCTACAAATTGATAAAATACCAACTCATAAAAAAAATAATACTCATAATATTTTCAACGCAAATATAAAAAAAAAAAATTCTTAAAATTGTTATTCGTAAAAATTGCAAAATGTTTAGTTAAACACAAAGTGGATTTCAGGTAAAATGTTTCTAGTAGTCTCTAGAGTAGCATGTTGCAATTTATTTGAAACTTGGCGCATGGTTCACTTGCAGTAAGAGTTTAACATGCAACTATTTCGACTTTCATAGGCTGTTCAGTGTTAACTGAGAAGTTTTGAAATGAACCCTTGAAGAATACCCAATACTCTCGTGTATTTTTAGCGGCCAGCCTGACTGGCGTGCCGTGCGGCCTGTGAAGTTGGCAACGGCAGAAGGAAAGTTCTGTAGTTCCAAGTCTCAACGGTGAATAAAATGTGCGAGGAAAACGTTTGCGGATACCGAAATGATTTATTTTGGTTTCTGTTTATTTTAATGCATATGAGTCTAAGCATTAAAAAATTAGTAACGTATTTGCTTGTTTTTATAATTTGACGGTTTACATTGGCTGGCGCGTGAATAAAGCTATCCGACACATGAAAATGTCGACTTTGGAAGAATACGCAGTATTTATACAAGTATATCTTAAGCAGGGCTTTCGATAGTGCTCAGTTTATCGTGAACAGCGTTAAAATATTTTGTCTCAAAAGTTAAAACTGAATAAAGGCTTGCCGCATAACAGACGTTCAAGGAATACTGTTCATACCATTGTGTAATGATATGAGCAAACATTTTGAGATGTAGCCCAACGTACTAATTTGATTCAATTTTTATATCTGTACGAAAAAAAAAAAGCATAAACGCAAAGTTTCCATAACTATATCTCCATTCGGTTTTGAAAAGTCATTTTCATCCGTCGTCATACTTTCTGCAGAATATTATTTCATATCACAACGAAAATGAATGCAATGCGCTAAAAATGTAGAAAATATGTCTAGCCTGTTGAACGCCGCTAAGCCGTTATCATAGGGTAAGCTACTTGCCTTTGTACTTAATATAGCATAAGCTTCTACAAGGCCTACTTGCACGAGCCGGTATACCAACCGCTATGCAAGCCGACATGGAATATTGCAATGAAGGGTGCCGTGCTAGCTGGTATAACAGCTGCTATGGCAGACATTGCATAATATTTTACGGAATATGGTATCGTGCAAATGTGGCCATTAGCGACACCCACCGCGGAAGGGTTTGCTGAAGCAGGACATATCGAAAGAAGCCATCCCCGGAACGATGTATTTTATCCCACTTGAAGTGCTAGCTTGCCTCGTCATACACAAAAATAAAATACAAAATTGGCGGAACGTCCACACAAGCATATCAAGAGGTTGATTTCGCCCGAGGAAAATACTCACAAGCCGCAAATAGAATGAGACGCGGTCGTCGAAAAACGTGGAAATAAAATCAGGCGGAAAGATGAAATTATTTACACGTGTCTAACAGAGTGGCATGCACATCTGAACCGAGAATAAAAGCAAGTAGCATTCGTGGTAATCAGAACAATAATGTCCTCGGGCAGAAACACAAAAGACACGACCAAGTGCAGCAAAAAAAAAAAAAAAAAAGGCCTGAAGGACCTTAGCCCGACATGCAAATCGCTACAAGTTTTGGAGAAGGGTGGGAAGGGGGTGGCAGGGCGGAAACGCGGAAGCCACTTGTATCACCAAATTAAAAAACGAGGAGAGAGAGAGAGAGAGAGAGAGAGAGAAAGAGAAAGAGAAAGAGAAGAAATGACCCTGAGAACCAAACAATTGAAGCAAGGGCGAACCAATTAACATGGGGAATATTTTTTTGAAGGGGGGAGAGAAAGAGATGATAGGATTACTCGTCTGCTAGTCTGCTACTTTCTACGCAGGTCTGTTTCGGATGTAGATTAGACACTGAAGTACTTGTCTGGCACACGTGTCGACATCGACAGGCTTGTCGATTCAACAGCCAAGGAATGTTGAAAAGTAGATGTGGAAAGTGGGAGAGGAATGTAGACTACACAGGCCGCGGTTACACGAGATGCAGAACTACTTCACTTCAAACAAGATCATCTATTGAAGAGGTTACGTTACCTTCGAACGAGTTCCGAGCACAGTTGTTTCTCGTTCAAAGTGAACAGTTTTAATAAGTAGTTTCGAACGGCTTCTCTTCTCTGCTGCCCTCCTATTGGCTGCTTCCAAGTAAACAAGAAGTGTATTAAATATTACTGAATTTGGCGGGAATTCCTGCACTTGTTGAATTAACATATGTTTAAGGTTGAATGTACAAATACCCACCCATTATGCCATTACAGTAAAATTGTAGGTTTCATAAGAATTAAAAAGTTCAATAATGATAAATGTTGGAGGCTTTTATAATTAAGTATCATACATTTTAAGTTCCATGTTTGCTAATGTTAGAATTTCCATTGATTTCATTCTGCTTTGGGTGTGTAACCGCTAAAACACGTTCTGTTTTTAAACTTGTTCAGACATGGCTACCGAATGTATTTAGCTGAATGTGTTTAACAGCACTCTTGTAACCGCAGCATAAGTTAGGGACTGTGATATATCTTGCGTTGATTTTTGACGAATGACTAGTAAAAGGATGGTGACATTGCATAAAATAAAAGCAGGTAAAATTAAATTAAATTTTCCTTCTCCTTGAATTTTGAGTTGGAGAACTGATCTCAAAGTAAGTGTCTGGCGGCAATGTTGTGTTCTCACGATATATGTTATGAATCAATCAACGCTGACAAGTAGCGACGCTTCGGTGCAGAGGCCAGGCGGAGATTACAAAACACATTGAAACATTTATAGCACCGAAGCGCCAAAGAGTTATCCCTCCCGGCGGTACAGTATTCATGATAACTACGCCAACAAGAAGCAACATTTTGTACGTAGTCTGTCTGTAGACCCACCCCGAGAAGAAAAACCCTCAAGATGCAGTTTCAACTAGGCGTGCTGCTAACAACCATCCTACGGCAACGGCTCATTGCTACATATTAGTCATACGTTGTATAGGACTACTACAAATGAGTCATCGGGTTCCAAAGTGTCGTGTTTTCAAGAGGAGCACACTGGCAGTTAATATTTATGAATGAATAAATAGAAGCGAAAACTCACCAAGTTTTCCTCACACCCTAAAAATGTCCTGTGGTCACGCGAGACACGTGCAAGCGATAGCCAAGTTGTGCCCATATCTTCTGTAGCATTTCATCATCACTGGATATCACATCAGTATTGATGCAGTCCCTTAGCTCTGCCAGTGTTGTAGGTCATTGTAGGATGTACACACGGTCCTTAACCTACTCCAAAGGAAGAAGTCACACATTGCGTCAGATCAGGAGACCGTGGAAAGGGGGGGGGGGGGGTGCGTGGCATGCAATCAGAGCTACGTCATGTCATCCTGACCAACACGACCAATGTAGCGATGCGAAAGTATTTGAGTGGCTCAACATGACTTGCACCTCCCTAGCCAATAATATATATTGGAACTATTACTTGGTATAACTAAACTATTAAATGCCTGTCCAGTTTTATATATAACTCCAGTTTAGTTACAAGAAACGTTCAAGTGACAAACACATTTAAATATAGTAGTGTGTTAGGTAGCAAATTTTACATTTTTTTTTTGCTAATGGCCGTACTGTTAAACATATTCCTTAGGCCTACATAAAACGTCTTTTCAAGCAAGATAGGATATATTTTACATTATTAGCATAATCCTTTGTCGAAATATCAGTTTCTCTAATCTCACGATATTTTCACAAATTAAGGTAATTTGAAATCTAAACACTTCGAGTTCTACTTCATGATCTATGCTATTACAGAGAAGAAACTATCTTGCTTTTAAAAAAATGTGGATGAATACAGTTATTACTTATATATATATATATTATTTATTTACATAGTCCATGAAGTTTTGTACAATAGATTATGATATGCCAATTTGAAAATAAATCGAAATAATTCTTTTCGGCTTTATTTGATTATACATTATCTTTGTTTTGTGTTTATTGTATATTGTGTTTTAAAACTGCAAAGTTATTACTTTAAGGGAGTATGGCACATAGACTAACGCTATGGAGTTTAATCGTATCTGACAGTTTTGTGGAAGCCAACAGAGGAAAATAAAGGACGGGGAATCCTACATAATTTTTTTTACTAACTGAGAGGGAAATATTTCCAGAATGGTGTATTTTTGGCGATCTTTATCGCGACGCAAGTTATTATGCCATTTTGCAAAATAAACGCACTTATATATTGCAAAATAGTTAGAAATAAACTCTGCTGCCTAGGATAGCTCTTTTTAAGGTTTCCTATGTTGACTCCCAAAAACTTGAGGAATTCAATCGTCGACTTATTTGGAGTTAGTCACACGCCGTCTTATACGTGGTCTTGCAGAACCACCAATATACAGCATACGGTATATATGTATATATATATATATATATATATATATATATATATATATATATATATATATATGAAGTAAAATACTATGGTAACTCTCGGGACATTATTGTATGTTATCGGGACCTTAAACGTAAGAGCAGATATTTGCATAAATATGGCTTAAAATCTCGTTTATATATATATATATATATATATATATATATATATATATATATATATATATATATATATATATATATATATATAGTGGATATGACACCACAAGCAAAATACGCTTTTTATACTCTAATGCAGTGTTACGATATTTGCTCCAGTGCAGGAAAATACCAAGAAACGGACGCATCAAATAACATACTGAGCTCGCAACCACAGCTTAACCCTTACCGTTAGCTCAAAGACAGCCATGGGTGCTGTACTTGGAAATAGATTTTATTTAGGGATCTTGCTCGAAGCTTCCTCTCTTGAGATGGAGTCTGTAGATAATAAGTTACGTCCTTCCTATAGCGCGTATCGTAGTGTGCGGGAAACCTTTTCCCTTCCTCTCTTGCTATCTCTCTCATTCTCTCTCTCAAACACACATACGCCCGGCCGGAAAGGGAGGGTTGGGGTTCACTGTGCTGGGTTTCGATATCGAACACTTTTGAAAGCCCTCTCGTTTGGAATATTAGTCAATAAATATATTTTATTTTAGCCTTAGACGTTAACTGTCCAGTGCGGTGGAATACACACAGGATGTTTATTACTTAAAGGCTGTTCACGATAAAGTGAGAACTTTTAAAATCAACGTTACAAAAAAGCCACTGACCCTGCCTGCATATATTTTAACGGACGCACTGAGTGACATGCACTCAGTAAAGTTGGTAACGATGGATGGAAAGAAGTTCCGTATCTTAACGACGAAAAAAAAGTGTTAGGTTACAGTTTGTGATAACTTAAATTATTTCTTGTGCATTCTGTTTTTTTTTTTTTTATGCTTCGAAATTTAAAATTAAGCACATTTGTAAAATATAGCGACAAGGCCCATGGCAATGTTAATTTTACATATAATGGAAGAATACACAACGTGCATACAAGTAGATCTTACGCAGGGCTTTCAAAAGTGCTCATTTTACCGGGAATAGCCTATACCGAGACGGAAACGTGGAGTGGAGATATTTGGGCGGACCTTAACGTCGAGGTCTTGAGAACTGAAGAGGGTAAAGTGAAGTTAGTATGGAGCAGTGCCCGGAATGTAAGGGCAGGGGGAAATTGAAGATCTCTGAGAAAACCCGCCGACCAGCGGCGGCGTCGTCAGGCACGATTCCCACATGTGAAAACCCGCGAGCTACCCAGCTGGGAATGGAATCCGGTCCGTCTAGGTGAGAGGTGAGTAGTCTCACCACTATACCACTGTGGAAACGCCGACGTAACGTCAGCAGAGCGGTCCTTTCCGATACAATATAACTTCGTTCATTAATAACATTCTGTAACACGGCTATACCTTGAGTCAGTGGCGTAGCGTAGTAGGGGAGGCACTTTTAGGGGGCGGCAAAATTTCACAATAAATAATAATAATATCTTGAAAATGAGTTGAGACGGAAGCTGTTTTCTTCGTTAGATATAATCATTGTAGAAATTCGTGAGCGTTTTCAGCAGCTACAGAATTTGGCGGATAAGTTTGCTTATCTAACGCCGGCTATATTACTAGATTCGGACGACACTAAATGTAATCAAGACTACGCATCTGCCGAAATTGACGAGCAGGACTTCAAGCTGGAACGACTTCGACTGCGGACTTTCATTGCTGCCACAGGCAACGAAAATTTATTAATTAATTAATGCGGACTCACTTGAATTATTAAAATTTATTGTGAAATCCAAGCTGGAAGATACTCTGCCCAATATTATAATAAATCTCCGAATATTCTTCACAATTGCCATAAGCAATGCCAGCTGTGAGAGAAGTTTTTCAAAATTTAAATTCATTAAAAATTATTTAAGATCAACAATGAGTACTTTAAGGCTAACCAATCAGGCTATCTTGTCTATTGAGCAAGAGGTGTGTGATGCTATAGACATTGATAGTGCAATAAAAGACTTTGCTCTTAAAAAAAGTAGACGAATAAAGTTTGAGTTAAAGACAGAAGTTTTGTTTTTAATTCTAACAAGTATATTATTTTTCAATAAAAATATAAATATTAACAGTATCGTTCTAGTTCTAATTGGAAGTCGATTTGCGTTTTATATTCAATTCACTAATAACTTAATCTTGTCGATCGTCAAGGTATAATCATAAGTGTTCTATACCTGTTATATCAATGTAAGTGGCATACGTGTAAGAATTTTTGTAATAAATGTGATTATTATATTGTAAAACACACACACACACACACACACACACACACACACACATATATATATATATATATATATATATATATATATATATATATATATATATATATATATATATATATATAACTTTTTTATTTGTAACCTGTACAATACACAATAATGATGACTGTTCTTGCCAAAAAGTTCTTTAGAATTACTGTATATTATAGTCTTTTAAATTGAAATACCTAAATAAGAGGGCGGCAAAATTTTCTTCCGCCCCGGGCGGCTGACACCCACGCTACGCCACTGCCTTGAGTGCAATACTTACTCCTGTACAATGCTAGACTACTTGCATACAAATACCTATCACTCAAGGTTGGTTATGTGGGGGTTGCTATAGCTCAGAATTTAAGTAAGGTAGGCAACACAGTTTTTTATAAAACACTACAGAATTTTCTAAACTACAAGATATATAACAATCTTGTTACTGGATTTGCCATCAGATTAAATCAATAGGAAACTCTATACATTACTTTACTATATTTACTATTAACAACTACTAAACCTTCTCAGTGGCGTCCCTAGCCTTAAGTGCAATGATCGCTCTAGTGACGTTAATTATCGTTTTTAATTCTGCCGGCCTAGACCTGCACCGAAGTGTATAAGTCGTCTTATCACTGTTTTAATTTGATGAACGGACAGAGCTCCTCTAGTCCAAGTCTGGAAGGCGGTAGTCGTGCAGTCTTTCTTGGTTTTGCCCCTAGATCGCAGCCCTATGCTTTTCTACGCCACGACACCTCCGTCGGGCGGCAGCAACCTCGGGTGCAGCGCTGTGGTTCGTCGTCGGTACGTGATGGTGTGAGTGTTGGGGGGGGGGGGGCATCCTGGCGGCTCCCTTATATATGTGCGATGTTTAGTAAACTACCTTTCCGCATGTTTATTGAAATGTCCTAGTAATGCGGGGCGGCTGTATCCACTACAAAACGATTTAAATAAATGTCGTCTCGTTCGATCAGATGTATCCACGATGCGAGGACGACCTTGAGTTGGCGCCACGCATACGCGAGACTGATGGAAATTTTGTGTGCGGGCGAAAATTTTCACCACGCCGATGTGCTAGGGTGCTGGTTTTTTGTGCCAAATAAAAGATCTCGTCCCGATACGTCGATTTAAGTCGAAAAAGCTAAGTATTGATTTCGTCATTTTCATTTCATTCCATAGCCAAAAGAAAATAGTGCCTGCCAATGCAGGCGTAGTTACGCCCAACCCACGGCTGTGTTTCGACGCAGCCACTACCAGATTTTTTAAATTTCTGTCGAAGCCTTTGAACAGCCTTGGAAATATGGCATACAAACGGTTAATGTTAGAAGCTCAGTAGACTACGTCGCGTGTAATGTTCATTTTAAAAGACAAAGTGTGTCGACAGAAATAACAGAAAACTAATATCTAAGGCTATTGATGATTTTCCCTACCATCCCGTTTTAGTATCGATCCTAGGTCTGTAGCACTGCATTCTTATTTGTGCCCTAACTATAGTCTATTCCCGACTTGAAGAGACTTTCGAAAACGAACCTTTGAAAAATCACTCTTAGGCGTAACATGTCAACCTGTTTTTTCAATAACCTGTATTCCACAAATATATAACACTGTGGTTAACTTTAGAGTACTGTATATTGAATAAATGAAACTTTACCTTAGTATCTTCTATAACTTTTAATAATTATTTCGTATTAAATATGAATTAACAACCGCGAGAGCAGCGATATGTTGGCAATGGGTAGTAAGAAATAGTTCACAGACAAATATTGTTTTAACCTAGTTTTTTTTAAATGCTATTTGTAAATTAAACTTTGCCAATTGAAATATTTAAATATTTAGGTTGTCCCGATGGAAACATATTTCATTGTTATAGTTTAAATTAACTACGCAAAATATCGTGCGTAGGCCCTAGTGACACAGCGGTTTTTTTTTATTTTTATTTTTATTTTTTTTATCGGTTGACGAAGCAACTGTCGGCTGGTCGAGGCTTGTCACTCACTCTCACTTTTTTTCTCTCCTCATCAGGAAGTTGCGCATCGTTAAGTAGTAGACAAAATACACATGTTTAAAATGTTAGCATATTTCATAGTTATCAGAGCAAAATAATTATTTTTGAATTTGTAATTTACAACTGAAAAGAGATTTTAATGTTTGAATGCTTATTTTAATATATTTAAATATGATGGCGGGGCAGTTACCATCTGAAGTTGGCAGACGTGGCGCGCCATGACATGGCGTGTTGCTTTTTGCCAAACGAAGCGTAAATTATACTTACTCCGAGAAATACTTCAAATTACCACATCACGTTTGTAGACGTTGTGTTTTTTAAATCTACCTAAGCAAGTTACGCTGTGATAAATCTGTGTTTCCGCGGCAGTAATAAATATACTGTGGCGTGTGTTTCGTTAACCGCTGCGTGTGAAATGGCGTGACGTTGATGCATTGTGGTCGTTACGCTGGCCCTGCGTGTGTGCGCGTGATTTAAAATATTTGATGTGCTGTATTTACACGTTCTAACTGTGAACTGTTTTAATGTCGAAGTTAATTATTTACATTCACGTCTGTTTATTCATCACAACGTTGTACCTTCGCCCTAAGTGTTTGAAACGCAGTCCGGTAAAGTAATGTACCACAATCCCAACAAAATACTAAGCCCAGCCCTATTAATTGCAATAAACCTAACAAACAGTAACTAACAATATATAGAAATATGAGCGAAATAAAAGTTACGATAGGCTTATTTATGTGCATGTTCAGCGCTATCTTTTAAGTTTGTATGACAAAAAATAAATGACACGAGTTGCGTGCTTGAATTTAGTGTGACTTTTTCGTTGGACTGGTTGTTCCTTTTTAAGTATTTATTCCAACTGAGGTTGTCCCTTTAAAGAAATAACCCAGTAAATATTAACAACAAAAGGTTAGATACTACATTTCTTTACCCCGCAGTTGTAACAGTGTTGAATACAATCACAGCAAAATATTAATGTGCATTATGTTTAATACGCTATGACATGAAAAACAAATATGTCAACAAAATTAAAATAACCATAAAAACTTTCGTCAATTCAGACATTTTTTCAATGTCACAAAACTGAAATAAATAATGCTATAGGCCCAAACTGTGGATATAAATATAGAATGGTTTTTGGAATATGACATAATTTTTTGAAAAGCTGTAAACAGTAAACACGCTTGACAGGTATAAAAGTAGAAGTAACATTTCAATGTTTATGTTTAGGCGTAGCGAAAGTATATGAACACATGTACACACAAACACACAATGGAATGTAAACATTGATTTTGACAGATGCTACATGGCAGTCACATGGCAATGTTTGTTTACATTTGGCGGAAGGATACGAAACGTGCCTGCAAGTAGATATTTAGCAGGTCTCCGCGAAAGTTTCTTCCAGTGGCGAATGGACTATAGGCGTAGTCTATTCATAGTTATTTCCAACTTTTCTGAAGTCCTGCTAACGTTCTACTTCCAGGATATTCCTCCGCCTCATGCAACCAAAGCTCAACAAAGTCTTGGAGATTACGCCAAAAGGACAACGCACTGCATTTATACCCACTCACTTTATTATTATTTTCCTTGAGAAATGTTTCTTACTAGGTATTACAAACACGTCTGTTTTCTTTTTTTAACGGTGCGTTTTAACTATAAATAAAATATGTAATTTATAAATAAAATATAAGAAGTTTATTTTAGCCAAAAATTAGATAATTTTGTTAACAGATGTATAACACGCTTATGATACGTAACATATTTACGAAACAATCATACACGTCACACATGGGGTCGTTTTTAAAAGATTTGATTCGAAAAGTGTGAAGTTACCGCGAGTAGACTGTACATGAAACAACACGAAATAGAAATATTTTTCAGCAGTTTCTCAGTTTTTTAAATGTTGGTTTATGTAATCATACGCTTGCACTGATTAAATTGTAACATTCCCTACTCTTTAATCTACAACAACATTATTTTGTGTACATCACGGTTAATTTTCTAAATTTTATTTTATCTTCCTTTAGCACAGCATTTCTGTAAAAGTAAATTATTCCAAGTGTTTTAAAATTTAATCTTCCAGTGGGCACGGCTAAGTAGACGCACAATGTTCTAAATTCTTTTGGTCCGACAAAAAAAAAATCCACACACACTGTGTGTCCCAAACAACAATTTACGCTCTCAATTCCGTTTCGTATTTTGTTCGCTGAGTTTCTGGGATAACCTTATTGGGCCAGTTTATCAAGTCAATTGTTTGGAACGAAAATAAAAGGGGCGTTAAGAATTCCCCATCTCGGCACTCTTTTGTTCGTTCCCCTCCAATATAAATGTCTCTTCTTTATCGGCCTGTCCTCTTTGTGCCAATGAGCACAGATCCATTAATGGCGGTCCATTAAAAACCACTGTGAAGAAATACGGACCCTGGGAGTGTCTGCATTGTTGCCTGCTCGTTTATTTTGTAAACAATAGGACGTAAGCTAATTAAAATGGTTCTTTTCATGTATACTTTCGTATCGGAAAGCCGCGTGTTACGTAATTTTAAATAATATACTTTTAGTTAGTTTATTTTATTGCACCGCATAACACCAGAAATTTATCCCATTTTGACAAGTTTGTCAGATAAAAAACACGTCCTTTTAGGGCTTGTTTGTTTCACTGGAAACACTCGGTTATTTCGTAACATTTTTTTTAACAAAAGTAATTATATCCTATATTAAAAAAAGTAATCGCTGTTGTGATATTTTTTTTATTATTGAAAGATATCTATGTCTGGCTACTTTAGCCATGGAAGCAAAAAAACCTGCCGTATAACTTTCGAGAGATGTTAAGCAAAACATCTTACTTAGATTTTACGCCATTGCAAGCAGATGTCATGTCAAAAGGACTTTAGTAACTATCTCTATAGCGCTGTGTAGCCAAGAATCCGCGAGCACTGTTCAAAAGTTGCTTAGTTTCACACAAACTTTAATGGAAACAGATTTTTGTTCAATTGCTTCGTATTAACATAGTCGATTTAGTCCTACAGACGACTCAAACACTTAAATAAAACTAACATTTCATCTGAAAGCGGCACATGCGTCTATATCTCATTCACCCAGGATCCGAAACGAGATACCCATGTGCCATAAACAAGCGCCCAACCCAATAGGCCACTGAGGTGTTGTTCAACAGAAGACACTATAACCTGTTATTATGATTATGTTGGGATCAAATTCTTAAATAATATATTATTGTTAAAATAATATAACCATTTTCACACTTTGACAAGGTATATTACACGTTTTGATTGTAATTTTATAATGTTTAAATTAATGTTTTTAAGTCTCCACCTTTATGCTGCGGAGCTAAGCGGGAAAAGGCTTACGTTCAAAGCTGACAGAAATCTCCTTCTAAAAACGGATCACACATTCAAGACTAACCCAGCGTTTGAATCCACAACCTCGTTATCTCAAAACACTTCATCGATTTCAGATACTGAGTTTGCAGCTTTATAAAACTAGAATTTAGTATAATTATGCATTGTAGCCAAGAAAATAATAATGTCCCTGTAATAAACTTGGAATTTTAATATAGTTAATCAGTGCATATAAATTCTACATCGACGGCTTGGTTTATTTGCCTGCAGTAGGCCTACATTGTTTTACAAGGCAACAGCTCATTTTCACAAATGGCTATAGGATGTCAACAGCTTAGTTTTACGGCTTATGCTGTTTGTTTAATACGTGTGTGTTTGAAGCATCGTTAAGGCAAAAATCTGTCCCACTTTTCTTAAGTAATTACCGAAAACATCGCAATTTAATACATGTGAACGGCGTTCATACGTCATACTCAATTATAAAGGCTGTTCACTCTAAAGTGAGCACTTTGGAAATAAACCGTAGAAAAAGTCACTGCCACCACCTGTATGTATTTTAACTGGCACTGAGTGACATGGTATTTATTTTGTAGTTATTTGATTGTAACAGTGTAAGTTTAAAGAATGACGTACCCGATCAGTGTTTGCCGCGGTTCTAGCTCAGTAAATGTCAACAAGTTTCTGTACTCAGAACGTCTGGTAACTGACGAATAATACCGGCAGAGAAAATTTCCACCGTGAGGTACTGAATCCTGTAATACCAACGCTTAGAACATTTCATCCTCATCCTGCACTAAAATGACGATTTTGAAGCCGACTAAAAATGACGCGCGTGCAAAAATTTTCTCGGTGACGTGGTACAAAAAACTTACATAAGCTGGCAGTAACTGAAACTTAAATCTACGTCACTCGACAAAGCGTGGAAAAGGGCTTTCCATTTCATTCTGCGCTAGAAAAAAGCCAGCGAAACGTGAAGGTCCAGTCTTGCAGTACAGGAGCTGTGCTTGCGAGTGTCGAATACGAACTCCGCTCCCACGAAAATAAAACTTTTACTACATGCCAAACATGAAGTAGTCGCGGATTACTGAGCATACCCCGACCAAGAGGTTGTCACTCTGCAAAGAAAAACATAGTGTGTTCTAGTGACATTAAGTAATATGCAAAGCTAACAGCAAAAATACAGTTTATTCAGGTTTGGTCATCGGTTACGAACGATGACCGCAAACAGCATTGATAGCTTTACATTGAAAAAGACACAGACATACAAGTTCTCAGAGCCCGGTTCGTGGTTATCCAAGCTAGTATAATCCATTCACGGTTACTTCAAACTTTTCTAAAGATCTGCTCAAGTTCTACTTTCAATATATTCCTTCTCCCTCCTGCAAAATAAGCTATAAAATTACACCAAAGGACAACGCACCGAATTCATGCGCACTCGGTTGTAATAATATTTTGCATGAGAACTACTAGGCGCTACCAACACACGTGTTTTCTCACTTTTTTTTAATTAATGTTTATTGCAAATGTAATATTATAAATTATAAAGATAATATAGTTAAACTACAATCTTAACGAAAAATAAGATACTTTTATGTTAACAGAAGTACAAAACACTTGTGATAATTTATATAACCAAACACGTCAGATATGGCGTAGTTTTTCAAAGGTTTGATTCGAAAGTGTGAAGAAACCGTGAACGTACTATATCACAAAACTAACATATTTTGCTGCACAACTTAGGCATATCATCTCATTTATGATAAAGGAGTCTTGTTAGTACATTGAGGTCTGCACACATTTACTGGCACTTACGACAAATTAAAAGTGAGTCACCTATATCCGCTACTGCAGGAACACCTGTTCTGTTGGTGTGTGTGCTAGATCTCACCATCGTCCTGTTGGTCCATATCACACCGCACACTACCCTGTACTTTACAGCGTTCATTATTGCCCAGTCATCAACCAATGGAGAGCCGAGCTGATATTGACCCAATTAAATGTCCTTTATCGTATAAAAGGATTTACAATCAATCATGTCCCTTTGAGTGGCTAAAAAAATTTGATTCTATCTTTAGCAATATCAATGTTACTGCGCTGTCGTGTTCTTGTAAGGTCGTGTTAAACACTAGCAGAACAGCGACTGCACATCCAAGTGAGTTTTGTTCTGAATAACAAAGAAATTTTCAAATTATCTTCGCTCGATCTATACTTGAGCATAGTCTACAAAGTGTTAAAAATTCCGTTCAGTGTCATTGGTATATTGTTAATGATATTAGCCCAAGTTTGAATGAAACAAGGCAAAATAAAAAAGTTAATTTCTTAGTCATATTCGTGAAAGATAAACAGTTTTATTTTCGTAAGGATTTTTTTTTATATAAAGAATAAGCGAGGAACTGTCGTCCTACATAAATTCTCAGAATATTTTCTCTGTTGTACGCTAACTAAAGTTTCGTGGCATCATTCCAATACAAATTTTAACAGCCGCATACGCTAAAGCAATAAATTCTAGTTCGTTACGAATGTGGGATGCCAGCACAGTTTTCAGTTCTGGATATAAAAATACAAGAATTACGAGAAAAAAAAAATCCCGTTTCTTTTTTCATGTGAACATTACGAGAGTCAATTAACTTAATGTGTTTCTGGAAGAAAAACTGTTCACTGCATAGTCGATGATTCTATTTGACGATGTTTATAAATACAAGTAGCAGTGAGCTACGGTTTTTTTGCTGACGGTGAAAAATATTAACTTGTCCTCGACGTTTTTCCATGCGTGATACGTGGATGAAAAAAGAAAGGTACCTAGTAGGGATACTCAAAATTAATTTACTCTGATTACTGAATCGTTACACTCCTGGCCACGCGTTTGCGTTATTTTCGACGCTCTTGAATTTCAAACCTATAAAAAATCTCAGATGTCTCAGAATTTCATAGACGTAGTACACTCAGCTACTGCCTGTGTACGTACGCCCGACTAAAGCGATTATCGTTGTAAGCATTTTTAACTCTAGATTTGGTCCATTACTATTAGAGTTAGCAAACGTAGTTCTGCAGCTGCCAGTTAGTGATCGTCAATATCATTTGATTAATATATTTGGAAGCGACATACTCCTGACGACGATAATGCCTAGGGAGGGTGAATCTACTACAAATTAGCAGCAGAGTGAACGCCATTGACTGAATAGTCAATTCACATTATCATTGTGCTAAAAGAAATAAGTTCCGGAGCTATACCGACTATTTATCAATTAGACTGACAAACTTGGGCTGCAGATTATTCCCGAAGAAACTAAATTGAAAACCAACATACTAGCCATGGTCTAAAGGGAATCCCAAAGACATGCATACCTTCGAAGTTGAACGTGATGCGCTGGTTTAATACAACTACTGAAGATGGAACACTGAGTGTGTTTAATAAATCTTTTAAATCCCAAGTATTTTACAGCATCATAGGGATTAAGTGGAAATATGGGTAGTAACAGTGAATAATTCCATGAAATTATATGATGACAGCGACTGACAGCTGTCGTGGTGTTTATAGATCTTTGTTCCGTCACATGATATACAGGTTCCATCTTAAATTTTTTCTTCAATATTGGTAATAAATTAGTGTTTCAGATCCAACTTCGAAGATGTGCACAGCCCTTAGGATTAACTTTTGACAATAAGTCGTACATAAAACATGTTTCTCCTTTTTTCCGTAATTAATCCGCATCCAAATTTTGCCGGTCTAATTTATACATCCTTTATTGTAAATGTTATGCATAAAAGTAGTGATTTTAATAATCTCGTTTGTCCTCTAATACCCTTTAATAATAAAATACCCTTTTGGCTTGCAGGAGTGTACGTGACTGCAGCTTGTATATATTTTATGTTGTTTTGTTCCGGGGTAAAAACTTATCAATTAAACGGGTGCTGTAAAAGATAGCTGACGCGGCAGGTCGGATTGGTATTTTGCCTAGTGCCGTGAAACAAGAAGAGAGGTATGAAGACGGAAAATAAATATTATCAATATTCATAATGCTTCGCTTAACCCATTTGGTCACACAATAATTCCGAGTTCAGGTTTCGCAATTACGTAATTTTTTTTATATGCGATGTACCTGTGTTTTTGCACTTGTCTTGCAATGGCTGAACAACGCGCTGCATACTCGCGGGTATTGGCGTTAACCATTCGTTACGAAGACGAGCAGAAAACAATTGAAAATATTTTAATAAAATTAATATTAATTTTATGTGAAAGCAGAGGGGTGTCATCCTGGTAATTGTTTTCTCGTGATGCATGTGTCGATAACTGGTGCGGGCTGGAGGATTAACACACTGAGGTCTGCACACATTTATTGGCACTTACGGCAAATTAGAAGCGAGTCGCCTATATCCACTACTGCAAGAAGACCGGTCCTGTTGGCGTCTGTTAGAACTCACCATCGTCCTGTTGGCCCATACCACACCTGACACTACCCTGTACTTTACAGCGTTCATTATTGGCCGGCCATCAACCAAGGTAGAGCCGAGCTAATATTGACCTAATCAAATATCCTTCATCGTATAAAAGGGTTTACAATCAATCAAGTCCCTTTGAATGGCTATAAAAGAAGATATTCTGTCTATAGCAATATCATTGTTAATGCGCTGTCGTGTTCTTGTGAGGTCATGTTAAACACTAGCCGAACAAGGACTGCACATCCAAGCGGAGTTTTGTTCTGAGCAACGAATAAACTGTCAAACTAGCTTTGCTCGAGCTACACTCTAGCATGATGTAGTCTACAAAGGGCTAACACGAGCTGCCACGCTGGGACGAAATGGCGCCACGGGTTTCTTTGACGATGGGGCACCCCTACTGCGTTTTCTGAAATTCATTATCAATGTATCGACCGGCGTACACCGGACGTTAGGAAACTACTGTTTTCGTTCGAGTTCGGTTGAATCGCACCAGTTCAATGGGCCTAAAATGTTGCTGCATCTGATTGACGTACACCGGAGCATCACTCGATGAATTTTCGAACCCAGCTTTGCGAACACACGTGTGAATAAACAAAGCACTTCTGAACGGTAAAGTAAGAGACAGGCAAATTACCGAGTTTAACTGCAACGGGAAAATTTGCGCCCTTCAACTGCACACAAACACTGCAGAAATATGCCAGACTTGATTAATATTTTAAGACGAAAGGGTAGGCAAATAAGAAAATACATTTAGTAAAGACTGCTCACGATAAAGTGAGCAATTTCGAAATCAACCTTAGAAGAAGTCACTGCGCCTGCTTTCATATATTTTAATGGGCACACTGAGTGACATGCGCCCAGTAAAGTTGGTAACGATGGATGGAAAGTAGGTCCATATTTTAACGCCGAATAAAAAGTGGTAGGCAACAATTTATGATAACTTAAATTATTTCTTTCGCTTTCAGATTTTTTTTAATGCACCGAAGTGTAAAAATTACCAGTTTGGTAAAATATTTGCTTTGCTAATAATTTCGCAGTTTCACCTGATCGACGCATGAATAAAGTGATGAGGCTCATGACAATGTTAATGTCACATAATGCGGAACAATACACAGAGTACATACAAATAGATCTTAAGCAGGGCTTTCGAAAGTGCTCATTTTAACGTGAACAGCGTATACATTGTTTAATCCTGTTTTTCCTGTTTTATAAAGTTATTTTTCATGTACTGTTATTCCATTGCATTTGATAAAAAATTATGTAAGCAACCTTACGTAATTTTGGAAGTTGTTTACGCTGGTGCGCATAAGAACATTCACCGCCGGTGGATCCGTTGGTGAATTTCCATCAGCGCGTCTTCTCTGGCAGAGTGAGTGAAGTGTCTGCGAATATGCCTCATGCCTGTCTGGTTACTGCTTGCTTTGGAAGGTTCTGTATTGGTTGAATTTCTTATACTGACTAGTAGGATTCCTTATACTCACAGGGGTAAAGGGGAAAATGAATAATGAATTTTAAAACAGGGCAAATATTTGCACTGAGAAAAAGAATTGTTTCAGTATTCCAGATATAGTCCATTCCTGGTTTCTTCTGCCTTTTTGAATCAAACCTTTGGAAAATCTCCCCATGTATGACGTGTTTAGTTATTTCCTAAATATGCCATGTATCACAAGCGTTTTATACTCGTGTTCATAAAACTTACCTTTTTTTTTTCCCTGTTAAATTGAAATGTTATTCATATTTCATGTATAGATTATAATGCTTTATTTTAAATAAATTAAATAAAAAAAGGGAGAAAATTGGTATGTTGGTGGCGCCTAGTGAGAAAGAGTTCTTATACAAAATACTGTTACACTTAGTGCGCACGAATGTGGTGCGTTGTCTCCCTGGTGTAATTCTCCAGGATCAGTTAAGCTTAGTTAGCACGAGGCGGAGGAATATCCTGGAAGTAGAACTATATCAGGGCTTCAGAAAAGGCTGAAGTAACCGTGAATGGACTATATATTTGTGTGGCGTTTGTTTATGTTGAACGATATTTTGTTGGTGGAACCAAGCCTCAGTTTTTCCAAACGAATTAAATTTGTTCACAAAGCCAAATAATTTTTTTTAAACAAGTTTTTTTTGTGCCATACAAATATTTAGTTGCTTCAGTATGTTAAACAAACATTTAGTGTATGCAAACATATCGTTACGATTTGTCTAAAAAAAAATTATGTTTAGTTACGTGCGATATATTTCGAACAAAGAATCTATTTGAAACGACGACAGATTATGTTGGCGACACTAATATATTTGGTTGATTTTCCCATTCTTTGTTGGATTCTCCCTTTCAAAGCAATCGTCTATTTATAATTTAAAAGTCTGTGCACGAGATTGACTTGGGGATGGCCCAAATTAGGCAAGCAAAATTGTGAAGACTGGCATTTCACTGATATTCTACCCACAGGTATTTGCAGGTAATTTAAATAATTATTGAATCGCAGGGCCTGTGAGGCGACATGGTATTTCGTTCATAAGCAAGTTTCCGTGGTGGTATAGTGGTTAGAATACTCGCCTCCCACACAGGCGATCCGGGTTCGATTCCCGGTGGGGTCGCTTCCGGGTTTTCGTATGTGGGAATCGTGTTGGACGATGCCGCTGGTCAGCGGGTTTTCTCGGGAGAAATGGACGCATTCCGGCGCTGCTCCATACTGTTGTGGGCACAAGTGAGAGGAGAGCAGTCCACGAGGTTGACGCCTACCCGTGGTCGAGGGCGACGCCCCGCAGGAGAGAGAGTGAACCAGGGGACAGCGGGGTAGGCGCTGACGATGAACTAACCGGCAGGCCACGGATGTTAATACGGCCGACAACACCCCCCCCCCCCTCCCATAACAAGAGATTGGAGACCTGGTGCGTGTTGGAGGTTGATCGTTCAGCGAGGCTGGAGCAATCCCCGATCAGCGAGTCTGCCGATGCTGGAGCAGCGTCGGGCGGAGCCAGTGCCGAGGTGATCCAGGAGCTGGGTCGAGACCAGGCTTGGGCAAGCCGTCTTTCTTCACCACATCTACACTACACGAGCCGGCGGAGGAGCTCCGGCGATTCGAGGCTGTCAGTGGTAGGTGATCTTGAATAGAGTGCAAGAGCGAGCAGTAGAGCGATTAATGCCATCTAAAGTAATTATTGAATCAGAGAAGAAATAGTAGTTATAAACTAAGAGATAGGAGTTTAACGTAATAGTTAAAGTCATAAGTAAGATAGTTGAGATCTGGAATATAACTTAAGGTAGAAGGAGTCAAGAAGTGTAGCGTTTATTGTATCTGTGTAATTTGTAAGAGTTTAGTTTTGTTTATGTAATAATATGTGGTATTAATGAAGCAACCGGCGACAGTAAATTATAAGAGTTAATATAGTCGATCCTGATACTTTGTTGAGCGCCTTGAGCCAGTGTGGTTATGCAAGAATATAGATAGGTTGTACACTTGGCTAGGCACTACAGCAATACTCACCTTATTCATCCCCACTGCTCTCAAGACCACCTGAATCTTTCCACTCCACTCGTTCATGAATATGACCTTGAGATATGTCCACCGAGTACTCGGCGAGAAATCCGGCGTCACGGTAACCCTTTCACACCGTCTTTTATTTAAGATTTGATGCTAACAAAAATATTTATGATGAGTGCGGTTTCGTTGTCACCTGTAGGTTATATGTGTGGCTACAGTTATATATCAACCAATTATGAGGTAGACCAGTAGGAAGGTTTGAAAATTATTTACCCCTTGGTTAGATCATTGGTCATTGAGTTTCACAGTGTGCAGTACAGACAAACAATTACCCACAGGTTCGAAGTGTGTGGGCTGTTCGCGGTTAAATGAGCACTTTTGGAAGCCCTGCTTAGCATCTACTTTAATGCACGTTATGTATCCTTCCGCCTTATGTAAAATTAACACTGCCATGGGCCTCATCACTTTATTCATGCCTCGGTCAAGTGAAACTGTGAACTTATTATAAAAGTAAATATTTTACAAATCTGGTAATTTTTACACTCCGGCGCATAAAAAAAAAAACAGAAAGCGAAATAAATAATTTAAACTATCAAAAATGGACACCTGATAATTTTTATTCGAAGTTAAGGTATGGGACTACTTTCCATCCATCGTTACCAACTTTACTGGGCACATGTGTCACTCAGTGCGCCCGTTGAAATATATGCAGGTAGGGCAGTGAATGTTTTCGAAGGTTGATTTTAAAAGTGCTCACTTTATCGTGAACAGCCTTTTCACAGTTCTGTTCACTGGGTCTGAATAGGTTAAAAACAACCCTCCCGCCCTCTGGTACCATCATCGTGTCGTCCACCAATGCGTAGGACTGCGTATGAAATATGAACTATACCCACGTCCCCCGCTCGCCTTGCCGGCGTGCTATTGGCTGCGCGTTTTCTCGCGTCTGCGGTACGACTGAGGCACCCTCCCCCCCATCCCTTCTGTTATTCAAATCGCAGTAATGGCGCTGTTTTACATAAACACACGGGGCGGTTGTTTGTCAACGCCTGGCTGGTTCAGTAGTGCGGGGTGGTCTGTACTCTGGGGGGGGGGGGGCATCCAGAGGGGACCAGATTTGCATAACTGCGTTGCAGAGCTTTCAACGGCGCGACAAAGGGCAAACCAAACACTCGCGCGCGTGGCGACGAAGGCAGTGGGGGGTTGGAATTTTCGCGCACAACTCCGACCTCGGGAGGTGTCAAACATGCGTGACACGCCGTTAAACTGCGAGAACCCCCGGGGGGGGGGGGGCGACCGTCGGGTGAAGGTGGTCGGAAGAGGGGGCGAAATAAAATGCGCTCTTGTTTTGACGTCAACACGTGTGGCATTTTCGGAGAACGGTGCTGGAAATAGATACTGAGAGCTAAGGCATTTTTACAAATGTACGACAATTTGTCGGCGACAAGACACACTGCTGCGATCGTCGCACACGACCTCTCGTCCGTCGATTTTACAATAGCGAGAAGTTGTCGTGTTTACTGTCATCTGTCGCCGTAAGTGGAAACTAAAATAACGAAACCAGGTTTAATTTGGCAAGCTTTAAGTTTTGTTTATTTTTTAAATGACGATAGTTTAGAGACGTTTTGTTGTGTGACATGGATATAGGTAAAGGAAATATAGATAACATCTCTTACATTTTCTATACTAAAATTAACAAACGGAAGAAAATGACTAACATCGGCTGTGTGTACTTCTCCAAATGTCTCCAACTTATAGTATGGGCTACTGATATTTTAGTAATCAGGCCCCTATATGTTTTCGACTGTTTGAATAACACGCAATATGATTATATTAAAATCCTCACCACATACACGCACCTACGTTGTTTCTACAAATATTCGCCTATTATTTATTATCTCCCTTCCTTGTCATATGCGACCGTCGCAGGTGCGTTAGAACAAGTTCTATCTCACACTGTCGCCTCGCCATCATCTGCTGGATCGCCTCTGGTTGGCTAGTTGCTTTTGTCGTACTGCCGCCCGCACTACTGTAAAATCACTATACCTAATTTACGCTGTAGGTTAGATAGATCTCAACGTTCTACTGGTATTCCAACAAGTTTCCTTTGCTTGTTAGCCGCGAGTCTGAACGAGGTCATATATCCCCACATGATTAGCCAATCAGAATTAGATTACTTCGGTACTAAAGGTCTGCGATTCGCGCGATACGCGTATCACGTGTATAGACTGTTCACGGTGAAATGAGCACTTTTGATAACCCTGCTTAGTATCTATTTCTATACCCGTTATGTATTCATCGGCCTTATATAAAATAAACACTGCCATGGGCCTGATCACTTTATTCATGCGTCGGCCGAGTGAAACTTTGAAATTATTAGAAAAGTAAATATTTTACAAATATGCTAATTTTTACACATCGCTGCATATAAAAAAACAGAAAGAAATTGAAACAATTTAAGTTGTTACAAATGGTTGCCCAACAATTTTTAATCGGCGTCAAGATATGGAACTACTTTCCCTCCAACGTTAACAACTATACTGGACGCATTTCACGCAGCGTGCCCGATGAAATATGTGCAGGTGGGAGCAGTGACTTTTTTCCAAGGTTGATTTCAGAAGTGCTCACATTATCGTGAACAGTCTTTAACAATTAAACCGTTCGATCACGAAAGTGGATACGAGCGGTAGTTTTTTGAAGGACCGGCGAAATGCGGACCATCAGAAGTACGTATAAATGGCCAGCACCGAGGCAAGCCAAGCAAGGCTTCACTAATGTTCTCAGTAATTTTATTATTGTTAACGCCCCGCTCGTCTTTCGACGATTTGGGCATGGCTTTAGGTGAGACAAGGTGGAGGTGGTCCAGAGGCGAATGAACAAGTGGGGCGAATAGGGAGCTTCCTCGGAAAAGCAACCACACCGCGGAATCTCTCCGCCTGAAAAAAAAAAAAAGTCCCGCCCCATCGGGCTTGGTATCGAACCAAGCAGTGATGATTGATGAAGATAACTGACTGCATCTTAGGAAGGGGAGAGATTTGGACGGCTGTTAACGTCGAGGTCTTGAGAGCCGATTAAAGTGATTGAGGTGATATGGAGCAGCGCCGGTAAGAAAGAGCGGGGGGAAACGGGAGATCCACGAGAAAACCCGCCGACCAACGGCAGTATCCGGCACGATTCCCACATGCGAAAATCCGGAGTGAACCGGCCAGGGATTAAACCCGGATCGCCATGGTGGGAGGCGAGCAGGTTAACCGCTCAGCCCCGTGGCCCCTTGCTTCTAAGGTTTCATTATTCTTTATCCTACTTTATCACCTCGCTTCTGATGTGAAGTCGTACATGGACTGGGCCAATGGAAGTTCTGCTACTCTAAAACTGAACGTCTTTTACACCAATGGACAGCCAAGTCACGTATAAATTACAGCAAGTTTAAATTTTTCTGCTTGCGGTTAATCCGAAATTACGGTGATCCGGAAATGCCCCGCTCTCGCTTAGTGCGGAATTGCGGGACTCTACTATTCATATTTATCCATTGTGTCTTTCGACGTGTCGGCCAGTCCAGAGAGACCTTTGACGATCACAGTGCATGCACAGCAACCACGCTACTTGCCGGCGAGTAGTGTCCCTTGCAGTAATGGACCGAGCTGTAGGGTGATTTCATTAACATCATTTTGAAGTGCGCCGTTTAATGCCTTCAAAGGGCTCTCTGCTGTACCTCCCAGCTGAGCCTCGTCCCTTTCCTATTCCTCTGCTGGACCTGTGATGCCCGAGTCAAAGAGTGCCTGAGTGAATCGAAGCGAAACTAAAATCCGTTCTGCGAACTCCAGGTCCACTTACTAACAAAATTGCCTCCCGGCTAGTTGAGTACTTTTGAAAACAACCTTTGAAAATGTTGCTATAGGCTGTTCAAGGTAAAGTGAGCACTTTCGAAAACCCTGCTTAAGATCTTCTTGTATGCGCGTTGTGTATTCTTCCGCCTTATGTAAATTAACGTTGCAGTGGGCCTCATCACTTTAATCATGCGTCGGTCAAGTGAAACTAAAAAATTATTAAAAACCAAATTTTTATTTACATGTTCAATTTTACACTTGATGCTCTAAAATGAAAACAGAAATAGAAAAAAAAATTAATTTAACTATCACAAATGTTTACCTAACACTTTTTATTCAATGTTTAGATATGTAACTACTTTCTCGCCATCGTTACCAACTTTACTGGGCGCATGTCACTCAGTGCGCCCGTTAAAATATATGCAAGCATAGGCAGTGACTTTTTTTCTAAAGTTGACTTCAAAAGTGCTCACTTTATCGTGAACAGCCTTCAGTTGTAGATAAGTACTGTACGTTTTAACATCTGAAGGACTCGGGCCGAGCGTACACTGTCAAAAATTTTCTGGTAAACTTTCCAAACTGTAATTGGAGTTTTTTAACCTACATACTGTGCATAAATAATACCACACATCAATCTACAGATAAAGGAATGTTTAGCTACTATACAAAGTTGGGAACTTCCCTATGCATTTGACTGTTTCCTGAGCAAATGTAGGAACGCTACAATGAACGTATATTGGGGAAAATATTACCATCCCTGCTTTCTCGCTAAGCGTGTACTATGGTATAGGCTATTTGCGGTTTCCACACACTTTTTGAAACAAGCCTTTGAAAATTCACCCCACGCCCTGTACACACTCGGCGCACGTGGCATTGACATTGTGATTAAATACCACAAGGCTATAATCTAAAATTCTGACATTGACATAATTAAGGTTGTCATAGGCCAAATTATTTTATTCTTGCGCTATTGAACTGACACTGTTAAAAAAACTGTAGGAACGTAAATATGTTTTTATTATGATTAGTCGTACTTCTACCTATGTAAAATCAACACGACGAAATAAACATTTTCCAGAAATTAACTTTATATGTAGCACATAATTCCTAAGTTCAACTGTTGCAATCACGTAATTTTTGGTATGCACTATACTAGTGCTCAGAGATTTTCTTGCACCCTTTGAAAACCGTTCTTGCAGCTCTGTAATACTGGCATTAACAATTCACGTCAAGCAGGTGTGAAAAAATTACAAAAATCAGATTAGACACAAGGAAGTCTCTCAAAGTACCGGGCGTAAGTATCATTCGTATTCAACGTATCCACGATCACGGATACTGTGATTGAAGGGGTTATCTCAGAGTTTCAATTACGACATGAAATCAAGCAACTAGTTTTCCTACACCGCTGCACCAAATCCCGTGCGAACAAACGAGCAGTTGTGTCCGTAATAAATTTATCAACAACATGTGCAGTTAGGTTATTGCCAAGTTCTTAAATGATTGCGAACCGTGTATATGTGTGTGTGCATATAAATACGTATACATTAGAAATATGCAGGTGGAGTTTCCCGGTGTTTATATATAGACACATACACATGCATATTGGGAAATAGGGTAGGGTAAACTGTTAGGATTTCCATCTAATATTCACATTTCTCCCACTCTTATATTCCGTCCCACTCCACCTCGTCTCTTATCACACCAGTCTCTACACTGTTAATTTTTTTTTCTTAATTTCACGGAAAAGTGCTGGTAAAAATTTGTCTGGAAGTGTCCGTAAACCCTCCGTAAAATTACGGACACATTGATTTTCAAAAACTGACTCTCCCTAAAATTCACGAAACCTCTCCGTTAATTCCCTAGTTAGTTTTCTGTACTTCTAGTTTAAATAATTTTTAATATCTATTGTATTTTAATTTTTAATATCTGTTTGTTACACGGTGTATAAAAATATGTTTAAAAAAGTTAAAATTTTTAATACTTAAGCAAAATTTGAACCCGAGCCAAAAATGTACAAGTTTAAAACCCTAACCACTTACCAAAAACGCTCACATGGGGGAATCTGGCATAACTTTTGAATTTCTATATTAGTCACAGAAGAAACTTTTTTAGTTTCTGTTAAAGTTTGTATGTCAAGGGTTGCTATGTGTTACATACGCCTGTTGTTACTTTTTAATGTTTGAAAGAACAGGCCTTAGTGACATGGATAACCTCAACTGCCACGGTAACGATAATTTTCTGATTACAGTGGCGAAGAAAGTTTCGTGTGTACTCGGCATTGTTCGTGTCCGAAACTCGAAGTTATAGGAAATACGGAGATTTTCCGTATTTTGTGTTTACGCACCTAGCTTCGTTTTTCGGCATTACGAATTGCGTTTCAGTATATTTACTGCGCATTCTCGTAAAAATTTCTGTAAACATGCGGAAATTTTTAACAGTGTAGAATTTAGTTTTTAATATCGATACAAACCTCTTGACTCAATGCATATTTTTTGGCCAATTACGATTCAGCGTCAATCAACAGAGAAATTTAGGAGGAAAAAAAGTGGTCGGAGTAATGCTTGAAAAAAATACCTTGATTAGAATTAAAGAATTGGTAATCTGATTATATGCTGTTTTGCATTTATCTTTAGGATGCTCGGTAGAGTTGAGGAACCAGGTCTATATAATTCTAAATCAACAAGTAGTAAATTAGCAGGAAAGTTCTTTGGGGACAAAATTTAATGTAAACGCTGATCATTACCTGAAGATGAACAAACAGTTTCGTTTGAATCCGCTAAAGTAAATTTTATTAAAATTATAATAATTCAAATTGTTTCACTTGAACAACGCATCAATGTTAGACAATCATGTTAAGTTAAATAGAAAAAGCTGGTAGAAATTAGTAAGTTCCTTAAAGTAAATCAATTAGTTAAATAGTTTACAACAAGAATCATGTTATATGCAATAGCAATAAAAAGGAAGATTGTGGTTTTCGCTCCTATAATTATACTGTACCAAACATGTCTACGCCCTTTTTTATGCCTCTCATAATTCACACACCACAATTAAACGACGTCAGAAACGTCGCATAAATTTTTATGAGAAATGATGCGGCGCAAATCGTAAATTAATGGCTTTGAAAATTGTTCTAATGGAGATAAAATATCGTTGATTTATAGCCTCATTTGGTAGCGAGGAGGTGTATAATAAAGAATTGATTCACTCTGTAACTCTTGACGCCTCAAAATTACATTTTGACAATTATAATATCTGGCTATGGTAGACTTCTTTCTGAAACTTTGTACAACAAAGGAAATGTTTACTGTGAATGTAACAAATTATTCTGAACCTTCACAACCCTTCTGAATCAGAAGTATCGAGCGAACTTATAAAACCTGGCTCGACAGTGCTGATAATTTATATGTCTGGTTGAACGTAGAAATTGAGCAGGGGTTTTCGAATGTCACACGGTTAAAATTTTTCAAATATTTACGAATATTTTTCTACGTAAATATACAGTTAATACAAGGAAACTTACTCCGTAGAGACGTAACGTGGAACTGACGTTCGCGTATACGAAATATGGAACCTGTATACGCATTTCCAAAAACTTCAGTTTTCGGGAATGAACAATGCCGACGCTACAGAAGTATTCTTCGCAATTGAAACTAGAAAACTACAATATCTGCGCATCTTTGAATGGATAGTGCAATGGGGGTGAATAACAAACTGGATATTTTTGGACATTTGCCATTGCGATGCAGATGTCTGTCATGGAAAAAAAAGAACTGAGCACAAAAAAATACTTTAAAAAAGACAAGCAATCTATAGACGCGAAAATAAATATATGTATACAGCACTGGAAAATTCCAAGAGAGAATAGTAAAAAAACAGAACAGCGACTAATTACGATATATATCTTAATTATCGTAATTACGATATATATCGTAATTAGTTGCTGTTCTGTTTTTTGACTATTCTCTCTTGGAATTTTCCAGTGCCGTATACATATATTTATTTTCTCGTGTGTATATATATATATATATATATATATATATATATATATATATATATATACACACACACATATACACACACACATACACGACCAACAGATAACACATACAAACCAGCACAGGCAAGAAACCTGCTGACAAAGTTAGGACAACACTGACAAAATAACTAAGAACAAAATAGACAACACAACAAAGAAACACACTAAAACACAGTAGTTTAACCAGACACGAAAGAATACAAGCCAGGAATGTTGTAGTCAAGAATATATAGGCACAAACTCAGAACATTCCATGAAGGAATGGAGACTTTTTAAAGTATTTTTTTCGTGCTCAGTCCTGTTTTTTTTTTTCCATGACAAATATCTGCATCTCAATGGCGAATGTGCACAAATATAAAATTTGTCATATTTGCGCAGTTATAATATCCGCAATACTTGAACATATTCTTTCCAACACCAAAAATCAGTGGGGCCGTGATTGTTCAGTGGTCAGACTACTCGACTCCCACCTAGGCGAACCGGCTTAGATTCCCGGGATTTTCGCGTGTGAAAATCGTACCAGGACGATGCCGCTGGTCGGCGGTTTTCTCTGAGATCTTCCATTTCCTCCGCCCTTGCATTCCAGCGCTGCTCCATACTCAACTCACTGCACCCTCATCG
Organism: Dryococelus australis; assembly: GCA_029891345.1. NCBI lineage: Eukaryota > Metazoa > Arthropoda > Insecta > Phasmatodea > Phasmatidae > Dryococelus > Dryococelus australis. The sequence continues at coordinate 66,694,295 of CM057004.1, read as the reverse complement.
GCTCTCAATACATCGATGTTAATGAGCCGTCCAAACCACCCCGCTCCACCAGAAAGCAGCACGAGCCACCTGCGGCAATTAGCAAAACTTCGAACACTCGAACATTACCAGGAACTGAAATAGTTCCAGACTTCACTTCCCGCATAACAACTTCGTGTTGAGAGGCGCCTCCCAAGTTGTCACGCAGGTCTGATTGTAAGCAGTCGTCTCTGTTATAAATTTTAACAACTATGGAATATTTCGATGTAAATATTTCTTTTCGCGACAAAAATGATGCAGATATTATTGCTCATCCATCAATCTTGTTATTGAAAAGTAAATGTGGTTGTTGAAAAAATGCCAGTCAGCACAAATCGTTTTCCCTCTATCCGCCATAATATTTACTCTCCTGTAAAACAGTGTTTTATAGGCTGTTCACGATAAAGTGAGCACTTTTGAAATCAACCTTAGAAAAAAATCACTGCTCCTACCTGTATATATTTTAATGGGCACATTGAGTGGCATGCGCCCAGTAAAGTTGGTAACGATGGAGGGAAAGTAGTTCCGTATCTTTACGTTGAATAAAAAGTGTTAGGTAACCATTTGTGATAATGTAAATTATTTCGTTATCTTTTTCCTTTTTTCTAATGCATCGAAGTATAAAATGAGCAGATTTGTAAAATATTTACATTACTAATAATTTCACAGTTTCAATTGACCGATGCATGAATGAAGTGATGAGGTCCACGGCAATGTTAATTTTTCATAAGGGGAAGAATACTCAACGTGCGTACGTGTAGATCTTAAGCAGGGCTTTCAGAAATGCTAATTTTACCGTGAACAGCCTATAAACTATGGTGACAATGCTGTATCTCTTCTGAGCAGATGACTGTTTTATAACCCTATGGTCGCCGCTTACAATTCTAAGGAACGGAACACACACGAAGCCTGTGTATGCTATTCTCCATCGCCATCGCAGTGCTTGTTTATGGCCGCGTTGGATGTTTCACACATTTATTCGCACTTATGACAAATTAGAAGCGCAAGTCCCCTATATTCACTACTACAAGAACACCCGTTGTGTTGGCGCCTGGTTAGAACTCGCCATCGTCCTATTGGTCAAGACCACACTGGACACTGCCCTGTACTTTACAGTGTTCATTATTGGCCGATCGTCAACCAATGAAGAGCCGAGCTGCTATTGACCCAATCAATCATGTTTCTTTGAGTGGCTATAAAAATATATTCAATCGATAGCAATATAATTGTTACTGCGCTGTCGTGTTATTGTGAGTTCATGCTAAATACTAGCCGAACAAAGACTGCGCATCCACGTGGGTTTTGTTCTGAGCAACAAAGAAACTGTCAAAAATAACTTTTCTGGAGCTACACTCTAGCATACAGTCTATACAGAATGTTAATAATGCGAACTAGGGATGTGGTAGCAGAGTCGTTAAGTTTATTCGTGGTTTCTTCACACTTTTTTTAATTAAACTTTTGAAAAATCAACATATGTATGACATTTTTAGATTTCCATTAATGCAATGTATCACAATCGTTTTAAACCCCTGCTAACGTAAAAGTATTCTATTTTTCGTTAAATTGAAGTTCTACCAATATTTTATTTCTGAATTATAATAGACATATGGGAGAAGCACTTTTTTGGCTCGAGACGAGATGCCTAAAAATATTCGAGATTCGAGAATAAATCGAGAATAAATCGAGAATTGTACAATTTCTGACATACACGTGAATAAAATACTTCTACCTTATAAAAGTTGATGGTGAATATAGTAAGAGCTGTACATTACCAGTGAATAAGGTTATCTAATAAACACAATGAAAATTTGAATTTCAGAAAAAGCATAACTGTAAATAATACATTAAAAAACATTTCACTAAAAATTCGAAAATAAAAAAATTCCGAAAACCTCATGCTCCTACTACTCAGCACTTACAACCTACTCGGACCGCTTATAACATAGGAATACGAACTCCCATGCAGTGCCGCGTATCTAGGCGCTAGCCAGGTGCGAGGGTTATCTCCAAAGCACATCTGGCGAAACACGGTTTTGTGAATTCTCCAACTTGACATACCCATAGAAACAGCATAGCATCAAGTTGGAGAATTCACAAGACTGTGTTTCCCCCCTCCAAGTGTTCCATTTAACATGTCCAGAAATATTTATTCATATGGTTGGAAAGAAAGGGGAATTAATTCTAGCAATTCGATTTAGGTTGGTGTTGTACAGAAATGTTGTAATCAGTGGAAGTTGATAAGCGCCCCCCCCCCCCCCATGACCCTTCTCATTCTCGGTTCTCGGCGCCTGGCTGTGGCTGGATGTGCTTTGGAGATAAGAACCCTCGCACCTGGCTAGCGCCTAGAGTTACGCTGCACTTCAGGGGAGTTCGTATTCCCATGTTATAAGCGACCCGAGTAGGTTGTAAGTGCTGAGTAGGAGATTTAGGTTTTCGGAATTTTTTTATTTTCGTATTTTTAGTGTTCTTAAGTCAACTACACTGTGCTGCGAATAAAGACAATTCTTTCGTGGAAGGAGAAAATAAACTATTAGGCTACCAAAACAGTTATAATTAAAACTTACATTCTCGAAACTTTTCGAGAGTTAAAAAAAGTTCGATTCGAGATCGTAATTTTTTCTCAATTCGATCTCGAAAATTCGAGTCTCGCACATGCCTAAATTATAATATTTAATTTATAATAAGAATTTATAAAAACAATAAAAAAAAACATGTTTTTTGGTAGCGCCTAGGAAGAAAATCTCTCATACAAAATATTATTACAACTGAGTGTGCATGAATTCGGTGCGCTGTCCTTTGGAGTAATTTTCTAGACCTATTTAAGTTTAGTTTGCACGAGGTAGTGGAATATACTGGAAGTAGAACTTCAGAAAAGTGTGAAGAATCCGTGAATTGCCTATATGGATCATTGACTATGCGCCCTTTTTGTCTCAAGTTCAAATACTGCACCAAAATAACACGTATTTATTTTTTTTCTTTAATTCTTTACCATACACTGGTAAACATTTACATAACAAAAATTGTTTCTTTTTCATTATTTTCTTTAATAATTTGGAAATACTTAAAAATATTCCATTTTGACAGTTCGTCCAGCAAACAGTCAGTTAGGCCCACACCGTTCGAAATGAGTACAAATCGTGAGGAATGTTCTTGAATTGTAATTTCCTAATTTTCTGCAACTCTTAAGAACCACTCCACAATTGTAATGTGCTCCATGTGGCTCATGGCCTGAGTACAGTCAAGTACAATTGAATAATATTTAGTCTTTTTGACCTTTTTCAAAATGTTACCTTGAATCCGACTGGAGATAAGGTTGATAAAATAATTTTGAACCCGTTTGCTTGAATAGCATACATATTTTTTTGGGAAGTCTCAGCCATTACTTTGTCAAATTTTACAACGTATTCGGCCACATTCAAAAATTACCATTATTACTTTTGGAAAGAGTATCTGTTATCTCTCTAAGTGTCAATCCTTGGGGGCCAAGAAATTGTACAACATCAAAGTAAGCATTTCAGGAATGATAACAATGCTCTGTTTAAGCTAGGATAAATCATACGGTTTCCTCATCAATGGTTTTATTCATATTCAAATGTAAAGATAGTTCACACCATGGTTGGAGATTTTTTACACGAGTTGGGCACCTTCCATGACAAGACAAAATTTTAGACAAGTTCTGCCAGTCTGAGTGACTCTGGTCTCCAACAAGAGATGGATTTTCATTACCAAAAGATCTGCTGGCAAAACAAAAAACATAATCTTTTACAAGTCAGCAAATAAGCCAAATTCTTTAAATTTGCTTTCCATTACACAGTTTTCTTAAAGAGTGTGTCGATGAAAATTTTCTTTCTTTACCACCAAGAGGAAATTTGATGTTGATCTAAACAGGGCTACATTAAACAAGCCATTTTCATAAATTGTTTCATTGAATTGTGTAATTGTAAAGTGCAGAATGCCTCTTAGTGTTATTCAGAATTATAATCTTGGTGTCTATCCAAAAAAAAAATCCTAGTTAATTCTTTCCCTCTCTTTCTTTACATATTCCCCTTATATACGTAAAAAAGTTTAATGGCGCCTTCTGCTGCCACTTTGCTTGGCGCTCTACGCGGCCGCTTACTTCGCTTTCGTCCAGGACCGAGCCCGTTTTAATGTAACATTTTTAGAGAAAATCAGTGCATATTCAAACTTTAATCAAACAAATGTTTTTGGCGCAAAGTATTTTCCGTAACAGCGTTTGAAATGCGAGCTGGATTCCTCGCAAAATAAAGATCATAGTTAATAACAGAACACGAAATAAGATACTTCATTGCAGAAAGTCCTCCATCTGACGCTAATCAAGTTATAGTTTGTGTAACTTCTTAATTTACGAGGGAGCTATTAAATTATTTGGCGAACTGGTGGCCTTTCAGAAAAAATATTCGAGCGAATTATCTGCATCGTTTCGTTGATGGCAGCATTTCTCCACTGAATAGAATACCTAACTAGAGGAGTGTAATTTTTCTGCTAATGTTTCCTTTAACAATTAGAAATATTTGTTCCGGCACAAGTAATTATTGTTTGCCACTGTCAAAACATATCTGGCTTTATGTAGGATTTAGAGGTGTTCATTACGGGTCAGTTGCTGCAAAACAAAATTATTTCTCACTTGTTATGGAGTGGTATATCCAATTATAATTACTGGGTAAAATGCACAGTTTAAAACAGCAGTGTGTTACGCTAATGTAAGGGCATTCCGTGTAGAGTAAGTTATTAATATGTCTGATGACTGTTATACTCGTAATTTATCATTAAGTTACAGCGAAGAACGGACACTCAAAATTGAATTTGGCAATAAAACACTTCTTTGTATTGCTAGAGACCACAAAGTTTGCGAACTCTACGTCCCCACTACAACATATGTAATAATCGACCTTATAGATGAAGAATAGAAATCACTACTAAGCAATAAGTTGAATACCTAAGAACTAGCAAATTACATTATCTCCGTCTGATTAATTTTGTTGTACTGAACGGAATGGTACTTTAAAATTTGTACGAATTAAAAATAAAGACTAAACATGTTGAATTTTTTGTGTTAATCAAAATGTACTAACTAACATTTTTGATTTTGCTGTACTGTTTGTATATAAAGCGATTTGTACCAAAATAAATATGTGTTGAACATTATAATTACCGAAAAGAGAGAGGAAGAAAGATAGCAGCTACGCGTGGCTGAGCAAATGATGATTTAATGCGTGCAAACATTATACATGCGCATGCAACAAATTAAATCGTATCTAGCAATCTGCCGGATTTTCTATTTCGTGCGCAGTATTTCTACGTCTAAATGCGTAAAATTATTTTTTAGTTACGTGAAAACATGACCAAAACGTGTGAATAACAAGAGGGGGTGAACATATTAATCACATTAACAAATGGCAGGAAATACGAGCGGGGAGAATGTGATGATAATTCACATAATGACAGCATCAAAATATTTATCTCAGATATATGCTAATTTAACATGATGTATACAAATATGTATCCTGTACTGTTAAATTATCCCGCCGTTATTTGAATTCCCAGCTTAGAATTAAAATTTTCAACTCTTCTCTCTTAAACTTGTAATTTTTTAATGAACATTTTCCGCCAGTAACAAATGTAATAAGTTATGCGGGTTTTTTTAATGTGTGCCCGCCTGGAGATTACAATATACTGAGAATTAAAAATAAATTAAAAAAAACTCTGGCATTGATGAGATATGAACAATAAAAAATTGCGAAGAAGAATTTCGAAATCTCAGAGCGCTGACATAAATAAAAAAAGTGTGATGTGAATAAAAGCTCTATTATTACTAAAGCTGGATTTCGATGAGTTAATAATGATGTTCCTTGCGAACAGGTGAACTCCTCTAATAATAGACAGAGGTTTCCATATAATTCGGCCTATTTGCAAGTATATACAGCTCAACTAACATTCAGTACTCGTCATTCTTTTATTTGGATCACTGATTAGTCTTAGAGCATATAGCGTAAGTATTTTATACATTGTTTAGAAAACTGTACAGAAAGAATATTACACGTACAATTAAAACAAAAGAAAATTGTTCAAGAATGTCCAGATATTACAGTATTCAGGGATATTTAAACTATGGAAAAAAATTGATGACTGGTTTGTATGAATTTGCGCGGCACGAATATACTTTCTGGTAGCTTTTAAAAAATACTGCACTAAGAATTTATTTACCGTGATTCGGAAAAGTTTTTGATCTTGGTGCAAAATATACGCAATTAATTTATACCTACCCATTGTGCCAAAGTAAGATCTAAATACATCTGGAATAGTTACTCCTGGGTTCTAAAACATCTCTTTCAGTTCAGTATATTAAGTCACAGTACGTTAATAACTTCTTCGTTTAGTTGACAAGTAGGTTCCTATTATTTTTACGTCCATTTTAAGTCTTGGTGTTGTAATAATAGTCACGAGAGAAATTTTTGTCATTTATTTCACTCTAAGCAACAACTTTATTGCTGTTTCTCATAAATTCAAACTTATGAAAATTCAAATGTTCAAAAGTGTTTCCTACATTTTAAGAATATTTTATATCTTTTGAGATTCTAAATGAAAATAACTGCGAAAACTAAAAGAAAAAGATGTTAACTTTAAAAAACATGCCATCAAAATAATGAGGATTTTAAGTTTATATATTTGGTTGAGCAAATTAAAAATAGTGTTTAACACACCTTTTTGATGTCAGCAAAGCAGCAAAAGGAAGTTTCTTGAAAATTCAGTATGTCCTTCGTGTATAGTTACGTTTTAAGTTTCCCGATAAAATACTAGTTCAAAACAGCCAGAATTCATGTCCTAACTGCAGGCGAGTAGCGTATCGGGTTGAGTGGAATTATAGGCTGTTCACAGTTAAGTGAGTACGTTTGAGGCCCTAGTTACTTTCGGCAATTTTGTATCCTTTGCCCATCTTTTAAATTACATGTTGCCACCTAAGTAATAAAATCAGTGGGCCTTATTCATGGTCGTTTTTAGTCTGGACTAAGGAAAATTCAAAATTGATATCAAAAGTGCTCACTTTATTGCGAACAACCTTTAAGAAAGCTATCAGGCGCTGGCGTGCCATAACCAGCAGTTTTCATTTGTGCGTTCGTAAGCATTCCGTGGCCGCGCGGTGTGCGATTCGTTCGTTCGTACCGATTGTAACCGAGGTACTCCCGTGTCATGAAAGTGCATATTCACCCCCTCCTCACTAAAAATCACCGCCTCCGCGGAACTTTTGTGACCACAAATTTTTGTTGACCACAAACACGGAATACAATGATTGGCTGAATTAAGATGGTGGGGGGGGGGGGGAGTGGTTTCCCAGGGGATGTCGGACAGAACGAAAGATAGATATAAAATGCGCATTGTATGCGCGTACAAAACTCTCTGCTGCAGAATGGAAGCACACGAGCCCGTGGTTATTGCAGTGTTCAACAATCTCGTTTGCAGAATGGGAATGGTGCGTCGAATAGAACGTTTCAGCTAGGTGCAACGGTAACCCACAGACTATAGGCCGTTCACGATAAAGTGAGCACTTTTTGAAGCTGTTTCATTAGACATAAATAACCAATACATACATTTAATTGTGGCCTCGGACTTTTGGTTTGGGGTGTGGTGAATATATACACTGTGTTTATTACTCACGTGGCTGGGTTTACATTAACAAGTGGCGGAAGGATATAAATTGGTTGAAAGAAAAAAGTAACTAGGGCTTCAAAAGTGCTCACTTTATCGTGAACGGCCTATAGGCATTTTGTCGAAGTTTGCGTTTCCAGCTCGTAGTGAATATCCGTGACGCAGGAAACCGCACGCACGAGTCACTCATCTTTATTATGCTAACCCATCTATCTCCTGTAACATTTTCCAAAATAATGCGTGTAACAATCTTGAGTCCTTCTCTGTTGAGAATGTTTTCATTTTGCCTATGCCAGTTTTCCCTATATTTTCTTAAGGTGAACTATACATACACTCAGGGAGGTGGAGTCTTTTAGCGGTTTCTTCACACTTTTTAAATCTAACATTTGAATAATCACCCCATGTATGACGTGTTTGGTAATTTTCCTAAATATGTCATGTTTCAAAGGCGTTTTATACTTCCGTTAATGTAAGCGTACCTTATTTTTTGTTTAATTGAATTTGTATAAATTATGTAATTTCGTTTATAATTAATGGAGACGCGAGAAATTCGCGAGTGCAGTGACCTGTTGGCTAGACATCACAGTCTTATATACTCTCATACAAATACCTACAGTTTATTGGTTGATTGTTGTGGTAGTAAAAGGCGGTGGTTGGGCACACAGTTTATCGCATGTTTGTTATTGGCTCATTTATCTGCACGTCGACCAATTACAAAAGTAACTTGAAAGTACAAGTGTGTGAATTCCAACTTGTCTAGAAATGAACCCGCGAAATTCTCTGGTCTCTAATAATTAATATGTACAAATACAGTGAGAATACACGAGTGATGAGCCCTATTCGGCATCCTCCTGAATAGAAGAAATAACCTCGTACACCACCACTACCACCACCATCGCGAATATTTAAACCACTGTCAGCATGAGCCCAGCCTCAAACTGACCTCCGGGCACAGGGAGCATGGCTTATAAGATGAGAATGAAAAACCCCGGGATGGCAACTACGCTCTGAGAGGGGTTAAGAGATGACTAATTAATTAATTAATTTTTATTTTGCTCTCTCTCTCTCTCTCTCTCTCTCTCTCTCTCTCTCTCTCTCTCTCTCTCTCTCTCTCTCTCTCTCTCTCTGTGTGTGTGCGTGTGCGTGTGCGTGTGTGTGTGTGTGTGTGTGTGTGTGCGCGCGCGCGCGCTATCGCTGTTTGGCGCTGTCTCTGACGTATCGAGACGACCAGAGAGCGTGACGTCGTTATGACGTGTTCGCGAGAGCAAGAGCACGAGAGAGCGCTCTCAGAGCCAACTGATACACCGTTTTAGGAACTCTGCCTTAACCGACGGTCTAAATTTCTAGTTCACTTGACGCCAGGACAAGGTATAGAAACCTTACAGCATCTATCCCGTGATCCCGTAAGCATTCAGATATAAAGGCGGTTCGCAATAAAGTGAGCACTTTTGGAATCAACCTCGGAAAAGTCACTGCCTCTACCTGCATATATTTTAACGGGCGCTCTGAGTGACATGCGCCCAGTAAAGTTGGTAACGATGGATGGGAAGTAGTTCCGTATCTAAACGTCTAATAAAAAGTGTTAGGTAACCATTTCTGATAACTTAAATTATTTCTTCAGCATTTGCTTTTTTAATGCATCGAAGGGTAAAAATGAGCAGATTTGTTAAATATTTATTTCTCTAATAAATCCACAGTTTCACTTGACCTACGCATGAATAAAGTGATGAGACCATGGCAATGTTAATCTTACATAAGGCGGAAGAATACACAACGTGCATACAAGTAGATCTTATGTAGGGCTTTCAAAAGTGCTCATTTTACAACGAACAGCGTATACAAAACCCGTTATTATCTATTTGTGTTCACTCGTCGGCGGTACGAAGGTGTGCGCTCATGCTGATAACAAATCTGCATTTTTATTTATTTCTGTCTTCTAACTTTTAACACATTTTTTCGGCTGCTAAAACATTCCACGCCTTTGTCATCTCTTTGCAGTACGCCCCCAATACATGATTTAAAAAATAATGAGGCATATGCAAAAAAGATAAACTGTTGACGAGTGTAAATTATTAGTATATTTTCGTCGGTTAGCACATTATCTCAAACGCATATGCTTATTTTAAAATGCATAAATTAAACTGTGTAGAAATTTTCGAATAGTGACAAAGCCTGAATAGTTTCGTGGATCAATTTGTTATTCTCGATACTTTGTAACCTTTCGAGTTCTAAAGAGAACAAAATAATATTTTTGTTAATATGTAGTTTAATTTCACGTGTTTCTGTTGTGTGGTTTTAACGGAGCCAAAATTATTAATTTTCACATCCAGATGTAATTATAAAATATGATTTGTTAACATGCAATTTTCGTTTTGTACATTATATTACGTGCACATAATCAGAGAATTATTACAAACCATTTCAGTTTCTAAAAGCACGTAATTTTCTGCTGAAAATTGTATTTCCACAAAAAAATGTTTATTTTCTACAAGCACGTGGAGTGACATTTAATTAACGCTACGCCCTGTTTACGCATTTAAACTTGGTTATGGTTTGGCCACCTTGGAAACCAACACTGAAAATAACACAGATTCACCTAAAAGTTAATTATCAGTAAGGATAGGAACAATTCGCGAGTTCATTTCAGGACAAGATAGACATTAAATACGTGTACACTGAAGTTGACTTTGCAGTTGGATCGCAGTTTATTAGACACGCCCTGGACGACTCTGAGCCAATAGCAGACTTGCAAGGAAACAAGTAGCAAGAGCGATACTGCCAGGTGTGAAATAACACTGGCTACTCTACGGGGCAGCAGCCAACGAACAAACATCTGAGGCTCGAGTATACACATGACTGTGGAGTCTAGCCTGCAGGTCATTGAACTAGCGAATTTTTCCTATCCCTAGTTATCAGGTTGGAAATATTGATTAACAAGTTGTTTACGAGCTGCTGTGGTGGCAGTAATTGCGAAAGTATAGAGATTACAAGTAATGCGTTATTATTTGCCTTTTCCTATTAGCTTAGAGCAGCGCGCCCTCCAGAAAGTAGCTGCAGTACAGTATTCTATCTTCTCGCCTCGTATGAAGTCGGTTGGTAAAAGGTAACAACTTCTTTGCTAAGTGGCTTCCTTTTCCAGTTATGTTTTCGCAGGAAACTTTAAATTTCTTTATGCTACCAAAAAAAATATATATAAAATGTAATATTTGAAAATGCTATCGGAATATTTTGAACTCTACTTCGAATTTGTTTGGTTATTATAACTTTACGAAACCTAGAAAATACATTATGCGTTCATCAGGCAGGGGAGCATCCCAAAGCTTGATGTTTTGAATCAAATTTTCATTTAACTTTAATAATGTTATACTCGGAATTTTTATCGCTGGATGTATGAAAGCATTTCGTTTTGTTTCTTACCCGGTTAAAGTGTAATAAAAGTAAAGGGCCGGGTTTGGGGGGGGGGGTTGTGATATTATATACTGGTAAAAAACAGATTAAGTTCTCATGTTTAATCAGCACAATGAAAAATGCATATATAATACTTAGCTAAAACACTGATTGTACACTATTTCTTCAATATTATTCAGAGATGTAAATAAGATGTCTTATTTCTGTGATGAGATACTGATAGTTCATATAAAAAAGTGTCTTCGTAAGCTGCCCTCTTCATGTGTAGTAACTCATCCTAGGGCGTGGTTCTCACAGCACATACACTGCGCACTCCCTTCGGCCTAAAAAAGAATCTGTAAAGCCTTCCTCTGCAACATTTGTCAATAACAATGATGATGGTTCGTCACTTCGATTACTCACGATAGTGCACTGAATGGATTGCAGACGATAAAGGAAAGGCGCCTCTATCGGTGCCGCTAAAGTCCACCACGAACAAGGGTGGATCCAGAAGTATGAAGGCGGAGGAGGGGGTTGAAGGAGACATGACGACGCTCTCCCCTTCCCAAACCCTTACACTGGCGCCAAACTGAAATGAAACATAATAATAATATTTTGAAATACTAACTTTGTATGATTAGTTTAATAATGATTACTAAACTGATTATTAGACACTGATCCCGCCCATGGACGCCGATACAACTTTCAAGTGCCTGGTGACACTTGAAGGGTAGGATTTCCAAAATTAAAAAAAATTAAAAAATATAAATTTACTAAATGAATCAATGTCACCAGATGTAACTGGACTAATGTCACGAACTGTTTAAAGCTTTAGCAGATGATATTCTTGGTTTGGTTTTATGCACGGATGCTCTTGTTATCTATAGGAAATGTGGGGAGTTGTGAAAATTACTAAATGTGTCATCATTATGCTAGAACAGAGAGGAAAAACCACATGGGAAGTAATTCCCAAAGCAACGAGGAAGGACCAAACGGGGGGCTTTCTGAATGTTATTTGGACGTGAAACCAGTTCTTTTTGGTACTTGTATTAACCACCCCCCCCCCCCCCCCCCCCTTCGGCACCACCCGACATCAATCCACCCAGCCCAACAGTAGTTTTACTAACAGCTGCTCCGATATGCTTCACATATTTTAACCTGGCTGACATTTGCTTCGCGCGAGATACTGGTCAATCACCACATTTCATTAGATCTTCTATCTCGCCGCCGTCATGGACACGAGCTACGCACTCAGTCCCCGGCAGTACAGGGTCTGCCTCTGGACCCAACGTCAAGCGCCACGATTGACGGCCCGTGAGGTCGCAATGCACTTCTCTTTCAAACTATGTTTTTTTTTTTTTTCAATAGCTGGAAAACATAGCTTTAACAACAGGAAATTGACGTATTTAGGCGCAGCTTAAAGCAGCGCGCGCGCGCGCCACACACACACACACACACACACACACACACACACACACACACACACACACAGAGTTATCTGTTTTACACAAGTGTAAACAGTTACTTTCGTCACAGTGATAACTCCGTTTCTGAATTGAAAATTGCAGGTTAACATCACTATTGACATCAATTATTTGACATAAGCTTAGATTCACTGTTAGCACGCAGTCTTCTGCTGTGTGCAATAGAGAGAGAGAGAGAGAGAGAGAGAGAGAGAGAGAGAGAGTAGATATGCGACCTTTTAAACTACACAGTTCGGATAAATAACTTGCAAAGACGGCGTAAAGTGAGCACTTTTGAAAACCCTCTCATCTTTGCTCCAACAAATATATTTTATTTTAGCCTCAGACGTTAACTTCCAAGTGCGGCGGAATATAAACACTGTGTTTATTACGTTTATTACTTACATAGCAATATTTATTTTAAAATGAGGTTAAAGAATAAAAAATGGATAAGGGAAAAAGTTACTAGGACCTCAAAAGTGCTCACTTTACCGTGAACAGCGTTTGGTGGAAATGTAATCACGTGAAACCCACGAACGTGTCCTTGGCAGAGGCACACCCTAGTTTTTTTCTGTATATCGGCGACATCTGAATTACGGCCAGGCTTCAACATGCATGGGGGTATAAATAATCAAAGGCTAAATTCGGACAAAGATCTCTCAGTCGCTTTTTGTAGTAGTAGTTTCAACTAAAGTTTTTTTAATGTAGATATTGAACTCATCTAGATTTGTAAACATTATAATTTTTAAATTTTAGATATAATTATGACATTTTATAAATAATTAAAAAGTGGATTTAAAAATCAACATTTAACATTTGATTGGTTTACAAGTGTAGATGTGTTCTATCTTAAACAAAAAAAAACCTTAGTTGAAAATACTATTAAAAAATGACTGAGAGATCTTTGTCCGAATGTAGCCTTTGATTCCCTATAAGCCCATACATGGTGACGCCTGGCCTTAAACTGGTGTTGGTGTCTCGCTGGAGTGACGTTTGTCGGGGTAAAACGTCCTTCCCAGCGCGAGGGTGCATGCAGATTATGGCACTCTCCCGCAGGCTGGATGTGCATACTCGCAGGGCGGGGTTAGCACTGCACCCTTCCCCCCTCCTCCCTTCTTCTCCAGCTGGCGAAGTGCCGGGCCAAGAGGGCCCTCGAAGCAATTCCTGCAAGTGCTGCCCATCCCCACCCGCAACCCGGCTGTACTCTATGGTCGGACATGGTCGGCTCGCGGGGGCGCCGGCCCGGGTCATGTTTGCCCTCTCGCGTGCGTGGAGTGACGCTGCATGTTCCTCGCACAAGCTTCCACGTTTAGTGTTTGTCGAGTCCCGACACCCCCATCCCCCTCCCAGGTCCATCACGTGCGGCAGTTGACACGTCGCGGCTGTCTGCTCGAGGACCCTGTCTTGTTCCACGAGCTGGACCCCCACCCCCTCGACTTCTACCGCGCGTCACCAACTGCCACCACACATTCAAAAATCTCGCTATGAAACCGTGACACACATACACTAGTTTATGTTAGATTTTTCCAACGAATAGGTGCTTGTACAAAAAAAATACTGTATTGCAACTTGACCATATGCAAGGCTCGGTTTCAAAATCAGTCAGGTGAAGCTACCGTTTGTCGAGAAGGGGACAAGCTCCGAAAACACGTATAAAATATCTCATAGCTTTGTTTCTTCTTGAGCAGTTTTTATTTTCTAGGGCTGAACCATTGAAAAATTTTTCCGCTTTAGTATCAGGTTCTACACAAGGCAGGTGTGCAGTCGCCTTCATATACCTGTGGTGCCGTTTTGCAGGTAGATAAGTATGTAATACTAACCATTGCTCCTTCTCTTTCTTATAATGCCTCATTTCTCTCTGGTAATGGCTCCTTCCCTTTCTGATAATGGCTCCTTCCATGTCTGATAATGGCTCCTTCCCTTTCTGGTAATGGTCCCTCCTCTTTCTGATAGTGGTCCCTCCTCTTTCTGATATTGGTCCCTCCTCTTTCTGATATTGGTCCCGCCTCTTTCTGATAATGGTTCCTCCTCTTTCTGATAATGGTCCCATCTCTTTGTGATTATGTCCTCTTCTCTTTCTGATTATGTCCCCTCCTCTTTCTGATTGTGTCCCCTTCTCTTTCTGATTGTGTCCCTTCTCTTTCTGATTATGTCCTCTCCTATTGCTGATAATGTCCCTCCTCTATCTCATAATGGCCCACCTCTCTATCTAATAAGGGCTTCTTCTCTTTCTAATAATGGCTCTTTCTCAATCTAATAATTACTCCTCTTTTTTATAATTGGTATTCTTTCTGATAATCACTACACCTCTTTCTAATAATCGCTCATTGTCTTTCTGGTAACCTCCCATCGTCTTTTTGATAACTGCTCATAGTCATTCGCTCCTCGTCTTTAAAACAACTGTTTCTCGTCTTTCAAACAACCGTACCTCGTTGTTCTAATAATTGCTCCTTTTTCTTGTAATCGCTCCTTCTCTATGATGGACTACAGTGGTTTTCCAGAGAGAGGGAACTAGGTCTTGCACTGTTTGAAAGCAACATTAGAAATAGTTAAATTAATATGTGTTTCATAAAAAATTAGTAGCCTTATGAATTTAAACAATGTGTTAACAGTTCTAGTGGGAGAGAGTAATACTATTTGTGATTTAAATACAAACTATGATGAACAAAATTAAAAAGAATGCATGTTTATTGGAATATGGAGGATGCTGTTCAACAGATTTCCACGAAAATGTGCTTGATTTGAAACTTATGATTTCGAGGAAAAAATGTAACACTTGATGAAATTCCTTTCTGCAGAGCAGCTATGTGAGTGAGTGTAGATAGAGTATAAGTTCTCCACAATGATTAATATTGTGTGTTACCTCCTTAAACTAACCTAATCAACATATCGCTACTTTAATATAAATTGCCTTTCTCTTGAAAAGTTTATGATGTTACAGTCGTAATTTCTGACAGTGTAATAAATAAGAGAGGTTTAATTAAATTATGCAGTTATGTTAACAGCGCAAGTATTTTAAGTAGTTTTTTTAGTAATGTTAATGCAAAGGATATCCAACGCTGGAACTCAACAGAATTAGACAAAGGCCGACAAAATTCCAAAATAGATTTTTTTTGTATTTGTTTAGACCAAACAGCTTTACGTGTAGCTAAAATGTTAACGCAAAGGTCCAGTTGAACTCTGGAAACAACCTTAAGGTAGTTCTGGATATTTTCCTATTAAAATTAGTAAATAAAGCGTATTACTTTCCACAGTGACCTCTGCGATATTGACATCTGCGTGGCTGATCGTTATGCGTCCCGTCAAAGGTACACATTTATTTTAATTCAAGCTATATAATAATTTTCCATTTAGCAATTTGGAGGAAAAGTGAATCGGCTTAAAATTTCATAGGAAATAAGTTTTCTTTTTCGACTTTATCATACCGAATACATTTATTTGTAGTCTCAGAGATCACACCGTATGCTTGACTCCGTGCTTCTCGTTTCTTTCACCGCGATAAATAATGTAAATCCAATCTTGGTTTCTGGAGTCGGAAATAGCCGTAGTGTGGAGTCAGTGCTATCAGTTCTCACGGGGAACACATGCGTTTAGCACAGAGTTCTTTCGCAGCCCCTCGGTGCCAGTAAAAACTCTGATCAAAAGACGTCCCCTCCCCCCCCCGCCCCCCCCGGCTAAGAGACTGTATGAAACACAGCACCTTGTCACAGGGTTCCACTGATACGTACGAGTTTGATATATGCCTCTGCTTCCTACGCAAACGTGGCAGCGCATTTCTTGCAATGAAATGCATCACGCCCAGTTAACAATGTGACGAAGCTTCGAGAAATGTCGCCGGGAAAATCGCATTCCGGGCGGCAAGTAGTCCAAGATATCGCAACTAATAAACTCACCACATTACGGAACGATGAGCCGACATAAAATCCCATGTCCGGTGCTAAGGCTCGGGACCACTTTCGTCTTCTGTCTCCCTGTTACTTCCCTTCTCATCTAGCAGATCGGCCCACGGAGACGCATCATTCTTAACTTCTGTAAAACAAATACCGTTCTGTAAATCTCTATGTTTTAACGTATACACTCTGTGGTAAGTTACCAGTAAAGTTGTTGGACATGTAGGAAAAGTAGTTCCCTACCTTGAAGTCGTGTTAAATGTGTGTTCAAATGTATGAAATCTGAATTTATTTACTTACGTTTCTGTTCGTTTCGTGCACAAGATATTATTAAAATTTATACGTTTCCAACAAAATTATTTTGTACTTCATCGACGTATAAATAAAGTAGCGGCGTCGCGTCGGTGGGAGAGTTGATGTTTCGTGAGGCGAAAGGATACGAAATAGCCAGGAAAGCAGGACCTTAAACTATACAGTTAACCCGCAGAGGGAAAATGGGCTAGAATGCGCATTCGGCAACCGCAGTAGGCAATCTCTGTGTTCCAGCAATATACCGCGTTCGGCCTTAGCACTATCGAAAACCAGGTGGATGGGATTTGAGGTTACAACACTGTCAGTTTGATGGAAAATTCAGTGTTCGTGAATCGTGCAGAAGACGAAAGGTCATCTTTAGTGTACAAGTTACCCGCAAACATATGTTGTAGCAAACTACATTTCTGTTGACCTTAGTATTTATGCGCGAGCCACTGTAATGGGTAAGAAACAAAAAAAGACGATATTCGCCACTCATTCAAATATTTCACTTATACTAAGGCGTTACGGAACTTTTATTTTGCCTCCCTGACATCGTTACTGCCTCACGTTAAAACGGACATTTTTGCATTGTTTATTTTGAAAAGTTCAAGCTACACGCGTCTTTCACTCCCCATCGCCCTCCCCTCCTTGTTCCGCCCTCTTCTTCTATGTTCCCCGAGGTTTTAATATTTCCGTAGTGTGTGCAATATTCCATTCGCATCATTCTCTCGGAGCATGTTACTATCCATTTAGAGGCGGCGATGAAATGCAATTTCCTCGTCTCACTTAGGCGACATAAGGAAGTAATTTCGGGGCTGGCTCGCAAATTTCCCGCAAGCTGTACGCAATCTTTATCGCAGGCGAGGTTGGGCCAGGGAAAAATTAACACGTTCAGAGCACCGCTGGGGCTTCCTTTGCTGCAAAACATTATTTGTTGCCGCAGAGAAATTCATAGTTAAATACTATACACTGCAAAGTACGTTTCCTATATATAAATTTTTTGTTATATATATATAGTTATATATATATATATATATATATATATATATATATATTATATATATATATATATATATAATATATATATATATATATAATATATATATATATATCAATTGTCGTTACAATGGTTCAGCAGTATTTTTCTGGTAAATTGTTACCGTGCTTTGGAGCATAATCGTTTATGCCGAAGGTCTACGTTGTATTTGTTCTCTGGTAAAGTAGCATTTAATCGAGTAAGTTTCGTTATGTAGGCCTACTACAAACTACAAAGTACTAAATACATGTCCTACTTCCCCCCTCTCCGTTGGATTACAACGTATTCTCATTAGTGTAAAAAAAAATTGTTGCAAAGTGCAAAGAAAGAAAGTAAATATTGCCATATAACAAAAACGTACACAGAAAAAATTGAATAATATCTACGACCTTGCCTTTCAGTTAAAACAAGATTTTTCTATGGTAGACAAAACTGCCTCAAAGAAATGTTTTATTTGGTTTACACAAATATTTTCACATATATTTTTTTTACAGTGTAGATGGGTGGTGGCGCTGTTGGATAGTGTTGCATACGATCCGGTCTCCTCATTAATGTTGTTCGTCGATGCGGCATTATAAAATGTCTCGATAACAATAATAACGTATAAATTAATAAGCGTAAACTGTCCGGCGTCTTCTGGATTGCAAATTTTTTTTTTCAACGCCGGTTCACACGCGTTAGGAAAAACAGTATTTCCCAAAATATGTATTCTTAGACACCAATCACTTTTGTTAAAAGTAATCACCTTGGTCCAGCCGAAAGATCTATACCCTTAAAAAGTAACATATCGGGATTTCTACTAGAGGGAAATACAAACGCTAAAATATTTCCTATCACTGAAATATTAAATCAAATACAAAGTATATAATATTTGATGATATAACCATTCGTATTTGGCTTTAGTGGTCCGCGAACCTAGTGTTTGAACTCCGTTGCAGTGTGCGTGAAATACGTTTTTTTTTTTTTTGCGAAACTATTAAATGTGCCACCAATGAGGTAATCTGCATAGACTTCAGTCTATGCCTCTCGATTACTCTCAAGATATCACGGGCATTAGAAACACTATTTTGATGTATTCAAATAAACTTCTCTATCTCAAAATATACGGGTCAGACAGATACGAAAGTACACTCTAAATCTGAATCAGTGAGAATTTCACTGTTTCAATCAGTCAAACGTATCTGACTGATACAACAGTCACTTCAGTGAATTTAACTGATGAACCAGTGAAAAAATGACATATTTCCTTCGCTGATTGATTCAATGATATTTCCCACTTATTCGAAGTCATTTTCTCCGTTGTTTTCTCAGCGGTTTATTTTTTGACTGATGGACCAGTGAAACATCTGAGAAACTTGCTCCGTCTCTAATTATTTTTTACTGATGTATCAGTGAAACTGCGTGTAAAAATGGCCTTCGAACATCTATGAAGAGAAATAACAACGAATAAACGAATAAAATTAATACAAAATACTTTCTAAAAAAATTTCAAAACGCCATTTTACGAGGTAATATTAACGACGGAAGAGAGTGCACCCATACATACTAGGCCTATTTGTTTTAACAATCCTAACGGTACTAATGAAACCAAACACGAAAAGTATGAGCATACTTCAAACTACACGATTTCACAGCGGAATTATAACATATGCATTTTCCTCCCATAATTTCAATTTGGGGTGCGCGAATTCAATACCGTACATCTGCGATTTTTTTTTTAATTACGGTAAATTCAACGATATAAATAGTAAACTAGCGTAAATATGCTCACTTAGCGTAATTATTTGCCTACATTCAATAAAAGTAATATTTAATTCGCCACTGTAGTCGGCCGTCACTTATTCAATCAGCGAAATTGTTTTACGTCACTAATTCAATCAGTGAAATTTTTCCACTGAAAAAAATAGGGGTATTCCACTGATTCAAATTTTGAGTGTAGCCGAGGATCATAGGCCACTGAAACTTGCTACACACTTTCTACCAACAAAGTAATATTACTACAGTCTCACATGTGCACGCAACTCGATGGGAACGCTGCAAGCCAGGTGTACGTCTTACAAGTTCTACAAATTCTGCAACTACTCTAATTATTTTTCTATTTTTAGTGCAAATAAAATATTGATTTTGAATGTTTTTTAACAATTAATTAATTTTCACTTTTTAGTCCCACAATTTTCTAAAATTATTTTATAGGTAGACTATTTATTCACAGACTCGTCCGTCATCGGTATCGCCCCTTCCACACTTCGGGCTGCAACCTGGCGAAAAGTGATGCGGTGCAGACAGACTGCACACCAGTTCAGTGCATAGAAAGCGGACCGACACCTACCGTACATACGAACAAATCGAGTTAAATAAAAGCTTGTAATAAGTTACAACAATTTGTTATCCTTTATTACTGATAGCAGTGAACAAAGAGTTACGAATTTAGACCTTATATGCAATGGTCTAAACCCGGCCTGACGAACAAACCCATCCAGCGATTGCTGTTCCTTCTCGTGAAAATCTACGATTCCCAAATCTACCAATGTTATGTTTCTAGCGGGGTTCACGCCACGATTTTACAGTTTGGGCAAACTTGTAATCGGTGCTCGTGAGTTTTATTTTTCTTACGTCTTTTTTCGGGATTTTCGGACCTTTTATGCTTGGGCGGTAGGTGAATCTTGCCAAAGCAGACAAAGCACGAACGAGTCGTCAGGTATTCGTCCGTTTCGAACACTTTACATATTTTGTTTTGTTTGAATGCTGCGAGCAATTCCGAGCACGCCGGTATTTTGTTCTCACTCGCAGACTTTGTTTTGGAAACTGAGGGATCGTCGAAAAACGCGGCAGTTTTCTTTTCATTGTTTGTGCAGACGATGTTGGATGCTAATTTGTCTATTGCTCGCCTATGATAAATTTTCGAGTCCCATGTCAAGCGAACACATGTACGTCGGCAGTAACATGCTTGCATTTCTTTGAAATATTTCCACCGATATTCCGCGTAAGATTTTGTAGGTCATTGTGGAACTATCGCTCCGGTACTCGAACAATTTTGCTTATAAATTTGAACTTTTTTTCTTTTCCTTCTTCACTGTCGTTCTTTGCATAACATTTCTTTAAAAGTCGAACTTTTCAATATTGCATTCTTTTCTTCGCTCGCAAACCTATCCACCACGCACAAACCCACGAAATTTACTATTCCAGGATCCTCGCCTACGAATTTAGAGTACTCGCTTTCATCTGTGGTACAGGTCTGCTTTGTAGATTTCATGTTGTGTTTCGGCGATCCAGATTCGTTTGATTTGGTTCCGAACTTGTTCAGCATAACCAAACAGTCTACGTCGTTCGTGGAAAAGGACATGGCGAAGCTAGTCTTGCCGTAATGAGGCTCTATTTTCAAAGTTTCCTCATTCAGATTACCATATCTGAAGTGCTCCAAATCGAAATATTGCCACCAAAACAAAGATGTGGAAGCTATGAAATCGCTCATTTTCGTTCCGGATTTCACCATTTTTAAAGGCCACCTCAGCAATTCTTCTAGCACTCTCCCGGAATATCTAACGTGTTTGCTCCCGGGCTTGAATATCGGGAAAATGTTGAAAGATTTCATGTCATGTTCGGAGAACCACTTGCCCATCGCGTATGATGCCGGAACGAAAGACCACCAATTCTTATCTTGTTCCTTTTGGTCTCGCAAAATCATCAAATGTCGTAAGAGATCTAGATCATTCAGAATGCTTCAAGTTTCGAAACTCATCGCAGCGCATGCGTCTTTGGTGAATGCCTCTCCGTACAACCGAATCATCAGGACTCTAGCCGATATATTTCTGTCAAACATGTAGTGAGCGTATCTGGATAATTGTGATAGCAAGTGCACCAAAATACAGATCTCCATCGGGGTTTCATGTTGAACGACGGCCGCCTGTATAAGGAAAGTTCTGTACAAACTATCGTACGTGTTTGCGGATTTCAAATATAGTTTCTTGATTTCAAAATATTCCAGATCCAACGGAACACGTTCCTTTTTTTTTTTTTTTTTTTTTTTCTGCAGGTGGTAGCAAAAATCTTGCAAATGTGACGTAGAAAACTCGTCGGCCAAACATTTTCTTTGCAACTCGTTCGTGTAATGACAATACACGTATAATGATGACTCCGCCATCAAATTCGAAATTTCTAAAACATCTGACTCGATTTTTTCACGTAGTGCAAAATTTGTTCAATCCGAGTTTAACCGTATAGCTCGATGTAGGGAGTTCCTCCACGAACCTCCTTTTCTATTCTGATACGTGATTCGGGCATCGAGACGACGAAAGACGAACGTAATCATTTCCGCAGCAACATTTCCAGTGCATTTAATTTTTTTTAATGATAAGTTTGTTTCAGCTAAATAAAAAAAATGAGTTTGAAGTAAATAAATAACTGTTGTAAAGCATATGATGCGTTATGCAGCGAAGAATTAGAACTGTTGGCACAGACTGATCACGCCATACTTTATATACTAGGAGCTCTCAAAATTAAATTTTCCGTTTCTCAAAAATGAACGCAGATGGTCACATTACAGCCACACTTTATAATTTTTTTAAATTAAAAATGTAAAGTGGAGCCACTTTGACATTTGAACAATCTAATCCATTTTTTATCTGCGTTACGTAAATATTTTTTAGAATAATATATTTTTACACTAAGGTTCAGTTTAATAAACAACTGTTGTAACACATATGATACAATATGCAGTTAACGGTTAACAAATGCTTCTGTTTGTTTTGATAATGCAAAGTTCAGATACTAAATTTGAGGCCCGCTATGAATTAAGGCCCGGGCCGAATGACCCCGTTACCCCCTCCACCCCCCCCCCCCCGGTGATAGATCCGGCACGGACCCCCTCCTGACTCACCTGTTTATATTGGTGAGCCTCCAAATCTCGCTATGCCAGTGGGAGCTTCACAGTTCTGGGAGCCCTCCGGCATGCATGTTAGTATCTAAGACGGTTGGAGAATGGAATGCGTCACAGGCCAAGCCCTATACGCCCTTGGTCGGGTTTATTGTGTTTAAAAGGGGAGCATGCATCGCGGCTATAGTAGGGCTTGTCTGGTGCCACGGCCGCAATTGTAGCCATGGACACACCCCGAAATAAGTGTCTAGATGGAATGGCACAGCAAACCAACGCAAAGCGAAGAGGCCACTGGTAAAAATCAAAATATATATTCCTTTAACTGGTTTAAAGCGGGGGAAAGAAGGGTAGTTTGTCAGTTTGCAAAGATAAACTTTGTGAAGTGATGTAGGGTGATATGAAATGAATAGTGCAGTGTTGAATTGTAACCAGGGTCGCACTGTGCGTCCATAGTGGCGGCAGACACAACTGTGCCACCCAGCCGGCTGATGCCAACGGTCTGTTTGTTACATAGGAAAAGCTATCAATGTCACATTCTATTAAAAGCCTCAATACATGTTCTAATTCGTTTCTAGTTTCGTTTTTTTGTAGTTTGTATTTGCATTTTGTAAGGTTTAGTCGGAACATCGCGACATTCAACTGTCTAGCACGCTATACTGCTATTATTTTGATTTCATTATTCTAAAATTGAAAGTACACTAAGTCTTAAAATAGACAGTAATTATTCCCGAAAGATTTTCGAGGGCTGTTTAAAATTTAAAACTAACAAAACGAAACCAGTATGATGTGAAATTGTTACTTAAAAATTTTGTCATGGCAAAATAGCTATCTCAGGAATATTTCAGCCACTTCCTTTGTGCAATAAATATTGTGAAAACAATACACATTTGTTTATTACAATAACCTCGTCTATATGTGCATTTGAACGTTTCAAACACGCAAAACTAATATGGCGGCAGTTTGGTAATTTGTATTCTGTCAGCTTCGAAGTTTACAAAACGCCAAACGCAAATTACAAAAATACGTCATAGTTTTTGTAGACAAAAATGGGTCACGTGACAATTTTGTTGTGCCAATTGGAACGCGGCCTCGGCCACAGAAACGCTGTGACGTCACCGGCAGCGAGCAGAGCAACGGAACAAGGACCTAGTTCGCCGACCGCACGAGCGGAGCTCTGCGTACGGTAAATCGCGCCCCCGCACGTATTAGTAATTAATATAGCTAATGAACGCCCATTACGGGCAGGCCCGGCCCCAGTCCATTTGAGTGCGCCCCTCCCCCCCCCTCCTTTTATCCACGACTTTACCACCATCAACCCTTACCGTCGCGGATTACTGCGGTGGCGTCACGAGGGGTGAGGTTAACACACATTGTAGTGTAGTTAACTCACTTAATGCTTCGGATCATGCATCACTTCGGAATGGCAGGATGAGAGGGCGGGCTTTTCGAGCTACCTGGACGGCGCGGGTAACATGCCATCACGACCTCGTTAAATTTTAAATACCGCCCTTTCGTTACTTAGTGTGGAGACCAGCAAAAGAGGAAAGTACCGTGAATACTTTTTAACCTCGCAGAGGCTACTTTCTTTAGCATGAGTTTGTCTGTTATTGTCAGGGACGTTGACCTCCCTCAATTTCAGGGTATATATATATATATATATATATATATATATATATATATATATATATATATATATATATAGGACATATGTCGATCTAAATTTCCGTTCATTTCCTTTTCAGGAATCATCTCCTGAAAGGTTTCTTACCCCCCATTTCCAGCTTTACCATGTATTTGCAAACGTTTGTGTTTTAATGGCATATATATATATATATATATATATATATATATATATATATATATATATATATATATATATATATATATATATATACATATACAGTGCTTCATTACAGTCGAATACAGATGCACTTTACGGCAAGTAATAGCTAAAAATTCTGAGGTATGGAACAGTGAATCCTTTACCTTGTACTCAGCTCTACCTTACGCCATTAAAACACAAACGTTTGCAAATACACGGTAAAGCTGGAAATGGGGGGTAAGAAACCTTTCAGGAGGTGATTCCTGAAAAGGAAATGAACGGAAATTCAGATCGACATATGTCCGAAAACGTACACGAACACTGTAAAATGAACGGCAACATTGTAATTATAGTAGGGGTACAGTACAGAACCAAGAGCAAATATCAATTTTACAAGACATCAAAATGCATGCCTATCGTATGAGTCATTCTGGCAATGTCATAGATGAGAGAAGTGCCCGCCATGCGCCTCAATGCACGCACCTTATAGGCTATTACTGTAAAGTGAACACTTTTCTAACCCCTCTCATTTGAGATAATGGTTAATAAACATATTTTGCTGTAGCTTTAGACGTTAACTTCCGAGTTCTGTGGAATATACACATTGTGTTTATTACTTACATTGCAGTATTTGTTTAGAAAGGTGGTTAAAGGATTAAATATGCCTGAAATAAAAAGTAACTGGGGCCTAAAAGTGCTCACTTTATCGTGAACAACCTATACACGTCCCATCATGGATTGCCGCACCTGTTCCAGCGTTGCCACTTGTACCCGAAGAGCGGCGAAAGCTTAACTGACCTGACACCTTGTTCAAGTGCCTGCATATAAGGCGCCGAGTCAGCATACTGTTGTGGTCGGCCTAGCCAGCGATCAGTGTTGCTACGTTATACTTATTAGGACTGGTGACTCCACCAAGTCCTGTTGACCTAAGGACGCCAAACCTTTCGGGCGAGGGTGTAGCTACTAACCAATTATAGAAGGTGAGCAATTTGCCCAGTTCAGCTTTTATTTCAATAACAAATAATCATCAACAGCAACGTTAATCGTAACGGGGCGCTATCAAAATAATGTTAGTTATTAAGATTATATTCATATTTAAATGATTATTTAACCCACGCCTTCTGAAGTTAAGCTAATTGGAGAGTTCCCACCTGAACCTGATATCGGAGGCTGTGTCTGGTTATTCGACTCTCGACGGCGGCACACACGATGCAGCGACCTCCTCTGGTCACTGGCCCGTCGTGGGGCTCCTCCAGACCCATCACTCTCTTCGGCGCCCTCCGCCTCACTCTGTCGTTGTCTTCCTGGTAAGCTCAACAGCCGCCTTCCACGCCGGTGGAGGTGGCTTGTGCTACGTCGACATTCCAATATGTCTTCGCTCTGCTCTGAAGTGTATATTAATGGCCCTCTTCACGTGCCCCCAACAATACCCAAGACTTTTCAGGTTCCCCCATAGGTCAAGGTATTAAAACGAAGAGATTGAAATTATAGTGAAGTTACCAGTTTTTGAGCCATGCAATTTATTCTACATTTCATTATTGCGATTTCTTCTTCGACAAGGCGTAGTGTATCAATCAGATAATTATATAACTGTAAAATAAATGTATTTTCTTTGTTTTGTTTTACATGTGGAACAGATGGGAACTAATTATTGATTACCTTCTGAGAATGACTACAGAAGCGATAGTAGTGCAAGAAGTCAAACAATAACTATCCCTAAAATATAATATTAAATTATGTTCTATGCAAACAGTCACATTTCCAAAAAATTAATCTGAAACAGAAGTCATAGTTAAACCTATACAAATCCAATATGGCGTCCAACCCTCACCCTTGATCGGGTTGGCCATTCAACAGGCTCTCCTCCTTCAATCCATCTGCCGTGCCATCTCTGTAATGACGATTTCATCCATTCCAGTTTGCTTCTCATCTGTCATGCCTTCTTTGTTCTTGTTAGTTCTGCTTTTCAACCTATGTCTGGTTGTTTTTATTGCAATTTTTCTGTTCATTTACGCACCTACGTTGATATGGATTTTTTGTGTTTGTTTTATTTACAGGAATAACCACCTGAAGTTCGTCCCCATTGGTCGGTCTCATCTTGCATATTTAGTTTGCTTTAGTGTCATGCAAATAAACTGTGGCTTATTAGTATCAGCGAGTATAATGTGGTGCCCGAATGCTCTTATTTTGTTTTCCCTTACTGATCATATGTCTTTATACACTGCCATGTTCATCAAAAAGAAAGGGGCCGCGGTGGCCGAGCGGCTAGCTCTCTCGCCTCCAACCAATGCGGACTGGGTTCAATCCCCGGCCGGGTCACCGGATTTACGCATGTGGGAATCGTGCCGGACGATGCCGCTGGTCAGCAGCCCCTTCATTCCGGCGCCGCTGCATACTCACCCCAATCATCCTCATTGGCTCTCAAGAACTCGTTGTTAAGAGCCACCAAAATCTCTTCACTCACTCAATAAGAAAGTGACTCGAACCCGCTGTGTGCCCTTTTTTCTACAGATTGAAAATAAAGGTATGTGAAATATTGTGTTCCATTTAAAGCTAATATATCTAAGCGACCGCGTATGTCTTTGTACAGTGTCCAGGTCTGTTAACCCAATTATTTCAGTTGTAATCATGCTTTCTCATGTGCTGTATGGTAAAACATTTAATATGCTTCATCCTGTTTACGTTTATACTTTGATGTATTGTGTATAAAGACACATACATAGGGTGTGCGGATTTAGGCTGAACGTAACCTGATTCTGAATAACAGTGAACCTAAAAGCAACATCGCAGCGCCCACTGTTGATGTTAGTTACAACTGCGTTTGTGATAAATGTGTGATGAATACACACTTGTCCTGTGCGTTTTAGGTTGCTTTCACTGTTTACAATGAAAGCATGTCGGAAGTAAAGTGCTTAACAAGTCCAGTGTACCTTTTGACAAGTCATTGTGGTCATGGCGGTTTATACATGCGAGGCGTGCGAATTTGCCAAGACTGATTCTGTGACAGTGAGACTACTTTGTACAAATTCATAGACTAAAGATGAGGTAGACCGATTTCGCTGCTGCGCACAGCCATTCTCTGTGTCCCAACATTGAACTGCTTTTCTGCTAACACGTCTAACAAAAACGGCGTGGATTGGATTTGGGGTTAGAATAACGTTAGTAAACAAGTGCTTTGAAAAATTTTTATACTTCCTCTAACCAACCTGTAGTGCAATTCGATTAAATGCATATTGGTAAAAGTACCCATTTTATTAATATAAAATCGCTTATCGCTTAAAAATTAAGTTAAAAACAAACACTATCTTCTTTGTTGACCATGTGACTTCGTTTTGTTGTTCGGGGTAGGTCAATGTTGGGTACATGCCCAAGAGACGAATAATCGGTCGACCTCATCTTTAGTCTATGTACGAATTGCTGTCTAAGTCATCATATACAAAACCGGGGACACCTCACGGAATACATGAGTGTGTGTAAAATAGAGGAACATTGTGGTCGACCCTGCCGAACTCAAACTGGTGGGATTCCATTCCTTCTTTCTCTTCAATTTTTTTTTTTTTTTTAGAAATAAGTTTTGTATAGTTTTTACAAGTTTAGTTAGTCAGAGAACATTCATATCGTTTTAACTCGAAAATTTAAAATGTTTTGATCCTTATTTTATTGTCTACAGTTTTTAGAACCTTATGAACCCTACAACAAAGTGCTGAATACAATAACCTCTATAGTTTTTCGATATGACGCTTAGGCATTTATAAACAAGAGAAAGATTACAATATTAAAAGAGGATGAAGATAGTCTACAAGGTAATGAATATTGTTTTAACAATAGTGAGCTGTATTCAATAAGATTTTTTGTTTTGCAATACAGTGTGTGAAACTGTTTTGAAGTAAATGTATTGTAGTAGTTGCATATTCCCAATTCAAATTCTAATTGCTACTATTAATTGAATTTCTCTTGTAGCCATGTTGTCTACGCCATTTCCTACAACAAAGTTTATAAAAAAAATTGTACGAATGGTGGCAGTAGATCAATTTTTTTTTTAACATCACCCCGTAGAGTTTATTCGAATATATTTTTTCTTAGTGTAACCGTATTCGACGCGTAGCTCAGATAATTCGCTTACAAAAATATTTGGTATGAAAATATTAAGTAATATTCGATGGATCTTGCTTTCTTTTTAATATTACTTTATATTGTTACTATGTACGCCTATTGTGCAATACATCGGGCTTAATGAGATCACTTTTGAGTCTTTGTGTGTCAGTCGTGTTCGCACAAACAACGTTGTATATATCTGACTGTTAGACCATCGTCCACACAACTCGTATCCTTCACAACCATTTTATGTGAAATAAGGATAGGCCCACCTAATTTTTACTTGCAAGAGCTTGACTTCTTAATAGTCCTTAACATGTATTGCTTCACAAACAAATCTTATGGAAAATCAACATTTGTTTGCGTACATGGGATACAAATTGATTATAAATTCTACTGTCAACATCAGAAAAAAATATGATTTACGAGACACGAATTTGTCTCATCTCCCTAGGTTGAAGTGGCCATACAGAACTCTCAGCAAGTAAATGTTTTCGGCTATCAGATAATTTAGTATATCAAAACTATAAACCGTGACATTAAAAAAAAAACCTTCGATTCTGATACATACACATTCATAACGTACATTGTTTTCTTTATCGTGAACCGAAATTAGCCCATCCCTCCTGATCGCTGACTATGCTTTCACACTTTACCACATTTCCGGACAGCACGTCTTGCTTAAGGTCCTATGAAATTGTGAATTTTCAGACGCACTTGTGCCCGATAAAAACAAAAAAGAAATGTGGTTGTTCGGTAACATTCAGAATACAAAGAAAAGGCATTATCCGGAATTACGTGCAGGGGTGTAGTTATGCGCGGTCCCGGAGCTGTGGGGGGCTGACCCACCTTGACCCTCTTCTCCCCTCAGGCAGACCCGCTCACCGCTACGTCGCTCGGCAGCCGCGGCCGCTTGGGATGATTGACATCCGACCTGAGCCACTCCTCCCTCTGCCGGAGGAGTCGGCGATTTGGGAGAACGAGCAAGAGTTTTCTGGTAACCATTTTCCTCGGCACAACACGGCATTTTAAGAAGTTTCTGGATTGGTGCTGACGACACTATAAATACCCCCCCCCCCCCCAAGCAGGATGCCACACAGTCTTCATCGTAGCCATTAGGCTGGAGTGCGGCAATCGAGTAAAGGCTGGTGGAACGAAGGGCATCAGCGGAGAAGGCAGACGACGGCGGACGAGTGTGTGTGCGCGCGCGCGAGCGCGTGGTGTGAACGGATGAGAGGTCGTTGGAACCAGATGAGATGAGGGCGACTGTGTATGTGTACACTCTGAACATTCTAGAACATTCCGGACTTGTGGACTGAATTAAGGTGAGACTGTATGAATGTGTGGCACAAGCTTTATTGTATGTATTAGGACTGTCAAATATGGACATACAATTTGTTTAAATAATTCGATAGGTTTCCGTACGCTGTTCGTTCGGACTAATTTTATATATTTGATGGCATTAATGTGATCGAATTGATTAATTGTAAATAGCAAGTGATTACCAGTCATTGTGGGACATTAAGTCGAGATTATATTCTTTGTATTGTGTTTGTAAATGTATTGGGAAATCATTATTAAGTCTCTTATTTAATTAAGTACTCCAGCCCTTAACAAAAAACTGGCTAAGCCAACTGAACTTGAGAAGCCAGCCGTCTCGACATTTCACGACTAGAGCCCTGAAAATTTCGCCAATTAATTTGAGGACAAGTTAAACTTCAACGACATGTACTTTTGAGTTCCTGCTTCTATTGGACCAAAGTGTGTCAGTTACACCCCTGATGACTTTCGACCAATAACGAACCTGCAAGAAAATAATTACAAAGTCCAGCGTTACCTGGTCTGGAGTTAAACTGGACCAACAGCCATTGGAAAAGTAACTGAGGAACGAGCACAGAAAGTATTGTCGAGTCCAGCTTCTTGCCGAACGAATCCGCGAAATTTCTGAATTTTTTTTTTTTTTCGATATGAAGCTGGATATTAAGATATCGATCTCGCGGAGCGAGGGAGGGGGTGGACGGGTCGTAATAACGTATATAATTTCCTCTTCCATCTGACAGCGACTCCCTGTTTGCAGCTCCTCGGAGCGCTTGATGCAGAGCGCCGAAGGATCTGACAAGTTGATTCATCGCGTCGCCGTCTCTGGCCGGGCTCATCGATCAAATACCACCACCCCTCCTCCCCCTACCAACCCTGCTACATCCCCTTCCACCCACCGTGGCGTTCCATTCCGCATGCAATCCTATCGGCGAACACGCGCTGGAAATCATATGTTCCTGCCAGACGTACCTTCGCGCGTCCACCCACGTGTGTCTCTTCCCTCTCCGTGTGAGGCCCGGTATACGTCACACACATCTCTGCGAGTAATTCTCAAAATGGTACTGCTATTCGACAAACAGGTACCAACTTCTCAAAGAGAAAGTCCCATATATATATATATAACGTTCGGAAACTCGATGCCCATACTCCAGACAGGGTTTCTTTGGACCAATATTTACACAATAATCCGGAAACGGATTTTTATATCAAATCATTGTGTTGAACGTTGCGGCGTACGACGCCTGCAGAACAATACAGTGTGATCAGCGTGTGAGACAAGTTGCATAGGAAGTAGGCGCGTGACACTAAATTATTACATACGCAGCGTCGTCTCTCCGTGGCTTCAAGTGTAGGTAAATTGCAGGTCTGACCGCGCCGAGTGATGGCTGCTTTGTAACAGCTGTCAAGGGGCGTCAACACGCGGTCCGCTGTGTCGCTGACGAGGCGTTGAGGTTTGCGGCGACAGCCTCTAACGTCGTAGGCCAGGGCCGTGGTGGGAACCGCGGGCCAGGTACGTGGCTTTCTGTACGCGTGTCTGCAGAGTGTGCTTGTTCGTGTGGTCAGCACGACGGGGTAATGGACTTTAGTGGTATCGCGGGCCTAGTCCCAGCAAGGCGCGTCTTCGTAGTTGTTTCCTACACCTCACTCCCATACCTGTTACTACTAAATCAATGCAAGAAATAACTAACGAATGTATGATGTATATATCTATGAAATAAATGAGTGGTTAATGAAATAATAGACAAGTCGAATAAACGAATGAGTTGTAACAAATTATGACAGAATGTGGTAATTAATTAATGGAAGAATAAATAGAGGACATAATAGACACACACACACACTCTCTCTCTCTCTCTCGCTCTCTCGCTCTCTCGCTCTCTCGCTCTCTCGCTCTCTCTCTCTCTCTCTCTCTCTCACACACACACACCAAACCTTAGCAATGGTGTACAAACGAAATAGTTGCTAGTTAAATTACTACATAGTCATTACAGTAATCATTCAAGGAATACATCTTTACAATGTTGGTTACATGCAAATAAAATTGGTCAAATCATCTGGATAATAAATAAGACTTCTTAGGGTTTGCTTAGTAATTTTTCTTTAAATTTGCTGGTAGCTACTAATAAAATATAATGCTAAATTTTCCTTAAAATTTGACATAGAGACACATTTTCTACATGTCATTCCATAGAATTTAAAGCAACTCGAAAATATGTAATCAGTTTAAATAATTGAATTTATGCATGCGAGTGCGAGTTGATTTTTACTATATTTGTACTACTTAAAAAAATCGCGAATTCAACATGCGATATAAATAAAGTTTGGTTTTTTCAATCTGAAGGGGGTGTGTGTATGTATGTATATATATATATATATATATATATATATATATATATATATATATATATATATATATATATATATATAATGAGTTATTTTTTCATGCAGCACTATTAACTTTTCCCACGCTTGTTAACGGGCGTTCTACCCCTCCGTCCCACTTAAAACCCGTCGTTAAGAGTTGGCGGGAGTCTTTTTGCCTCCATTTACTACCAATGTTAATATTTACTAGCAAATTACAAGAAAATTATACGCTCTTTTGAAACGCAGTTTTCTGGACACACAAAAGGAACTTAAAACCTTCAAAATAGTATTTTTAAAAGTCTAAATTATCATTTTAAATATTAAATTTTGCCCCTTAAAATGCGCAGTTTTTTCTGCACAGACATGTTACACGAGAAAAAGTGTCTTTCCCATCAAAAACTAGTCAATGTTTTTATCTAGATGGGCAAATAATTTTATTTGTTATTCAATACTCAATTCCGCCATTGGCTTAATGTTAATACTTCTTAACAAAATTAACAAAATCTGTTTTAATGTATAATACTGCAAAGTACGTTTTGGACATAGGCGTGTTTTGAACTACAGAGTATTTCACGTTGTCTGAAACTTCTCAGGTCGCGTGAC
This sequence comes from Dryococelus australis, assembly GCA_029891345.1. Taxonomy (NCBI): domain Eukaryota; kingdom Metazoa; phylum Arthropoda; class Insecta; order Phasmatodea; family Phasmatidae; genus Dryococelus; species Dryococelus australis. The sequence goes on along the minus strand of CM057004.1, from coordinate 66,661,465 downwards.
TTGACATAGGTTAAGTGGGCTTACCTTCTCGTCGACAGCGATGTCATTAGAGACGGTGCAAGTTGCCCAGGACAGAGTGGGGAACGACCATGGAAGCCTGTGAAGAGTATTTGTAGTTCGGAAGGCCTATGTTGGAAAAACGACTCGAGCGTTCGTATACAAGTTGTTTCTCCCGTCGGAATTTATTTCCACTGTGACTAGCCAATCACACAAGTGGTTTGTGTTGAGTTGAAACAGGCATTATCTTTTTTGCTGTATCCAACATGGCAGCAGCAGAGTTTGGGTTTCAGGTATTAAAATTGTCGAGTAGATCTTCCTACTACATTACAGATAATCAACTTGAATAGTAGGTCCTACCTACGCCGAAGCTGAAAACGTAACTAATATTATTACGAGTTTATTATTTTGGAAGGGATATTTTATATCTATTTGAATAAATCGACAACATTTAAAATGTGGTACAGAGAAATCTGAATAAAAGTACGATTCCATTAATACACTTTGAAAATATTTAATTATACTTGCGTAATATGCTTAATGTTAATTAAACAATTTGTTTTAAAAAGGCAGACATTTAGTAAACTCTCTATATTTTATAAACTGATAAGTATACATTCAAATAATTTACACTTACATACAACTAAAATTCTTAAATAATGAATATAATTCATTACTTTTAGCGCCATCTAGTTATTAACAACGTAAATATTACTGCTGTATACGAATCACACGTTGTGCGATACTAAACTGTATGTGGAATTACTACATAATCGTATATGTATTGTTCCAAGTTCCATAAATACATTCTGTTAACAGGAATGATTGAATTAGCAGCCCCGTATGAATTGAAAACATTAATTACTGGAGTTGGCTCGCTCTCGACTACACGGACAAAGTTCGTATACAAATCTCGTATACGAAGACCAAGTTGGTGTTCAAGCATACCAAAACTGCAATCCGCTCAGTGCGGCGGGCAGTTCGTATACGAATGAGAACTCCAGCATAGGTCCCCAGGCGTGGAAATCATTAGTATCAACCCCCTCATTTAAAGCGTTGGCACTGTAATATCAATAAATAAATAAATAATGGAGCGTCGATACAGTACGAAGGGAAGTGAAGTGAAGTGCTGAGCCAAATTTAAAAAAAAAGCTGAAACATTTGCAAGAATACTACAGCAGAATAGGTAACACTGCGTCTAGTAAGTAGTATACATAGTTCGAAGTCTCTTATGGCTTTAAATACGTGTGTCAAAACTTGACCACGATTGGCATGATTTTCCTTATCTTACGATAGGTAACTACGTTTATCGTCGATTCCAGTTTCCAATTCCCGGACGCACTTTTTACCTTGGGAAACTGATGTTTACTATTAGTTTATTTCATTAATAGAAACAAAATACTGTTATTCTTATTTACAGTTTCTATTTCCTGAAATACTGAAATTCAGTCTTTCACACTAACCTAAATTAACATCTGCAAACAACACACATACATCAGTGGCTAGACCGAGATTCGAACTAGAAACCTTGTGGTCTGAAGGCTTCTGGCATTTCATAGTTATTTTTTTAATAATCCTCTGTGGCATAATCTGAATAGACAAAATGTTTTATCCTCGATCAATTTATGAATCATTGGAGAATCACTTACTGCTATTTTCTCTATAAATAATTCCCAATAAATTGTACGATTATAGACCACCTCGCCGACCTCCCGTGCCGCAGTCGGTTGGTGCACCGTTGGTCTGTGGTGCGGCATGGGTGTTAGTCTAAGTTAGGTCTTCAGTTACTTTGTAAGCCATTCCCTGATAAGCCTTCGGGCATAACACTGGTAGACGTTAATAAGCCCAATCCAATAGACCACATCGTCCTGTTTAATTTATCGTCAATTTTAACGCATGTATCAAAGTGTAGAATTCAAGTAGGTTCATCAATAAAATATTACTGGTTACATTTTTGTAGTTGCAATATGTCTTGTTTGGTGCCGAAAAGGTGTAATTAAATAGTTATGGTATTAGGAAACTATAAGTCGTGTAGTTGTGTGTACAGTAATTATGATGGTATAGGAGACTAGAAGAAACATTTTTCACTCTTCATAACACACTTTTACCTCATGTAAAGCTCTCGTGGAATCTGAAACTCTGAAATATTTGTAGAAACAAAACTCGTGCACATGCCACTGAATAATTGCAGAAAAATGTAAACACACCATGGGTAGAGTTGATGGAAAATCGCGAACATTTTTTGAGCCAGCGTATCTTCAACAACACTCCAACTAGTTTATTCTTTCATGATTGGATGAACAAGGTTTTGACTCGGTTTATTTGTTTGCAGACCAATCACGATCGTTCTGCCTCATAGTATCAAAATCCTCATTGGCTCAGTGAAATGGGGTAGTAGCTTTATACTTGCATGACGGCCAATAAGGAAATAAAACAGTCTGACATGTGTACAGTACGTTGAATCCTAGCAAACAGCCAACTTTTCCTGCTATAAACCATTATCTCTAACCATGGGATGAAATAGATTTAATTAGTTTGAAGCTGAACTATAAATAATTATTATCATTCAAATTTAAATTGTCAGAAAACAAACCTGAATAAGATTAAAAATTGTGTGGAATTCAAGTTAAATTAAGCGTAAAAAGAAAATAAAATCAATTACTGATATAGCAAGTAGGATTACTGTAAACTGAAATTATAGCACCATACTCACTTGATAAAACTTAATGAAGATAATGGAGTTAATTTAAAAATAAAATATTCAATTTGCTGCAATAAAGATATACTTAAAAAATGAAATGAATTTAGGTTAGTGTTTCCCAGAAGTTGTTCTTAATGTTGTGCCTTTTTCCTCCTGACACGAGTTTACTGAGCTCCATGTTACGGTAGTGCAAAATACCTGTCTCAAATCTCGTAATAAAAATGATCTCAAACTTTCTTTTTTAACAACACACTAGAATTTCAAATAAAGTTAATGTGATTTCAAAGTTCAAACTGATTAAATTTTGGTCTTTAAATTAAAATTAGCTTCGTTGCTTAGATAGGCGGTAGTACAGGACTACTGGATACTACCGTCATTAAGCATACTAATTACCACTTGAGAGTTCTGAAAATATGCCATCTTAGGCCTAGAAAAGTTTAGGTTTCTGGAGATCACATGAATTTATCAATAAATAATCAGATGGCTGCAGAAACTAAAGCGTCATCTGGATGCTGACTGTACCATAAGCCTGTGACATTACGTCAATGAAATTCCTCGGCGCCTGCTTAGGCCGGTCACCTCTAATAAATTAACTAGTAGGCTCTAAAACTATAAACTATACCATCTGGGAATAAAAACCTCAACTAAACTTATATTGATGCTGGAGATTTTCCTATCGAAAATCCCAGCTAATCTCGCCGCTGGACCTTTCACTTCCTGCAGCTTCCTCAAAACCTGATCTAATTGTCGAGAAACTACTTCCGGTCAAACGAAACTGAAATAAAATTAAATGATTAACTATCTTCCGAAATAACAAATAGAATAAATAATTGTGTTTTAATGTAAAATAACGATACAGTCGCGTAAATAAACAAACAAGTTGAAATTAACATATTTAGATCATAACATCTCAGAATTCATATCAGCATGTCATAGAATAACACAAATAATAATAAAAATATAAATATACCTAGGATTGGGGGTTTACAAATAAAAATATTACGTGTTTTTAATAAAATAATTATGAACCTATGAGGGATTTAAATAATTAACATTGTTCAACATAATATGTAAATAAGTGCGAGGTGGTGTCCAAAACACACATGTAAATAATCGTGTGATATTATGTCCAAACACATATGTACACAATTAACATAACTGTAGACATACATAAATACGTGTTCAACTTGAAACTGTTATAGTGTTTGTCGTTTCTGATTGTTTCCCATTGGATAAAATCAAGTTGGCCCGCAGCGAGCGGGATGTCCGTTTTTTAATTATTATATTCTGATCGCGTATGCTGCAGTACAGACATGTGAGTAGAATGCCTAATCTGTCATATCTCAGTATCAAATGCACTACACTAACAAAATAAATCACATAAGCTTGTGTCGTAAATGTTACGCTATCTAAATTAAAAATACAATAACCAAAATTCGTTCGTTGTTTCAGTATTGTTAATATGATTTTAAAAAATTTCAGGAGTGAAGTGAAGGAGAGATTTCGCCGGTGTATATAAACTAGAAACAGTCTGTCGAAACTAAATATACAGTGTAGTTGAATGATGAAAAAGGGATTTCATACCAAGAAAAAACGTTGTTGAGAAAACTTTGCCATTTTTACTGGCATCACTGTTTCACATAGTGCAAAATATCGATAACGTGATTGTTGTTTCTGTTCGGGAATATTTATAGTAAGATTATGAATAACTTTTGTGTTACAAAAAATAACATGGTCAATTACAAACGGCCAAAATTCAAGTTTTTCATCACTGAGAAAAAAAATTCCTGTAATTAATATGGCTATATTATCTTGATTTTCTCCAAGATCCCTCTGTCCCACTCTTGAACGCCCCACCAATGCGGAAAATTTATACACGCTATTAATATACAAATAAGTCATTAAAATGTTTTTCGATTAAACTAAAAAATTGTATATACTGAAGTAATATTATATTAAAAGTAATCATCTATACTAGAGTAATTAAAATTTGAAAAATAAAAGTTTACCCGAAGTATATATTGCATAACATTTTCCATAATACATTAGTACACGTTCTAATATATTTCATAACAAATATCAAAGAATTTAAAAACCGTTTAGATGGAAATGCTCCGATTTACACTATTCCCGCTGAAGGTAGCTGTGCTCGAATCGACGTTTTATTGTGCCGTGATTATTATCGTTAGTTTTAAGAAAGTTTAGTAGGATACAATTAACAAATGTTTTACTATAAACATTACAATTTGAGTGTTGTGTTTCACAGTGCAGTGGCAGTTAAAATAACGGGTCAAAAGTATATGTGTGTAAATATCGGATCGGTGAAGCGTAGAAAAGAAAATGTGTTTCTGATAGACCACGAGAAAATGTGTAACCCAGTCAGCAGTCAGCAATCAAGAGTAAGTTTGATTTTACTAAGAAAATAAACAGTGTAGCCTACTAAATTAAACTCGTGAAATTAAAGATTTACAGGCGTATCTGTGTATATTTTACGCGGCTATGAAAAGATTGCGTAAATTTGATGTTCTTACTTTTGACGGGTACTGTACATACTAAGTGTGCAGTCACTATTTAAATGCGTAAAAAAATTAGGAAATATTAATGTTGCACAGTAGGCCCTGTTAAGTAAACTAGATTGTGCGTTGCAAATTATGTAATATAGGCTTACCAACGCTCATGCAAGCATGCGAGTGTAGAAATGCAGCAAGTATCTGTCATTTATTAGTAAATAGCGCAGTATGGCACTAGAAATATATATTTTAATACAGTAATACGTATTCGTACACAACGAAAAAGTTGAACAACGAAACTGCACAACAGTAAGATTGGCTTACATCTTATTCATTATCGCATTAATGCAGGGTTTAAGAGTGTAGTATTTTCTTTTAAATTAAAGTAAAACGAATTACGAATGCATATCGCAGATTACTTTAGAAAATACAATCAAGAAATAATGAAAGGGTTAAAAGCTAAACGTAAGTAGTACACATTAAATGTGCTGTTGTAATATCAGCGTTATAATAATTTTGCTGCACTGACAACTGCTAAGATCATTTATTGCATTATTATCTCAAGGTTTACTTAATGGATACGTAAAAAGTGTTAGTGTGCCCTTGGTAACATTCCCATGCATTAGTGAGTTTGAAATTCCGCTACAGTGGTGTATGTCCGTGAATTATCTCGGTAACAGAGACTGTGCGGCCAAATTTTAAGCTTAATTCATCATAGGACGCCGTTACAGCAAATAGATCGTGCTTAATACAAGTTGGTTCAATATATTATCGTGCGTCGTTGGCTAGTTGGCTCGTAATTAGCTATGCTGTTACTGTGTCTGTTTTTGTTGGATTATCTAATCCAAGTATTTATAAAACGGCTTCTTCTCGGACACTTATGCACACATCACCACCACCACCAGCAGCAGCATATCTGTGATTAACTGCAGAACATTTTTGTCCGTATGGATCAGGCACAGTGGTTTCGGAGTTGGTCTAAGAACTCTTTTTCCTGTTTTGTGGTCCTGTAAATGCAGTGAATGCTAATATTATTCAAGGTTAGATACCACTGATAATCAAACCCAACACCTCTTTTCACCTTTGAAGGATTCAACGTACGCTGTAAATGTATGCTTGTTATTATACAGAAAATAGTGTTGCTCAGGTGACAAAGTAATTTCTAGTACCCAGCCTACGACTTTTGTAATGAATGCGTTACGTAGAAAATGTAATATTATCATATTTTTACTTCTGGCACAAAAGCGAATTAAAGCTAATTGATTGATTCTGGCAGAGTATGAATGCGGAAGTTACTAAGTAAAATAAAAATATATACTGAAGATAAATGATTCTGACATATGAAGTTGCTTGTATACGCCATTAGCAATAGTTGATCCAAAATCGATATAGAAATTTTCCAGCCAGGGCAAGTGATAAACGTGCATAGATTTGTCGAAAAGAAAAATAACATTCCAAGCATTGCGCCTATATAAAGAGTAACATCCAGTTAATTTAGAAGAAAATCAGAGAAAGTGGACTACATTAGCACGGAATCTCTAGAAAAGTTTGCAGGGTGATAACGCGGCAAATATCTGTTGATTAATATTAAGGTTTTGGATATATTTGGTTTGGTGTTGGACCGAAACAAACGTGAACTAAAAGAAGTTAATCTTGGGTTAATGATGGTAATATATCACGGCTGTGATTCAGTCCACTACTCCATAAGGTTGCCGTTTCCGTAATAAATATAATGTAATTCATGCACATTTAGTTTTAGTTTTGAATTAAATACTTATCACAAAAGTGGAGGTTTTTAGCGTTCTCTGAAATTAACAGCTGTAGGTTTAACAAATAGGCATGTTTCACTATACAATTCTTTTCTTTCTGATAGTCTATAGCTCATGTGTGCCAAGAATGTAAACCAATATATTATTTTCAATACTGGAATACTAATACTGGAATGACATTTTTTTTTTTTTTTAATGCAGTGGTTAAGACGCGTCTCATTTTGTTAATGGCTGCTGTGGCACGCAGATAACACGTAAAAAACAATTGCACATGATCAGCGTGAAGCCTGGAATACGTATGCCTGTCGTCAACTAATTAACGGCGGTCTGGTAGCGCGCCTGCGGCGGATCGCCCTCATGTGAGGACGTCACAGCAGTGCGCGCTTGCCTTCTATCTATAGTCCGTTCCCGATTGGAAGTGACTTATGAAAATCAACCTTTGAAAAAACACTCTAGGCATAACATGTCAACCTTTTTTTTTATTAAACAGTATTCCACAAATATATGACACTGTGGTTAACTTTAGAGTACTGTATTATTGAATAAATGAAACTTTACTTTAATATCTTCTATAACCTTGTAATATTTATTTCTTTTTAAATGCAAATTAACAACAGCGAGAGCAGCGACGTGTTGGCAACGGCCGGTAATAAATAGTTCACATTAAAAATATTATTTTAACCGCGTTTCTTAGTTTACCATTTGTAAATTAAACGGTTCCTATTAAAATATTTATATATTTAGGTAGCCCCGGTGGCAAAATATCTCATTTTCACAGTTTAAAATAACAGCGGAAAATATCGCGAGTAGGCCGCAATGGTACAGTGTTGTTTTATCGAGCGAGAAAACAATTGTCTGCTGAGCGAGGCTTGTCGCTCTATCCCTCCCTCTCTCTCTCTCTCTCTCTTTGTCTCTTTCACACTCGCGAAGTGTCACTTCGCTAGTAAGGAACAAAATTACACATGTTTTCAATTGTAGCATATTTAATAATTATTACAGCTAAATAATGATTTTTTAATTTGTAATTTACAACTGAAAAGAGATTTTAATGTCTGAATACTTATTTTAATATATTTAGATATGAATGCGGGGCAAACACAAAGTGAAGTTGGCAGACGTGGCGAGCCATGACATGGCGTTTTTTTTTTTTTTTACGCGTAAACTATACTCGCTCCGAAAATACTTCAAATTACCACATCACGTTTGTAGGTGTTGTGTTTTTTGAACCTACTTAAGCAAGTTACGATGTTGTGATAAATCTGTGTTTCCACGGCAGTAATAAATATATACTGTTACGGTGTGTTTCGTTAACCGCTGCGTGTGAAATAGCGTGGTGATCGTTACACTGGCCCTGTGTGAGTGCATGATTTCAAATATTTAATGTGAACTATTTATACATTTTAAATGTGAATTGTTTTTATGACGAAGTTATTTATTTACATCCACGCCTATTTATTTATCACAACGTTGTACCTTTGCCCTGGTGGGTGTTTGAAACACAGTCGTGTAACGTGATTTACCACCAATCCCAACAAAATAACCCAGCCCAGCCCCAATAAATTTCAATAAACCTAATACACAGTAAGTAGCAATGCATACAAATATGAGTGGAATAAAAGTTACGGTAGGCTTATTTGTGTGCATGTTCAGCGGTATATTTTAAGTTTGTATGACAAAAAATGAGCAATACGACTTGCGTTCTTGATTTTAATGTCTCTTTTTCGTTGGACTTATTATTCCTTCGTTATTCGAACTGAAGCCGTCCTTTTAAAGAAATAACCCAACACATATCAATAACAAAAAGTTAAATACTATAGTTCATTACCCCGCAGTTGTAACAGTGTTAAACACAGTTGCGACAAAATATTAACGTGCATTACGTGTAATGTGCTATGTCGTGGAAAAAAAAATGTTAATATAACATAACCGTAAGAACTATCGTCAATTCAGGCATTTTTAAAACTTCATAAAGCTTACCTAAATAATGTTCGTACGAAATGGTTTTTGAAATATACCTACGACAAAATTTCTTGAAATCTGTAAACAGTAAACAACACATTTGTCACGCATAAAAGTAGAAGTCACATTTCAATGTTTATGTATAGCGAAAGTATACGAACACATGTACACACAAACACACAATAGCATGTAAACATTGATTTTGACAGATGCTACATGGCAGTCACATGGCAATGTTTGTTTACATTTGGCGGAAGGATACGAAACGGGTATGCAAGTAGATACTTAGCAGGGCTCCGAGATAGTTGCTTCCAGTAAGGAATGGACTGTAGTCGATATTGTCCAGGCACGTTCTCTTTAGCATTCTCAGGTATATGGGAACAGCAATGAGACAAGCTGATGTTTACAGCGATAAGATGAACACTTCCCTTTCTATACCCCTCCTTTGTGTTACACTAATCCTCAGCAGTCCATCGTGCAAAATGGGCATAACAACCACGATGTACCGCGTATCTTTCCGGTGAGAAAAAACACGTATTTGAGGTCGCGTCCCTCCGACTCTTAACCCACTCGCGTGTCTTCATCAGCGATACTCGTGCTTAGTGCGGCAGTAAAGCGAACCCGGTTATCTAGCGGTTGTATTTCCACCCGTTACCCTTCGTGCTACTCTGAAAGCTTCGCATGCCCATCCGTCCACGTCAGCTAACCTTATCTTTCAAATCTATTCTTTCGTCTGTGACACTGTGGAAGAAGCTTCTGCTTAGCAAGCACTTTATTCTCGTCTCGGTGGAAATAAAATACTCTCTCTCGCTCTCTATGTCATAATAATTTGCTGGCTAAATTTTGATATACTGTAAGCGCTACAAGCGCTGGCGGCTCGCCTCGCTAGATACCTGAGCTTGGTCCTCCGGCATGGCGCGGCTGATAATAGTGACGGCCCGGCTGTGTAATAACTCTTCTAGAAATATTTTTTGCGCATCGGCAAACGTGTTACTGGGGTCCAATTTTTTAAACTATCGGAACAAATCTCTATGCTATTGATCCGATACTTCCTTTCCGGTAGCACGTGTCGGAATGCCAAAATATTATTTTTGAAACGACCGTAGAGACTGTCGGAATGAAATGTATAGGATTTTTGAAGAATCGATTTTGTAGGCTGTTCACGGTAAAGTGGGTACTTTTGAACGCCCTCTCATTTGAAATAATAGTGAATAAATATAGTTTATTTTAGCCTTACAAGTTAACTTCAGATTGCGGTGGAATAGACACACTCTGTTTATTACTTACATGGCAATATTTATTCAAAAGGGTGTTTAAAGGATAACATATGGTCGAAAGAAAGAAATTACTAAGGACTCAAAAGTTCTCACTTTACCGTGAGCAGCCTATACAACTGGGCATCTTTGGAATTCTTGTACCGTCACCGAAGCTGAGCCAATCACGTTAAAACTGTCGAAGCAAGAAAACGTGTTTTAAAATACACAAAGGCATGCATTATTTATTAGAAGATAATCCCGGATAAGCAATTGCAATTACCGAAAGACGTATCAAACTCTCTACAGAGGCGACAAGGCAACTGATAGATATTATAAACAATGAAGATTTACATAGGTAATCCTCAAGACCTCGTATTTATCATGCAGACGTGTTTCTTTTCTTCTAAATAATTCCTACAGACGTAATCACGCACGTAATTGTCTAAGAAAATAACTAAAAACTTGAAATATTAAGTAAAAATTTACTACATATTGCTGCTAGATAGGGTTACCCTTAATATAATTTGAGAGGCATTTATATTTGAATTTCGCTATTGAAATTATATTCAGTAAAACGCTCTATCATACTGTAGCAAATAATAAAATGCAAATGGAATAGCTACGCTATTACAGTTTATGTTTTGGTGGTGTAAATACACCTATGCTACATGACGGGGTTCCGTCACAATGGTTTACTTGTGTGATTTTCTGTTTTACGGCTGTATACGCCTTGTTAGCCAGCGTTGCGTTTACCCTCAAGGTGTGGCGGGCATGCCGATCCAAGAAACATTAGGCGGTAGTAGGCTACTTGTCTGTGATTGGTTGGCGATGGCGTCAATAGAAAAGTGTAATGTTTTTAATGGAAATCATTTCACCCTGCATCAAACCATCATAAGTCTTTCTTCCCGAACTAACAAATGCCCTACTGTATCCAGCCCTAAACCAGTTAAAAGGAAATATTTTTATCCTCCGCGACTGTCGCATATATTTTCCACGGCCCTCTCCGCTTTGTCTGGTTTGCTATGCTCTTCCAACTAGACCCTTCTTCTTTCGGGGTGTGCACATGGCTACAATTGCGGCCATGGCGCCAGATAACCATGCTACAGCCACGATGCGTGCGCTCATAATAATTAAACCCGACCTAAGGTGTATAGGGCTTGTCCTAAGAGGCATCTCATCCTCCAACCGACATAGCTACTAACATGCATGCAGGAGGGCACACAGAACTGTAAAGGTGCTCACGCTGGCGTAGCGGAATTTGGGGGCTCGCCAGAGGAGAGACGACCCAGCTGGCGAGCTGGATGGGTTCAAAGGAGAGTGGTTCCTTCTTTGAAATAAGGGGTCAAGGTGATGACGTGACGAGGAAACGATAAGTATAAATGCTGCACGCTAGAGGACTTAGAATTATTTGTTGGTAAAGGAAGAATCACTAGTGGGGACTTATAAAATATAGGCCCAGGGTGTGGACTCGGTTTTTGGCCGAGCGTTTCGGGGACCTAGAATAATTCTGTGCAACTGGTCTCCTGTGATACGTATACATCAGGCCGCTGACCGATGTTTCGAGATATAGCATATGCACGTGGAGGTAACAAGGAGAGCGAAGGATTAAGGTAGCAGACACTTGTGAGCAATAGTAAATTTCTGGATGGGTCATGGAACTGAAAGACTCGGGTGAAGAAGAGTTAAATTCGGGACTGAAAATGTAGAGGTGTTTTCCCGTGTGTGTGGCGAGACGTTTTGGATGCTTATTTTTGGGCTTGAATTATACTCGGGTGTTGGTGAGTAGTACGAGTCCGGAGTTCCTGGACAAATATTTTCCCGATATTCGGTACTATAGTCCATCACACGCTTAGATTGCAGTGCAGGGCTTATGGCGCTTACTGTTGCCTGATTGCTTCAGCTTTGTGACTTAACTGGCAACCTGAGAAACAACTGGGTGGTGAAGGAAACGGCCTGATTAAGAGAAATTTTTATCTGTTTACCTCCCTGCCAACTCGTAAAGGAATCCAATCCTGCGACGCAAAGCTAAGCGGCTCCTTTGAAACTGAAGCCTGTAAGAAACCCTATCTTTGTGATTGGACGGCGCGCACGCAAAGTAGGTAGATTTCTTTTTTGAAGTTGCAAAAAAATAACTCATCAGTCAACAGCGCCCGCAAGAACAAGGACAGCGTTAACGACAGAAACCGTGCATTGGAAAGAGAGAGTGAATGGCCGTTACACAGCACACTACAATCTAAGAGTGAGACGCTCTATAGTTGGCAAACAGGAAGAATTTGTGGTTGGTATTGGAAGAGGACTGAATAGTTTGTGCGGTGGGGTTTTCATAAATTGTGGGAATTTTGTATGGTGTGGAGTGTGTGTGGATGGTTGCGTTGTGGGAGAATGGGCGGAGGAATAGAAGTACCTGCCACACAAGTGGTTCTATAGGGACAATATCCCTTGCCTGTTTCCTCCACCAGTGGCTGTGCCTGAAGATGAATGATGTTGAGGGGGCACTGCCATCACTTTAAAAGTGAAAAGGCAAGGATCATATCCTCAGATACCCTCGACTGCCTGCTGGGAGTGATTGATGATGCAGGGCAATGCCGCCACCTAGGTGAAATTGGCGAGGAGAATATCCTTAGGCCTGGCAGGGTCTGGATGGAGTTTTCTGAGAGGTGGTTTGTGTACGAGCGCGAGTGTGAATTATTGGGTTGTTGGGAAAAGCTTTAGTGATGTGGGAATGAATATGGTAAAGATTTCTTTACCTGTGAAACCATTACCTCCGACTAGCGTCTCTATTGGTGTTTGTAATTTTTAAACATTGAGATGGTGTTTGTACAAATAGTATGTTTTCCTTCATAGGAATACCAATGTGACGTGCCATTATTAAGGAAAAAGTGCACTTGTTTAGTCCAAACAGAGATTTTGTTGAGGTAGTAATACTTGTGTTTGGATTGGGGTTTTAGAGTTGTCATTGGGAAGATGAACTCAGAGGCTAGCATGATAACTTTTAATGTAAGGTATATTTAAGTATGTTAAGATTGGGAGTTTGTCTAGTATTTGTCACTATTTCGTACAGGCGATATTGGGAGTGGTGTTTGTTTTTGAAAATAGAAATTAGATACTTTTTTTCTCCCAAAAAATCCAATAAAATATTTTTTGTACATTTTATACTGATCGTTCATGTGGCCGTATTAAACTTTTAGCAAGAGTTGTATACTGTATATGTTGGAATTGAGGCTGAATTATAATGAAAAATTAGAAGCATTTCTGGATGAAAACATATTTAAAAATAGTTGTAGTACTGTTCTTTTTCCAAAAGATGTATTAAAAAGGAACTTGATTACTGAATTAAGGTATTGTATGATGTTTAAGGTAGTTAGAACCCTAGGCACTTTCAATAAGGTTAGAAAGGCACAAATATTCAACTAAAGCACTATTCCTGATGATGTTTGTTTTTGGTGAACCCATCCCTTTCCTGGTCCTTGTAGGTAAAGAGGTAGACAAGCGGACTGGGTCGAAGTTGTGTTCCTGAGGCTGAGGAAAATAGGGCGCAAGTATTTCATAAATATACACTAACATTCAAGCTATGGCTTTAAACTCTAATGGATTTTTAATTAAAATTTGCTTTTCCAAAACAAATCCATTATGTTTTGATTCACAGTACTAACTACTTTTCAAGATGCAGATCTTCTTGCATAATTGATGTCATTATTTGTTTTATGTTTCAGCAGTTTCGTGTTATTTTTCTACGCGATATTTGCAGTAATTATACTTTTTTTTTTTTTTTTTTTTCGAACTTAACTTTTGTTTAGACAATTTTTTTCACATATGTTTCCAACACCTTTATATGTAATTTGATGCAAGGTAACATTTGTACTTTACTTTATTAATTATATTTATATTAAACCAACCAACCTGGTTGGACTGTAATTTTCGAAATGTTAACGGAATCTCTTCAAGGCACGATGTATTTTGCCTGAAACTAAGGATACATTACCTATACTTCACATAACATTTAAGTTAAACCATTACAATTTTCTCGGTGTAAATGCGTATTCGATCAGGCACTATGTGATGTAATTCTCATTGTTTGTGTTGATTGCAGATCAAAGCCATTTATATAATTTTAATTTAATATGCGATTTAGGCACGAGCTCTTAACTGATTTCCTATTAAATCTACTACTTGAGGTTTACGGATATATTTGTACAAAATGAAAATCAAATCTCTATAACACTGTTAGCTAAATACTTTAACTAAACTTTGAACCTAGTGGGAAAAGTATGCATTACATTTTAATATTTTTGGTCGATACTTGTAATATGGCGATGTTCATTTAACTAAACGATGAATAAATTTTGTTTCCATTTAATTAAGTAGTATGAAATATGGTACTTTAGAGTTTCCATGAAAAAAAAAAAATACGGACACTCGTTATTTAATTGAGAAATAATACTTTTAAAAATTGGTAAGCAAATCGAGATATTTGAGAAAGTTATTAATTTTTTTAAATAGCATACAAACAGATCATATTGATTGAAGTACACCGCATTACCCACTGATCACCTAGCACTTTAATAAACTTACTATAAATGTTAGCACAGAAGAAAGTTTGCTACTTTCAATACTATTCCATTTTTAAATATTAATAAAATATTGCGTACAGCTTAATGGCTGTCAAACAATTAGTTTCAATGTGTGAAATAGATATCTCCTTTGATTTCTCGTGAAAGCTGTTGATATCTGCACATTCATTCGAGGGTTGTTCAACTCTGTTTCATAGTTCGTTATCCGGGTCTTATTCTCCAGCCGTTTGTGAGTTAACACCCTTGTAATATTCGTCTTGTGAACTCCTGTTGGTGTGTACTTCGAATGTTATGTAGTCACGTATAAACTTGGGAAACATAAATGCAAAACTACGGAGAAATGGAGGGAAAAGCCAAAATATACTTGCGGGGAAAAAGTAAACCTAATTGAACGAGCCATTATTTTTATGTTTTTTTGCTAACTGCAGCAAAGCCCCTCAGAGGCGTAGATTATAAATATTATATCATTCATACATTACATATCTTGAGAAAAAAACACCAAAGTGTATAACATAGAAAAAAATTAGTTACTTTTTTTTTTTTTTTTTTTTTTGTGAAATCTGTGGCAACAAAAGGATCTCATGATCAGAAAATTCTGGGGTATGTGATTTGGCATATATGTTTCTTTCGAGCACGTTAACAGTGCAAAATGTATTGTGGTTTGCCCTGTTATATGTGGTTATTTTTACAGAACTAGGGCAAGATATTCCATTAAGGAAAGCGAATTCCTGCACTCTAAATCTGAATCGATGATTTCAGTCAGAAGAATTAATTTACTTAACTTCAGTTAATAAGCTGTTATGTACCGACGAATCAGTGGAATACACTGAGGTTTCAAAGACAAGCCAGTGCAATGCACTACGAATCAGTAAAAATCACGATTTAATCAGTGTATATCAGCAGCTAAAAATACAGAATTTTACTGAATCAAGTGGAGCAGTTGCAACAGATCTGCGGTCAAATGGGCTGATTTAGATAATTTTTTAACTGTTTCGATTTTAGATTACCGCCTGATTTAATTTTTCTTTCTTTCGTACAGTTTCGTAATTTGCTTAGTATATGCCGTTTAGCACTATTTTTTATGTAATGGACACGTGTAGACTTATGTTATCCGAGTACACTAGATATTTCAGTTGTTACATACCGTGACATGTGTCGTTATTTTTTACCGAGGGTTTCGTAACAAATAAGCCGCGAGACGAAGTCGCCATCTGTGTGTATTCAGAGAGCAGAAATGTGTAACACATTGCTTTAACGTTGGATTTAAATTTTCCGCGCGGGAGATCCTGCGCGCATTTGCTGGCACAGATATCAATGCAGAAAATTATTCATCCAGCGAAGTCGCACACACTGCAAAAAAAAATGTCGATTTGATATTCATGTGCATTCCATAGTAGTTCGGAAATTATTCGCGCACAGTAATGTATTTCCAAACGTGATTGTCGTACCCATAACTTCAATTATTCAGTGTCCATATTCTCTTCTTCGCAAGTTAATTTTCTCCCTTGCTATGTCCGACGAGTTAATTCTTCCCGGAGGTGGTTGGGTTTCCCCCCCCCCCCCCCCACCTCGTCACCCAACACACACTCTCACTCTTTGGTGCGAGCAGTCAAATGTGACGTTTTTACTACACAATCGCGCCCGTCCAATTGCAGTCTGGGAAACGACTAGTTTGTTCTGCCCTATTTGCCGCGATTTTGCGTCCGTATGTGTGTACGAGGACGCGGGCAGTTGTAATTCAATAATGATTTCCATTTTCTATATCACTGTGCTTTATTTCCAATTTTGCGCCTAGTATTTTATTGCGAAACAACAAAGTTGTTTAAAAAAAATTAATGACTGTTTTAATCTTAACCACGCTTTCATCCTCTCTCTCTCTCTCTCTCTCTCCCCCCCCTCTCCCTCTCCCCCTGCCTCTTCTGATACACGACGCATCGCTACGGTGGTAATGCCATGGTGCTGTGATACGCTTAGTAATTATACCGATACACAAAACATAGGATATTTTTCCTGCCTGCATATATTTTAACGGGCGCACTGGGTGACATTCACCCAGTAAAGTTGGTAACGATGGAAGGGAAGTTGTTCCATATCTTAACGACGAATAAAAAGTGCAAGGTAACCATTCGTGTTGACTAAAATTATTTATTTCGCTTTCTGTTTTTTTTTATATACATTGAAGTGTAAAAATAAACATATATTTAACATATTTACATTTCTAATGTCACATTTTCACTTGACCGACGTATGAATAAAGAAACGAGGCTCATGAAAATGTTAATTTTATATAAGACGGAAGATTACATAACGTGCTTACAGGACATTCAAAATTGCTCATTTTACCGTGAACAGTCTATAGTTACTAAATAAATGAACAAAACTAATATACTGAATGTGTGTAAAACCCCTATACCAAATTCCGAATTATTAAAATATATATTTATATTTACTAGCTAAAACAAATTATGTCTTCTGGGGCCGCGGTGATATAGTGGTTAGACTACTCGCCTCCCTTCTAGGCAGACATGATTCGATTCACGGCGGGGTCACTCCCAGATATTTGCATGTGGGAATCGTGCTGGACGATGTCGCTGGTCGGGGGGTTTTCTTGGGGATCTCCTGCTTCCCCCTGCCCTTGTATTCCGGCGATTCTACACGTTCACCTCTCATTTCACCCTCATTGGATCTCAAGACCTAGATTTTAAGAGCCGCCCAAATCTCCCCACTCCATTACTTCATCAAGCCCTTATTCTTCATCGTCATCGTCATCATAATCATTATCTTCACCATCTTCATAATCCACTGCTGTTTCTCAAGCCTTCATATCTCCCCATACCTCTACCTCCTTGATCTTGTTTCAATCTTCTCCTACCTCCTGTAATCCTGCCATTATCTGTTATAATTGACTATTCACGGTGAAGTGAGCAGTTTTGGAAGCCCTCTCATTTTGAGTAACAGTCCAGAAATATATTTTATTTTTGTCTTAGACGTTAACTTCCGAGTGTTATAGAATATACAAAATAGGTTCATTACTTACATGGTAGTATTTATTTTTAAAAATGTCTAAAGGGTAAAAAATGCAAAAGAAAAAAGTAACTAGGGCCACAAAAGTGCTAACTTTATCGTGAACAGCCTTACTATGATAAATTTATCGACGAAACTGAAAAGGAAAAAAAAAAATATATATACAGCTTAAAATCATTAAAGAGACAGTAATTCGTTAAGAGAAGAGCCGTTTCTAATGGAACTCGCTTGTCTAGCACAAATGATAGCACAAATTCACCGTTGCAAATATTCATTAAACGCGGCGTGTTTACATCAACCAAATCGTCGTCATTCAAGAATTATAACCATTCGTTCTTGGAAACAAGCGTGCCCTTTATTCGTCCAGACGCGCGTGCTGCGAACGTGGCGCCTGGGGAGGAAAAAAAAAAATATCTGGCGTTAATTTATGTTCGGCTTCGGCGGTACTGGCAGCCGGAGTGGAGTTCCCGGCCGCCCGAGGGCTTGAAGGTCGCCTTGCCCATTCGGCAGAAATGCCGACGTTCTGGAGATGCCGCGGTTACTGCAGGAAATTGCTTCACCTCCGGCGAGCGGGCCGACTCGCTCCGGTAACAAACCTCGACGTCTCGGCGACCGACCTCGTCCTGGGAACTGAGCAAGAAGCCTTTGCACTGCTGCCACACCCCCGGGGGTGAGGTGGTCTGCCATCATGCTCGCAGCACTGTTAAAAAATTAATTCCCTTCACTTTACGGGAAATTGCTGGTAAAAATTTATCCAGAGGTGCCCGTAAACACACCGTAAAATTACGGACACAATGATGTTCAAAAACTGACTTTCCGTAAAATTCACGGAACCTCTCCGTTAATTTTTTAGTCAATTATCTGCACTACTAGTTTAAATATTATATATATTTATTTATTTTCATTATATGGGTGTTCTACTGTGTAAGAAAAAGATATTTAATAAAGTTTTTTTTTTTTTTTTTTACTTAAGCAAGGTTTGAACCCGAGTTAAAAAGTTGCAAGTTTACGACCCTAACCCCTTACCTACAATGCTCACGTGTCGAATCTGGTATAACTTCTTGAATTTCTATATTAGTCACATAAGCTACTTTTTTAGTTTCTGTTAAAGTTTGTATATCAAGGGTTGCTATGTGTTACATACGCCTGTTGTTACTTTTTAATGTTTGAAAGAACAGGCCTTAGTGACATGGATAACCTCAACTGCCCGCAGAAACGATAGCTTTCTGGTTACAGTGGCGAAGAAAGTTTTGTGTAGACTCGGCATTGTTCGTGCCCGAAACCCGAAGTTATAGGAAATACGAAAATTTTTCCGTATTTTGTATTTAGTAATTAGCTATGTTTTTCGTTATTACGGATTGAGTTTCTGTATATTTACTGTGCATTTTCGTAAAAATTTCCGTAAGTATACGGAACATTTTAACAGTGCGAGCTCCTACTGAAGGTGGCATCCCAACTACGCTTGGAGTAGTGTTCGTATCGGTTCACATTAATTAAACTTTACTCACATTTTAAAATTACATTGTTACAATACGCCCGAGGGGCCTATCAGAGTTCGTGAGGGATGGAGATTTTAATAACTAAATTTGATTTTAATTTGTTCACACAGCTACAGCATTCATATATCTCCACTATTACTCTTTACTCAGTGAGCGCAGTGTTTAATGTCTATTCCAACTCTGATTAATGCCCTTCTTAAAATGTCTGTTTGTTAATTATGTGTGTGGGTTAATTGACTATAATCACACTTTCAGTCAGTCTGTTGCCATCACCTGTGATGTATTTCGCTCACGCATCCAGTGGAATGTGTCAGCCTGCCAGTCGTACTCTTCGCTGCGTCGATGCTCGCAGTCGCAGATTTTAGATTTTCCTCCCGCTGATCACTTCTCTCGCCGCTCGTTTCTCTTCTCGCTCGTCGTCTATCGCCGAAACTTCAGCCACTTATCCACTCTCGGCCCGCAGGCCCGTCGCACTATTTACACTCTGCTGTCCTTGGCCTGGAAAGTTCGACGCACATCCTAGTCGTGCCGATAGAATCTAGGGCATAGTAAACCACAAGAACATTGCTTAGATAGACGCGGAAATTCCATCAGCTGAAGGTTATGGGCGCACGCCACAAATGGATTATCATGGCGGATCACTTTTCGTAACAAGATATTCGCGTCTGAGATTATCGCTCGCCTGACCTTCCGAACATCCCTTGTGACTGGCCGCCGCTATCATGTACCTGCTCTGTCCTTCACTTCCACTCGCTGACTTACTAGTGCTGAGAGTAGCGTGTATACGCTGTTCGCGGTAAAATGAGCACCTCTGAAACTCTGCTTAAGATCTACTTGTATGCATATTGTGTATTATTCCGCCTTAAGTAAAATTAATATTGCGATGGGCCTCATCACTTTATTCATGCGTCAGTCAAGTGGAAATGTGAAATTCTTAGGAAAGTAAATATTTTACAAATCAGCTAATTTTTACACTTCGATGCATTTAAAAAAAAAACAGAAGAAGAAAGAAATAATTTAAATGGTCACAGATGGTTACCTTACACTTTTTATTCTACGTTAAGATAATGGAACAGCTTTCCATCCATTGTTACCGACTTTACCGAGCGCATGTCACTCAGTACACCCGTTAAAATATATGCTGGCAGGGGCAGTGAGATTCTTCTAAGGCTGATTTCAAAAGTGCTCACTTTATCGTGAACAGCCTGTAGATATAAATGTCTGCAGTTGACTAAAGCAACAATATTATTAAATGTGCACGACAATAGGTTCTCAATTTATATTTAATCCGTTTCTAATCTTGTTAATAATTTTAAGACTTGCCTAGACGTCTTGCCTGTGAATTGAAACAAAGCTTAAGGTAAATAAAAGTAGCCAGTGTGTGTTAGTGCTATTTGATAAAAGTTTAAGGAAGTCGGGCAAATTGTTGCAAAGTACTGATGACACACATGTGAGCTAGAATGAATCGACTGAAAATGTAATTTGCCAGAAAGCACATTTTTCGTGTTAATTATGGCCAGACGAGTTCATTCATTCTAATTTATGATTATTTTAAACGCAAAAAAGTAAGCGAGTATATTATTAAATAGTTTTCGTTTCTAACGATTCGATACCCTAGATCGACGCATGAATAAAGAAAGGGTCCACTCAATTTTAATTTTACATACTGTAGAAACATTCAAAATTGATAGCAAATAGCTCATTAACAAGGCTATTAAGATGCTTAGGTACTTAACCGTGAATTGGCTATTCGTAGGGTTATTCTGAACCCCACACCTAACGCTGTAGTATAAACGGGAGTGCGTCGTTTTTCGTTTTGTCTTAAGTCGTTTTGCCTAAAAGGGTTTTTCCACCTTAATTTTGCCTAAAGTAATTTGCCTAAAAGTTATTTTGCCTAAAATTCCTTTAGTCTTAGTCATTTTTTCCAAGTAATTTTGCCTAAAGTCACTTTGCCTGAAGTCGTTCTTGTCACACTGCTTGTTTGGCCTACGCGTTCACCAGACCTTTCGCTTATCGAAAACCTGTGGTCCATGTTCGGAAGACGACTGTCCTGCCACGGGACTTCACAGACGCAACGGATGAACTGTGGGTGTGGATCGAAACATCATGGGCGGAGATATACAGACATCCACAGTCTCTTCCTATCAGTGCCGCGTGAAGTATCAGCGATCATTGCCGCTCGTTGCAGGGTCACATGGTACCGATTCGCCCATGTGCTGCACGCCACACCGAGCTGCAAGGGAAATCCTGTAACCTGTGTATGATGAACTTTCTGTCCAATACATCTGGTCAATGTGGAAAATTTAACGTGACCACAAGTGTGGTTTCCTTTCGTGGAGTTTCGTAATTTGTGGAAGTCTGACGGGTAACAGGACGCCACTTCATTAAGAAAATGTGGGGAGTTATTGCAGTTTCTGAGCCGAGGCCAAAGTTTTTATGAAGAATGTGAATTACCACGTTAAAGTCAGAAAAACAATCTGTTTCGGTGTAGCTCTATCAGGAATACGGAAGTGACGAAAAACGGCTGCAAAGCTTGAACACACGAGGTTGTGCAACTTCCATGTGCAATCCGTCGGCCATTGTGTTATTTTCTTTTTTACAAATATCACATGGTTTTTTATATACAGTATGCAAGATGTGTTACCTGCATTTCTGTGTGAAACTTTTTTTATGCGTGAATCATGATTTTTTTACAGTAAGCCTATCTCTATTTAATTAAATGGTCACTTAAGCCCTACTTTCATAAGTATACCTTTATGGAATTGTTATACTTTTAAGGTGTTTATAACCTCTTTTTGACTTTCTGTCAATCTTAAAACCTAAATTTATAACGTTAGTTTCAGTTAAGTTAGATTATCTTACGTCAGTACAATTCCATGAATCACTACACTGCAGGAATTTTTTGATTCATCGCAAGAAATTATCGCTTATTTTGAAAATGTCATTGGAGAATCTCAGTTTCCAAGGATTGTCCCTCCGTTAACAAGAAATGCAGGACATATTGCGTATTAAGTTATCGTTCTTTGTTGCATAAGTTGTTGAATTACC
The DNA here is from genome assembly GCA_029891345.1 of Dryococelus australis. Taxonomy (NCBI): domain Eukaryota; kingdom Metazoa; phylum Arthropoda; class Insecta; order Phasmatodea; family Phasmatidae; genus Dryococelus; species Dryococelus australis. The sequence continues at coordinate 66,639,131 of CM057004.1, read as the reverse complement.
TTAAATTATAATTAATGTGATAAACTTTTACCGCCACTCTGTTATATCATGTTGCATGCAAATTAAAATTACATTATTTATACTGCTTTTATAATAACGGAACGAGTTATGAATGGAAAATTGAATTATGTTGCATTTAATAAAATGTAAATTTGGATTGTTCTGTTGCATAATTTAAAACACTTTTGTAACAAGTAATTAGTAATAGTATATATATCATCATCATCACCACCATATATATTCTCACCTCAGAGCTACACTCATTTGAAAAAAATTGATCACACTGAAGATGATATCGTAGGGGCACGTGAGTGGCTACAGGCACAGGAAATGTTAGTACGAATACAGAAAACACTAGAAAATTGTACCACACCGAGCATGTACTGCAGGGGATAAACAATTGCAGGATGCACTTAGTATGGTGTTGGATCACATGTAGCACGGAGACAGGCAGTGAGTGATACGGTCGGATATGGAGGCATACAGACGTCGGATGTTCTCGTGAGGAAGGCCCTGCCACAGCTGGTGGAACTGACCCTTCGAATCCTACGTAGGTGCGGCTGGCATAGTTGTCATCCTATATGGTCCTTAACGTTCTTGTTGGGTGAGAGGTCTGGTGACTTTGCTGGCCCAGAAAGCATGCTGACATCATGAAGGCAGGCCAGAGATACGCGTGCTTCGCGCAGCCGGGCATTATCCTGCTGGATAATAAGGTTATGATACTGGAGCAGGATGGGGTGGCGCATATGGTTCTTCAATCACCACCTGCGGGGTGCGGGAATCATGGAAATGGCACTCCATGTCATAACACCTCTCGTTGGGGCGGTGTACTACTCTATAATGAAGCGTGGATCACTGCTCTGGCCAGGACGTCTCCAGACCATGGAGGTAATATATGACGGAGTGGCAACATCCTATCTTCTCCACGTTTATAAAGTGAAGCCGATTCCTTGTCTGACTTCTTTCAACTGAGCGTGCGCAGATCGATTGTTTACGTCAGCCGCCTTATTAGGAGTGGCAAAAGTTACATAGTAAGTAATGTAAAACATGCACCTTTTTGCCACTACTAGCCTCGTCCTTGTCTTTCAAAATCGGCTTCACTTTCGTGTCTCGGCTTCCGCTCCATAGATTAATACCTCCATGCTCCAGACTTGGATTCGGGGGTCGCGTGTATCCAAACAGGACCGTGATTTGTCGCTGAACACCACTCATCACCAGTCCTCGAGTTGCCAATATGCTCGTTCCTAGCAGAAGCTCACGCGCGCTCGGCGATGCTCAGGTTGTAATTGTAAACGTCGTAAGGGACGCCGCGATATGGTAGTGGTGGACACAGGCGTATCTCTAGGTGCCGTGACATGTCCCTGGATAGTGAGCGACTCCTGTGGAGAACTTACAGTCTGTCGCACGATGAAACGATCCTCCCTGCTGGCGGTCCGCCGGTGTTGACCCGAGCCTTCTACACGAATGTGGTATCTCTCAAACTTATCCAGCCATGGGCAATGGCTTGTCGGGACATTCTGCATGTTCACTGAACTTGGCTCAGTGCACGCTGTTAGTATTGCTACTAAAGTCTTTTTCGGTGTCTTGCAGCTATGAATGACGGGAAGGGGGTCATGCGTTCCCTCTATTGTCACATCCGCGAAAGTAAACCGCTTTAAACGCAAATGGGAGACAAAACATGTCGAGCTGCGGCTGTACTTACTGCGTGGGAACCTTCGTTGTACTCGCGCGATTCGTTCATGGTGATCAATTTTTTTGCAAAGAAGTGTATGTAAAATAGACTTTGCCGTTTAAGTTGTACCTATAATCATGCACGCTTATTTAGTTTACCTGAACATATAGTTAATGTACTATTTGTATATTGACAAAACCTACGTCCCTTGAGCTATATGCTGTTCACGGTAAAATGAGCACTTTTGAAAGCCCTACTAAAGACCTACTTGAATGCACGTTGTGTACTATTCCTCCTTATGTAAAATTAACATTGCCTACTGCTTCATAACTTTATTCATGCGTCGGTCAAGTAAAGCATGAAATTATTAGGAAACTAAATATGATACAAATCTGCTTATTTCTACACTTCCATGCCTTTAAAAAACAGAAAGCGAAAGTAATAATTTATGTTATCACAAATTGTTACCTAACTTTTTTATTCGACGTTAAGTTACGGAACTATTTTCCGTCCATCGTTACTAACTTTACTGGGCAAATGTTACTCACTGCGCCTATTAAATAATATGCATTCAGATGAGGTGACATTTTTCTAAGGTTCGTTTCTAAAATGCTCACTTTATCGTCAACAGCCTTTACATATACTTAATTACGAGTTCGACAGGTTGAAAATAAACAAATATCTCACATAGTTTTTACGTGTAAAAGGAACACTGATTCGTCATGTTCTTTCATAGTGATTTTCTGTATTCGTAATATAGGCGAGGTTAGGAATTAGGCAACTTGTTTACCCAACGGCGTGGCAACCCTGGCTGTCACTTCCTCTTCACCGGCCACACCAAAATTTCTAGTATACGTTCGCGAGTTGTAGCTCATATTTACCGATTTAATTATTGAAGTAGCGAGATAGCGCTGTATCAAAACAGTGAGGTGTTGCGTTGTTTCTACAGGGATAATACCATGGAAGTAATAACTTATTACCTGTATGGATAATATCATTGCCTTGCACCCCCTAGCCGACGCCTACGTGGTAACATTCTAATATCAAAAATATACCCTTACAGTTTTTTTTTAAGCTTCAAAAAACGAGACCTGTCCTTGTAAGATCGTGGTCTACACGTTGCTTCCCATGGAGGTAGGAAAAAGTATATTTCGTGCTATGACGTCATTGAAGCTGCATTTTCGTCCATCGCCAGAGTGTGACATCCAAAACATTGAACATATTGAGGCAGGTTTTTGTATTTAATGTGTGTAAAATGTGGAAGATTTTAATCGAAAAACAATTAACGAAGCTAAACTTTCAGACTAGATATCAACGTGCTCTGATGCAATAGTTTCATTTTAATTTTGACAGGTTAGGTATCCGATGTTTTGGGCGTCACAAGATGGCGGACAGACTTCGTCATTTTATGATCAACATCCACGGACAAGGCCACTCCTTTTTGCAGGGCCGTAGCTAGGATTTTATTTCGGGGGGTTTTCTCCAATGCTGCCCCCAATGTTGGTTTTTGTAAAACACCATTAGTGACACATTATAAGGGGAGTAAAAATATACAGAATATTCGGAAATTAAAAGCCCAAACTGCGGGAGGTGATTACTTACGAAAAATTAAGTCGAAAATATACAGGACACCATATACCTAAGCATGATATTAAAGGTGATATGAGCCTGTGAAAATTGGACTTTGAAAATTTATTTTCGCTGAATGCCTTGTACTCTCTGCCAGCGTTGGGGTGGGGGCAATTTACCCACAGTACGTCCCACACGGTTGAATGTGAGACGCCCATTTGAGGCGCTATGGAGCGTACTAGTAGAGGCATGTTGTCGATGTGATGACGTAGCATTTCCTCAAGCCGAACAGTGCGCACAGACCGAGGACGGCCAGCATTACGCATGTGACTCTGCTACATGGGAAGCATAAGTCACCTTTCTGCTGCGGACTTTGTAAGCGTTGTACAAGGCATTCGGTATAAATACGTTTTCAGAACCCAATTTTCATAGGCTAGCATCTTCTTTGATATTCAGTTTAGGAGTATGGCACCCTTATGTATTTTCCAATTTATTTTTATAAGGAATCACCTCCTGTAGTTTGGGCGTTTAATTTCAGAAAATTCTGAATATTTGTTTGAGAAATTACTCCCAGGTGCATTTGCGACTGCTAGGCTACTGCAAATCCTTGAGTAATTTTTGGTTATTATTTTCTCCTTCACTTTCGTTAAATAATATTTCGGGGGGTAATCCGGACCCCCCGCCAGCCAGTCTGTTGCTCTCCCAGGGTCCCGGGCAGCGAGAGTCTGGAGAGTGCGACCTCGCCGAAGCGAAATACGCCGTCGCGTGGAGATAGACTTGACACTCCGCTCGAGCCATCGATCTCGCCCAGACGTCGTTCCCAATATCATTGGCGGAGGCCATCAGCGTCTCTCCCAGCGCCAATAACGCGATAACATCTCGCGCCAATCTTCCCCCCGGGAGGCCCTCCCGTCTGCCTGTGCTCATTTCATTCTCGCTCCCCAATTCACTGCGCTGCTGGGAGGAAAAAAAAAACTGTTCTCCCCCCCCCCCCCCCCCCACAGAAACCTGGACGGATGGTTCGTCGTAACCCTCCCCCTGCTGTAACAAGATGTCCTTACGTATCACACACTCTACCTCGTTTCGTCAAGCCGCGCAGCGCTGCCATTTACTACTTTTACTATTTCATCTCGTTCGTGGCGCGGGAAATATGATCCGCGAACCGCGAGGAAATGAAATACACGCGTTGGATTTTATTGACTCACGATCTGTTAGCGCCTTTCTTTCTTCGCCTTTTGGCTTGTGTTACAAACACAGATACCTAGCTCGGAATGATGATTATAGGCTGTTCACGATAAAGTGAACACTTTAGAAATCAACCTTCGAAAAGGGTCACGGCTCCCACATGCATGTATTTAAACGGGTGCACTGATTGACACTGGGCGCCCAGTAAAGTTGGTGACTACGGAGAGGATTATAGTTCCACGTCTTCACGTCCAAATAAATGTGTTAGGTAACAAATTTGTTATAATTTAAATTATCCCTTTCGCTTTCTGTTTTTTTATTACACATAAGAGTAAAAATTATCAGATCTTTAAATTATTTACTTTTCTAACAATTTCGCAGTTTCACGTGACCGATGCATGACTAAAGTGATTAGGCCCATGGCAATGATAATTTTACATTTCGTGGAATAATACACAACGTGCATACAATTATATCTTAACCAGGGATTTCAAAAGTCCTCTATTTACCATGAACAACCTATATATACCCTACCATTTACGTCCATTTTCTTTTGATAATAACTTGCTTCTTTTGAGAATAACGCGAGAAAGACCAAAACCGACATTATCCGACATGTGTCATTTAAAAGTAATTAAATTATTAGATTTCATAACTTCATGAGCACGTGTCAAATAGATAATTTTATTTCTATAAAACAAGGTTAATAAGGAAAGGAGAAAGTGTGCATTGAATGAAAATTTCGTGAACTACCTCAAGTTATATATGCACTGCACAGAGAATTTTTTTTTCTTTTCAAAAATATGTTTTTTAATTAAAGGAATCTCTTGTGATTTGGGATATTTGTGGAGTGCTACCTGCTACTCACATTTTACAGAAAAAAAATTGTTTACGGGAAAAAAAAGTTACAAAATTCGCAAAAATATCTGTAATTTGGTGTTTGAATGGAATATAAAAAAAATCATTTTTTTAATATCCAACCGTGCTGATGGCGTGTAGGGCCTATGTCATAATTCGTCTAGGAGCGGTAAGGAAAATACTTTGAAGTAAACAATTGTAAAAAATTTCCTCTCCCCCACTCCCCCCTAGCAAAATGTAATATTTCACTGGCTGCTGCGACATGCTTTACTAGTCCTCATCCACGCTAATTTCTTTGTAAATACTGAAACATGTATTCTCGCATTGCTACAATCAATAACTGTAAAGTTACGCTGAAAGAAGAAATTCTTTAACTGTTACGAAAACTATTTAGTTGGTGCTTTCCAAGGCGAAAGTTTGTTGATTATACAAAACGGTTCGCGGTGCACAATGGTAGGCAGATTGACGAGTACTTCAGCTATTCTGCGTTGTTCACTGGCTGACACCAAACATTTAGTTGGCAGCATTTTTGTATTTGCCACTAAATACTGAACCGACAAAATAATTTGTTCTTGCCACAATATATTTTGTGATGTCAATATTGACAAACGAATTTTGTGGCCGCGGTAAAATTTTTTCGTCGCCATAAAGCTGGTTTTTTTATAGTGTATATTGATAGACTACGTGGACGCTGATAAAACTATTGATGGAAAGGAGTGCAGTAAACTTTTTTTCTGGAAGGACGTGCTCAATTTAATGATTAAGCTTTACATCTAAATTCAAATATGAATATTTTCAGCTTATTGTTACAAGACGCCTGGGGGTCGTATCCGATTTCGTGAGAGATGGAGGTCTTAATAAAAAAATAAAAGAACTAAATTAGAATTTTTATTTATTCTCTTGGCTATTATTTACAACCTTAAACTACCTTTCTCCAGTGTTACTAAAGAAATGCTCAGTGAGCGCAATAACTTACTTAATGTCTTATCATTGTCTTTGTATTGGTTACAGACAATCCACACTCATTAGTTACACATATTCAGTGAGGTCCGTCTATTGCCATCATTCCAAATGTCTGTCACTTGCGCATTCACTTCAATGGTCCAGACTGCCAGCTTCACTCTCCACATGCTGAATATAACAGTGATCTAAAATATTGTTACAAGACGCCAGAGGGACATATCCGAGCTGGCTCGTCGCTTCGCTGTCTTCGAACACTTGTCACTTAAGGGTCCTATGTACCGAAGCGTTTTCTCTGAAATCGTTATTTGCGCATAAACGCGTATCTCGGTAAATAAAAATTCTGGACATATGACTTTTTGGTATAAAAGATAAAAATCAATTGACTATGGCCCTCGTTTTTTTATTTTACTTTGGTCATATCGAGTGAATTCTTTAAGAAAAGCTTGCCTATACAGTTTCCTTAAGCGGCAAGAGAAAAGTAGAAAACTACGGACGTAGTTGAATCTGTGGGCTTCCATCGCGTGTAATAAAAACCCTGTTACAGATCTAATTTGCACAGTAAAGTGTTACGAAGGAAACACTGCACACCTTGCGCATAGGAGCGATGAGGCGCTAGGCGTGCTTGTATCTGTCGTCCGTATCACTCCCTCGCTTCTCGACCTTGGACGCGCAGCTACTTAGTCCTCTTAAGGTCTCACAATCCTCCTAACCCTAACCTGTCGGATCGGAGGCCCCGTTGTGACTTAAGTAGTCTCGATGGCTCTATCTAGGAGGTTCCTTGCACCCCGAGTCTCACCGAGAGAGGCTAGGGCAATGACCAGAACATTCTTAAAACGATAACCTCAGGAATTGCATCCGCAGTAAGGTCGGGAGTGCTCAAGTCCCTATAGGCTTATCTTGGCACACGCGATGACTTGCCCTTGTATATGAAGGCTGTTCACGATAAAGTGAGCTCTTTTAAAATCAACCTTAGAAAAATGTCACTGCTCCTGCCTTCATATATTCGAACGGGCGCACTGATTGACATGCGCACAGTAACGTCGGTAACGATGGAGGGGAAAGTAGTTCCATATCTTAAGGTCGAATAAAAATATTTAGGTGACCATTTGCGATAACTTAAATTATTTCTTTCGCTTTCTCTTTTTTTAATGTATCGAAGTCTAAAAATGAGCGTGTTTGTAAAATATTTCCTTTTTTAAATAATTTTACAGTGTGACTGGACCGACGCATGGGTAAAGTGATGAGGCCCTTGCCAGTGTTAATATTACATAACGTGGATGAATACGCAATGTACATATTAGTATATCTTAAGTAGGGCTTTCAAAAGTTCTCATTTTACCGTGAACAGCCTATACCTACGCGCGCTCCCCAGGCCTTGACACACTCCATCGCTCGCCCGAGCAATAAGGGGCAAAGGTGAAGCAATGCAGAGCAGTAAACATGTAACAGTATGTTTTCTTGTTCACCCGTAGTTCTCGAAGGACGAAATACTTGTTTTTTTTTTTTGGTAGCAAAAATTTCCCCGGCCAGAAAGGCCTCGTATAAAAATATGCCTCCCGCATTTGTGTTGTCAGGATAATAATAACCATTTGCGTTATTTGTGTACGCATTTCGAGTGCTTGGAAATATTTACCTCTGGCCACGATCGCGAAGCGCTACATGGCAAACGGCAAACAAATAATTTCTACTTGACAATCTACCTTTGAAGTCCAAAAAATGAAAAAAAAAATCGCTGATCTTTACGAGCGGAACTCGTTTCCCTCTTTCTGAAGAGGTCGCTTTCTGTAACACAATATTTACGGTAATTTTGTTTTCTCTCCCCTTCTGCTATTGGTAACAGCGAAGTAGGCCGGGGGGAGGGAGGCGCTGTTCAAAGTGAGACCGCCCTTCTAGGGAACTTTGCTACGTAGGAAGATAACTACATCCCTCCCCAGCCGACCCTTGTTCGCTGCCGGAATGTTGGTAGTTCTCTAGTCGACCACTCTAACTTGAAACTGCGAGTTCATCACGACGAAGCGACGTTGCTTTTTTATTTTATTTTTCTCAGCACGACACCTCAATCTGCTCTCGGGTTTTCTTGTCTACCTGCGTTTGTTGCCTCCTCCTCTCCGTCTTACTATTGCGTTAAAAGTTAGCGTCGATGTGATGCCCCTTTTTCGTGCGCTCGGAGACGAATATGACGCACGGTAGCTAGACAGCACGTCCCCACGACCGTAACACAAGACAAAGGTGACGCCACGCCACGACACCGTAAAAGTCACGTAACTGGCAGAAGGACGAGAGATATGGGGAGGATGAAGCTAATGCCAACTGGAAGAAATTGGAACTTCCGGATGTGTCACTGCTGCAAAGTAGGTATATACCTGCAGGCCACTGATAACAAAGAACAGCGACGGTAATTTTTTATTACAAAACTTTACTGTTGTGCGAGATGATGGTGTAAAACAGGGGCAGGGAACTTTTTTGCTTGGAAGCCAAATCCAGATCTCAGGTTATGGTCAAATGATAGTCTATTGGCGGTTTCTTCACATTTTTCGAATCAAACCTATGGAAAATGACACCATACTGACGAGTTCAGTTGTTTCCTAATTAAGTTACGTTTGGCGAGCGTTTTTGTGTTAACAAAGTACCTTACTATTGGCAAAACTAAAATGTTATCTATATTTTATTTATAAAATGTATTTCATTTATAATTTTTATGGATTAAAGCAGGGAACTACTACGTGTGTTTGTAATGCCTAGTAAGAAATACTTCTTATGCAAAATATTATTAAACCGAGTGTGCACGAATGTCGCGCGTTGTCCTTTTGGCGTAATTTTCTGGAGTTGGCGAAGCTTTGTTTCTCATGAGGTGGAGGAATATCCTGAAAGTAGAACCTTAGCTGGTCTTCCGAAAATTTGTGAGCAACCTTGAATGGACTACAAGTGAATTTCCTACGTATTCGAGAAATCGACATTGTGAAGAAAGATAATAAAGTGCTCCTCCCTAGTAAAAGTGCATGTGATATCAGTGTTTGCGGGTATACATGCAACTTTCTCGGTAAATAATTGTCCGCGGTGGTGTAGTGGTTAGACTACTCGCCTCCTGCCTAGGCAAACCGGGTTCGATTCCCAGCGGGATCGCTCCGGGGAATCGCGCTGGACGATGTCGCTGGTTGCGGATTTTCTCGGGGATCTCCCGTTTTCCCCGCTCTTTCATTTCGGCGCTGCTCCATACTCACCTCGCTTCAGTCTCATTGGCTCTCAAGACCTCGACGTTAGCAACCACTCAAATCTCTTCACTCCCTCACTCACTCTAAATAATTAGATTTGTTTTTGATTGGCGTCTTAAATTATCGTTATTGTGTACAATGTCTAAGGGTCGGTTGCACCAACATTGCCCCCGGTCCGAGATCTAATTTACCTAGTTCCGAACCAGAATCCAGTTTGATCTTCGTTACAGTGTAAAAGTGTTGCACCAACGAAATTTCATGATTCTGGATCTCCGATTCGTCGATCTTGGTTCCAAAGTGAGAGATCGATATTAAGTAATAGACAAACTTTGCTATTGGTTCGTAATATATGCCTCTTCCCACTACGGGGGGAGAGGCCCAATAGCGTCACTTCTCCCACCAGAGAGGCGCCCAAACACCTCTCTGGTTACTGCCGGCATCACGTTCAAAATAAACAAAGCTCCCGCCCACTCACTACTAGTATGTCCAACCCTATTAACTAAGAGCACGTTTTCCATACACTCTGTCTCCTGTAGCATTATATTTCATTTAATGCATGCAATAATTTTTGAATTTTTACTTCTGTGTCGCAAGGGTTTTTACGTCTCTCTTGGCGGTTTTTCCCTTGCTCTTTATAGTTAAGACTAGCTCTAAGTACACTAATGGAGGTATTCATGGCCCCAAAGTAAAGGCCGTGGCTGTCCAATCCTTCTTTGCCGTGATGCATGTCTCCTTGCATGCTTTTCCTAGTAGGCGTACGGGGTTAGCCCTGAGACGCAATAAAATACCGCCCTACCTTCGGGCCTTAACTTCACATAACACTTAGAATAAGGTAGTTAAGAAAAAAAAGTCTTACCACTACTCGTCGTCTTTTACCGTTAGGTTCGGACAAGGATTCCTGGATAGCGCATCGGCGAGCTTGTTGGCATTTCCTGTCACGAGTTCTACCTTGAAGTCGAACTTCTGGAGCAATAGCGCCAGTCGGGCAAGTTTACATTTCCCGTTGTGCGTGCCCTCTCACCACACAAGGACAAAGGTTGTCGGTTTTCAAGGTAAACTGTCTCCCTAATAAGTACGGCTGGTATTTTCTCAGCGCGTGTACTATCGCCATACACTCCTGCTCGTTTACGTGGAACTTGCGTTCTGTATCGCCAAACTTTGCACTGTGTTAAGTTATAATATGTTTTTCTCCGTGTGTTCCCACCTTATATAGCACTGCTCCGATCCCGTCCTAGCTAGCGTCCTTCTGTACTACGGCAGGTAACTCTGGTCTGAACCTGGCTAGCGGTTTACAATTTTGGAAAGCAAGCTTGATTTCACGGAATGCCTGGTTGGCTTGAGGTAGCAATTTTGACACCGGAGCAATTATCACGGAAAAATTCGGGACGAACTCCCTTAACCAATTTATCAAGTCAAAATTCTTTTTAACTTGTTTACGTAACCTGGGCGTGGGTTAGTTTTGAATTTCCTGCACGTGTTGTCCTGTTACATAGAGTCCCGAAAACTCTAACTTACTCATACTCAGCTTACACTTGTCAACTTTGCACTTGTGTTTACGTTCGAGTCTTTCAAACTCTTTTATCTGTTTTAAGTGAATTATTGCTGTACGAATTCTACTGAATAATATTCAAGTACGTATATTGTTGTTTTAATTTCCCAGGAAAACAATCGAATGTGTGGCGTATTTTCAAACTACATTTGTCGACGATGGCTGCTGATCTCGGATCGAGATTTCAAACCGCCAATTTCGGCGGTTCGAAATGAACTTAATGTCGATCTCCGGTCCAGCTCTAAACTCGAATGGTAAAACAGTTTTCGTGTCGACCTTAAATACGATCTTAGATCGAGTTTCGAACCACGATGTTGCAACCGGCCCTTAGTCATGCCTTCTGTTTGGTAAGAAGTGAAGTAGTCTTAGATTTCTTAAAACCGGTTGTTTTTCTTCTCATTTTCAATTGACTCTTACGAAGAAGAAATAAGGAAAGCAAAAGTGAAATGCAAAACGAAAGCGGATTTCACCGCTCGCAACGACATTCAATAGCAGCAGCGTGTTAGGTTCCTGAATTGTCTGTGCAAATGACATCAACGCAAACTTCAACACGGGGCGTTGGAAACACGATTAGAGGCAATTGGAGTGTAGCGCTTCAACAGGCGGAACAAAACACGGAGTGCGTAGTGTTCGTGTTAGTGGCGTGCAATTAGTGTGCATTTGACTGCAGTGGCTCGAAGAACCGGTGTATACAAACCATGCAGTGAGAGGAATAATAATCGGACGATGAGGGGAGCAGGCAGAACTCGAATGATGACGATTCGAACCCTGCATTCCCCGCACACTGTCATTTCTAAGGTTGAATGAGTGTTCCTACAGGGTCGAAAAGTCACCCAGTTTCGACGTGGGTACGTCTTTAAAATCAGACCGACGCATGTGGTATAGGCTATTCACTGTAAAGTGAGCACTTTTGAAGCCCTCTCGTTTGGAATAATAGTCAATAAATATATTTTATTTTAGTTTTAGACGTTAACCTCAAGTGTGCAGTGGAATACACACACTATTTTTATTACTTACGTGGCAATAGTTATGTAAAAAAAGGTGGTTAAAAGATAAAAAAAATAGCTGAAAGGAAAAAATAACTAGGGCCTCAAAAGTGCTCACTTTACCGTGAACAGTCTATACCAGAACGAAAACTGCAGTGTAACGTTTGTAGGAGGGTGATCCATTCCGACTCTGTATAACTTCGTCATAGTCTGTTCACGTTTATTTATAGCATTTTTGAATGTCACAATGTCACTAACGGCTACCCGCGTATATTTTAAAGGATTACACTAACTGGCACGCGCCCGTTGGCAACGACGCAGTAAAAGTAGTCCCGTGTCTTCAAGTTGTATTAAAAGGCGAACCGGGCTCAATCCCCGGCCAGTTCACTCTGGATTTTCGCAAGTGAGAATCGTGCCGGACAATGCCATTGGTTGGCGGATTTTCTCGTTCCCCCCACCCTCTCATGCCGGCGCTGTCCAATGCTCATTCACTACACCCTCATCGGCTCTCAAGACCTCGATGGTAAGACCCGCCCAAATCTCTTCACTCGCTCACTCACATTTATGTACTGTAGGCGCCAGCCCTCTGTGCCTCTGATCCACGCCACGAAGGGGGCTGTTGAAGTGAGGGAGGGAGGGCACGCTACAAGGGGAAGGCGATACGCCAGAAGGGGCGGGAGACAGACGAACAGTAGTACTCCCCAAACTGCTAACATGAGGCACGTATACTTGTACTGATGCCCGAGGTGTTCCAAACACTTCGGCACACAGGCTGCTACTTGAATGTACACAAAAGTCACGCATAATTATAAATATGAGCCTGATTTATGTGCATAAAACAATATTTAAATAATGCATTAAGTCTTCCTTGGGTTCCTAAAACACTAGGATTTGTCACCGAAATACTTAGTAGCAAATGTGTGTATTGCGGAATTACTAGGCCCGAGTCCCGAGGTAACCAACATAGACATACACCATCACACAAAACAGAACTATAGTGTAGCTAATGTAATGAGAATCGAAATATATAAATGCGTATAAACTAACCCGTGTAAAGTTTGCACGGCTTCGTAGCAACATCAGGTCATGCTGATGCGGCGTAGGTCTTCGTGCGTCATTAAATAAATGCATGCGTAATAAAAATGAGCGATATCGGTAAAATTCTAGTAAACTAGGCCGAGCTAGGTGTCTAAGGATATCGCCCGGTATAAGTAACACTAATACACGCATATCATCGTGCTCCATACACCACACACTAACACACCTATATACAGCATGTTCGCAAATTAATTCCACAAATTGCGAGGTATAATGCATTATGAAATATAGAGTAGAAAATATAGGAATCCATGTACGTGAACAGCATATTAAAGGAGATATGAGAATCAAAAAGTGAGTTTGAAGACGTATTTGCGCTGAATGCCTAGATATTTTTTGCCAACGGTACGAATGGCGGCGATGTAAACATAGTAAATCACACACTGTTGAATCGGAAACGCCAATTCGGCGCGTTATGAAGCGTGTAATAGTGGAGAGCATGTCGTTTATGTACTGGCATATCACTTCCTCAAGCCGAGCAGTGCGAAAAGGCCGAGGACGGCTAACAATACGCATGTGTCTCTGGAACATGGGACGCGTAAGTCACCTTTCTGCTGCGGACATTGTACGTTTATTACAAGGTATTCGGCAAGCATACGTATTCAAAACCCAATTGTCATAGGTTTATATCTCTATTAATATTTATTTTAGGTGTACTGTGTCCTATATATTTCAACTTTAATTGTACATACGGAATCACCTCTTGCAGGTTGGGCGTCTAATTTCACGATTATAAACAAATAAAATATCCACTTCATCAAAAGAATGATGCAGTCAGTCCTTGATACAAACGACATACAAAGACAGCCACTACTAAAAAAAAAACTCACAGAATACTAAGCAAACGTACCAATGGACTCTGCAACAAGGACAACAGTCACGGACGCGTTAGTAAACGAATTAATAATGCTGGGTGGACGTACATAAAACGAATGAAAAAAAAACAATATTGTATACAAGACAATCTTGTATCACCGATAAAATGTATAAGCTCAGAGAAAAACTAACTTATTAATAAATAAAAAAACACAGTATTGCAGTAGTGTGTTTTTCGAAAATGTAAGCAAGTAAATCCTCCATAACAATAGGAATGAAAGGTCACAAAAAAAAAAAATTATATAAATGCATTTATTGATATGTCAAAAACATATAAAAATTGGCAGTAAACTAAATATAAAACTAATACGCCACAGAACCAGCTTACTCCCTTTGTTAATGCATACCTTTGAATATTCAAATGTTAATAAACGTTCCTATAGGCTATTCACGGTAAAGTGAGCACTTTTTAAGGATCTCCCAGAAGGTATTAACCGCTAATAAATATATATTTTTGCAGCCTCAGGCATTTAATTTTGAGGGTGGTGAAAAGTATACACTGTGTTTATTGGTCACATTGCAATGTTAATATTAAAAAGCAGCAGGAGGATGGATATTGGATGAAAAGGAAATTTTAGAAGGGCCTTAAAAAGTGCTCACTTTACTCTCAACAGCATATACCTCACGACGTTTTATCAACACTGTTGTAGCTCCGCAATCCCAGATACATCGCTGCTGTCACTGACTTGATCTCCTTCGCTAGACTCGCCTTCACTGTCACTCGAAACACAACCACCTAGCTCAATGATTATGCTATCAATGTGGACATCAAAAGCTACGTCACGTTCCAAATATTCTTTCTCCATTTTCACAACATGTTCACAAACATTTTTCCACTCGTTCTGACCAATCGAGTTAAGTTTTTCCTCGGACAGTGCAATGACATCTGACATTTTGAATGAGCTGCTGCTAGATGCCACGAACTGTTTGAGTTGAGCCCAAATTAATTCATTAGGATTTAAGTCCGGGTGGTATGGAGAAAGGCGAAGCACTGTGTGGCCATTAGAAGACGTTATGCTATCCACGAGATACGTTTTGTGCTGCGGTCTGTACGTGTGAATGAGTTTATACAGTTCAGGTTTCAACATGTCTTCTGAAAATGGTATGCTGCGTTCACGAAGCCACTGTTTCATGTATTCTTTTCTACTATTAGAAGTAGGCACTTTATCTACCTGGACACAATGATATGGAGCAATATCTATAACAAGAACGGAATTGTCAGGCAGATTAGGTATTAATTTTTCATTCAACCACTTAATCTAATTTGCGTTGTTGATCTGATGGTAGTTAGTTACCAGTGGCTTGCCCAGACTTCCACATCAGCATAGCATTTTTAACAAATACATTTTCACCGCCGGCATGCACAATAATCAGCCTTTCTCCTTTCGATAGTGGCTCGTGGAAACGCTTTTCGCTACCGTCACCCCACGACTTCCCAGTTACACACGACGACAAAATATATGTTTCATCCATAAAGATTAGGGGGCGACCTTCTTCTCTGAAGTGCGATATAGCTTTCAAGTATGTTATTCGTTATTCGCGAATATCACTTTTTTCGATAAGGTAACGCCTGTTGTTTGTTTTTTCCACTTGAAGCCAAGGGTACTTAAAATCCTTCTCAATCTTGTCGCGTTGCCTTTAAAACCAATTGCTTCTTTAAGTTTACGTCTAATTCCTTCAACTGTCGGGGGCACACTTTTCCGTCCTGTAGAAATCGTAGACGATCCTTCTTACAACACAGACGTCAAAATCATCTAATTTTGTAACATGTTTTTTCCTGTTATGTACTTTGTTTGGCGTGGAAAACGATGGTCCGCTTTCCTTTGTCGTGTCCTTTGCTTCCATTTTTATTTCCTTACTCTTCTCTCCGACACACCTGTAGGCCCATGCAGTGCGAAATTGCGCCTTCTCGACTGGAATGCTGCATGTTCCGTTCCTTGCTTCTTCATCCATAAACATAAACACATTGTGCACTATCTCCCTGGACTGGCTGTGCAAAATACGCCCCTTCAGTTTCGACAACACTAGGGGCAATTTTCTACTTCAACACGAACTAAGTAATGTCACGTATATTATTAAAATGTAACATGTAGTGCGCTATATAACTTTTATCAACACAGCCAATAGTTCACAGCGAATACCAAATAGCAAGTGGTTGTCAGTATCATTACGCACGCGCATATACTTTCAGCATGGATAATAGGCAACTGGAAGGCGCGTCCAGGAGGAATATGTGGAGGGGAACTGTCGCCGAGCGGCACAGCGAGTTGGCGGCCACTGTATGCGCGTGGTGTGTGTATGGAAGAATTCACGCATGTCTGACCAAATGTTTTCTTATGCCGGTTTGCGTATAGAACTCGCATCCCAAGGCTGTACTATTCCATTGGAAGATGTTTGTTTCACTCTTCAGAATCTATACTCTTAAAGGGTAACTTTAAAATAAATGCACCGACGAACAGTGCACCCTTGCCTATTTCCTTTTGGATTCTACTTTGTCATTTTTAAGATTGCCTTCTCATCAAGTATGTTTTAAGAGCACGGTATACTCCAATAGAAAGCTGCAAACATAACTAAACCTAATTACTCTTTTCAAGATTAAATTTTTTTTTTAAATTCTTGTTATGTAGTACCGTAGGATACAAATAATTCTGAGGCGGTGCTAGCTAAATATATAAAGTATATATATATATATATATATATTTAATAATAATAATAATAATAAAAATTAACTTTTACAAAAAGTAGCAGTAAATTTTGTTTCATATTAATGTCTGCCTAAATATAAAAATTCGCGAAACAATAATTTTAATATTAATAAATAGTCACCTGTTTGTTGTAGGCCCTACTTAAATCTTTTCGTGCAATTAATACAGTTTTTTGCTTGTGCAATTTTCAAAGCAATCTCATTACATAGCATTGAAACCAATCTTGCACGATCTTGTTCGTCTTAATTTAGCATGTTTATTTGTATTCAGCATACGGATAGCAAAATTCGATTTACAATTGCTCATAACTGAAATTTGAGTATATCTAAAACTTTGTATCTGAAAAGCATTTTCGTTTCTCAGAATTGCAAAATATTAAAATATTTTCTATATATTTTATTCTGAAAAATGGAATAGTAGTGTTGTTTGGGGTAATATCGAACAGCTTGGTTTACATTTTATTGATTTTTAATTATATCTCTAAGATACCAGTAGTCCTACATCAACAGTAATTTTAGAAGTCGTTGGACGTAACTGCAATATGCTCTAGTCAATATTTTGAAGATGAATAAAATGTACAGCATAGTTCATTCGCGGTTACTTCCAACTTTCTGAAGACTTACTAAAGTTCTACTTCCAGGATATTCTTCCGCCTCATGTAAACAAAGATTAACCGAGTAGAGAAAATTACACCAAGACAGCGCACCGTATTCGCCCGCACTCGGTGTAATAATATTTTGTCTAAGAACTATTTCTTACAGGGTATTGCCAACACACCTATTATCTTGCAGTTTTTATTTGCATTAACTGAAAATATTATAATTTATTTATAAATGTGAGTAAAATTCAATTTGATAAGAAAACAAGGTCCTTTTATGATAATACAAGTATAAAACGGGTGCGATGTATGGCATATGTAGGAAACAACCAATCACGTCGTACATGAGGTTTTTTTTTCTTGAAATGTTTAATTAAAAAAGTATGAAGAAACAGTGAATAGACTATAGTTCCCCTATGTCGTTTGAATTTCCAATTCGGAAAAAGACTAGACTAAACGTAGCATTTACAGAACTCAGAAGTATCTAGAAAAAATGCAATAAATTTATTTCCACATTTTACCATTTTGCGAAAATATCTCCTTTTTTTTTTTTTTTTTTTTTTTTCTCACTACCTTGACGTGTGTTAATGCGAAACATTTTTCTGTTAGGATATTTTTTTCTTCTGAAGGGAATTTTGCTTCAACGAAACTCGATACAATGTCGTGGAAATACGCGGTAAAGCAGCCACAGAATGAAAAGGGGTGGAGGGGGACGAGAGGGGGGGAGAATGCTGCGACAGACGTATTTGCGGAACTAAGGATGAAATGAAATTAAAATACATTTTTCAGACCGCATCCTTCGAACTTCCTCCGCGTCTGGGCCCGCCGCCGTGAAAAGGAAATCTGCTTGCGACGGCGAGTCAATCATTTCTTTTGAGGCGGCCTCGGGGTCTCCTCTTTCCTTCTCCCGCAATCGAGAAATCTTTGACGTAAAGACACGTCGTCGTACTGGCGACACAGAGAGAGAGAGAGAGAGAGAGAGAGATAGATGGATGGATAGAGAGAGAGAGAGAGAGAGAGAGAGATAGATGGATAGAGAGAGATAGATAGAGAGAGATAGATAGCGAGAGATAGAGATAGAGAGATAGAGATATATAGAGATAGAGATATATAGAGATAGAGATATATAGAGATAGAGAGAGATAGGTGGGAGCGGAAAATGTTAACAAAAAAAATTTGTATTAGTACAGTTCCAGAACATCGTAAAAATATTTAGAAATTACATTGAAACACATATTTTTTTTAAACGAAATAGACATTTTTATTTTCGCAAAAAAAAAAATATATATATTTGTAAATCTGATATAGCTCCTTCAGCAGATGCTTCAGATTCTTCCGGCAATGGAGAGCATGAAATGTCACAAACTCCAGATTCGTCAGCAAAATCATCTACTCATAGCTCCTTTACTGAGCTGTTTCCAACGCCATTGAGAAAGACGAAAACAACCTTGAACAAGAAACATGCTATCAACTCACATGGGCTGTTGTTGAACAAACGGCACTCCCAGGATATCGAAACCAGTAAGCAGGAGAAATAGACCAAGAAGAATACCAATAGGTGCAAAACACAAGCCCCCAAGGAAAACTCTGATGACTTCAATCGCGGCAGGGGGAAAACAAAGGAGAAACTGACACCAACACCTGCCGAGAGCTGGTACTGTACTGTGTGCGGCAAGGAAGAGGTGTAAGATATGAGACACTGTGCAGTCTGTGGTGAATACTTTCATGAAGAATGTGTAGGCATGTTTAAGGAAGGAACAATGAACTGTTTTGTGTGCCCTACATGTCATTTGTGATTTAATTTTCATGAAGATAGTTTGAATTCTTGTGGTGTAATTATGACTTAGTTTTAACTTTGTATTATTATTTTTTGCAGTTTCAAATTGTGCACTTTTTTTTTTTTTTTTTTTTTTTCATTGTGTAGCCTTTTTAACAACACAAAGTTGTGCTTTATACTTGGATACTTTAATACCTGAGTAATTTCCCTGCACTATGCTTCATGTTACTTTCAATGCGAAAACTTCCACTTTCTACAAAATCACAAACATGTGGGCCATATTATATACATGTGTTGGGAATATGGTCCGGAGGTAAACTTTGGAAAATTCTTTTTTATAAATGCTTAATGCAGAGAAGATCATTGTTAATATTTATTTTCTGATAGTCAAGAAACTGTATTACAGTATTGCCCAGGTGTTTGTTACTTCCTCTAATAAATAGCGGCAGTCAACATTTCCACACCTTAAGTGGGCCATAATACCCTCTTATACCTCATACCAATTATATTATCAAATATCTCATATCCTACGTATCTTAAACATTCTGCTTTAATTTACCATGGTGACAACTGAAAACTTCGGTAGCACATCATTTGGTCTAAACAGTTTCCGAACTGTTACTTTGCCAAAAATTACTAAATCTAAATTCACATGGCCTAAAATCATTTGACCTAAACTCACCTAGACTAAAATTATTTGGCCTAAAATTTTTTCGCCTAGAATTTCCTTATTTAGATAAAAACCTCAGTAGCGAGATTTGTAGGTTAGTTGCTTTCATCGAAGCTAGGTGGCACTCGTAACGAGCAATGTGTCGCACTTTAACCAGTCAACAAATGGCAGTACCTTAGAAAACTAGATAATATTTGTAAGAATTTAATTTCTTTCGTGTACATTTTGAAAGATAAACCAAGTAAAAATTTTCAAAACTCTATGTGAAAATTGGAATCCATTTAATTAAGAGATAAGGTCATTGCTGGTACATACGGTATATCCAGGGTGTCTATAAAGTCACTATCTATTTTAGAATCTGGTAGGTAAACGCATCAAAATAACAGCATGTATCATAAATGTGATTGTTAAAATGTACTTCGAAAGCAGTTACACATTCGCATGGTTGGATCTAAGAGCAAGACTCATTTAAGTGGATTTCACGTGTGCACCATCGGTATCTTTGCAAAACTCAAATCGCACAGCTGCTTCACGGAATGCATTCTGCAACATCCATGGTGTAATCTGTGCAACTGATTGCCTAATACGATCCATCAACACTTGAAAATTGTCAACTTTCGTTCGATACACTTAGGCTTTTACATATCCCCAGGCAAAGAAATCCAGTGGAGTTAAATTCGGCGATTTCGGGGTCCAGGGTTTGTTATCAACCCGCCCAATCCAGCGGCCTGGAAACTGGCCATTGAGGTATCCTGGACAATGACTGTATAGTGAAATGGTACTCCAACGTGCTGAAACATATCATCATGAATGACACCATCTTGAACCAGCTATTGCATGCCACGATACACAGTCCCTGTTATTGTTTACTTTATTTTTTTTTATAAAGAAGAAATGGTCATATACCTTTATCTTCGTCATAGGGGCAGCGGTGGCGTAGTGGCTAGCGCGCTAGCCTCCCACCAAGGCGATCAGGGTTCGCTCCAAGATTTCCTCCGTTTTCCGGCGGGTTTTCTCGGGGTACTCCAATTTCCCCCTCCCTTACATTCCAGCGCCACTCCATCCAAGGGTTTCATTTCATGTCATGTTCAGGGATGACTGGCACCTACGGGTCCCGGCTGGAAATCCCGTCACCCGGAGGGTGTTGCCTCGCTGAGTCCACCCCCACACGAATTGATGATTGATCGTCATCATTCCAAGCCACAGTTTGACCTTAGGCGAATCCTTTTGCCATGACTCAAATTCTCGTGTTTTTTCAGTGGCCCAGGTGCGACAGTTGTTTCGATTGACCTCGCCACAAGTGTGTAACGTTGCTTCATCACTAAAGAGGATGTGTTCCATCAAACCTTCGTTTTCAATCCGTTCAACTAAATATTACTGCTCGTGTCGGGTAATCCTCTTTCTGAAAGTCGTCTAGGATTTGAATGTGGTATGCTTTCTTCTCTGGCCTCGTCTTCAAGATCTTATTGATGTACGCTCTGGAAATCTGTAGTCTCTCGGATACTCTGGTGCCATGTGTGGTTAGTTCTTCCTCGAACAGTTTGCGCGTCAACGGACTTTGGTATGGCGTGGTGGATCACCCACTTCTTTTCGTACCGAGAACCGACCCTGTTGTGTAAACTTTCGGATAAACTCACGAATAACGTTGTCTGTAGGTCCTGGTTTGTTGAAACGTCTTTTAAAACCTCTCCCTGATGGCATTACACTTGCAGCCTTTGAATACGATGTCACAACCATGATACGCTCGTCTTTATTCATTCGTGATCATCCCCTATAACACAAACATAATCAGTATGAAATAACAATAGCGACTTTATAGACACTAGACTTTATAGACAAAACTCGCAACGCATTTTCCCAGCCTAATATTTACGATCTTTTGGAGGGTAGGGGGGGGGGGGGGCAGCTGTGGCAGCCTTCCACCGAGGCGAACTGGGTTCAATCCCCGGCCGGGTCATCGGTCGGGGATTTCGCAAGTGGGAATCGTACCGGACGATGCCGTTGGTAGGCGGGTTTTCTCAGGGATCTCCCGGTTTCTCCGCCCTTGTATTCCGGCGCTGCTCCATATCACCTCGCTTCACCCTCATCGGCTATCAAGGCCCCGGTGTCAAAGAGCTGGCCGAATTTCTCCATTCCTCTTAATTTCATCAATGACAGTACTATAAAAACCAGCTAATGTTATCGAAGAATTGAAAAGTACATGCTTAAGTGCAGTAAGTATTTAGATGTATATCGTAATTATTATTGCAATTTAACTGCAAGTTAAGAGAACACGAGTAGAACAGTTCAACATTTATATTTCTTTCAAATATATTTTTTCAGTTGAATGAAAGGCACGCAGCGAAGTGTTATTTTCTAAAAATCAGTTCATAAAACTTTTTCATGTATAAATAATATAAACTTTCAGTGGTTGTTTACGTGTAAAAAGCAGGACTGTCCGCTAAACACTTGACTAAAGAATCACCTTTCATAACTTTTCTTGGCCTTTCGCATTCCGCAGGATAATGCTTCAAAAAATAGTACTGTCCTGCAAAAAGCAGGATGTCTGGTCACCGTATTCATGCATGGGAGATACCTACATTGGGTAGAAATTTTTTTAGGTATACACTTTATACAGGATCGTTGCCGCAGTATGGTTTTTAGAGATTATGTTACATTAAAATGAAAACTGCAGACTCGCTCCCGATGAAACTGAAGCTATATTTAGGCATTGGTATAGCTGGGGAGAAAAAGGACAAAGAGTTGGATATATTTTTCGTAGCCAACGGGAATGTGTGCGTGTTACTTTGCAGATAAAGCACATAAAATTCACTTTCGCGATGCAAACGCTGTAATGAGATCTGTGCCGAGTCATGCTGTTCGAGAATAAACCCATCGTATTCCGTAACACTATCACCAAAATAAAAATAAAAAAGTATCTACATGTGAAGCTGAAAGGTTGTCCTGTCGCGGGGAATAAAGGTAGGTAAAACAGATTGACTCTGAAGCAGACGAGCAGAGAAAACGGTGATATCGAAACGCCGTCAACTCACGCGTTCGCAGTGTTAACAAGATCCCCGGGCTCGTTAAAATTGATTGACAGAGCGGGCTCGTGATCCTCGCCTCCTGGATTCATGTACAACGGTTCACACTCCTACATGAACACCATTCAGCAAATATTAAGGACCGTGAAGTTCTATTTATCTATAATAATTTACTGACAGTTCAGCTCGTTTCTTAAAAACTTACGCATGTCTGTTGCTAGAGGCTGTTCACCGTGAACTGAGTACTTTTAAAAGCCCTGTTTAAGATCTATATGCTATTCTCGGTAAAGTGAGCACTTTTTAAAGCCCTTTCATTTGGAATGACAGTTGAGAGATATATTTTATTGTAGCCTTAGACGTTAACTTCGGAATTCGGTGGAATAGACAAACTGTGTTTATTTCTTACATGGCAGTATTTATTTAAAAAGGTTGTTAAAAGGGTAAAATATTTCTGAAAGAAAAAGTAACTAGGGTCTCAAAAGTGCCCACTTTACCGTGAACAGCCTATACCAACGCAACTTGAAGGATTGGGAGTGAGTTCTTTTTTATTTCTCATGTGGTGAATAAAGAGGAAGGAAAATTTTATCTCCAATGTTAATCATGTTGGTTGTCGGAGGTTATTATTGCTATGTCACTAAACAGAACTGTCGCTGTCTAGTTTTTGTAGGTGAAAACACGGTCAGATTTTCTGTCGAAATGTGCAATGTTTTTCTTTATTGGTCACTTACTGAGAGTTGAGGGGAAAAAATATGTTGCCCAACTTATTGTTATACCTTGCTGCCTACATAACACGCACGCCACCCAGTATTTTGTAAAATGTATGCCGTCCATCAAGGGAAAAGTTGATTAAATAAGTATTCAATAAACCACGATCCAGCTTGATACACAGGTACAGAAACGGTCACGTTCTTAAGTACTATTTCCTAGCATAAAAAATTATTCGATATTTATATATATATATATATATATATTATATATATATATATATATATATATATATGTGTGTGTGTGCGCGCGCGTTAGTGTGTGTACAATCAAGTGATATAACACATCTTTATTCGTTTTAAGGAAAGCACAACAACATATATTTAAAAAAACTTGTAGGTTGCTACAAATAAAAATTATGTAAAACATATCCTGATTTTGAGAAATTAAATATTTAAAAAATGCGAAAACATTTCATAGCGTGATTTCAAATGTTTCTTGAAGTAACGTACGACAAATTTTTAAATTTGAATTTTCTCATTTCGTAGGTGAGTTAGCTTTTGTTAGTTGTAGGTCCCAAAACCACAAAAATAGTGATTTTGACATGCCATCATTTATTCTCCTGATTGAGTTGGTCTGAGAAAAACTGTTAATTAATCAATTTATTTAAATTAATTTTTCTGGAAGAAATTAAGTATTATGAAAGGACATAATTATTTTTGTATTTCTAATCAGAGATTCGTACAAATTATTTTTAGATTTCTAATCAGAGATTCGTACAATGTGGCTACATTCATAGTTACGGCCACACATAGCAAAACTAATTTTGAAACTAGTAATGAATTTCCGTATAGTATTTGCACAGATAGTATTTTATTTCGTAGTGTTCAGATCAAAATTTTTTCTTGTAAATTAAAACGAATCTATTTCTCAAGTGTGTATTTATTGGCCAGTAGCTAATGGCATTTTTGAGTACTACTACTTTCTAGTGTCTCTTTTATGTTGTGTTTTGTCTACGGGGAATGGATTAGGGTAAAATCTGTGGTAAGATTTATCTGGATTACGTGTATGTTGCTGCGAAGTCACTGTCCTGTGGAGTCGGGCAAATTTCAAACCCCAGGTCAGCATTAACTGTTAGTCGTGACAATATAATTGGCAAGATCAATTTAATTTGTGTGTAGATTACTTCACACATGATTTATTTGACAAAGTTAATTAGGAGCACAGACATTTATGCTCGCATATTCCGAAATTTTTTACTTTGCAGTGCTATATTTTGACCACTACAATCATTTGACTACAAATATTTATTTTTATGGGGTCTTTATATAAATATCTTTCATATAATTAATTAAAAAGTATCGGCAAATATGGCTTTAACACTATAGGCAATTCACGGTAAAATGAGCACTTCTGAAAGCCCTGTTTAAGATGTACTTTTATGCACGTTGTGTGTTCTTCCGCCTTGTGTAAGATTAACATTGTCATGGGCCTCATCACTTTATTCAATCGTCGGTCAAGTGAAACTCTGGAATTATTTGAAATGTAAATATTTTTACAAATCTTCTTATTTTTACACTTCGATTCATAAAAAAAACATAAAGCGAAATAAATAATTTAAGTTATCAGAAATGGTTACCTAACACTTTTTATTCGACATTAAGATATGGAATTATTTCCCATCAACCGTTACCAACTTAACTGGGCGCATGTTACTCAGAGCGCCTGTTAAAATATATGCAGTTAGGAGCAGTGACAAGGTTGATTTCAAAAGTGCTCACTTTATCGTGGACAGCCTTTGCAAATATTCACTACGGTTTCGTGGATCTATGCATAAAAAAAAAATTTAATTGACCTCCGCTGTGATGTACTTCTTGAATGAGTTAATATTTCCCGATCAGTTTAGTAGGAAGGATTACGTGCTATGTTCTCAGGTTGCCTGTTCCTCTGCCGTAGCTCCTCCAAGATACAGTGGCCAATAGCGGGACTGTTTGTAACGGTCGTCCAGGCTCACAGATATGTGTGGCGAGCAGTGTAAAGGAGCGTCGTCGAAACGACCGGAAGAGGAAGGATCTACGCAGGAGTCAAGCCCGCTGAACGACGTGTCGCTGTACACGATGCCCCGGGAAGGAAGCCGTTCACGAACGAGTGTCGCCCCCGTTTTCGCGCTGATCCACTTCCGCTCCTCCGCAATACCAAGAAATCCTGTCCGTCGCCACCTTTAACATCTCGACCCCCCCCCCCCCCCCAACCCCAAGGAGGCTTGAGACTTTACCAGGCGTTCGGTACGGTCGAGTGGCGGAGGGCGAATGGCGCCAGTCACTGAATAAACGCACGGAAAACACACTCGCAAACTGGAGTTTAAATTTAACTCGACGTGTTTCCTCTGCTGCGATTCTAGAGAGTGAGAATAATTTTGAGAAAATTCCAAGTAAAAGAGAAAAGAATTAATAAAACCAGAACAACAATTTATAATAAAAAAAAAAAAATAATAATATGAAAACTCTGTGTACCTGAAGACAATTAAAACATATCAATATAAGTGCACGAATTGTTGACGTTACAGGTCACGCTTACAATCTTGCCTCTATAAATATCAAATGATTCTTTCGTTAATTATAACAAAAAATGTGGTTGAGCTGTGTGGTCATACATATTTTATTGGGTAAAATTCGTTTTATGCGCACGGTTCGCGGTTTATTGAGACACATTTGAAACTCCTGTTTTGTTTCTCCTCTCTGGACATAATGTGCCCCTCCGCCATATATAAATACCATTAATGGTGCTAACAACGTATGTATGTATGACAATCACGTGTCACTGCGAAATTGTTAGGCATTATATATATATTCTACACACACATATTACTATTACGATATAAAAAAAGAAACTAGTTGCAGTTCGTTATGATGGCTTGGTCAGGTCTTAGTTCGACTGCCTGCCTGAACACGCTTTCACACGTACGATT
This sequence comes from Dryococelus australis, assembly GCA_029891345.1. Classification (NCBI taxonomy): domain Eukaryota; kingdom Metazoa; phylum Arthropoda; class Insecta; order Phasmatodea; family Phasmatidae; genus Dryococelus; species Dryococelus australis. Next base: position 66,612,717 of record CM057004.1, on the reverse strand, counting down.
GCAACCAGGCCAGCGGGTAGCAGACTGCTGCGGCAATTGCGACGTTATTTCACAAACACTTTGTTATGGGAAAAGAGCAAGAATCCCCTCCACCAGACTGAGATCCAGAACACGATTGCGGGATGTTCCGGCGATAGGCGGTACCCTGACATTCTCCGTGGGGTCTGTTGCAGCCAGAGATTATGTTCCGGAAAGGCCCTTTCACACGATCAAGATTTTCTTCAAATTACCTTCAATTATTATTGAATTCAATTCATTGCATACTATATGAAGTCATGGAAACCTCTCAATAGCGGTCATTTTCTCTTTCGAAAATCTTGAATGTCTCGTTTTCCTTTAAGATTTTTCGTTTCGAACATGTTTTTATTTTCTTGAATAGAAAAATTAATTCGCCGGTAACAGCTTTTCTGGCAACGTCAATGGAAGTAATCTAATAATAATAGAGTTGTGTGCAATAATTTAAGGATTTGACAAAATAAGCACGCAAATCTTTTAAAAGATTATGAAATTATGAAATGTTGTTGGTTTTTAACCAATTATTTTCTTGACGTGCATCAATCTTTGATACTTCAAAAATTTTCCTTTGGCCATATTTAAACCAGATTCTTTAAAAAATTTGTGATAAATTTTCATGTGGAGACTTGAAAGCTTTATTGAATGTAATTCATTGAAAGGCGAATGAAGTGATTTTTTAGTTCAATAAATAGAATTTAAATAATTGAATTTAATAAATATTTGATCGTGTGAAATAGCCTGAAGGGAACCAGAGAACAGAATTGCCAGGTGCCTTTATCTGCGTATCCAAATTAGCCCTTCGCTTCCAGACAAGGTGGGACCAGTCTACGACCTGAGATAGGAAGCTTGGCTCAGTTGTAATATAGTTTACGTTATCATAGGAAAAGGTCGCACAAATGTTCCCCCGGATAATGCGGACTTGTAATGTTTTGCAGACTTGTAATTAAATAAAATCATATTTTCCTGTTATATTTCCTGTATGACACAAGGGAGGAAACACAGACGAGCACTGAGTCAAAGAGACACGCATAAAAACAAACCTTCACAAAAAAAACTGTGACAGCACAGAACACTCACAGTTTTCTTGACGAACCAGTAGCGAAATTTAACGAACTGGCGTCTGTTTCCTACCTAAGGCAGACTTACACCCTTCTGAATGTTGGTTTTGTATGCTGCGTCATTCCCGCTATGGTTGATTTGCAGTTACTTTATGATGCGAGTTCTTTTTTTTTTAAATTAAAAGTATCCTTACTGGTACCTTTAATTGACAAAACTAAACTTCCTACTAACGACTAGACAGTCAATGGCACGTTCATAAGAAACAACAATTATTTTTGTGGCGCTTAGTCAGTACTAGCAAGTCTTCCAGTTGCAATTGAATTCTCCATGCGGGCACGAATGTTGGTAAATTTGCGTTCCGGCAGCTGAAGAACGACAGACGTAATGACGGAGATATATTTAATTAAAATAGAAACAAAGCTTAAATACTAAAATAACTGCAGAACAACCACCACATGAAAACAATAGCATATAATATCAGGTCGCAGATGCGCGGCTGACCAGGAGAGAGCTCGACTGTAATTGGCTACGCAAGGAGAGTGGTGAGGTCTATAGAACCCTTTGTTTTTTGATGTACAACGCCACTCCCATCCTCACTAACAGCCATGATGCGCTGGCAACCTGGTGGTACTGTGGTAGCCGTGGTTCAACAGCTACAGGCGAGGTCAGAACTTGGCTGGGCGACCACCACGGACCTCCGCGTAGTCGTTGCCATACAACCCCCTCCCCCCTCCTAAAACCCCCAACAGGCAGCCGTAAAGGCAGTCGGAACTCTCAGGCACAGAGGTGAGGCCCTCGGGCCAGGAACTTCGTCCAACTACAAATGACACACCGAGTTAGATTTGTACACACACTCGCCTCCCGCGCCCTGCCTTGTGCGGCCAGATCTTCCCCATTCTAAGTACTGTCCCGTTCCATTCTTCTTGTAACCCAACTGCCAAAATAGATTTAGGGCACATTAAAAAAAAAGTCTTTATTCAATCTGTGAAACTGCAGGGATCAGTCCTTATTTACGTTCTAAGCTGTAATTTACTAAACACAGATCTTTTAAAGTAACTGCAGTTAAATGCAGTTACGGGAAGATTTCTTTCCGGGAAAGGTTTACCACCTCCTCTTACTCTTCCGGTCAAAATTAACTGACGGCTAGCACTGATATTTGTTTTACCATTTACAAATCATGGTTTAACGACAACTTTAGCTTCCAGTTAATGATAACCAAGAATGAACTGTCCGCTAGTTGTCACAACAGGAGGTCGGAGAGAAAGAAAACATGTTTGGAAGGCATGTTAGATACGTGATGATAACGAATATTCATGTGATGACAATTAGTACTCCCCAGTGATGTGGTAGGTATTACTTTTACCTATTGATATGACTACTACCACCGAGTAGAATTATTTTATGACGTGAATTTTCAACAGTTGCATTTTCATTTCGATAATATCTACGTAGGTGTTTCCGACGTTACCGGGCTGCTATCTTGTCATGAATTGTGAACCACAGAACGTGCGGCGTGGCAGTGGTCTCGTGAATAATGTAGTGGAGACATTGAGTAATATTTAAACTATAAAAGGAATTGTTAACTTAAAATAAGTATAGCCCATAATATTCTACGAATTCTTTCATTACTCATAGTTCACCTATGAAATTGTATTTTTAGAATGCAGGTGAATACCTACTTCACTTTTTTTCAAATTAGATTTTTTCATATTCTGCTATCATTTTAATAAATACAACATGGCATTAGAGACTTGAAAATTACAGTTAATAATATTTTTTAAAATTTATAAATTGAAAGTATTAAGTTAGGCGTGAAACAAAATATAATTTTTGTCACGAATATATTAATATGCCCTATTTTCTTTCCGATACTGGAAGCTTAAAATACTAAGCAGCCATATTCGTTATTGTTAAATAAAACCTGGTTACTAATAAATCTTTAAGTAAAATTTGATATACAGACATGGACGTAAGTATTCGTACAGTAAAACATGTTACAGTATGCGATGTATAACTCAAGTAATATTTCGTGTGCGTACTCTATTCCTCCGAGGGTAACATGTATGAGATATCCCGTAGAACCACAGGTCAGCCACGCGTGTAAGACCGTATTTGTGTGTGAAAACGAGAAATGTTTACGTCATACGTCCAAATCATCCCGGACAGAAGTATTCGTTCATTAGCCTGAGAAACAAGGAAACAACGGACAAACTAGCTGTCTACCACACCCAGTCTCTCTCAGGTGTTGACTGCACGTTAAGCAAGCTGTATTGAGTGACTGGTGGGATACAAGTCGTTCAAATGGGTCGCGTCTCAAAGGAAATTAAACTACAGTGGAAACGAGGAGGCTGATTGTCTCATTAACTCGTAAAGGGAAATCGTATTCCTGGGTTGCAAACATCGTTGGGAGAAGTCGTTCGACTGTGCACAGTATAACTAAACGATTCAAAGAAACTAAGTTTCTAATAAACAAAGAAAAAGTTGGTCGCCCACATCGTCTACATCTAGTGCGATAGCTGCTTATGTTGGAGAACAGTTCGGAAAGCAAGTGACGCCCCGAGGAATAAGGCGTCTCATCAATCTTGCAGGATACAGAGCTAGGCCACCAACAAAGAAGCCCTACTTGAACAAGAATACTCGGAAGAGCAGATTAGAGTTCGCTAACGCTTATGTAGTAAAATACCTCGATTTCTGGAGCAGCGTTGATTTCTCGGATGATAGTAAAATTCAACGTGTTTCATAACGATGGTCGTGTTTTGGTTTGGAGGAGGCCCAATATTGCTCTTGACATCCAGAACCGTCAAGCTACCGTGAAGCATGGTGGAGGTGGTGTTATGGTCTGGGGTGTATGGCATAATCTCTAGTAAATCACAGCTAAACGAATTGCTTCTGAAATAATGGCATAATATCGGAGCAGAGACAACTGGAAATCCGGTGCACAGTATGAGCAAGAGACTTAAGGGAAGTGATACACAGACGAGGTACGCACACAAAGTACTGAGGGACTGAATTCACCATTGTTTCTCGTTTGAGAAGATTACTGTTACGTGAGGGTACGAATACTTTTGTCCGGCCTTAGACTCGTATAGAGAGAAGAAATATTTATATTTGTGTACGAAAAACGTAACAATTGTATCATTACTGTGTCCATACGTTCAAGTGATTCGTTATCGTTATGTATGTCAGAAGTATTTATGTTTGTTTGTATTGCGGGTTCTACAAATAAATACTTTGATTGTTTCCTAGTGGCTGTACGAATACTTACGTCCATGTCTGTTATATATATATATATATATATAATATATATATATATATATATATATATAATATATATATAACTATATCGAAAAAATAAAAATTTACTTACAAATTTCTTAGACCATAGTTCTTAAAACAGTACAGTCTCGAAAGGTCACAAGCTTTAAGTATCTTTGGTTACCAACTTGTAAAAAATTATACACGAATATTCCGATTACAAGAGGAGCCTATACAAGAGTGGTAAAACCATTCGCTTCTATTTAGCCGACTGTCAAGCCCAACTCCTGGCTACTCGCTTTGGCCATGGACTAGCTATTAGCGTTAGCGCATGTTAAGACAGCTGTTCCGATTTTCAAGTGGCGCCGTGCGGTTCAGGAAGATTCTCTATCTCGCATCCCATCTGGATGTTTCCGTGTAACCGACGTAAATGAGACTTGATTAATGACTAACGAGATTAGTTTCCCATTATACGGTCCGCGGGCGTGGTTTCACAACGACGTACCTTCATTGTCCTGTTCATGTCACTGTTCTACTGAAAGGAAACAGAATCCTCATCCTTTCGTTACTAAGAAGTAGCGAGCGTCATGACCCTGGAGCCTTTATTCCAGCTACAATTAAAGGTCGCTGAAGTAAGTATCAACACATGCGACGAGGTAGAACGTTCCTAGACCGTATAACTAGACTACTGCTATTCAAGCACCAGATAATTACAAAAGCAAAAATTCTGAGAATTGAATACAATTTAAAGTTAAAACTCCTTAATTATCAAGAGGGGCCATGGTAGTGTAGTAGTTAGACTACTCGCCTCCCGGGTTCGATTCCCGTCGGGCCAGCCGCCGGATTTTCGCGTCTGGGGATCGTACCCGATGATGTCGCTGGTCGGCGGGTTTTATCGGGGACCTCCCGTTTTCCCCGTCCTTGCGTTCCGGCGCTGATCCATACTTAAGTACCTCGCGTCACCTTCGTCGGCTCTCAAAACCTCGATATTAAGAGTCGCCCAAATGTCTTCACTCATTCACTCACTTTAATTTTCACGAACATGGGTACAAAGTTCACCACGCTATCCTCAAAGGAACTGGTGAGGGATTATTCTTGCTGTGTCACGAAAATCAAACCCGAAATATAGCTCGCTTAATTCGATTTTTCAGTTCCTGTGTCCATAACAGTGGGCTTGTTGCAGAAGAAGGAAATATATGACAAGAGCTGTACATAGCTAGTCTATGATTGTTGTCCAGTTGAGTCGGTTTGTTCCCTGTGGGCAATGTGATTTGTGAACATTTCTACAGCTCTGGTTTGTCAGTGGTTTTCTCAATGTCTTCCAAGCACCAAGCACATATTTTATTGGTTGCGTGAATAAGGATAAGTACAACGACGAAAATATACAATATTGTGACCGTTGAAACCATACATTTACGTGAAACTTAAATGGTCAAATACTATGCACTGATGCTGCAAAATGAATTAACACTTATGTACTCGAACAGAGGCATTGGAATCTTTCTAGATTCGGCTTGTGGAGAGGGGGATGGGGGTGGTGATCTGGTGATGGCTAAAGCGTCCCTTCCCAAAATCCAGTTTTTTTTAACGTGTTTATACACGCATATTAACCCCCTTTCCTAACATTTTGCCGAAAATAAAAACTATACCAATACCAATACAAAATAGTGACATCTAATTTTACTAAACATATGTAAACTATGAGGATCTAAATCAGGCTTTAATTTAAAGGAGGGCCACCCCCTACCCTTTTTTCTCAAAAAATTTGTGGCATTATGGAAGTGGTGGTTAAGGACAGTGCGGTATGAGAACAGAACAAAAGATTATACCTTTACGTTCTATAATGAAAATTATTATAAAATACTCATGTAATGTTTTCAAGAGTTATTTTATGTAACTAACCCTTTTACATTTTAATAAAATATTACGTACATTTAAAAAAATTTACTTCTATTTTGCATTTTATTGCAAGGTTGATTAATTCGTAACAAGTGTTACAGCTTCTAAATTCGTGTTTGAGCTATATATATTACGTGAAGTTTTTGGTGTCCCTTAGAAATATTGGGAGAGGCGCAAATGTCCCCCCCCCCCCTTTTTTTTTCCCCCGCCCCAAAAAAATTCTGACGCTCCTGTAAGTTTCATTATTTTGTTAACCTCATCTTCGTACTGATTAAGTCAGTAGAAAACCAGTCCATACTTCTTCCAGCTGAACACATCAATCAGTAATATTACCATTCTCTATTTTTTTTTGTTATTTTACAAGAAAAATCTTTGGAAACCCAGTTGCCAAGAAAATCCTTTTTAAAACTACAGCTTTCTTGTCAAATCTGCAGTACATATAATTGTAATATTACACATGATAGCCTCGTATTACAACTTACATTTGAAAAGTGTTCATAATTTTTTTCTAGAAAACAAATGCGATGAATTAATAATAGAGAGTAACTGAAAAAAATATTTCAAAATATAATTTACGAAAAAAAAAAGACGTTACACTTTGCCAGTGTGGGGACTAGATCCCACATCCCTTGCATTATTAGCCCCCACCCACCACAAAACCAACTTGACTTACGAACTTAATAATTATTTTTATAGTAAATATACATGCAAATGCCTACAAAATAACATGACGTTATTTGATTAAGAAAAATATATTTGTTCCATTTCAAGAGTTCTCTTGTTGAGTTGAGAGATTTGGACGGCTCTTAACGAGGTCTTGAGAGCCGACTTAAGAGTTCTAGGTAGCTAGGAAACAGTTAATGTAATACGGTCACGTTTTATTGAAATAGATCTTTTTATTGTGAATAGTTTAGTTGTTTTAAGTGTTTTGCATTATTCAAAATTGCAATACATTTCTCTTTTCCAACTGCACTTTACAACACCCATAGTTTTTGCACAAACAGTTATATACGGTTTTAAGTTGTTGAGTATCCACCATTTTCCTGAAGCTCGTGGATAAGAGTCAGTATTGTACAAACATTTCTTGAGGTAGGTATATTACAAGCACTGCCCTTGTAGTTTTACAAACGAGTAGTTTTACAAGAGATATCTTTGTACTGTTACAAGCATTTGTAAAATTACAAACAATTTCTCAGTAAAAATTACAATTTTTTTTTTTTTTCAGTTTAGATATCCTGGTATGTCCTAGCCATAGTTATCTTAACTGCGTACTTAACCTAATGTAAGGGGCAGTCAAATGAAACAGGTTAGATGCCGAAAAGTGTCATTAAAAATCTATTACCTCAAAAATAATCTCCAAAACTGTTAGTACGTTTATCCCACTGGGACGGTCAGTCCCATCCTTGAAGAAGGTTGTCGGCTGCCGATGGAACTACATATTTACGCAGTCACACGCGTCTTCGTCCGATCCAAACCGATGTTCCAAAAATGTGGAAATCGCATGTAGACAAGATCTGGGCTGTAAGGAGCATGTTAACGCAGTTCCCAATTATGCTACTGAGGCGGATTCGTTATGACTAATGCAATTCGATAGCATTACAAGGTGTTTTGACCTTACGGCGTGCCTCAGATTTTGCGGAGTGCTTTTGTAGCGCTGTGCATAAATTGTGGTCCCATCCTCGAGAAAATCGACAAGCACATGACTCTTGCAGTCGAAGAAGAAAATCGCCAATAATTTCCCCGCCCATGCGGAATGTGTTTATTATTCGCATCGCACAATATTTATCGCGTTTTAATCTTTTGGTGAGGTTGAAACTTTACAAGATATAATAGTTCGAATGTTACTTCCGTATAAACAAAATTTCCCACTGGTCCATTAAAACAGTACGTAATTCAAAATGATACTGTCTCATACGAAATGCTGCAAAAAATGCTGTCTCATGAAATACTGTAAACTAACGCCTATTCCAACTCCATCCATCCGCAATAAAACAAACAGAGCCCCAGCAGTATAACTTTGTCATAGCAAAATTAAAGTAAGCTGGAATGGTAACCTACATTGATCATAGCATTTAATTACACTTTTTTCTTCACAGAGAGAACAGCTGTGGTGGAAGAATACATTGTCGCCTCACTACATTTCTAGAACTGTCAAAATTTAGTGAACTAATGTAAAAAATGAAATAGGCTTATATAAAGTTGTAGGCAGTGATTTTTTTAGACGTTTATTTGAAAAGAGCTAGGTTAACTTCGAGTCAGGTACAAAGGTGAAATAATAGAATAGAACATTTATGTAAGCAATCCGTACATTGTATGCTGCACCTTGTGTCACAGTTGAGGTTATACAACGATTGTATAGTGATTGGAAGCTATTACAGTATTACTCTCCCGGGATCACCTTTAACTCACAAATTTCGTCATTCTGGATATGATCAGAAAAATCTTCCTTTATAGCTGAATTTTAATTTGATGAATATAAAAACAACTGATTCTTTAGCACAAATGATTCCTCCACCGATGATGCACCAGTTACAATATCATCTACAAAAATGTGATGTCAAAGAGCATTTTGTGCCAGGGGATAATGGAGACCCCCATCAATGGCCAACTGATGTAAGGTATGAATCGCCAGAAATGGAGAAGGTGCTAGTCCATAGTTACAGTATTAATTTGGAACACTGCAAATGGGAGAGAGGGGTCTTCATGCCACAGAATAAGTTGATATGGTCGATCATCCTCATTGATTAGAATCTGCCGGTACATTTGCTTTATGTCGCAAGAGAAAACCACACTATAGAGTTTGAATCGTAAGATCACATCGCATATCTCATTTTGAAGCTTGGGTCCAGAGAGAAGATTATCGTTGAGGGATACACCATTTTAAGTCCTGGCACTACCATCAAAAACCACCCTCAATTTGGTGGTTGAACTAGCCATTTTGTACACACCATGATGAGGGATATAAGATTCAGAGGTTTCTCGACTTTCTACCTGTTGGGTGGAGCGGGCATAGGGTTCCATACGATCTGAAGTAGCATAATCAGCCATTAAGCCCTTGTACATTGTTTTCATGTCTGGTTGAGATGTGAGTTTGCGCTCCAGAGCATAGAATCTGTTTTCTGCATTTACGCATGAACTTCCGATACACTGTCCCTCAGATTTGAATGGGAGGCGAACCTTTTATCTACCCGATTCATCTCGAAAGTAAGTAGCCATGAAGTGAGTCTCACAGAAGTCAGCATCCGGTTGTTTCGCAACTACTTGAGGGGGTTCTTCAGTTTCCCAAAACTGTTTGAGAATTGAGTCTAGCGAGTCCTCATTCCCCACAAACGTGGAAATCAGCTCTTGATCAGAGCTGGCATTCAGTTCAGGGTATTCTTCCAGGAGCATCCAACCAAATTTATACTTCAGCACAACAGGCATGTGCTGATCTAGTTCAAGTCGCCCACTCATACAAACTAGTGCATAGATGTCAGCACCCAGCAACATGTCAACAGGACCAGGTTTGTCAAACTGGGGATCAGTTAATGGAAGAGGCCCCAATTGGTTATGAACACATGTATCCACATTTGCTCGTGGTAATTTGCTGGTGATTTTAGAGACCACGAAAAGAGAGTGAGTAAGGTAACATTGAGATACAACAAAGGATTGGATTTTACAACTGTCAGCTCCCTTCAAGTTAATTTTACCATGCATAATAACACCGACCCTTTCTTACCCTTTTGAATAGGTAACGACAGCACTTTTGCAGCTGCCTCTGTCGTGAAGGACGTCTGAGCCGCACTGTCCAGTAAGCATCGAACCACGTGTGGTTTTCTGTCAGCATCATATACAGTTACCATCGCAGTAGATAACAATATTGAAGCACGACTACGAGCTGAAAAGACACCCACAAATTGTTCAGTCTCAACATCAGCACTTGAAGTATCATTTTCAATATGAGTTACTGGATTAGGTCTAGTCTGACCATCAACATGAAGTAGAGTATGATGCCTCTGTTTGCATTGAAAACATGTATGAGCTGAGGAACATGACACTACAGTATGGGCTGTTCCCAGGCAGTTGAAGCAGAGTTTCTTACTGTGAGCTATTGACAGTCTTTCTGATGGTGAGGCATTAAAAAACTCTGAACATTTATATACAGAATGAGTGGTCTGCTGACAGACAATACACTGCTTTAACTGATTGGTCTCAGAATTAGTAACAAATACTGATTTGGGTGGATGTGTTACATGACTTAATTTTTGACAAGTTGGCATTCTGGGCTATTTGACTGGTACTTGTTTCGACTCCTATAGCAATGGCGCAGTCCATAGTAGAAACCCTTTCAAGCAGAAACGCTACAAGTTCTGAAACCTTAGGCATATCATTAGTCCACCCTGCATGCAAGCTTTCAAACTGAGTGCGCAGTTCCACGTCCAACTTTCTCATCGAGACTGTGACAAGAACAAAATTTTTCTGAGTTACATTCTAGCCTAATCCCTCAAGGGATCGTGCATTTTCATTGAATGTGCTGACAAAATGCCTGATGGATTTGTGATTTGTGGTGTTGACAGAATGCAAATCGAGAATTCTGTTTATATATAATGTCAGCTTTCTCAAATTTTGGTACTGAGATGTAAGAAGTTCCCATGCCACAGGATAGTTCTCAGAAGAAATGGGGAGATTTTTTACTAATTGTAAGAATTCTCCTGTGAGACAACCCATTAAAAATTGAAACTTTTCATTATCAGACAGACAACGATTGTTGTGAATGGTGGCCTGATACAACTGCGAAAACATAGACCAGTCTTCCCACTGACCAGAAAAAGTAGGCAAATTGAGCTTCGGAAGCCTTACATTTGCAGATGGACCTGCAACATGTGGAGTTGATTCGCTTTGAACAACATGCTTACACAAAAACGAAGCCACGATACCACGAGTGTCAGACAGTAAACTAAACAGCTCACTATGTTTAGAGGTCAAAATATTTTCACCCAAGTCATCAGGAAGTGGATCTGACTGCAGTAAGGTGTCACATATTGAATTTACAGTACTATCAATTGCCTCCAGTTGTACACCAAGTGCGTTTTCCCGTGTACAATATCTACAGTAATAAGTGGAGCTCTTGTTAATGCCTGAAGACGCTTACTGGTGTGCCGTAATTTAGTTCCCTGAAGTTTCAATTTCAGTAAAAATGCCTTGAAATCTATGTCAAAGGATTTATACAGCGAAGAAAGCGAAACAAATGGTAGGCCTACAGAGAAGACGAAGTCCTAACCTATCGTGCCATAGCGCAAGTGAGGTTATGTACATCTGATTAGGTGCAAAAAAAAATCGAAAATACTCTGGCTGATTAAAAAAAAAAAAAAACAGGAAGTAACAAACACAACTGAGAAGAGAAAAATGGCTAAAATTACTCACCCACATGGCGAACTAATTTGCGACAGAATGGATGACATCACGAAAAAAGAAACTAACACAGCGCAATCAACGTTGCGTAAGCGATCACAAAATACGTCGAATCCCATGTAAATGGTGAAATGAGGGCAGATATCTTGTTTCTTCACAGGATGTCTGAACAGCGGGTGATTTTCTGCTGTAGCGTCAGTACTTGATTGACGAGCGCGGTAGATTGCAATTACGTAGCACACGCAATAGAGTGACGAAATAAACACACAATCGCTGATCGGTATCACACGTGACGCAATTCGGCCCTGAGGACCAAAAATGTTCTGCAATTCATACACAAACTTTGCCGGACAACCAACGATAGAGAGATCGTCACTACGAACAACTTACCCCGACGCCATCTTGAGTTCCACTGATGTTCAGGGGGTGGCACACACTACTTCCAGGACCAACTATTCATGCGCCCAATCACAAAGTCCGCTGACACACATTTACACACTTGCTTATAAAAAAAAAAACTGAACAGATACGTTGCACGAGAACTATTTCTTACTAGGCGCTACTAACAAAGGTGTTTTCTCACTGTTTTTCTTCATATTTATTATAAATTGTGAATATAATATATAAATAAATGCAGGTAAAATTTCAATTTAACGAAAGATAAGATACTTTAATATTAACAGGGGTATAAAACGATTGTGATACATGGCATGCTTAAGAAATGACTACACACGTTATACATGGGGTGATATTTTAAAGGTTTAATTTAAAAAGTGCGAAGAAATCGCGAGTAGGTGCGAATGGGTTGGAAAGTGCTGTACTTTCTTCCGGGTTCGTCTGACCTGCGAACACGTCGTCTGCGCCTGGAAATAATCAGCCGCCATTACCCACCCGTACTGAACGCTGGTGTAACGCTGCGTTATCCCAGCCGGCCTCTTTATTAACCCTTATACTCTTTCAACCCTACGGGGCTGCCATCCCCACCTCTTCATTACGGAGTTACTTGTCTCGCCCTAGTTTGCTCGGCTCATTGCCAAACTTGCGCCCTCCCCCCCCCCCCCCACCCACCTCCCCCTCCCGCGAGATCCCAAACTTTCTCTACGTAATTACCCGAGTAGACAACGGATAATTAATACCATCTTCAGAACAGGAAGCAAGCAGTCCGAGCAACGAACCAACAATTTGCCTTCCGCTCCATTGTGCCGACAGGGTAGATATGGTTACAAACATGCTCGGATCTGCTGTGCAAAACGTGCAAGGGTATTCTCACAAAGAACAGACTGCCAAAAAAAGAAATATCTTATTAGTTTTATGGTAGTACATTCGAATGAACTATTTAACGCATTTTTATTATAGCGACGGAAGTATTAATACGGAATTGAAGAACAGGCCTAAATGTTTTTACTAGTAAGAGGGACATGCGGTAAGAGTTACTGTCAAGTTTTAACAATTTAATTAACATCGAATCTTGCGATTGGATGGTACAAGGAAACTGCCCCGCCGGGATGAGCCACGTCGCATGTTGCTTGCTTACAGCTGTGAATACAGGTACAATGCCCCATTCTACCAGCCCACTTAAATAAAGGTTGGTTCACAATCATGCGTCTCTTTCGTCAGTCGCTCGTCCGTCAGTCAGCCATCCGTCTATCCGTGTGGCCAGAAAGTGTCCAGTGTTACCACCCAACAATAAGAGCTTCCTCGGGCAGAGAGAAATTTTTTTAATGAATGTCATAAGAATATATCATCTTTCCCTAGCATAATTTATAAGCATTTGCTCTGAGAATCTACAGATCATCTTCAGTTCAATTCAAAGGAGAAACGCAAAAAAAGTAAACAACTTCACTACCTTGTTAATTTAAAAAGAAAAATATTCAGACAATAAACAAGTGACCGTTTTCTTACACCCATGTTGAAGGAACGATATTACAAGGCGGTGGCCCATCCGTCTGTCCGTCGAAAGTTAAAGTTTGAAATATATTTGACGGATTGGCGGACAGATAAAAAAAAGTTGCTCTGCGGTTGGTTGAAGATCACGTGGCCGACGGACGGACGAGCGACTGACGTATGAAACGGATGGTTGTGAGTTCAGCTTTAATAAATTGCTCATTATTTATTGGCGTTTCTGTGTTACTTTCCAATGCATATGCTATATCACTGAATTCCTCTTTGCAAGTACTTTCAGATGCCGTTGAAATAGATTTGTTTTTAAGTGCGAAATCATATGCATTTTAATTATTTCTGCCCATACACGTGTTACGAAAAGTCACTTTGCTGCAAATTATTTGCCCCCCGTACGTAATTTCATTAAGCGGAAACTGCATTTCGTGATCTGCAAATATTCCGGAGATTTTAGGGGTGTCCACTTTAGCGCTATCGTCCCGTATAGAAGTGCGTAAAGAACGAGAAACTACAGAAATACACTAATAATCCTTAAAGGCGATTCATAGTAAATCGAGCACTTTTGAAATTAAACTTTTAAAAAATGTCACTGCGCCAAATTTGCATGTATTTTAACAGACACACTGGTTGCCATGCACCCAGTCAAGTTGGTAACGACGGAGGGGAAATAGTTCCGAACCTTGACGTTGAATCAAAAGAGTTAGGTAAATATATGCAAACACTGAAATAATTTGTTTATTCACTTTGGTTTATTTTTTTTGCATATAAGCGCAAGGATGAATAATTTCGTAAAATATTTGCTTTTCTGATAATTTCACAGTTTCATTTGACCGACGAAAGAATTAGGATAAGTGATCCGATCAATGGCAATGTTAATTGTACATATGGCTTCAAATAGAAATATTTTAAAGTGTGTGTTTTAATGTGTTTGTGAAATAATCTACCCCAAAATTTAGTTAATTAGTGCTTCCGAAACAATATTTTTGCAGAGTTTATTTATGGAAGTTAAGAACATGTGTCTAACAAAGTATTTTATTCCAGGTATAAATATTTAGTTCCTACATTGCATTAAGATAAATAACAACCTTTAGATTTTTTTCTGCACTTAATGCTTAAAACGATGTGTTTCCTGAAGAAACGTATGTGTTAACCAAATAAACTAATAATGAGCTACTCCGAGTAGTGAAAATTATCAAGGGGTTAAATTAGCATACGAAAAACCCAAGACTGCTGCTGCTAGCACCTTAACATCAAATTTTTTTTAAAGCTGATGATACATAGCATCAAACAAGGTAAAATAAACTTTTATTTGCTTGTTTAGTATGTTCCGAGTTTTACTATTTCCATCATGAGGGGCAAAATTTAATGCATTTTTTTATGTGGCTCTCTGCGGCTACATCTTTTATCTTGATAAATATTTTCCAACATCTTCTACGTGCAGTTCTTGTTTGTGGATAAACTTTTATACTTCAAACTGTCTTTCATATGTTGGCGTGAACTCTTTTTGCTGCTGTACCGTCTATCATTTAGGATAACCTCGCGCTAAGTCACAAAGTACTGAACACAGGGGAGAGGTTGTGTTATTTAACTGTTGTTTACAGTACCGGTCAAAAGTTGTAAGACCACAGTGAAAAATCATGGAATTGCATGTAGAACCTAAACTTTTGCCGCAACAGTCGTTTCAATTTTTTTTTCTATCTTTTAGGCACATAAGAACATATTTCCTCAAATTTCATTGGGTTAAGCTATTCAGTTTAGAAGTAATGAATTTTGCAATATTGTAATGTAACACCAAAATACCTACACTTCCCTACGTAAAAAATTTGTAAGTTACAAGTTGTTGCAGATATTATCACAAATATTTTTTGGTAAATGTAGTAATATATATATATATTTATATGTATGTGTCATTTTGGAACTGTAATGAAAATTCCTCAAAAACGCTGTAATGTTTTGTTGCACATTTTACCTGTTCATAAAATTCGTGAAAAAAAGACTATTTTTCATTGTTCTACGGAAATATTTTACTAGACAGTTGAGTGAGCTATTGGAGTTCGTGCTGTCCCTACAGGTAGAGCAGATGTGGATCTACCTTTATGAATAACGCTGGCTTCGATACCTCACTCGACAGTCTAGTAAAATATTTTCGAATAACAATGAAAAATAGCCTTTTTTCACTGATTTTTTGAACAGGTAAAACGTGCAACAAAACATTACAGCATTTTCAGGTATATATATATATATATATATATATATATATATATATATATATATATATATAACTAAATTTAAAAAAAAATATTTGTGATAGTATCTGCAACAAATTGTAACACACAATTTTTATATGTAGGAAAGTGTAGATATTCTGGTGTTACATTGCAATATTGCAAAATCCATACATCTATACCGCATAGCTTAACCCAATTAAATTTGAGGAAATATGTTCTTATATGTCTAAGAAGTAGAAAAAAATTGAACCGACTGTTGCGGCAAAAGTTTAGGTTCTACGATCAATTCCATGATCTTTCACTGTGGTTCTTAAACTGTTGACCTCTACTGTAGTCTAATCGTAGTTGTATGACGTGTTTAGTTATTTGCAACATACACCCTGTATTACAAGCGTATTATAGCTATGTTATTATAAAAGTGTTTTATACACATATTTATTTTCTCATCCGTAGGTTGCTTGTCTTGTTTTTTAAATTACTTTTTCGTGCTCAGTTCTATTTTTTTTTCCATGACAGACATCTGCATCGCAATGGCGAATCTGCAAAAATCTCCATCTTGTTTACATGTAGAAATCCGTATCTTTACGATTCGCTATTAAACAACAAATGTATTTATAATTTATAAGTTCAACAGCAACCATTTCTGAATAAACTTGAAAATCAGAATTTTTTTACCGTAAAATATATCTCCCCGCCTCTACAGCAGCGTGGCCGTGAGAAACCTACTATTTTGCTTTTTTCTCAGCTGCATTAGCACTTTTCCATACAGTATGTGTCAATTAACAACTTTGTTATGACTGATGTGATTTGAATGCCTTTTATATTTAAGAGTTCAACTAAGTTTTGCTGGAAAATATCGAGTTTTGCGTAAGAACAATGTACTTAGGTCCTATACGAAATCGTTTGCTGTTACTAAAAAAGTGAAAGATAAAAGCCATAAATACAAATGTACAACAAAATATTTTTATAATTAATAGGAATAAAATTAAGTTATTAAGGTTTGTAACTGTATGCCCAATTAAATTGAAACATAAAATTAATATCCTTCTTAACCGATACTATTGATACTTAGCATTAATATGTCTATATCACCAGTTACACGACGAAATTGTTAATATTTCTAGACACACACATTCTTTTTTCATCTTTAAAAAATCAGTAGACTACTACATACAACGTAAATAGGATAATCGTGTCTGTTTGTTTAATTTTCCTGGTACTCGCAGAGGGCCAGCCATTATCAGTTGGTTGTAAGCGCACTCACCTCGTACTGAAATTTTGGATCTAGTAGCCCAAGTTAATTTTATTTCAGCATCAAAAATTACAATAAAAATCCCCAATATTTAAATTCAATTTCACGTTAAAATAATGTCCACGCTCTAATAACTTATTCCATGAAAGCTCTAGAATTGGCTGTGCTTGATTTATTTAATTAAAGGCTCTAGAATTTCCTGTGATATTTTGTAAATTCATTATAATCCTAAAAGCTAAAGTAGTTCTATTAAACTTCAGGGTATGTTCTATGGCTGAGTAGACTTCTCACTACTACAATTACGCATTACTTTAACTGTTGTTTTACACTTGTCTCGTGTTTTAAATTGTTATTTTCGTGAGTAGAAATGTTTTTCCCCACATTTTCAACCTTCCCCTCATTTGTATGCCGCCCTTCTCTGTATTGCGTCTACATATTCGGCAGTCATCCAGTCTCACTTCATATTACCCTTTTTCTCATATCCAAGTCCCACATAAAGCCCATACTTTGATTTTGTGGAAAACCATCTGTCAGATGTTCCGAGG
The DNA here is from genome assembly GCA_029891345.1 of Dryococelus australis. NCBI lineage: Eukaryota > Metazoa > Arthropoda > Insecta > Phasmatodea > Phasmatidae > Dryococelus > Dryococelus australis. The sequence goes on along the minus strand of CM057004.1, from coordinate 66,595,174 downwards.
TATATTTATCTATATTTTTATGGCGGTGGAAGGAATTAAAACCAGTAATTTGTTGAACTTTTAACACACGGCTGCTAAGATTCTTCCATTATACATTTATTCCCTCTTAAGAGGCCCCATTGTGTTGTTGCTCCACCTTACCACTCGGTCATTAGACTATGCAGATATGTTCATTATTATATTCCATTAGACTCTACTTCTGTCAGCTACTCGTAACACTCCTACTTCATTCTGAAATGAAACACTTTTTCTGGCAAAAATCTCCAATTATTTTCGCTATTAAACCATAAAACCCTAATACCGATTTTGTTATTCGTTGTTTGATGACTTACCTGGTATATATTAATATTTTCAAATTTATTATGTACGAGAATGTATATTCTTACTTTTTGCCTTCTAACAATTCTCTCTAACAATCGACGTTGTTAGGCTATAGGCTATATTGTTCAAATACTTCACATCTCCTACCTTTCTTCTTAGTCAATATTTTCCCATTATATACAGCACAACTTAACTTCGTTATATTCCACGCTACAATACTTATATTCCTCTCTCACAAACATTGTACCCCTAAAAGAAGTCCAGCATTTGTCATATTAGAAATCGCAGTATTTATATAGCCTAAGTTGCTGGCTCTGTGCTCAACCCGTAATCCCCTACGGAGGATTACGATTTTCGGTCGAGGTTCGATTACTTAGCCTGTGTAAGCTTCACTTAACCGCGAGGCAGTGGCTTCTCTCTTCATTAAGGAGCACGCTTACCTGAGACTATTTTCTTCGCTTCAGGCCTGGAAGCGCAGGCGTGATAAGGGCTACAATATCACGTGCATCAAGTGCAGCGTGTACCTGCGAGTGCGTGAGCGGCGAGCCTATCATTTCATTGGTGGAAAATATGCAGCAAAGTTTATTACTGCAGGGTTCGTGAATATTTTTTTCTATGTACATGAAAGTAGATGTAATGCGGATGTCAGCGCAGCGCAATAAATTAGATAAAATTCAAGCAATTTAAAGCCAAAATCGATCAAATTTAAAGCAATAATCAAGCAAATTTCAACATGTTTCAAACCCCTGCGAGCAGGGTTTTTTAAAATCCAAATCCGCAAGCTAAATCATCAATATTATAAAATTTTTGCTCAATTCTCATCTTCATCTTAATAGATTTATCTCTTCATAAATCAAAATGGAATCCCTGCTCAGTAAGTTAAACAATTCATATGAATTCACTAAACTACAAGATCTCGAACTCGATAAATGGTTTGCCGTACAGATTTTAAAATTTATGAATCTAATTTTGGTAAAAAATTAATTGTATTCTAAATGGTAAGTATAAAATTACATTACCAGATCGATATGGAAGAATATTCGATAAAAATAGTTTGAAATTAATAAATGAGAAACAAGCTTTTAGAGCATATAAAGGTTTAAAGGAATGAGAAATGGAAAATTTATGCATGATATAGAGTTCTCTTAAGAATTTCATCAAATTTCCTAGACTTTTTGTGATATTTCTTTTGGCTTGCAGAGTTAGATTGCAGATTTTGATTAAATTTAGATTTAAAGGTGCTTGTATTTAGCTTAAACTTGACTGGAAAAAAAACCTGCTCGCAAATTTTTGAAAGAAAAAAAAATTGCTTGATTTAGCTTGCAGATTTGGATTAAATTAGCATGATTTTAGCTTTAATTTGATTGATCTTGAGAATAGAATCGAAGCGATAAATGATGTCTCCAGTAGATTTGAAAAAGTTGCTTGGAAATGAGAAATGTACTTGGTTTTTTAGTCCAATTATTGCGCTGCTCCGAGATCCGCATTGCATATCTACTCGTGAAGCAAATATTTCGAGATAGAGCGCGTATAAAACGCTGTCCTCAGCTATGTCGGGGTGCTCTGAAATGGTGTTTCTAATGTGCAGTGACGTTATGAAATCACTCAATATACGTCGTCCGAAGTGTGTGTTCTTTTCGTGGATCATCACACTGGGGGCACATTTAATAGTTTCGCGGAAAATCGTGCATTTAAAAGACGCTGCAACGCCATTCAAACGCCAGGCAGGCGAGCCCATTAATCCCAAGAAGTATGGTTGTCTCACTCGCCAGTTTCTCCGTACCACGGGTATCATCCACCAGAGTTAAGTTAGCCGCCATTTTTCAGGGCACCTTGCAGGGCCTTAACAACTACCATAACAGGTCTCGACTCACCAAGTCCCCACTGTTCTCTCAACTGGCAATCCCTTACTTCACGACGTTAAACGGATTCCCGTGACGTGGCTGAGGAATTCTTATTTAGGAAGTCTCGGCCAATGAAGAGCCGATTTGGCCGAGTTAAATCAAATTGAAATGACGTAAGTAGATCTTACGGCATGTACAAACTTGATGTATATATATATATATATATATAGTTTAAAATAAATTACAGTCCTAACGTTGTCCACGGGGAAATGCGATGACTTATAGCTGGCAAAAGTTGATTGTTTCTTAAGGCGTGTTCGAACTGACAAGTCAGTGTATTAGTTCTTCTGTAATTGGCGTTGAAAGATGGTGGCGATTTAGTATGTTAATATTTTAGTAAGATTTGTTACATACTAAAAACTAAATACGAAAATACCGAATGCGTTACCATTTTAGTAGACTAATTCTTGTCACGTGACCTTTTAGTAAACGAAAACTGCCAATTCAAACACAGTTTCAACATACTGTGCACTTCAAAAATTTTTCTTTCGTTATTATTGAGGTTCGTGGAAGAAGCTACTTTCCCATTTCTTTGCGTTCGTGAGAATTTTGACACTCGAAGAGTGAACCTTCATGATTGGCCAGCAAAGTGCAAGCCGAGTTGAATATGCAATATCCAATTATGAAAGGATCAGGACCTTACAGTGTCCTGGAAAATGTATTGATTGAAACATTTATCGCTGTTCTCCAGTTGTCTATCCCTGGGCTGTATCATATTTGTTACAACGCGATATTTACGTTAAAGAAAAAGGGAAAATTGTAAACATGTGTATGATGCCTTTTACGAACAAAGAAATGTTGTAGACTAGCACATATCTAGATTCAAATGGGCACTGAATTCAAAGCATTTAAAGTTTATGGAGAGGTGACCAGGAATTTTTAGAACGTTAATTCAATAAATCACAAACCACCTAACTGTCTGTGTTTTTTATCTTCTGGGCGACAAGAAACGCGGAGAGCAATAATCCAATGTACATAAGCAAATACTAGCATGTTTGGTATATCTAGTGTTGTTAACGAGTGAGGAAGTCGATTATCATCACGATGCTTTTTTTTTTTCGGCTCTCTCAGTGCACTTACGTAGCCAGGGGTGGCTACCCCTAGAAATGTTTTTTCCCACCCGGAAGGGAAAGAGCGGGGGGTCGGATTGGAGGCTACCACAGCGATAGCACCCACACGTCGCGCCTTCTACAAGAGTGCTGGCAGAGCCTGGAATGCGAGTGGCCTGGAATCTAATTATTCCGACAGCGGCAGTTGTGAAATTGGCTCCAGCAGCAGACGCCCAGGCGTGCGACGTTTATATCCGACATGCGGCAGGCTCGCCCGCAGTGGCATTTCCCAATAACTTTCCCTGCCGTTTAGGCGCCGAGCGGGATACGTTCCCCGACACTGGTGGCTGCCCTGGTTACGAAGGAAGAAAGAAAATGAAAGAGAAAAGTCTACGTTTACACACGGAGAGAAACAGGCACTCTGAAATTAGTAAAAACTCACATGTATTTTATTTTTACCGAGTATTGGCCGGCAAATGTTCACTTTACGTGTTCTTTTATATCGTTATTTCAGCGGGGGTAATTAACTGAATGTAACTGAATTCTATGTGTGTGTGTGTGTGTGTGTATATGTACAGGCTGTTAAATGAAAACATTTCCGAAAATGAGTGATTTGGCCACTTTTCGGTTTCAAAATATTACAGCGCTTCAGACATGTAGTACGGCGCGGTTAACCTCAAACTTTATTTGTAAGACATCTCCACTAACAAAACGAGGGCATGAGATCATGGATTACAAAATGAGTTCAAGTCGTGGACCATCAATATTATTATAGGCTGTTCACTGTAAAATGAGCACTTTTGAAATCCCTGCTTAAAATCTACTTGTATACACATTGTGTGTTCCTTATATAAAATGAACATTGGCATGGGCTTCATCACTTTATTCATGCGTCGGTCAAATAAAAGTACGAAATTCAGTTAATACTTTACAAATCTGCTCATTTATAAACTTCGATGAATTAAAAAAGCAGAAAGGGAAAGAAAGAATTAATTTTAAGTTATACCAAATAGCCACCTGACACTTTTTATTCGACGTTAATATGGAACTACTTTCCATCCATCGTTACCAACTGTACTGTGTGAATTTCACCATTAATATAAATGCATGCAGGGGCAGTGACTTTTTTCCAAGGTTCATTTCTAAAGCGCTCACTTTATCGCGAACAACCTTTACAAAACGTTCATCGACGATACAGAGACCGACGCGCATGTTCGTGTGCTCAGCAAAGGTACAGATAGTCCGCCAATTCTTGCATTAAGGCCCCCATCTACCTGGAGGTTTCTTCCGCACTGGAGCCCGAGAATCGTGAAAGCGATAAGGGTGACACTGCCACGCGCATCAAGTGCCCCGTCGCCGCTAGGCTGAAGGCTCTGAGCTGGCGTGCACCTAATCGGACTTTCCGCGGTGACCCTATAGTTTTATTGATGTAAAGTCTGCAGGAAGGTTCAATGTAGGGCCCCCGAGTTGTTTTTTTTATGTATCTGTCATCTGACGCGTATATTCTGAGATACAGCGCTTTGAAAAATAAGTTTTTAGCTTTTTGTAGCGCAAAAAGAAATGGTGTTCGAAATGTGCGTGGCGTCTTGAAAGCGCTCGACAGCATTCGTCTGAAGCGTGTGTTATTTTCGTAGAATAACACTTTGGACGCACATTTGTTAGCTCCGTTGAAAAAACATCTACCTCTAAAATACTGCAACGCAGATCGAGCGGCGTTTAGGTGGGAGATTTAATATCTAATGGGTTACGCGTCTTTACGAATCCACACACGGTAAAGTGAGCACTTTTGAGAAGCCGTCTTATTTGGAATGATAGTCAATAACTGCATTTTATTTTAGCCTTGGAAGTTAATTTCCGATTGCGGTCTTTGTTTGTTACTTACATGCCAGTATTTATTTAAAAAGGTGGTTGAAGGATGCACAATTGCTGAAAGGAAAAGTACCTAGGGCCTCAAAAGTGCTCACTTTACCGTGGACAGCATATAGTCAACATAGCCGCCCCACAGTGGCTAAACCTTTCATGACTTTTCCCTCGTAAAATTGTTCATTAGTTATCCAGTATTACATACTACGCGTTGCCGGAAGGTTATATATTTATACATTGTTCTAGTTGTTCGTTCGTTTGATTACTCATGCGGTTGTTTCACTTTTTCGTTTCACTTTTGATTACTGACATTATTCCGTATATGGAAACGTCGCATGTGTTATTTACTTATTTCTTGACAGCAACTGATATTGGCATGTTTTCGTTATCTGTGTGTGCTATTAAATCCTATTCTATGTTGTCAGCGACATAAAGATCTCTGCATTTGCATATATACAAAACTAATTTTTATTCAATATTTATTTTATATGTTGTTACTTATTTAGAGTTGCATAATTTATTGCTATTTTACTTTTAATTTTTAAATTATGTTTGTTACGTTCGAATACCAGATTTTAAGGCACATTTTCAAGTCGTAAGAGCTGCTTTGTATTTCAGCACATAATATTTAACATTTTACCGCTGTGTTTAGCACTTCGAATATTTTTAGACATACACTTATGATACACGCTGTATATAGGCCACAATGAAAATACGAGCTGACCCTACATCGTCAAAACTGCTGTCTGCGTGCTGGAAATAAAATGCAATCACTTCTGGCAGCCTTTACTTATCAATTGCTAGTCCCCAGTTGATCACGTAGTTTCACACACGTGTACTAACGAGGAACCACTATAGCGGCGCCCACGTACCTCCAGTTTATGTTGTCCTACGTGCAGGCGCTTTCAGTATAGCACGTCAGTTTCGTTTGCCTACGTGACATGCAAGTAGGAGTGCACTCAGGTACGTGATATTGCGGACCCCCAGCGCTGATTCGCTAACTTCAATTTCAGTTTAAAAATACTAGATGAATTTTCCCAACTTTTTGCCAATAGGATCTATTTTTATGTTAGGCCATCGATGACGTGGTTTTAAATTTCGACATGTAGTTTAAAAACACATTTTACGTGTGCATATACACGTACAAAATACCCGCAGTATGCAAAATTTGCCATACACCAAGTTGCTGTTACTACTCAGCTGGGAATTTCAATACACACTCGACTCTTACCTTATCAAATGCAGGAAATCTATCACGAATGTGTGGGGGAAAACTTAAGGTATCATCCATGCTTTCGCAATGCATGTAAATATAGCTGTGGAAAATTTGCTTGGTGAAAGTTCCCCGGTGCGTATCTTACACTGTCATTAAATTGTAATGTTTTTTAATACTTACGTGAAGTAAAATACTATATTATATTTTCTGATTGCTCGTTACTTGAATCATTCTACCGTCCTCACATATTCCCATCTTAATTACGTAGCAGGAAAATTATATAAATAAAATTATAACAATACATTTTAACGTAAATGTTATGTAACATAACATATTTCATAAATTCGTATATTAAAATTTTTTTAATATTGAAAGCCACAATATTAAAAACTAGAAAATCCTCTAATAAAATTATCTGTGTGTGTAAAAATTTCAAATAGGTTAACGTAGTTTCGTAACTTTTTCATATATTGGCAACGAATTAGGAATTCTTGTCATAGGTCCTTATGCATTATTAAAATTGGACTGTTTAAATTAATAGTTATTCCATTTGGCATATTATTTTTCAGGTATTACTGTATAATCTGAATCGGCGTAATAGTAAAGTGTTAACGCTTCTAACGGCTTTTCAGTCACTTTTTCAGAGCTGTAACAGTTTAGACGTTAGGTTGACGTTAATTTTAATTTTTACAAGCAAGGTTTTCTAAAATGTTCTATTCGACGTAAGTTAAAGTAAAAAAAAAAAAAAAAAAAAAAGAACGCGCTGAATTCAAATTACGAAATCCACCACGTTCAAACAAAAAAAAAAATCTCGCATACGCGTGTACTGCAAAGCAAACCAGTAAAAATGAAATGAGTTGTGTAAACAACGTTGAAACGAGAGATGTGAATTTAGTCTGTTATTTTTCCACGCAGATACGGTTACCAAGAATAAAATGCAATGTTTTGGTATACGGCAACTGTTGAAATAACAATGAAATGATATTTTCTACCCTTAAAAATACAAGTTTGTGAAATACACCCTGCCAAACATACGAGAACGCAAAACCGCTTGCTAGTGACTACAAAGTGTCCCTTTTATAATTATTGCTGACAATCTCTTCCGTGCTCGCTACAATATTATCCTGTGTTCGCACTAAAAAAATTGGCTGGTTATACTTCCACAAACCGTTTAGTGTGGATAGCAGTAATTTTTCTGGGTAACTCTGACAATTCGAGTGACGCCATGTTGGTGTCGTGTGCAGCTAGAGTTGACGGAACCAGCGGCAATTCCACCTCTGCAGTCTTCTAAGCACTTCGTGTTGTCCGCATTCCAGACACTGCATCCTAACGGAAGGGCTGAAGCGTTTTATACATTTGTTCAAATTAAAATATCTAATTAACTAAACTGGATGATTACTCCTATCTGCAAATTATAATATTTCAATTACAACTAATATGAATAAAAACAGAGAAAATAAGAGTGTAGGCAATGCCTATTAAGAAGTATTTCTTATGGAAAATAATAATATAATATGTGTGCACGAGTGAGGTGCGTTGTCCCTTTGGTGTAATTTTCTAGACTAGGTTAAACTTTGTTTGCATGAAGCGGATGAATACTCTAAAAACTGAACTTTATCAGGGCTTCAGAAAAGTGGCAAGCAACTGTGAGCGAGAGAATATATTTGGGCGGATTTTAACACTGAGGGTAGGTATGGAGCAGCGCGGGAATGTAAGAGGGGGACGGGAGATCCCCGAGAAAACCCGCCGACCAGCGGCATCGTCCGCCACAATCCCCGCTTGCGAAAATCCGGGGGCGACCCGGCCGCGGATTGAGCCCGGTTCGCCGTGGTTGGAGACAGGCAATCTGACCGCTGAGCCACCGCGGCCCCCTCCTAACGGAAGGAGGGCTCTATGCGAGCCTTCTATTCACTCCGTCACCGAGTACGCGAACTTCGGTTTCCTGCAGAAGCCCCCCCCCCCCCCCATCATCACTCAAACAGGCGCGAGGCGCGGGAGATTAGGAAGGACGCGTTTGCAAGTGAATATTACAGCCCCTCGCATTTTCCCTCCCTCACGCATTGAATTTTGTTCGCCGCGGACTGGAAATAATTTTCTGGCCCATTCAACTGATCCTCGGGCGCGGTGAATGGCAACGCCCTGCTTTGAGGGTCTTGTGAAGGGGGCGTATCGTCTCCGTTAATGCCGAAGTGGGGGGAAATTTTGAATGGTGGAGGGGGGAAGTTCAAGTTCGGAGTCCGCGAGTTGTCGCTCGCGCAGAGTTTAAATAGCACACTGATCCAGAAACGATGCCCTGTGGAGCTACGAACTCTTCTTGTCGTTGTTCCCGGCTCTATTTTGCTTTAATGTCATGGCCAAGTAAAGGCTGTTCACATTAAAGTGAGCACTTTTGAAAACCCTCTCATTTGGAATAATAGTCAATAAATATATATTATTTTTAACTAGGATGTTAACTTCCGAGTGCGGTGGAATATACACACTGCGTTTATTACTTACATGGCAATATTATTATTGAAAAGGTGGTTAAAGGGCACACTGACTTGGCATGCACCCAGTAAAGTTGGCAACAGTAGAATAGTAATCATGGTGAGTCTGGTTTAAGGGACAGGGGTCCGGCGCCGGCGCCAGTCGGCCGTCATGTTGCGACGTCACCCAACCGCCATGCTGGATCCAGGTGACCTTGACCCTGTGCCCGTGACTTTGAATGGCCTTGGACACAGTAAATTCAAAATACAAAAATCCCAACAAATTTCTGAAAATTCCAACAAATTTCCAAGAAACCCTTGACTCTAAATTCCAGATTTTAGACAAGACTGGAAAAAAAAACTAAAAAAATTAAAATTTCGAATGTTTGTACGTAATGGGGCCCGGAGCCGAAGCCAACAGCATGCTCTGTAATTACGGTCTTTCGGCTGCCATGTTATGACGTCACCGAACCACCATATTGAATCAAAGTGAACCAGAAATGCAATGTTTTGAATAATTCCGTAAGCCTCCATGATGTGTTGTAGAAACAAGATACAGCGTAAATAGTAATCTTAAATGGCTTGTCAGCACATTCTTTCTTAAGAGTATAATCACATTTTTATAATTCTACCTAAACCTGTGCTCACGAATCCGTGTAAAGAAATTGTCCTTCATTGATTGAAATACACGCTAAACAATCAGATGTAACAGGAAATAACGCGCTGCAAAAGTTTTTATGAAATATTTATTTTAATAAATGCCTGTCTTCAGTTAAGAGATTCAATTACTGTTCTTCAATAATGATACTAAATTCCCATTCGTCCGTGTTTGTTAACGAGACATAAATTATTCCCATTGATTTTCTTCTCCTGAAACGCAATTTTTAAACACTGAATATCTGATGGATGCGTTTCCAAATCAAGAATAAAATAACTGGTCTATAAATTCTCATTATGTTTCTAACATGAGATAAAAATCTGGTGACAAAATGCTCTCCATAATTTGGCAGATAAATTTCAATACAAGTTCGTATAATCAACCTTCACTGACAGGTAGCAAATTTTTTGGTATGAAGCTTAAGAACGTATTGGAAATAATTTTTGATAACAGTATGTCGGTACATTGTGGTAAACAAGGCTCGTTGATGAACATTGAAAAGCATGCTTATAGAATAAATGGTTCTGCGAATCTGCGGTAGGGAAATGGTCCTTTTACGAACTGAGGAATCATCGACTCCCGAATTGTCCAGATCTCGGGAAATTACTTGATGTGGAACTCACAATTTTACAATATGCCGTGGCATGTGGCGTACCCTGAGGTGAAGGATTTTTTGAGGATTGTAACTGACTGATTTGAAGTTGGCGTACACGTGGCTGGAGAGGAAAACTACGCAAGAGTTCTCTAACCCGGTAGACAGACTTCCCCGTCAACTGCGGGGCCGCTGTGCTGGTGTAGCGGCTAGAGCGCTCACCTCCCCTCCCCCCCCCCCACAAACCTAGGCGAACCGGTTTCGATTCCCGGCAGGGTTGCCCCCAGATTTTCGCACGCAGGCGATGCCGCTGGTCGGCGGGGTTTTTTTTTTCGGAGCTCTTCCGTTTCCCCCGCCCTTGCATTCCGGCCCTGCTCCGTTTCTACCTCGCTTCACCATCGACCGCTCTGCGCGGTCCATGGGTTTGTCTTATTTCTGTAACAAATATCACACATTTAACATTTAAGTTATTCAATATTTAAGGATGCACACAACATATGTCATTTAAAATATTGATCTGATTGTAAATGGTTTAAAATTATATGATTTCACAACCAACAACAGCTTATCTCCTTCCATACGAACTTTTTTTTTTTTTTTTTTTTTTTTTTACCAAACAACACTGCATGTGGATTAATATGCATGACTGGATGTCCATCACTAGCTGTGACGGTGACATTAAAATGTTTTGTATGCAAGTATATGCTGAGGCTCAAAATTTCCCATACTGTTTACATTCGAATAATCAACATATCTAGTATGCAAAATTAAAAGTACCTACTACAAGGAACGATGTTTCAGCTAGAGTTGCAGATTGGGTAATACCAAAATCACATATCAATAGTAAACTAATGACATAGCTTCCTCTGTTTCATATATCTTTGCCACATAATAGACCACTTCGGGCATCTCAATAACGGGGTAAGAGAATTTCACACAAGTAGGTCTTTTATATTACGGCCATTTGTCCTGTAGTCTATATCCTATTTCTGTGCGATGGAGTTCGGCGGAACATTCACTGAAAACCCACAAGCCATCGGCAACGTCCGCCGCGTCTCCCAGTCGGGAGAATCCGACCTCGGATCATCCGGCGAATGAGAGCTGATCGACGCAGGGGAAGTCTAGAGTGCTGGTCGTAAGACCACAGAGTCTCCGTAAAGTCGATAAAATCATTCCAGATGAGAAGCAGACTCGGAAGCAGATATTTGGTCCGTATATTGAGAGCTGCAGTTGATGCCTTTGGTGATATGGAACGCCTGCTTTTTACGTTTATTAGAACTTCGGAAGGCAAACCATTCATCATATTTTTAAGTTCACAAACAAGAAATTATTTATGCCGGCACAGGAATAACATTCTGTACGTTTTACAAGCAATTACTTGGAAACTAATTACCCAAAAAAAATTTGTTGCTCCACAAGTAAGTTAATGTATATTTACGACAGTGTGATATATAATTATAGTTTATTTTGTATATCTTTATGTTTTAATGAGCATAAAGTCCACAGTGTTCATTTGTTGTAATAGTCAGTATCTGTATATTTTCACGTTAAAAACTCTTGTGAACTTTGTTCTAATACACTTCTAGTGTTACACAATTTATATTGGCAGCTAATGAAAAAAAAAATGCACAAGTACAAAATTTTATTGTGGAACGAACGCATTGAAAGTCGAAAGCTCGAGTCACTTTCATCTGTGTATATTCTAGTTAATTACAAACCCTATTTGGCAACAGCTGTTACACAAACAGTGCTTCTGATAACTGATGTTTACATAATGTGATCAGCTTTCTTATAAAAGCAAACAGTCACAAAACGAAATAATAATCTTTTAATTAAATTATGCTCTCTCTCTCTCTCTGTCCATTCTACAGCCTTAATGAAACAGAAATTGTAGTCACCTCTGGGGTCAATAAGTGTAGGTGAGCACAGTCTGTCGCGTGTTTTATCTTTAAATATTCACCAGTTCACACAATTGCAATATTTAGTTTTTTTTTTTTTGACAAGTTTCAGCGCTATTCTTCCCCAGGGATTCGAACGACCAATATATCAATGAGAGTTTAATTTTATTTCACGCTTGAAGAAGCATTATGTCAGCGCAGTTACAAATTTATTTGGACGAAGTTACTCATGCTTATGTTCAAATATTGTCTCCAACGACACGTCTTAAGAACTTTTATTCTGTTCTTGGTGTCGGTAAATAATTTCACTGACCATGCGCAATCTACGAAATTAAGACCAACTTAATAATCAGATACTGCGTAATATCAGAAGGCAAGGAATCAAAACGTTGTATTTAAGTTGCTTTCCCTACACTCCTCGGAAACAGTCAAAATAATACACAAACATATAACAGTCATTATTTCTTCTTATAACTAATTCCCAATTAATTTGGCACTTCGGAAATTAACCTTTTTAAAATTTTTCAATGTTTGAACACTGAATTTATTTCCTGTTATTGAGTAAAGTGACGGGTTCCATAACAATATAAACTTACGTAGGTCGCAAGTAAAAGCAGGGTTTGCAACAAGTGCTGAAGTAACAATGAGCTTGCCTACAAATTTCTTAAGCAAGTCTGAAATAACCTGGTTTGTCTTAACAGAAGCCGATCGGTCTGCGGTGGGAGCAGTTCTGGGTTCGAGTCCGCGGCAAGGTATGGGAGTAGATTTTTGTTAGTCTGATCCATTCTGTGTTCATCACCCGATCTGTAGATATTGTGATATTCCTCCATACTGATTTGAAGTCTGTTGTTTATTTATTTATTTTTAATTTCTCCACTAACTTTTCACCTCCGGTTCGATATCGTACCCTGGCGATAAGAATGTTATTACGAAAATAATTTCATTTCTGAAAAAAATGAAGTATTTGCTCATCACAACACTTCAAACTATATATTTAACTGTAAGTGAATGGGATCGCAAGATTTAAGGGGGTAGGTCTGTCTCCATGTTGTATTCCTCCAGAATTTATTTTACAGACTTATTTTAAAAATCAAATTTGTTTCAAAACAGTGCCTATATTTAAAGATTTTTTTGAAGCTCATTTTGTTTTACCGTCATTAATGCTGTAACAACACGATACGCCCTAGAGCTTAAGACGCGGCAGAGTGGATAAGAAAACGCCATGCAACAAAAACAAAATCACCTAGGCGAAAACAATCCTCGTTATGGCAAAGTGAATAAAACATGTAAAAACAAGATAGTAGGAACAATCTAAATACTATGAGCTGAAATGCAATACACGTGGATTCTGATACTATGTTTTGATTTTATAAATTTTATTTTTTTCAAACATATTTTGAATATACACGGTACATTTTTGTTTCCAATATCTTCTCACAAGTGTGAATTTTACCATTTTCAATTTCCCAAAAAGGGCACAGTTAAAATAATTAACATTTAAAATTCTGGTTTTATAGTCGTTACAGATGCCATTTCTTTCTTTTACTTTGAAAGCTATAATTTATATTCCGGCCATATACTAATGACCAAGGCCATAAAAATGCAAAAAAATACGGTTTGAATTGTTTTTTTTTTTTTTTCTTTCAAAACAATGAGAAAAATGTCATAGTTTCTTTTCAAAACATGCTTTTGTGGGGTGATCCACATTCAGAAAAATTGCGTTTTATTTTCCCAAAATTAATTAATGTCATCGGAAAAATTCCAGAAAATACACCTACAAACTTTAACTGGGGAGATTGCGAAATTACAGGATTTTGTCCTGAAACCTAGTATTCATTTTAAGGATTATTTTCCAGAAGCTCAGGGAAAACTCTAAACCACTTTCCTGGTTTATTACGTGTACAAAACTTATGGGCATTTACCCCAGATTGTCCATAACTTTGCTATTTGTGTATTTATATTAATTTAAATTTCGGCATCTCATAAAAAGCTTTTACAAAGATTTAAAAATTACAGTTACATTCAGATTTGCTGAGGTTAAAACTAAGCATTTGTGATGATTGACTAGGTTGTTTTAGGGCATCATGGCCCCCTACATTCTGCCTATTAGGACATCAAGGTAAGTCCTGCCATAAGGGCCTGCTTGACAACTAGTAGTGTACTTAACTTGGCATTCCGAAACTCTCCCAAGGCTGCTGTCTGACCTCGAGACAACCCCGCTTCCAGCATATATATAGCAGAAATTCCTAAATTCTCCATAGAGGGGTCTTAATTAATGATCAGACAATGACTGTATTTGTTACCTAGAAAGGAAATGTTCAAGGGGCGATGGGAGAACAGCCAATCGCAAACAAACACGTCACAATTACAGGAAAAGAAGTAGGGCCATCAGCTACCAATTTAGCAAATAAATGAACACCATATTGCTATACCTGCGCCGCCTCCCTGGTGACGTCAAAGAAGTGGGAGGTCGCGCTCCGTGGCCGCAGATCGCCGCGCCATCTAGACTGCAGAACTCCAGCGTCAAGTCAAGCGGCGAAGTTATGTCCGATGTCCTAGTGAACTTCCGCGTCGGTAACCAAAGTTTGTCGTAACAAACTTCTACGAAGCTCTTTGCGTGTTCCACAAACCAGGTTGGTGAAAAGGTAGTAATAGTTTATAAGTTCAGGCAGGAGAAATTTTAAACGAAAAACGAGAAAAGTTCGTTCACTTCATGTACTCGTGTTGCGTCGTACTTGAGCGGTTAGATGCAGTCGTCAAAATGGTTGATGAGTAAGGAGACAGCAAAACTCCGTGCAGGCCGTCTCAGACATTTCAAAGTAACGTTATTGATTAATTTTAACGCACGCGAAAATACTTATGGAAGACTTCAGAAATCCTATTGAACTATACCGCTTACCCCGTAAGACTCTAATTTTTAATGCTACTTCCTCAAATTATGTTACGTAGCTATACAAATAAACCAAAGTTAAGGTAATTTATCCACAGAAAACCAATAGGTATAAAAATATTGTTAGAAATACTTAATAAAATATTCATTCGCGGTTAGTTAAGCAATTTTGAATTCAGTCTTTTAAAAAAATGTCTTTCCTGTGACTACCCAAAATTTCCTTTAAAAACGAACAGGTATCACTGCAATAAGTTTGCCGGGAACTAAGAAAAATTGTTTCCTAGAGCGTTAAAAAAAAAAAAACTAAAACGCGCAGTATGTGAAATAGGGCAACGAATTGAACATGCGAAAGGGGAGCCACATCCCAGGTTCGGAAATGCATGATTTGGCCACTATGGGCCGTCAAAGTTGGGTTAAAAATGTTCGGGGCTTCCTAAAGATGCGCAGGCCATTAGCCATTAACGCAAGATTGGTGGACTATCTGCCTATTATACAGGTTGATTCGCAATTAGACCGACAAACTTCAGAAGGCGATTCTTCATGAAAAAGTAAATGGAAAACATATCTGACGCTTTACACCTAAATCGAATATTAAGGGAGGCATGAGCCCTTAAAAAACGAGGTTTTAAACCGTATTCGTGCAAAATATCGATAACGAAGTAAAATACAATGACAACTCTTGGAACACTATTGTATGTTATCGGGACCTTCAACGTAAGAGCCGATATTTTGTACAATTACGGCTTAAAATATCGTTTTTGTAAGGGCTCATACCTCTCTTAATATTCGGTTTAGGTATAAAGTGCCACATGTCTTCCTTTTACTTTTTCATGAAGAATCACCTCCCGAAGTTTGTCGGTCTAATTGAGAATCACTCTGTATAGTTTCACTGTGTATAAGTGACCGCACACCTCAGCCCACGGTCCACAAGCCATTGCGTTGAGTAGGCGAGTGAAAAATTTGGGCGGCTCTTAACATCGGAACTTTGAGAGCCGATAAGGGTGAAGTGAGGCGAGTATGGAGCAGCGCCGGAATGAAAGGGCGAGGGAAACGAGACATCCCCGAGAAAACCCGCCGAGCAGCGGCATTGTCCGGCACGATTCCCACTTGCGAAAATTCAGGAGTGACCTGGCCCGGGGATTGAACCCGGTTTGCCTTACTGGGAGGCGAGCAGGCCAACCGCTCAGCTACCGCTGCCCACATTCCGTCGAGTGTAATGTGTGATGATCACGTTGTTTACGGCAGGAAGACAGCGCGTATCAATACGCAGCAACGGGACTGAATGATGCGTCAATTTCAACTTAGTTAAACAAACCTAAATTATTATAAACTACCACGCGAAGTTGTAAGTAAGCATCCCTTAGCGAGGAATGGGTATGGACAAAGGCCCCATTTCTCCTTATACATTCCAACGCCTCTGTAAAATAACTTCAGGTTTGACTGTTTTTTTCTGTCAGTCAAAGTTTATAGGACACGCCGAAATCCGCATGTAGTACTTTAAGCTGACAAGCGCAAATGTTTGTAGCGAGAGCTAAGCCCGTGTAAGCTTTCGCTAATGAGGTCTTACTGCTTCTTGGGATAAATGTATAAACATGTATTTTGTCTACGAATTTACACAATTGTAGTTGGATAATATCTTGCTCAGAGAAAAAAAATGCATTAATATGCTAGTAAACCGTTGTTAAAATAAAAAGAAAAAGAAAAGGGGGTGTGGCTGTATTGGGGACACGGCCGTTTGTTTTGAGTGAATACGTCTACGTTGACGCGCTCGGACGGCTTGTTATTTTTACGTTCCTGACACCGCTTCACTCGATCATATGGGGTTTTATGGGTATCACTGGATTGTTTTTGAGATGCTATTTCCAACAGTATAAGATTTATGTATTTCGTCTTGGCTTCTTGACGAGTATAGGCCGACACTGTGTTAAGTTTTTTTTAAATTTTTTACATTAAACTCGTATGCAATTTCACTATAATCACGTCACACAAATGTTTTTATACGTGCAATCGATTTATCTTGACGAGAACTGTCGATTGAAACTTAAACGAGCGTCGTAGTTACTCCTAGTAAAAATGTTTACTACGCGGAAGGTATGAGACGCGGCGAAACTAATAACACCCCCCACCACCCTCAACCCTTCACCCAAGCCGTGCGCGATTCTTCGCAGCCTCACTCAACGTAACATATTATTTGATGCTTTGGCAATCGAGTGGTGTAATTGAATTTTGAATACAGACGATACATTCGGAGCTGCAATGCTAAACTGTATCCCCCGATTTTTTTATCATTGGATTTTCTAGATTGCCTCCCACTATGATTACAAATTTAAATACGCATTCACGTCAAAAAAAATTACGATTAACAGAAGAGAAACCAGAATCTGTAAAGTAACTCCAGGCTTGTCTGCTTTATTCCACTCGTACCAGTTACAGTTTATAATGCGCGAGTTATAAATGGCGAAACCCTCTTCCTCTAAACTCAAGTTGACAGTTGGAGCTAACTTCTTTGTAGCGAGGACTAAGCCGGCACAAGCCGTTACTAATAAGGTCTTGTCGTTTCTTGCCCCTAGGGGGAACCCAGAACCCCCCTCGACAACTCTCTACGCAACTCACCTCCCTGGGCCGCAAGCAAACCAGATGTTTCTGAAGTTGGGCGGCCGTTGTTACAAGGGGGAAGCGAAATAGCTACAGACAGGCAGGGGTGGGAATGCTTGCGGCGACTCTTTCCCTGCTCCAACCAATCCTTCCTCGTCATACAGAGACGGCAAATAGTCCCAACTACACGACTCCGGAGAGACGACAGCACCGGAGGGATTGCGCCTGCGAGGACCGTCTCCCAAGCTGCTTCGGACGTAATCGTTTCCTCTTCGACTTTAATCGTTTGTTACCATGGGCTGCTTGCTGGTACCTCCAACTTTTCTGAAGCCCTGCTAAAGATCTATTTCTAAGATATCCCCTCGCCGCGTGTAAACAATGCTTAACCAAGTGTGGAAAAATACACTAAAGGCACAACGCACCGCATTCAGTATCGTTTTGCATAATAACTATTTCTCACAAGGCATTGCCAACACACGTATATTTTCTCTGTTTTTATTTTTATTAGTTATAAACCAGGAGGTCCCAAACTTTAGTCCGTCACGCCTCCCTTCTGCAAAAAAAAAAACTATCTCCCCCCCCCCCCTCCCGTGTCACAAACTTCATTTTCATAAGGGTAAAACGAAAACGAATAAGTGTCTCAAAGATTTCATTTGATCATTAAATTTGAATGCTTATTGAACACACATGGTGGCGAACAAATCTATGAATGAGACTGATGAGCTTGCATATTTTTTAACAAGATTCCCGATTCTTGGTTGAATAAAAGAAATTGCACAACGTAAATCATTGGCAATACCGAGTTTGCTTCTATACTTCGTTTTTATTGCTACTGCTGCTGAAAACGTCCTTCCACACTAATAGGTGCTTGAGAAAGGCTAATACAATAGCAGCGCTTGCTCTGCTATGTCGGGATAAACTTTGAAGTACGTGACCCAAAACAATGGTTTGTCAATCTTCTCAAAATCGTATTTCGCAGCAGAATATATATATTTTTTTTTTCCAACGTCTGCTCTTGAAGGGTTTCTGGAAGCGAGTCTATGTCAACATGGAAAGGATCCATCGCTAATCTATGAATGTTATTATCGCACGAGTTAGAAAAGTACCGCTGACTGAACTCGTCACTCAGGTGCTGCATATGGTTTTTATTATTTTGGTCTTAGTGATAGTATCCTCAAAAACCTCTTTACAGTCCGATTTAAAAAGTTTGAATTCTATTTGTTAACTCTACAGATTAACAGCTCGGCGCCCGCGCCCCCATTCGTATGTCGTCACGCCTCCCATTTTGAAAATCAATTTTATAAACGAAATATTATAGTACATAGACAGAGTATAAGTAAAAGTTCCATTTAACCAAAAATACAGTCCTTTAATGTTACAGAAGTATAAAAGGCTTGTAATACGTGGCGAAATTAGGAAAGAACCTAATACGCCATACCTAAATCGGGTGATTTTTAAAGGCTTGATTCAAAAAGTGCGAGGAAACCGCGAACAGATCTTATATGAAGTTTTGGCTGTTCACGGGCAATCGAGCACTTGTGAAAAACCTGCATAAGTTCTACTTTCCTACTCATTGCCTGTGTATCCTTCGTCATATTCGATTTCCATTCAGTGGTGTAACGCTAGCTAATTACTCGCAGAGGTTTAACTGTCGCAAGTTGGAGCCCATGTAACCGTAGAATTTATGTGGAATTATGCGCGCGCGTGTGCACACGCACACAAACACGCTCGTGGAAAAGTTTTGCTGTCAATTAAGCACTTACATCAATTTCCCCGATTGTTTAAAAACATTAATTTCTCTGATTTAATTCGTTGATAAAGTAGCCCTAATCTCGAAACACACATTGGCAAAGATGTACTGAAAATAAATATTTTTTTTTGTGAGTGGAATTATTTAACGATTGCAAAATTGTAAAGCTATTTTGATATTAAGTGTTCTGCAATGTTAATAACTTGTCGAAAACCCACTTTCGTATGTTTGCGGAGTTTAAATAATTGACATATTTTGTTCTTACAAATTGTTCGGGAATATATCCTCAAGAATATAAAATAACTTCAAAGATGTTTCTAGTCATTAAAATTCTTAAACTATTTTTACTTAGAGGAAAATACATATAATAAACATTTTGAAACCAAAGTGTACACAGGACCATTTTCAGTGTGGATTGCGGATAGCTTAGTTTCTACACATGTATGTATTTCGCCGTCCCACTGAGACTCCTCGTGGCATGGACCTCGTAAACGTGTTTGATTTTCAGCGATTAAACATAATTAACATGTTGTTCATGACTGCACATCGCTGTCATTAAGTAACGACGGCAATCAAAGTCAATAATATGTTGGGAGATTTGGAGGTGGCACTTTACAGCGGCATCTTTAACGCGAACAATGTGTTAATGATATCATTAACTATCCTGTATTATTCGATATATGCACATTTTAAAACACTTTAACTGAGGTTCTTCCTGGCTGAGATTGTAATAATTTTGATATGAAAATATTTTGAACACGTAAATTTCGTCATAACTTGTAGATAGTAATAAACAGTAATTCCATCCCATAAAGCAGCAATCTTAAAAACCTTAAATTTTGTTTAACTTTTATATATTTGTCTTTTGTGAAATAAATAATATATGGAAGACTGGCACTGAAAATGCTTGTCAACCATTGTTGAGCGAACCTTCTATTGTCGGATTATAGCGCGCGATTTACATACCAATGTTTGTTTGGGGTAGGTTTATGGGACGTTATCAGGTAGAATATTTAATTCAATTCTTGGTAATATCAGCCATAAGTAAATATTCTAAATTATGAGGTTTGTAGGCAAAGCTGGTGTTCGTTAAACAATTTATTAATATATAAAATATGTAAACTATAGTTTTCTTAAATAATTGAATATGAAATTTTATTGAGTTGTTTTCGGCGATGTACTACTTCGTAAGGATGAAGCAACAGAAATAGGGCGAGGTCAGTTCATAAGATTATTTGGTCATATAAAGACTAAAATCTCTATGAACTGATTAGATTCTGTTTACGACTACAAGTCCTGCTGAGATCAGTTAAATGTACCCGGATAAATTTTGGTTTGCTGTGATATATTAAAAGAGAAATAAACCTGAAACAGTCATATAATTTGCTAACAAAATACAAAATACGTGCCGTACTTCGTAGAATTACATTTATCCGGAAATTAATGGTTATCTGTCTTATAGTTGCTGAGACGTGTTGTCTTTTGTTATTACATTTCAAAATAATGGAAGATATGGCTCGCTCCTTAAAAATTTCGCGTTTTTTTCGTTTATCTTCTACCAATATAAAAGTTTTTATTTCGTATGTTAAGAACTGCCAGGGTACATTACGCTTAAGAATAGGTAATTGCACCAATTTTTGAAAATGATTTAGTAATATTTGAAATCCGAAAATTGTTGTCAGCTTTCAATTCCACTTTTCGCATGACAGATAGTTTGGGAACAAATCAGTCTGTCATACACATCGGCTTCCCTTCAGAAAATTGTCTATAATAATTCTTTCGTACTTTTTATTTTCTTTATTTTACCTCTTGTGTAGTAGGTTGCGGAGAAGATTCGATAATGGCCACAACCAGATAGCTGTGTGTGCATATAATGGCTGTACATACGCGTGTATGTGATACACCGGAGGAATTAACAAAAAAACACCGGCAACGCCTAGCATGCTGTGCAGGATGACAAACCGATCATTTTTCAAATTGACCGGGAAAACATTGGTTGAGCGCTGTGAGTCGTCAAAGTTTGACAACGCTCTGGATGTGCACTGTAAAAAAAATATTTTGGTATACTTCCTAAACTGTAATGGAAGTTTGTAATGTGTACAAAGTCTGGGAATAGTGTCAGATACGACGCTGCAAATAAACACTCTGAGAAATTATTTGTAAATTTACCATATCAGTGTATACGTACAGTAAGAAAGCGTTAATGGTAAATTAATTCCCAATACATACGTGGTAACATTCCTACAGTTGCTCAGGAAAGAGTCGAATGCATAGGGAAGTTCCCAACTTTGTATAGAGGCGATACTAAACATTCCCATATTTTCAACCTGACGTGAGGTATTACGTCCATAGAATGTATAGGTTAAAAACTTCCATTACAGTTTAGGAAGTTTGCCAGATTTTTTTTTACAGTGTAGGAATGTTAAGCGTCTCTACTATACAAAATTTTGAAACTTCCCTTGCATTTGACTGTTTCCTGAGCAAACTTAAGAACGCTACCATGGATGTATTTACCATTCGCACGTTCTCACTCGGCTTATGCACTGATACGGTTAATTTGCCAATAATTTGTTCCAGTGTGGCGATGGGTTTACGTTCCGCATTGCGTTGCGAAATCATCACGAATCCATCACGAGCACCTCAACGTGCAGTAAATTACTAAAGGAGCTCGAATTATCGACCCCACACGTGATACAGAGCCAACATCGCATGTGGTTGTGTGCACAGTAGTTCAGTCGCTGCGCGTATTCGTGCAATGTGGTCCTCCTCTAATTGTACAAGAGTCATGCCATAGCCTTAAAATTAGTACCTCAAAGAAAATAGTTAGTGACCGTGGTAGCTTCGGAACAGGCCCCACAGCTCCCAGACCATGCTTTTCATTGACGTGGGTCCGCTCTTGATAAATTATTAAGGCTGAAGTAAAGCAACTGCCTATGGAGCACTGCCCCCGACTGTACAATGTGAAGACGGCTATGGAAGAACTCATAGAAAATTAGTACAGACAAGATACAAATTATCAGAAAAATGCGATTTATGCTGTATATGAAGAAGAATGTATATATTTTGCAACATTATAAAATATTTTACTAAAATATTCTTTTTAAATGTAAAAAAAAAGAAAATAGATTTAAACAGTTTTTTTTTTTTTTTTTTTACAAAATTTAAGAACATTTCCATTCTGGATGCTTCAGAAAGCAGAATTTGCAAGAAAATCTTCGTCATGGAATGATGTCATAATTTTTACTATGATGGGTGTAAGAAAGTAAAAATAATAATGTAGGAAATGATTTTTACAATTATTTTTATGTGCGTCCATTTGTCACAAACATTTATGGCTGAAAACCGACGAAAATAAAGTTAATTATATAATTTGTACTTTACATAATTACTATGATTTTATTACACATTTGAAATATTATGAAGATTTTTCTTGAAGAAGATTTTCTTGCAAATTCTGCTTTCCGGGGCATCCAGAATGGAAATGCGCTTAAATTTTGTTAAAAATGCAGACTATTTTAATCGGTTATTTTTTTACGTCTAAAAAAATATATTTTAGTAAAATATTTTATAATGTTGCGAAATATATACATTCTTCTTTCATATGCAGTATAAATCGCACTTTTCTGACAATTTTTATGGTGCCTGAACTAGTTATTTATGAGTTCTTCATGTTGTATAGTCGGGTGCAGTGCTCCATAGGCAGCTGCATTACTTCAACCTTAAGTGATGTAGGTGTTATTTTGAATCATCCAGTATATTATAGGCCCCTAAATGCGCCAAGATATGCATATTCCAAAGTACAAGTGGTTGATTGAAAATATTTGAGGTATGTAAATAGTAAGTGATGCGGAGGGAGGAATTGTGTTTTTTCTGGTATGTGTTCTGATGGTAAACAAATATACATGAGCTATGCTTATAGATAATTAGTGTTGGTGATGGCTAACCCCCCCCTTCCTCACTAAAAAGTGAAACGAGGGAAATGTAACTACAATATAGCTACCTGTGTTTTCCGAATCTCGTGGAAAATTAAAACATGAATCGACGTTTTTGTTATTCCTACAAAAAGTTGCAAATAAATATAAAAGAAGCATTTTTTTTTTTTAATTTTTACCGACTGAAAATCGAACGCATAGAGCAGTATTGTTTTTACAACACGCTTCCAAGAGACAAAAAAAAAATACATAAAATTCGTAACACAGTTTCATCAGCTTCAAACATTCACTGCCTTAAATTGAACGTTACAAAGTGAAAAATTATAATACCACTTGCGAACCCAAAACTTCGAATGTTTGGCATTAACCAATATTGTTAATTGTACGGAAGTGGCCACATTATATCTCACGAACACGCCCTCGTCGCAAGACACAAAAATTTCATTAAAAATTGAAACATTCGCTTTACAGGCCGTAACGAACGTACGTACGTTTTTTTTTTTTAGAGCCACTTAGAAGCAGTGCTTCGAGCAACTGATGAAAGTTAGTCAGCGCTGTTTATGCGACGTAATCAAGCCCGCGTGGCGTCGCTGCCGTATGTAAGTGAAGGTGCGCAGGTCTCCTGTTTACGGGCGCCGCAAATAGCCTCAACTAAACATTTTATAGATCCAGGTAATGGACGCGCACCCGAGCATGGGAGGAGGCATGCGTGTGTCACGAGCTCTCTTATTAAACAGCAGCTCATAACAATGAACTGCAGCGATCTCGCCTGATAAAACGACGCCGGCCGAAACAAAATGTCGCGTGTAAGTATACTGAACGCAATACTGCCACCGTGGTAAAAGTTTGCTGCCGAACGAGTTTGTTATGGAGACTTTAACCCTACGCATTTTGTAGCAAGATTAGGGTGTATTTTCCACTCGGTGTTTCTTCTCCAATGCCTGCAGGGTACACTCAAGGAAAACATGTAACTTAACTTTTCTTATATTTTAATGGACGTCTCGAAAAGATGTGCACAATGTTCGAAACCGGAATAGTCATAGGAGGAGTCCAATTTCGTACAAGTCGTTGAAGAATCCCATTAGACAAATACGCGGAGTAATCCTCATACCGAAACTTTTGTTAGGTTTAAATCGAAACACAGTTGAATTATTCAAAAATAAATGTAAACGTAGCTATTATTTTTAAAAGTAAGGCGTTTATTTTTACATTTACAACCACTGGTCTTATAAACGTAATAAAGAATCAGGCATTTTTGACTGGAATTGTGTAATATTGTGTAAATTTCTTGTTACATCAGTAACTTTACAAATGCCTTTAATGTAATGTTACGTGCTGTAGCTCGCACCGGCCACAAGCTCCCGTTATGCGCGGTCCGGCTATGTGAGGGGTGACCCCACCTCGACCATCCCCTCCAACAGGCAGACACGAGACACGATCGTTGCCTCGCCGCCTCCCCCCCCCCCCCAAATCAGGGCATCCGGAGAATGATTGACAGCGGTGGCGTAGCTGGCGTCACAGTCCTTCCTCCCCCGTGCTGCAGAAGCCGATCAGGACGAGCAGGAATATTCTGGAAACTAGGACCCTCGGCGCAACGCGGCATTTAGAGATATTTCTGGGCGATGGCCTACGACGACCCTATAAATACAAGCCACAGTTCGACTGTCGGCAGTCTTTATGGACGCCTTTGGGGTAGGGGGAGCAAGGATGTGCGGACGTGCCAGGTTTGGGCTTTGGATCTGGCCAACAGTTGCATTAATCTGTGGTCCTCCTGCGTTGAGGGGATGCGATTCCTCTCCCCCGCCTATTGGAAGGCCGAAGCGCGGAAGGGCCTGTTTGCCAAGAGCGCTAAGATAAAAGTACAATGACCGAGAGGTCTTACTGTATGCATGTGGACGACAAGGGGATGAGTGCGGTATTCGGACGAAGTGGAGTGCGGCGAGGGACATCGGGGAAGAGAACGGACGACGACGGGGGATTACGAGGCGACAGCGGACGAGGTATTTGTGGTGTGAAAGAACGAGAAGGCGCGATATACGGCTGGTGAAGGCTGCTGTGCGTGAGGGCGCTTGGAGTGAGGGCGTGGGCAAGCGAAGAGATTTGGGCGGCTCTTAACATCGAGGTCTTGAGAGCCGGTGACGGTGGTTGAGGTGACTATGGATCAGCGCTGGAATGAAAGGGTGGGGGAAACCGGGAGATCCCCGAGAAAACCCGCCGACCAACGGCATCGTCCGGCACGATTCCCACATGCGAGAATCCGGAGTGATCCGGCCGGGGATTGAACCCTGATCGCCTTGGTGGTAGGCGAGCAGGCTAACAGGCTTTCCGCCTTTATAAAACCCATGGAAGTTACTATGAAGAACACATTGGTAAAATAAAAAAAAAGAAGCTATATTTTCAAAAAAGCAAAATAAACAAAACAATACTCGAGAACTAATAGACACATAACGAAAAGTAAAATATATCAGTAACCAGGAAGGAAAACCGGATATAATAACATAAAAATTTAACACCTAAAAATGCAAGACCAGCAGAATTAAAATAAGGTCGTACAGGGAAATAAAAACAACGGGATAGTTAGCAAGAGGAGAGGAATCTATCAATAAAAATTTTAGCACCTAAAATATGCAAGATCAGCAGGATTAAAGAAAACCGAGGGGAGGGGGGAAAGCGACCAGGTCATAAAGGCTAAATAATATAATTAGGACTAGGACACAGAATTAATAAAGAAGAAAAGAAAAAGAGGACGGGGCGAGGAGCGGGAGTGGCAGAAACCTCAACATTAGTAGTGTAGTGTTAGTATGAGTAATAGAACATCACCATTTTCTAAATCAGTAAAAACACTTAGAACACCACCGAACCGTAGAGAACCAACAGTATTTCAAGACAGGATATTAGAAGAAAACCAAGAAAAAATACCAAGAAGAGAATCATGAAAAAACCGCACTAGAAATAGAAGAAGAAGATGTACCTTGCAAAAGATTAAAAGAAATTTTACAAGAGCTGGAAACGATACTAAGAACAAAAAAAGTGGCATACGTGGAAATTATGAGAAAATTATCAGATGTGTTGATTGGCAGCAGAAATTAGAAAAAGCGGAATTAACAGCTGAAATGAAGGGAGTTAAACAAGAAAGAAGAGAGCAAGAGAAGAATAAAAAATACTAGAAAAAGGATAATAAGAAGAAAACAATCATTGGGTTAGGAAAAAGAAAATGGAACCAGTCAAAATTATAATAAAACCAAAACAAATGCATAAAGACGGTAGCAGCGAAGAAACCAAAAGTGAATTAACACAATACATTAGACCAAACGAAAAGAACATTAAAATAAATAAGATTATCAAAACAAATTCTCACGCCATAATAACTGAGTTGCCAAACGAAGAGCATGCAGAAAAATTGGAAGAATAAATAAGGAATAAAGAGTTGAAAATGAAATTTGACAGACTACAGAAGAGAAACCCAAAAATTATGGTATATGGAGTAAGAGCGGAATTAGGTAAAGAAGAATTTTTGGAAAAAATATATAATCAAAATTTGAGTGAAGATTTCGACTTAGACGAACATCAAAACGAAACAAAAATATGCTTTAAACCAAGGGATGTAAACATAACAAAGAACTTGGTAATAGAGACAAGCTCGGAAATTTATAAACGAATAATGAATAAGAAATAATATGCTGCGGATGGGAAGCAAACAATGTTAAAGAATTTGTGTCGCCTATGACATGTAGAAAATTCCACAGATATGGACACACCGAAAAACGATGCAGGCAAAAAGAATAAATTTGTTGGAAATGCGGAGAAGAGGGACATACAACAAGAACATGTAAAGAAGAACGTGATAAATGTATAAACTGCATACGGGGACAAAAGATAGGAGAAGAAAGAAACCACACGGTATTCGATAAGGACTGCCCATTCTACAATTTGGTAAGAGAAAGA
The DNA here is from genome assembly GCA_029891345.1 of Dryococelus australis. Taxonomy (NCBI): domain Eukaryota; kingdom Metazoa; phylum Arthropoda; class Insecta; order Phasmatodea; family Phasmatidae; genus Dryococelus; species Dryococelus australis. Next base: position 66,568,096 of record CM057004.1, on the reverse strand, counting down.
TTAAAAAACGAAACAGGTTATGCGGATTAGAGTGGTACAATCAAATCTGCAAAAGGCCCTTGCAGTAACATCAGACTAAAAAAAAATCAACTAATAGAAGATAAATACGAAATTGCATTTATACAAGAGCCATATTTATTTAATAATAATTATACAAATTTAAACAGCAACTACCACATTATTAAACACGAGACACGGCAATCATTGACAGCAATAATAATAGCTAATAAATATAAAATATTAAATTTACATCTAATAACGAAATAAATAGCAGTAGCAAAAAAATATGATTAGTAATGAGGAATTGGCATTAATTTCAAAATATTTGCGACCACATCGGGAAATAAAATATATATCAAAACAATTGAATAAAATAATAGTAGAACTAGGTAATAATAAATTAATAATTGCAGGTGACTTTAACGCGAAATCTGGACTATGGTATTCAAAAATATCAGACACAAGAGGAGAACAGGTAATTGAAATAATAATAAAAAAAAACAATTGGATAATTTGTAATGAAGAACGTAATTTATATACTTTTGACAGCATCAACGGCCAAGAGAATATTGATTTAAATATAACTTCAAAAGATATGGAAGGAAAAGTTATAAATTTAATAGTAAACCATAGTACAAGCCATCACAACAAAATAAATTTTGAGATAGAAATAGGAACTCTACAGGAACTCAAGATAGAGAAAATATTACATTTAAAAGTTACTAACTGGGAAAAGGTTAATGAAGAATTAAAAAACGCTGTTAAGATGATAGATGACAGAATGGAAGATGATACAATTGAAGAAACAGTAGATAAACTCCAGGAAGCAATAGTTAACATACGTGATAAATAAGAAACGACAAATAAAACCAAAAATAAAGACATAAATTGGTGGCGGAATAACGGACTAAAAATAATGAGAAATAAAGTAACAATTAATTACAGGAAATATAGGATCTGTTGTGAATGTAATGCTAAACTGATTTATAAGGAAGAATACAAAAAAATTACACGTGAATATAAAAAGTTAATCAGGATAAACATGAATAATAAATGGATTGAATTTGTTAAAGAAAAAGCGAGAGAAGCGACCAAGGAATTTAGTAGATAAACTGGCGAGGAAGAAGTTGAGGAAAAAAGAAACCATCAGTAGCATAAAAATTGGGGAAAAGTACACAACAATTAAGGAAACAAAGTTATGCTTGACAAACTACTACCTAATCTTGAAGGAACAGAAGAAGAAATAGAAATATATACTTTGGAAGAAGAAGAGAAAAAAAATCTGAAAAAATTAAAGAAGAAGATATTGGAAATGCAATAAAAAGATGCAGCGTTAAAAAAGGACCGGGAATCGATTGGGTAGCAATCGAAGTAATGAATAAAAGCTGGGAAACAACTAAATCACTACTTACAAAAATTATAAATAAATGCTATTCATTAAGCAGATATCCAGAAATATGGGAAACAGGAAAGATAGTATTTTTATACAAAAGTAAGAATAAATTTAAAACAGAGATTTCATCCTACAGACCAATATGTATCTTATTAACATTGGGCAAAATATACGAAAGGACAATATATAGTAAAATTAAATCCGAAATAGAAAAAACGCTTCACGATAACCGATTTGGATTTAGATATTAAAAAAAAACAACCGAACAGACAATAAATAAGGTATTAAATTTAATAGAAACAAGTACAAAAAATATTTGATTGACATTTCAATATACATAAGCAACGCATTTTCAACAGTGACATGGTAAGATATTAAAGAACAGATTAATAATAAAATACCATTAGGGCAAAAATGGAAAGATATTTTATGGGACTATTTGAATAGCCGGAACATAATAGTACAAGACAATCAGATAACGTTAGAAAGGGAAATAAATCGCGGCTGTCCACTAGGATCAGTAATAGGGCCAAGTCTATGGAATTTAGTAATAAATGATCACATAGTACAAAACAATAATGAGGATTCAAAAGTTGTGGCATTCGCGGACGATTGTGTAATTTTGATAGAAGGTAATACAAGAAAGGAATAAAAGACCGAACACAAAAAGTAATGGATAAAACTTTAATATGGATGAAAGAGAACAAACTTAAATTATCAGCATAGAAAACAGTTGCCATAATTTTAAAAGGAAAATTAAATAAAAGACCGTCAGTGATAAATTAAGACAAATAAACAATAAAAGTTAAAAAGGAAACTGTATACTTGGGCATTATTTTGTATAATAGATTAAGTTTTGTCCCACATGTAAAATATATAACCGAAAAAGTTAAGAATATGTTTTTAAAATTAAAACAAACGGTATGGAATATCAAAAATTATAATAATAAAAATAAGAAAATAATGTATCAGTCATTATACCGTAATATTATACAACATGCTAGCACTTGTTAAAAAAATAAAATTGAAAATATACACATTAAAAGAATACTAAGAGCATCACAAAGATATGTATTGATAAAAATAATGAATTTAACACCAACATCATATGTATCCACGATAAATGTTAATAAAGAAATCTCAATAGACTATAGTAAAAGATAGAAATATGATATATCAAATCAAAAATGAAGTAGACAAAATAGAATACAACGGAAATACATATAAGATAGTAGAGCACAATAATATTTCGATTGAAAAAAAAAATAGAAATAATTAACCTATTAGTTAAAAAGAATTAAAGAAAGAAATCTATAAAGAAAGTGTTATAAATTGGCAAACTGAGTACGATGCAACAGAAGCCGGCCTAAATACTAAAAATTATATTAAAATATACAACTATGGTGCGAAAGTGAAAGCAATATAAATAATAGTGTGTTGAAAGTAATTGATGGGACACAGTCAAATTAAAGAATATTTTGCTAAAATAAATAAAATAGAAGACGACAGTTGTCAATGTGGAAAGGGAGCCCAGACGGTATACCATATTAGAAAAGAAATTAAAACCTCTTAATAACAAATGGCCTTTACAAAAACATAACATATATGACAAGGAAATTGTAGAAATAATAAATTAAAGTATTAGTAAAATATATATATGGTAAAAATTATTAATGATGATTTAACTGAGTAGTCTAGGGAGCGGTTGAGAGTGTGCTGGAACTAAAGGAATTATTGAGTGAGTGTTTGTGTTTGTCTAGTGTTTTTTCGTTTAAACTAAATAAAAATTTAAAAAAAATAAAATTTTCTTTTAGATACGAAACAGAATTTTCAGTACATATTGAAGTTTTGCAGAATAACTGTGGGTAAGAAAAATTGAAAAGCGCCAAACACGAGAAAGTTATAAAGAAGGCGAGAAGAATAGAAGGAAATATGGAAAAATAGAAAAACAAGGAGGAAGAGAAGAAAATAAAAGAAAGAAGAAGAGGAAATTAAATGGGGAGGAGAACAGAGAAGGAAAGTAGAAGAACAACAGAAGAGAGAAAAAGAGGATGAGAAGCAGCAAGAAAGAGCAGAAGAAAGACACGATCTGAAATGGCTGAAAGAAGAACGGAAGTAACTGCGGAGAAGAAAATCTAAATGAGGGAAATATGTGATTTCTGATAATATGTTGGTTGATATCTTTGTATGTGTATGTGTAAAAAAGGGTGGGGGGGGGGCGTAGGTGCGGAGATCCATTCTCTCGTCCGCCGAGAAACGAAGGCCTTGGTATCCAGAAGGGGTACTTCAATGTCCTGAACGATGCTTAGGTTGGAGCGGAAAAGTGGGCGAGGGGAAAAATAAAAAGAACAAAATAGAATAGTACAGATAAGGAGGGGACTGGGGGCCTTCGTCTTCGTGGGCGGGGCCATTCGACCGTTGGGTGCCATGGCGGACCGGCCGAAAGGCTAGTTAGTTGTGTGCGGGCCCGACGGCGTCTGGTTGCGCTGGCGGATTCATGGGAATCCCGGTCCCTTGTCTGCTCTAACGGTGGCGGTGGAACGGAGGGCTGGGGGGAGGATACCCGTCGGGGAGCTGTCTCTGTCGGGGCAGAATAGCTCACCGCCTTCCTAGGAAGTATGAATGATACTTTCGAATAGAAATAGAATTTGTAGCTTAAATTACGGGCGCCCAGACAACAGCCGTCCTCCCACAAAAAAAAAAGTGTATCTATATAACTAATATACTGTCTGTTAAATTGCAGTAGTCATGATAGAATTGAACACACTGGATGGCTGTACTGCTAAGTAGGATAAATTAAGTAAATTAAAAAAAAAAGGCTAACCGCTCAGTCACTGTGGCCCCAGGGGGCGCTCGGAGAACTCTAGAACATTGCGGACTTGTGGGACCTGGGCTAAACTGAGGTGAGACTGAATGAATGAGTGATACCGGTACGGATTTTATTGTAAATATTGATACTGTCAATTATGGACATCATTTATAAAATAATTGAATAGGTTCTGATACATTGTCTGTTGAGACTAATTTTTAATTATTTAACGACATTAATTTCTTTGAGGTTATTGCAAATTGTAGGGGACCTCTGATTGAATTCACTAATTGGAAACAGAAAGTGATATATCAATTTATTGTGACTATTTGGGTCGAGAGAATTAAATTTTTTAGTAATTGTAAAAATAAAATTAAGACATTATAACTAACTATATTACTTAATTATGACCATCTCTTAACGAACCTTGTTTAGCCCACTGATTTTTGAGAAAATCGTAACAGTAATTTGTTTCGAAAATACAAGTTTCTTCCATTTAGAATGTCTGGAAAGTTAACTCGCAGGTTTTTGTAAACTAATTAATTAATTAATTTGTTGCAATTTCCCACGAACAACCCTGTTCATAAAGAGGAAATGGTACACAAAAAAAAACATCATGGCAGTTTGTGATTGCATACATAGTAATATACAATACATACACAAATAACACACAGTTAAACACGATAAAGGAGTTAAAATAGGCATTTTAGAAATACAGTACAGTTACATTTTTCTTCAGCAGAAAGAGAAAGATTGATTACAATTTCAAATAAAACAACATTATTTGATAATAGGGGAGAAATCATTCAAAAACATTTTAAAAAAATAGCGCTCTTATTAATTACAATAAGAAAAATAGCAAGTGGGATGGTATACCAAAAAAAAAAAATTGGCAGTTTGTTATGCATAAGTACTTAAGTAACATACAAAAAACATACAATAACATTCACTATGAAAGAGATTATAATAGGCCTTTCAAAACATACAATGCAATTACATTTAACATAACAGAAATGAAAAGATTGACTACAGTTGCAAAAAAAGAATTATTTGATATCAGGTGAGAAATTATTAGGTAATATTACCCAGCTGTTAATGATAATATCGTATTGCAGCCTGCTGTAACATAATAGTTGCCACGCAACGCAACCACCTCTCTTGGAAGTCGATTAACATTTTCCATCAATACGAATTTAGTTTATAAAGGAACGAATAAAATTACGAGCTGTTCTCCGTATTACCGCTAGATAACTTTGTATCGCTGTAATTGTCTTCGTGATGCGCATGTAAAAATGTAAAATTGCCGTCAAATTTTACTTGTAAACATACACTAAACGAATTTTTCTTCTCTTTTTATCTGGGATGTTACCATTTAAAGCGTGTAGTATCTAGAACCAGGCTGGCATTAGTATTTATAGAATGACCTCTTAGTACTAAAAAATATTTTTTTTTTTTAATTTGTCATTGGAATTTGTGCGTTTTGCACGTACTTCGATGCATGTATTTTTATAGTAACATTATTGTTAAATAGAGTTATCTTTCTATCTCTCTCCCCCTATATATATATATATATATATATATATATATATATATATATATATATATATATATATACACACACACACACACACACACACACACACACACACACACACATGTATTTCGAAGGGGGATTTGCAGCTCTGGTCTGATTCTTAAGAAAAAATTGTGTAAAATTACACTTGTAATTGTGTTTGCAAAGTGTACATAGAAATAGAAGTATTGTCAAGAGTTTTGGGTGTAAATTTACTTCTATTATTTAGAGTGAAATTTTATTTAAAAGAAATAGGCGTACATATGTGTAGATTAAATTATCATATTGAGGTTTGGACATATTTACGTTCATGGTGTCTCTAAACTTTAGGGACAGAACTATACAGTTGGTAGAGGGCTATAACGTGAGTATTTTGATATAGGGAACCTGTTGAGATTGTAAATAATTGTAAATAGCCTGTTTAAAGTGTTGTAGGGCTTGAGTCCGAATAGTGACGAGGAGTATAGTGTTTTTATGAGACATTCAACATGTGTTGTTTTTGAACTTGGCGCCAACAGAGCACCACGACTTCAGTTCTCCTGGTGGCCGCTAGGAGCGGCGAGGCGTCAGTACAAGATGGCGGCGGACGTGGCCGGACGCGTGGCGTTCGTTACAGTTTATCAAACCTTAAATGTGTTAGTTTCATGTCGAAGCGGAACCAGTGGTCAGGAATTCATATTTCAGGTGCCACGGGGCCTTGTACGAGTAGATAATACGCGTGAGAAACGGCGTGTAAAATGCTTTAGTTTTCAAAACAAACAATTGCCTGCCGCATCGACGGTTGGTGGCGCTAGCGTGCAACACGATACAAACTAAATACATGTCTGCAAGTAAGAAAATAATCATTTGTTCAGTGCTTCTAGCCTGTGATGCTTGAACTAATACATATTTGTATATGCCGTCGTAGCGATGGCAGTGCTTTGAATGTACGAATGTACGACCAAACAGATTTCAAGTTTGCCCAAACTATGAAACCCTGCGGCGGAAAAAAAAACACCATAAGAGAAAAAAACGCCTTACGAATGTGTTTGTCCAGCGGAATTGAGAACTTGTACATAAGGACGAAACTCTTAACATCTCTTACGGTTCGTGTGTGAGCAGTAAAGGGTTAAAATCTCTCCCACTTATCAGGGGTACCATTAAGCAGGTTGGGTACCACGTTGTAGTCCGTGGAGGGGCAGTGCAAAAAAAATGGCCGGTGACGATATTTTAGTGGTTTGTCCGGCTGGAGTTCGCGAAACAGATGCCCGGAAATTTCGCGAATTCATTTGAGGACATTCTAAACTTCAAACATATACGCATTTGACTTTCGTTTTAATTGGAGTGCATTCTGTAAGTCACGCCCTAGACACATTTGAACCAGTTACTAACAAGCAAGAAAAAGAAGGCCGAATTCCGTGTCACCTGTTCTCGGGTAAAATTGGTGCAATTGCGAAATAACAACTAACTGAGTCTTGAGTACACAAAGGTTTGTGGAGTCTAGCTTGTTGCCAAATGAATCCACAAAATTTCCGGGTCTCAGGTAACAAGCTGCTGCTTCACTTCTGTGTTATTAACTACTCTGTGTGCAGGTGTGTGTTATTCAAGGAGCGATATCTATTATTTGGCGTCACAGCGCGTGCCGCAAACACACAGTTTGCGCGCGCACACATACACGCCTTTGTTGTGCGGACAGCCAGAGGGCGGGTATAAAGGAGGGGGTAGTTTCTGTCCACGGCCAGGCAGTCACTAGGGGGGAGGTTGAGAAGGGACATAAATCTGCCCCCCGCCGCTACCGGGTCCGGCCGGAAGAATGGAGCTCGCAGACTCCGGGAGAGGAGGTTCATTAATCTCGCCCGGAGCCCGTCTCCGGGTGGGTGTGGCCGAAAGGCTAGCCGGAGAGGCAGCAAGCACTCGCGCTCTCTCTCTCTCTCTCTCTCTCTCTCTCTCTCTCTCTCTCCCTCTCTCCCTCTCTCCCCCTCCTCAGCCTCTCGCGCGGCGTGGCTCCACCGCAGACGTGCTGGCTCAGCGCACGTTAGTTCCCGCTCGCGCCCACAGAGCGCTCCACTACGAACGGTAAAGCTAAATTTTGGCGCCTTGCTCATTTCCTCGGGCAGCCAAGCCCCAGAAACTCCAATAGGGAAACCGAATCCTCTTCGAGATTCTGCGACCTTACAATTTCGTCGTTTAAAAATATGGCCTGCGTATTGCGTAAATAATACATTAAAACATTGTGTAAGCGTGTGATTGGTTACATATTTCTATTTCAATGGTGGTAGCCCGTTATTATTTGCCTGCGTGGCCTTCACAAGTGTTATATAATATTACGTGTATTTTCGTGATCGTTTGCATGAAACTCTTTATAAAGTTGTGTTTCATTTTCATGATCATGAGTCTCGTTCCCTCAAATTTATTTGTTTTATAAAATAATTGGATGAATGGCACAATAAATATGTTTGTCCAGAAAACGTAGGCCAGAATTGAAATAAAATAAACAGTAAGTTGTCAGCGTAACTAATGAACCTACTTTATTCTACATAGCCGCAAGTAATGTTGACGAATTTATTCAAATGTTTTATATTATGCAGGACTTAACGTGCCATTGACAACAATGTGTGTGTGTGTGTGTATATATGTATATAGTACCAGAAACATCACTAGTGAGACAAGTACAAATAAACACACGTCTTTGCGGAAACCCTAGCCTTGAAACACTCGTACCACCAGGCAGCGTGCTACCAATTACACTATAGATGTAGCATCGACGTAGGTGTTTTAACATTTTAATGTTTTGTTATATAGGTAGATAGTTACTTGTAATATGTAAAGACCTGTCATTTTGAAAATAATCCGACCTCGGATTATTTGGTGAGCATGGGTTGATTATTACCCAATATAGGATATAAAAACCTTCTTATTAATGTGGTGGTATATTATAAAATGGCCGACAAAAGAACTCTGTAGACACATTTGTGATATTTGTAATTGACACTGCAAGCATAGAAAATTGAGTTGAGATAGGGTACATGGATTCGTGCAGACCTAAATCGCATACTACGCTAAACCGTTTAAATGAACACCATTTTAGAAGTAAGTGTCTGAACCATTACTGTACATGGCCTGCCGTAGTACCTACTTCTTTTGTGCCAAATTTTATAAGAATTTGTTGATGTTTTCTCTAGGAATGGCAAAACATTTCAATTTATTTATGTGGTTATATATTACAGGATAGGGGACAAAATATGTCCTGTGGAGACAACTTTGTATTCTGGGAGTATTTATTAGATCCACAAAATGTATGTTACATTTGGATACATGGTTCCGTTGATACAGCATACCAATCAAAAATGTTTAATTGGTCACCATTTTGAAATAATAACGTGACCCACTTTAATCATGTAATTTTACATTGACAACTGTAGCACTGCTAGCGTACAAATATTGGTGAGAAATGGCTGATTAATTGCCAAAAAATTACAGAATTTTATTTATTCATTGCCACTACCTAGAAAAATACTGGTCAAAAGAGGTGTGTAGACACGTTTAATGGTTGTAATATATTCTGTCAGCATACTAATATAATTTGAAATTAGGTACGATGTTGCGTAGATACAGTACACTAATCTAAAGTAATTATGTAGCTACCATTTTGGAAGCAAGTGTCTGACATACTTAAGATACATTACTGACATGGACTACGGTAGTATCACGTTTTGCCTAATTTGGTAGTAGTATGTTTAGATATTTTATATCATATATGGACAGTAAATAATAATTCCTAACGATATTTCACAAAATCGTGGACGAACGAATGTTTTTATTTAAATAAATAATGTATGAAATATATACTTACAGCATACCAATTTGGGTAAAAATTGGTAAACAAATTTGGTATGTATAGCTATATGACCACCATTTTGGAAATAAAATTATTTTCTATTCAAATAGCACATGTTTGGATGGCCTATTATAGTATTATCTACATCCAAAATTTGATAGGAACTGGCAGGCTAGATTAAAAGATATGATGTAAAAACTGTATAATGTAGTCCTATCTTGCAAAATGGCGGGCTAGCGGTAGAACACAGCTATAAATTAAATGCTGACAGGATGAATCGCCAAACTACAAAATTGACTAAATCGGTAATATAGTTCCCGAGATATTACAGAGTACCCAAAATATTAAATTGTAATCATTTTGAAAATAAGTACCCGGCTTAGAAAATAACAAAAGTTGGGTTTCCTTAAAAAAAGTACTACATCTGTATTGAGTTTGGTAATATTCGGTTTATGGGTTAAAAAGATTTTAGTACACACACGAGCTCACACACGCAAAACCGCTCGCATACAGGAAGATATAATATCATTAGTATTATCGTACTTCAATACAGATGTTACAATTTCATAAGGATTTAAGTGATCACTGCTGGCTATTCTTTAGCTGGTTATCGTTCAGAAAAAAAAATCAGAAAGGAAACGAAGTTTGGTGACTTAAATTTTATTCCAACTAAATGTATTAATAAACAGAAATTGCAAGATATTACACCACCAGGCTTGCTCGCAGAAACGCGCAAAACGTCCGTTGTTGGTCTCAGTGTATCACAATATTTTAGCCAAACAATTATGGATAATTCTTACAATTTTTAATGAATATGATCTGCAAATGTGTTCAGTATATGTTTTATACAACTGAAACATTGTTATAGGCTGTTGACTGTAAAATGAGCACTTTTGAAAGCCCTGCTTAAGATCTACTTGTGTAGACGTTGTGCATTCCTCCGCCTTATGTAAAATTAACATTGCTATGGGCCTCATCACTGAATATATGAGTCAGTCAAATGTAACAGTGAAATTATTAAGAAAGTAAATACTTTACAATTCTGCTCCTTTTTACCATTCGAGGCATTAAAAAACAGAAAGTGAAAGAATTAATTCTAAAGCTATCACAAATGGTTACCTAACACTTTATATTCAACGCTGAGACATGGAACTACTTTCCATCCATCGTTACCAACTTTACTGGGCGAATGCCATTCAGTGCGCCCATTAAAATATATGCATGCGGGGGCAGTGACTTTTTAAAGGTTCATTTCTAACATGCTAACTTTATCGTGAACAGCCTTTTATTACAGCGTGTGCTGTACAACTGCATAATAACCAACATTGGTGTTGTCATTATTAATATGTGTTGGTAGTTAGCGCAATTTATCTTGCCCCTTGCCGTAAACGACTTCGGGCAGCATGTGTCTGTTGGGCACACGGGTTTTGGTTGCTTGAGGTCTTACCAAGGGGGTAGGGGTAGTGTGAAAATATGTGTGTGCAGGAGGTAAGAGACATCTATCTCAAGATTGCCGCGCTCAGCTACTAACAGGTCCGTGACAGACTACAGACATGCGAGCGTGAAAAAACTTGCTTGCATATACACGGATATATACGTCGCGGATTAATACATTTAGAGACAGAAGTTTGCACTTACAGAGATTTATAAATGCAGACGATTTGCTTTTATAAAATGTTGCATCATGATGATCGTTAGTGGCAACATTTTCTTTCCTACGAAATTTTTTTACAATCTGTTCAGAGATTAAAAAGTTACAAAAAATGGAGGGTGGATGGTGTTACCCCCAAACATACATTGGAGTGATAAAACAGGCTGGCGAAGTTAAGAGCTTTGTTTGCCAACATAACAAAGCGAACATTTGTAGTTTACCCTGTCTTCTAACGTCGACAGCATCGTAGAACCTATTTCGGCAAACAATTAATGAGATAAGATTCTCTCTTTATAACGTTGACGTGCAATCTGTCATTGTATGTTCCTTGTCTGCAGCAGACACCTCAAATGTATCTTACATTCCAGACACTTGCCTTTAAGGTCGACGAGATATTAAGAAAAGCAACAAAAAACATATGATAAGTTTTTAGATGAAAAATTAGTTATTGAGATCTGACGAGAGATTACGTAATTAATAACGACGTTAAAGTGAACTGATCCGACCGCCATTCTCAGTGGCCGGCCGAAGTAAGCCCGACCACAAGGGTTGGCAGCAACCTATGTTTTCACGTCGCTGAAAGTACCATCAATACGAATCAAAAAATAAAATGTGTGTGTGGCAGTTTTTGCATGCTCATTTGCTATTCGGTGGATCCACCGATGTACACCGGACGTTCGAAAATTAAACGTTTGGTGAGTCCGGTTGAACCGGTTTATCTATCGGTTCCACCGGTCTGAAAATCTGGTGGATCTGGTGGATATCCACCAAAACAATTCAGACGAGTTCTACAAATGGGCGATGAAAACTTCAAAATATGAGTGAAATGGTATTAATATGAGTCCGAAAGCAGATGAAAACACCGCTAGAAATGAACCTGATGTTCGAAAATTGCCTCAACCGGTGTACACCGGCGTATCAACCACCGGTGAATTTTCGAATACGCGGATTACGGCTGCGTCTAACAAGAGAGCAGAGAAGAACGTGCCGTGGACCGCATTTCTCACTCGGAGTACAGTTGCAAAACGGGAAGATGTGTAAGCCTCTGGACCTTGTAGCCTTGTTTGCTCCAAGGAAGACCCACAACTGTACCGAATTAAGGCTTTGTTGTCGGGTTAACTGGTATGTAAGCTAGATCTGCACTGCGTTTATTGGGCCATCCCAATAGCCAGAACGCCGGGAGCCGTGTAGATTTTAGCCTTTGGGGACAGATTCCTGACACGTTAATTTCCATGCGACATGGAAAGACGATAACATGAGGTCAGAGACGCGACGTGATTAGGTACGCAAATAGCCTTTTTAAATCAAATTTTAAGGGCGATCGCCTTGTAAGCACAAAGAGGGAAAGATGTTATAGATAAAGGCGTAAATATCTTTGCTCAAGAGCATATTTGACGCGAGGAAAGATTGTATAAAATATCTAGCGTAATTGACTGCTTACACCTATCCACATGAGCTCGTGCCAGTTTCGTTTTACAACAAACTCGTTTTCTAAGTTTTTGAATAACTTCTGAAATGTTTGTAATTAAAGCTTGACAATCTTCAACTGCCAATCGATTACTACTTTTCGCCTGAGCTGCTATTGTATCGATTCTTAAAAAAAAATCAATATTCTGAACAGCGTATTTAAACGATGTTTAAATGACAGCTAAATAATGGCAACCAGACCATTATTTCGAAACTAAATCGGTCCTTATCAATGGAATAAAAATGGATTCTGTTATACGAGTAAACTAAGCTAATTCAAATTCATATGCTATCACCGTCTTCCACTTTGGCAAAATAATGGCTTACGCTAGTGTGCTGTATGTGTCAAGAGAATGAAAACAAAATTGCCTTACCGTGTGATATTCGAAGGTTTTAGTTTCGTTTATTTTTTTAACTTGTGTGTGGTTATCTGTTAAATACTGCAATGGGTAGAATTAGTCGATGTAGTAATTAGATGTTTATCTAAAAATGTGTTTTAGATCTAGATTACGAAAGAGTCTTGTAATAACTACAAAAACACAAGTATTTTTGTGTTTGTTATCATATACTGAAAATATTGCCAGATATACTAGCAATGGAAGTGAGTGAAGAGATTTTGGTGGCTCTTAACAGCGAGGTCTTGAAAGCCAATGAGGGTGATGGAGGTGAGTATGGAGCAGCGCCGCAATGAAAGGGAGGGGGAAACGGGAGATTCCCGAGAAAACCCGCTGACCAACGGCATCGCCCGGCACGATTCCCACATGCGAAAATCCGGGAGCACCCGGCTGGAAATCTAACGCGTTCGCATAGGTGGGAGGCGAGTAGGTATTTACATTTTTCATACTTGAGACTTTCTTGACACATACACAAAGTCGTACAGTAAAATCTTTTTTTTTTTTTTTTTTTTTTTTTTTTTCAATACAGAAAAATATTACAACAGGGATGTAGTGTCCGAAAAAATATTTCCACTCTTGATCATAAATTTGATTGTTCGAGATTACTGCAAACGTACTTCAAGAATTTCGTCGTACTTTTGGTTTATGTAAAAAAAAATACACTTAAATTATTTAATAGTTCTTATTTAAGTAAGAGTTTGACATAGACTAGAATCAAAAGAAAGTACATGTAGCAACAGTTAATAACTACTTTTTCTTACATCAACACTTTTATTTGTTTTTGTAATAAAGTCATTTATTCATTAGTAACTGAATTATGTGCGATTAGCGTAAATATTTAATATTTCAGTAGGAAATGACACACATTAACAAGCACCTATAACACTCGAGGTGTAAACGTGCTGATTCGATACTGGCGTTTAACACTTTGTGTGTGGTGCAAATTTACTAGCCAACAGAACTGATGGTCATGCTATCGTGAATATGCAACTCACTTGTTGCTAAGTCTCAGTTTGTGTCTCTATTCCCATTCACAACCATTCTATTGCTCCACGCAACACCGCGGACATTCTTTCTATAGTGATCAACGTTCATTGCTGGCCCCCTCTCTGCCAATATAACATCGGGTTAAAAGTATCCCAGTTATATGATCGTTTATATATGCTGTTCATAGTAAAGTGAGCACTTTTTAAGGCCCTCCCAACAGGCATTAACCACTAATAAATATATTATATTGGAGCCTCAGGCATTATTTTTTTGAGACTGGTGAAATGTATACACTGTGTTTATTGGCCACATTGCAATGTTCATATTAAAAAGCACCAGGAAGATGGAAATTGGGTGAAAGGAAAAATTAAGAAGGGCCTTAAAATGTGTTCACTTTATCGTGAACAGCCTATACGTACAATAATATAAAATACTTCCTGTTGCAGAGGACCTCTATGAGAAATGCTAGAGACGTAATATTTCTTGATTGTTTCAACAATTTTGGGCATACGCCATGGCAAACACTTCGTTATAGTCTCAAAAAACTCACTAGGTAAAATAACCTGAATAAAATAAAATCATCTGAATAACTTATATTGAAAACAGTAAATTAAATATTTCTTCGCCCGTGTCTGTAAAGGATGCGGTTGTCAAACCTCCGTACAACTCGGTTAACTCCAGGCGATGCAATATTATGTCAGCAGCACTCAAATGTATAAATCTGAAATGAGTTCTTTTTATAAATGTCTCCGTGGCGAGATTTCGTGTAACACCTCTTTAGTGACATTCAGTATAAAACTATACTACCTTCTCAAGGACGCGTTACATGGCTCCAAAGTTTTTGCTGCGGAAAGACCGGGGTTAACAACGGGGGAAACTTTAGGTAGCCACTTGCCGCCCGGGGCTGTCATCTCCCCCTTCGCAGTCACTCCTACCCGAACCATCTTGAAGTTCGCGAACCAGCTCTGACAAACGTAGAAACTTGACGTCGTTGAATGACGTTTCTTCCTCCTCACGGCTCCAGCCCTCCAAACCCCCGCCTCGCCACGGGCTGGAAGCCGCACGTGCATATAACTGCAACCATTTCACACACGTCCCGGGTGTAATCTGCACGCCCCTAGTCGGGGCACTTTTCTTCTTCTTCTTCGCCACGAGACTTCTCACGCACTTGCGTGTCTTGAGTTGGCAGCCTGCCACGCGCTTCATATCCACGTTGCCATCCCCAACACGGTTCTGTAAACTTTCTTTGCTCACCATTTGTGTTAATTATTTCGTAAAGGCTGTCCGCGGTAAAATGAGCACTTTTGAAATCAACCTTTGAAAAATATCACTGCTCATAACTGCGTATATTGTAACGGACACACAATGTGGGGAATTCGCTCAGTAAAGTTGGAAATGGCGGAAAGAAAGTAGTTCCATGCGTTAATGTTGTGTGAAAAGTGTTGGTAAAACAGTTTGTTGATACACAGACTATTTCATTTCCTCTTTGCCTTTTTTCAAAAAAATTTATTAAGTTCAAGGACGCCGACGTTCCCTCTCCGTTGCCCACCTCGAACTCGTCTGAGTCGAGCATACGTGAGAGGGCGCCCGCCACCTGGTTATCAGCCCTCTCATGTGATGTACCTTAAAGTGGAAGTGGGTCAGACGCAACACCCGCCTTCTCAACTCCCCTAGTTGTTGTGGCTGGTTTAATACCCAACTCAACGCCTGGTCGTCTGCATGTAGGTCGTACTCATCATGCTCGATGTACGCAGCAAATTTTCCCAGACAATGTATACAAGCTAGCGTCTCTTTTTCATAAACTCCCTATTCCTGTTCGTTTTCTGTTAATCTGCGGCTCGCAAAGGCCACCGGGGCTAAGCCTCGTTCAGTCGGCTGACTTAACACCGCCTCCAAGGCTAAAGAGGATGCATCCACTTGAACAACGAACCGTCGCTCAAAATCCGGTAACTGCAAAACGGGTGGGGTGGTCGGCCGATTCTTTAACTCAATAAACGCCGCTTGTTGTTCAGAGCTCCAGCAGAACGTTACTCCTTTCTCTTTTAATTGATTACGAGGAGCTGCTATTCCTACATAATGTTCTATAAAACGAGCATAATATCCCATTATGCCCAGACATTTTTGCACCCCTTTTCAGTTCTTAGGTTTGGGGAAACTTAAGATGGGAGCAACCCTCTCCGGATCAATGAGCAAACGGCCCTCCGTCAAAACGTATCCTATGAACCGAACACGATCAGAACCCAGTACCACCTTATCGGGGTTCACAATTAGCCCCACTTCTCTAATTTTTTGTAAACACACGACGTAGATGTTCCAGATGGGAATTAACATTCTCACTGTAGACGATAACGTCATCAGTATAATTAAATACAAATTGATATTTAAACCTTGCCAATACGTGGTCCAAAATTTGACCCCATTGGGTCACGTATAAATTCATATTGTCTCCACGGGGTACTGCATGCCGTATATTTACGACACGATGGGTGGAGCAATCATTCATGAAAGGAATTATTTAAATCTAATATTGAAAATATACGTCCTTTTCCCAGGTGCTGCAAAGCACAATCGATAGTTGGCAATGGAAACAGATGTTTGTGTATTTTTTGTTAATAAGCGTATGATTTACCACCAAACAATATTTACCAGACTCCCTTTTTTTTTTTTGCAAGAAAACTGGGGGAACAGTAGTCGGAAGTCGAGTGAACAATCACTCCGGCCTCCAATAGTTTCTGAATAATTTATTTAAATGTTTTAAATTTAGTTCGTGGACACCGGAAGGGCTTGACCCGCACCGGAACATCATCCACTAAGGAAAATCTATAAGGCAGAAAATCAAAATTTCCTATTTTCGACGTTATTACGTCACCAAATTCCGCTCTTAAATCTTCCAAACTCTGCCGAAAGAAAAATTCCTCCGCGCCTTCCTTCAAAACTGGCGCCAAAACATCCCGAAGAAAGTCTGCCTTAAGCCATACACGAATACCAGGCTCAAACCCAAAGGAGAGGCACCCTTCATCCAAGTTCACCGAAGCTCTTGATTTCCCAAAAAAATCCAACCCTATAATAATATCATGAGAAATATGATCAAAAACCCAATATGAATGCGCCCATGAGAAACACCCTATTTTAAAATGTAATTTAACCTGAACACTTGACTTAATGGCATTGCCGTCTGCAACACACATACACATTTCCTCCATTGACAACACACATGAAACTGATGTGATTTTCTGTTGCTCATGAAATGGTGACCATACACTTAGAAACGGTCAACGGGATTTTCCTTTCCTTTAGACCGATAGACCCGTGTTTGTGTTTCATACCGGTCCTGTGTCGTTACTCTGTTTTTGACACGCGGCCCTGGAATGCCCTTCTTCAAAACATCTTAAGCATGTCCGCATCGCGGGTGGTCTTGCAGCCTCTCTTGCATTCACGTGCAACGTGTGCACGAACACAACAGTTCGCAAGTCTGATCGATTTATTTCCATTCCGCGTCTGACCTTGAATGGATACCACGCGGCCCGATGCCGCCTGTTTCTCTATGCCCTCCCCCCAACCCTTTTGGATACCTTCCGTCGACATGCGGAGCTCCCGCCCGGCTTTAAAACGTGACTGCACGTCCATAGCAAGGCGACGTAGCTCACGAAGGGTGGCACAAACAGCTACCAGCGTTCACAAACCGCGTATGTGGGGATCAAGATTATCTGTAATAATTTCCACCAACATGGGTTCATTACGACCTTGGGTGCGGAACACGTACATTCTTTTCTCACTTGCGGCGGAAATAATGTCTCAATCACACGTGTTTAAAAGCCAAGAAAAGTCCCACCTGTCAAGCTGAATGACTCTTCACTAAGCAACTGGGAAATAAAACCTTGGCATTTAATAGAAATACCTCTCAACAGGCTCAGTTCTGATACTAACACTAAACTTGCAATCTGAGCCACGGTAATGAAAAAACGTAGTACTTGCACCGATTCCAAGGTCGTGAGCGGAGACAAGAATTGAAGCGAGGAAAGGAATAGTTTGTCTGTAGAATGGGTTAACCCCTGTGACGTATTCACCGGGACGGCCGGCTGCGAGGCACATTCGGGAGCATTTTACTCCCGCCAGACAGCAACTGCCTTGCGTCGTAACTCTGCCGCGGTTCGGCTAGATCGACTTCGCAGTCCATGTCACCCAGAAAATATTGCAACTCCTCCTTGCGCAATCTATACAGGAAGCCGACCTCTACAGCCATTATTGCTCCACCGAACATGCAGCTAAGAAACAAACACGCAAAAAAAAAAAAAAAAAAAGCAGAGTTGAGTAGAAAAACCTTTTACTGGACCTAAGGGGCACAAGGCTCTAAAGGCATAAAAATATATTTCCAACTTGGGTACTTTATTTACATAATACTATAAAACCACTCGGCTCACAAAATACACTTTGATCATCATCTCTCCAAGCACCCATCACCTTAAAAATATACAGAATATACTACAGAAATTTCCATATAAAAAACGTGACATTTATGCCTTAACAAATTAAGGTGGATTGTCTGTCAAAACAGGTCCATTCCCCCAAAAACAATTATGCAGATATCAAATGTTTCTCTGCCAGCTTTCTGACTTTCGAAATCAATATTAGATTGATATCAGAACTATATGAATTACACGAATAAGTATTATACACTATAATTATATCGTGTGCTGATAAATACAGAATTCTAGCGATTAGAAATTGATCACATAGGATTCAGCGCCCTTATATTTTGACAGATCAAGGTCTCTGCGACTCAATTTGACAGTAAGCTTTGTGATTATATTACAGGCACAATAAAACAATTCCAATTTCTCATATACAACGTATTGGTCATGCACGAGCGGTAACCTATTCTAACTCAGTGACCTGTTGTTACCACTTGAATTTTTACAACTATAGAGTGACTAGAAATGTAAACATTTAACACTGGCCCATTCTAACATACCTACTTTACAATGTGACATTCTTTTGGAGCCTCAAAACGACAATGTTTTTAGGACGTCGGCATTTACGGCAGCTAACAAATGCTACACTCTGTCATTATCAAAACAGTAGCAAATGCAATTTTAATTCTGCTGAATGCTTCTTTACAACCGCTAACACACTCCGTATACCTTTACAACCTTGACTTAACACCGTACTTTAGTATTGGTGCTACCAATGGTAAACATTTGTTACCAAAGCTGGCCAAAACTCCTGTACTTCATAATTCAGAGTTACCAACTGCATAAAATATCAAATTAATGCTCTGTTTTTAATCTTAAATCATCCGGCTCGCAATGTCGCATACTTTTATAACCTTTGGGGTGGCTCTCTAAATAATTACCAGCGTTATCATTAGTTACCATTAACTATCAAGCCAGTTACCATTTTCTCCACAGCAAATCTCACGTTAAAATAAGGCATTGCGTAAAAACATATTCAAGTGTCTTGATAGGTGCTGAGAGCTCTAAAAGGGGAGCATTTTAAAAATCTACGTGAGACCTGTAACACACACAAGTTATTTGGCAGCCGACTACCACACATTACATGACGTTAATTAAAAGGAAGAGCAAACCCACTGAATATTTAAGGCCATTGTACGACTTCAGCTCCAAGGTAAATTGTACTTTATTTCAACTAATCTCTAACCGAGAGCTAAAAATATTTAAAAACGGCCATTCCAAAACCCTTTTCCTATATGTTGCCAGTGCCAACAGATGTCAGTCGTGGTGCCACGATGCCCTCTATGCAACACATTTCTTATCTCAAGCAAGTCGAACGGGGATAAAACAAAATCATTAAGACTTACACAGGCTTCACACACGCCTCTTAAGTTTCCAAAAATTCCAAGAAACAAGCCCTGCATCACACCGAATTAAAATAGGCATCACCTTGCCGCACACACCCACAGAAAATCCCTTGCCACCACGACTCGCGAAATTGCACCGCAGTAGTCTACCCATGATGTTCATAATTATGCCAATGTACCCTCAGCATGACGACGTAGAATGCCCGCCTACCGAAGTGAACACAGCCAAATACAAAGTCGAAGAAGAAGGACCGCCATTTTACATCACTGGGACGCTACTCCCTCAGCGCGGGGGTAGATCGGCTCCTTGTGAGGAACCTTGGCCACCCATTTGGTTATCAATTAGTTTGCGGAGGCGAGGAGAAGCTAACCCCCTCCCCCCTCCGCACCCATCAAACATATTTTAAGCTGCAAAGCAACATTCTTGTACAGGATTCCCAGGGTAGCGCCTGGAGCTGTTTCCATAACTGAATTTTACTCTCTTTTTCCCTGCCTGTACGGGATAAAAGAGAGTGGTGAAGTTAATTGATTTTATCAGCGCGGAATTTTAAAGTTCAGGACTTGTGAAGTACTGGAAGAAGAAGGAGCAAGGCCGTGCAAGCCGTTTTATAACATTACCCGACACCTGAAGATCATGGCGCTAGGGGAGGGAGAGATAAGGTAGGAAGGGGAACAGTACAGGCGAAAGGAAGGGGGTACCGGACTATCGCCGAATTAATCGATTCTCAGAGTCCACTGGTTACAACAATTAAAAAATGACGACTAAGGCGACGCCTAGCGGGGCACAGGGCAGGGTGGTGGTTGGTTAAGGTGGAGGGGCGAGTGCGAGGTTACTGTTATATGTTCTTAAAAAAAAAAAAAAAAAAAAATTATGATTCTTCTCGCGTATCGAATATTAAATCTTTAAATTTGTGAATAAATTTGCACACTGGCGATCGGCACGCCAGCAGGGGTCGTGGTAGTTAAGCATGTGGTGGTTTCGACGCAAACGGACTTTTTGTCTACGAAAATGAATACAAATACAAGGTGGCAGGCAGATATATTTAGGAAATTTTATTAAATTCGTTAAAGAATTTGTTTATTAATCTAATTTCCGGGGTTACGTGTCGCTGGAATGGCCGGCCATGGGTTGGGAGTGGCGAGGTGGCAGATGAACGTGGACGTCAGCCACACCTGCCAAGATGGCGGACGGCACCAAAGCCAGCAGCCGTTGCGCCTGAAGGAAGATAACCTATCTACTGACGTTATCTTATTAAATGCTGTTCACGATAAAATGAGCACTTTTGAAATCAACCTTAGAATAAAGTCACTATGCTCCTACCTGCATTTATTTTAACGAGCGCCCTGAATGACATGGGTCCAGTAAAGTTGGTAACGATGGAGGGGAAAGTAGTTCTATATCTTAACGTCAAATTAAAAAGTGTTAGGTAACCATTTGTGTTAACTTATAATATTTCCATGGCTTTGTGTTTTTTAATGCCTCGAAGTGTAAAAATTAGCAGATTTTTATCATATTTGCCTTTTTAATAATTTTACAGTTTCACTTGACCGACGCAAGAAGAAAGCGATGAGGCCCATGTTAATGACAGTTCTACATAAGGCGGAAGAGCACACAACGTGCTACAAGTAGATCTTAAAAGCAGGGCTTTCAAAAGGACTCATTTTACCGTGAACAGCGTATAAACGTCTTTACATAATTATATTTTTTTAGCTGCATGCTAGAGTATGAAGATAGAGGTTAGGTGCCTCCGTTGCTGTTATAGTGGCACCTTTGTATTTTTGGTGAAAAATAAAATATGAGTACCCGCGTTTGTGTGTATGTACTAAACATCACCCTTGTATCCGCAATGGTTCAAGGCGTGTGTGTTAAAAATAGGCGCCTTAAAAACATGGTGTTTGACAAGTCCTCTTATAGGCTGTTCACGGTTATCTGAGCACATTTAAAATCAACATTTGAAAAATGTTACTGCACCTAGTGCATGTATTTTAACGGGTACACAAGACTAGCATGCACCAAGTAATGTTGGTAACGATGGGGGGAAAGTATTCCCATATATTAACATTGAATTAAAAGTGTAAGGTGAACGTTTGTGAATGCAGAAATTATTCTTTTTTTTCTGTTCTTTTTTATGCATTAGGGTGTAAGAATCAGCAAATTTGTAAAATATTTTAATGTCTAATAACTCCAATGGCTCATTTCATTGGCGCACGAATAAAGTGCTGAGGCCCATTGCAATGTAAATTTTTCATGTAGTGTGGATGAATACACAATGAGCATACAAGTAGATTTTAAGCCGGGATTTCAGAACTGCTCACTGTACCGTGAACAACCTTTAAATTAACTTATTGATTTGTAATTATAAACCAAAAAATGTACATTTATGTTCCCAAAACTTTTTTAGAGATTTTAAATTAACAAGTCTATAGCGCTAATAATACAATAACGGCTACCTGTAACATGCCGTCACTGGTATATTTCAGAATTTTACTTACATAGTTTTTCTTTTGTTTCAGGTTGTTAGTGTTCGTCATGCTCCAGTTTCAGCTGTTACTGCTCGTTCCTTTTGTACTGTCTTCAGCTGATGCTAAAATAGGTACGTGCCTTCAGAGAATTTTTATCAAGTGTTATCGAAATATTAAATAACGGATTATGTTCCAAATCAGGGGAAATTATACCAAGCTATTTAAAACGGGACTACTGAATACAGTGGACTTAATCCATTATTTTTAAGAAATCTAATATAATTAGTAGAAAAATTTAGAGAAGTTGTGCACAAGGGCACGGGGCACAGGAGCATGAGCCAGCCGGCCGGCCGCCATGTAGTGACGTCACCCGACCGCCACGTTGGGACTGTGTGACCTTGACATTGACTCAAGGCCTTGACCTTGACACTGTGCTCGTGACCTTGGATGATATTTTACCCAAAAATCCAGAAAAATTATGAAATAAAAAATATACTAAAAAAATTAAAATCTCTAGAAATATTTTGGAATTATTTTAAAAAAATATTTAAAGATGTACGTGTAGGAGGTCCGGAGTTCGATGACAGGTGTGTCGACTAATCTCCCAACACGATCGGCCCTCGCCAGGTCGACCAGTGTCCATATCGTCAGCCATGTTAGATGTTGATGACCTTGACATTCAACCAGACCTTCGATAATCTCGAACACAAGAAATTCCTTAAAGTTTCCAAAAAATGAAAATGTCGAAAGAAAAAAAAAATTACATAGGTGACTCCGACCACCATGTTGGATGCCAGTAACTATGACTTCCATGACCCTTGTAAACAAACACTCGAGGAAAATTTTTAAATAATCTAATAAATTCATAAAAATCGGCTAGCATATTGCATTACTGACTACGAACACCATGATAGGCATCGGTGATCTTGACCTTTGACCTTGACCTCGGGCCCATACTCCTGGATGACCTTGAACCCAAAAAACTGCAACATTGTTAAAAAAAAATTCCGAAATAATTTATAAAAACTGTTAAAAATATACTAAAATATAACAATTTTATATTTTTTTAATATTAAAATTTTTCTATAAATTAAAATTTTGGATGTTTTGCTTAGAGGGGATGGGGAACTGGAGACGACCAACCACCATGTTATGACGTCACTCAACCACCATGTTAAATACAAATGACCTTAACCTTTGACCTTGACCCTATGTTTATGATGTTGAATAATCTCAAACTTCAAAAATTAGAAAATTTTTAACAATTATTAAAAAATTTATAGAAAGAGGTATTTTAAGAAATTTACAACAAAACTCATATTTCCGGAGGTTTCCTCAGCATCATGTCCACCAGACGACCGACCCTCACCACTGTTTCTCATTGGTTGATTACGTGTATTTGCTTCGCCACCCAACAGTGTTTTTTATTGGTTGATTACTTACGCTTGTTCGACCCGCCACCAATGTTTCTCATTGCATTAACATTCCCTCCCCTTGCTCCTCATCTTTGCTCATTTTGTAGAATGCACTCCACCCACCATATTCAAAGTGAGGCTAGGGTACTGATTACTGATTTCGATTTCGCCGCCAGAGGAACTATCGATTTAGCCAATATGTTGGTTGTTGTCGGACCCCAATTACAAAGACCTTGACCCCAATTACAAAGAACTCGAAAAATCTATAAAAATCGCAGTTCATACAATTGACCATTACTAGCTAGTCACAAGGATCCATATCGACTAACCATACTAGCCAACGACTGACTCCACCCAAGACTGGCTCCTGGAGAGATTGACTGAGCACAAACTAGCTCCTGACGAGACCAGTTCCTGCGAAACTGACTAAAAGAACCGATAATACCAACCTGCCATACCACCCACCTATACAGACGATGGCAATCTGGAAACAAGTCTCTAATAAGAGTCTCGTAGCTAACATCTTCGCACAAAGCCTTCGCAAAATTTGTGCAAAACATTTCTACCACAGATGATCATACCAAAGGGTCATACTAACTTAACCAAACCAAACTGACCAGTCCAGCCAACTAATTGCGAACCATTCCTCAAAAAAATATTCCCCTCATTTAATTCGTTCGCCATATAGAACTAATACATTTTAACTACCTGAGTAAGACATAATACTTCAGATCAAACCATAGCCCTCCTCCTGCACACGTTCACATAGATGTTATCTAAAATAATCATAAACGATTGTTTTCACAGCTGATTAAATAAGTTTTTTTTAGAGAAGCGGAAGGGACTGCATAAGAAAAATAAACTCAAGTGACTGTGTATATATAAATTTAATTTATTTGCTTATTATATACATTCCGTTTTTCTAATTATTTCGTACATTCGTTCTTTACATTTCTCAATTGTTTGCATATCATGAATAGTAGCCAACGGTCTCATCTGATATGACTCCTATTCTTCAGTTCATCGAAGATTGAAAATATCTCAACAATGTGTGATAGATCCCCGCGTCTTTGCAGGTCAAACAAATATCTGACTGTCAACAAGATCATTCGGGTCTTGGGGAAATGTATAACGAGTGTTCATGGCGCCTTCTGCCTTCCTCGCACCACTTGTCGAAGGAAACTCGTCGGTAATGCATGGGGACATAGAGAGAAACATCATCCTTCTCATCAGATACTTCATCAACACTGTCTTCATAGTCATTATCATCAATGCTGTCTTCAGGATCGTTTTCACCTCCTGTTTCATCCTCAATGTCAAGTTTACATTTCTTTGTAGGAGTCGCATGGCCATCATCAGTATTTAGAGCTGACTACACCCAAACGTCTTGCATGTGTACATTCCACACATACCGACTGTACCACGCCTCGTGGGTCTCTCATTCCATCATAATCGTCTGCGGAATCAGTACCCATCGATGCAGCAAGGGTATTGACGGCACCTCTTGCTGGCTCCCAGTAGATGAATCGTTACAGTTCTTGATGTGGTTCTTCAATATATTATCTTGCATGAACCCTATAGCCATTTCGTAATGCTTCATCATGCGAATTCTCTCGTCGTCTGCGAATATTGTATGTAGTTTATTAACAGGACGTAACGAAGTTATCACATTCTGTTTCTCAGTGGGCGAAAAACATTACATTTATCAGCTTTGATATATTTAAGTTATCGTGTCGACTGAACTGCCTGCAACATTTATAGCAGCTAAGAAAAGCACGAGATGGGTTCTTCAAAACTTTTGCTGAAGGAATTGGCACAGTAACAGCATTGTTTTCCGTGTAATTTTTGGACAGTCGTTGAAGGAAGGTATGTAGTTGTACATGACATACTCGATTTCACATCGTCAGTGGCTTGCATCGTCTTCAAGCATACATGAATTCATACACTTTACTCTTGCAGACTGACTCCTGCCGAATGACTCCTGCCGACTGTAAACGTTGGCTGGAAAGATTTAATGCTGAAAGAGGGGAAATCGTAACAAAATATACGTTAGAGCGATGGTCATAGTTAAACATTTATTAATAAACTTTAAAAACTGCTAAATAGCATTTACTTCTGCAGAAATAGCCATTTTAATATCATTAAATCAAATATTTGTTTCAGTCTCGAATACGACATTTTAAAAGATGTTTTTTATTTACCAAGGTTTCTCTCCTGTTAAGATCATTACAGAAGAGGCCTAAGACAGTTAAATTTTTTAACTAAGGTATCACAAAAATTAGTTTATTTATTATATATATGTATATAAACTTCTGTATTATATTATATACAGTAAATTGAAGGGCATACACACATTATAATCTAGCACAGAAAACAAAGATGTAATATAATCCTTCGTATACCAATTAAAAGTAGTTGTTTGTCATGCAATAGAACAATATGACGACATAATTACAAATGTGTAAATGTTATTGCATCCCATGCAAATGGTTGAGCGGTTAACCTGTTCGCCTCCCACCAAGGCGAACCGGGTTCAATCCCCTGCCGAGTCACCGGATTTTCGCTCGTGGGACTCGTGCCGGACGATGCCGCTGGTCGACGGGTTTTCTCGGGGATCTACCGTTTCCCCGCCCTTTCATTCCGGCACCACTCTATACTCACCCCAATCACCACCTTCGGCTCTCAAGACCTCGCTGTTAAGAGCCGCCCAATTCTCTTCACTTCTGTGAATTCTATAATGGGCATGAATTTCAAGCAGCTTTATGAAAGATCTTTTGATCATCGCTTCTACGTATTTACTAAATCATTGCTGAGGAACTCTAAGACCAGCTAAAAGGTGGATATTAATTTCAGCTTTTCAAATTTGCTAGACGATATTCAAAAAGCTAAAAATTATGTTTGAACTAAACTATTATCGTCTGTGGAATATAATCGGAAGAGCAACTAGAAAATTATTTTCATGATCATTAATTTCTATCAAAGTGTTAATAAACATAATTTGTGTATTCCCTCCTTACTTATATATTTCCAACTTTTTGTGAAAATTAAAATTTTCCGTACTTCTACGGAAAAATATAAACAAAAATTTATCACAGATCTTCGTAAATATACAAACACTGGTTATTTGAACATACGGATAGTTCCATGATCAATTTGTCATTTCATAGAACCTTTTGTGAAATTGTAAGGGATTTCTTGGATTCATTTATCTATTTTGTAAGTGTTTTCGGCATTTTAGAAATTGGTACGTGGCGAAACACAACCAGTTTCACGTAGGTAAATTTGAAAATAATTTTTCTTTCATACTGGAAGATACTCTGAGCTAGTGATAGAGGAAAAAATTCCATTATCATATATCCAATCGAGTTCATAGAAATGTACTTTCATCAAGGCAGCAGCCAGCGAATAGGAGTATGCTCCTGGTAATATATAAGATCGAGAAGTCTGGAACGGCGTTAAATAAATTTCTGATAATCAAGTGGCACTCGTTTCCAGTAGGGCAAACGTCCGTAGTTTTGAGCACTTAAAAGTCACAATTGAAAAAAAGGTTTTTAAATCTTTGTAGACTATGCTACTCGAGCTACACTCGAGCAAAGCTAATATGACAATTTCTTTGTTGCTCAGAACAGAACTCGCACGGATGTACAGTCTTTGCTCGGCTAGTGTCTAACATGACCTGCCCAGTGTCAAAAGCGATAGAAACTAAAAATTGTTTGCAGTATCGTCTCTATTCTGATAACTACGCGAATTTCGCATGGCCCTAACGATAAAGAAATAATAACGGCGCATGAAACGTTTTCAACATGGTGCTCGTTTGCCGAATATTTCCTCTCTTTTAACACATCGTACATTCATATAATAAATTTTATTCTGAAATCTGTTAAGCGAGGAGTAGGTGTATTATGAAAAAACAGCACCTCAAGAGGCATTACATAACTTAAAACACCGTTCGAACCAATAAAATACGCAAGATATATAACTGAAAAAAATTACATAGTAAATGTTTTACAATTTGCTAATTCTTACACTACATGTATTAGAAAAACAAAGCAAAATATATAATTTCAGTGTTAGAAAAAAGCGTACTTATAATTTAAATTCAACGTAGAAACGTGGAACTACTTTCCTCTCATTGTTGCCAACTTCGCTGGGTGCATGCAACCGAGTATGCTCGTTAAATTATAAGCAGGTAGAAATAGTGAAAATTTTCAAATGTTGATTTTAAAGGTGCTCAATGGACCGTGTACAGCTTATACGCACAATGAGCTCTCTGTAGGCAGGAGGAGATAAGACAAGGCGAAAACAATGAAATGTTCAGCTATTCACAGACGAAATAACTTCGTATCCAGCTCGTTGCATACGATAATTTCGTTAACTTTATATTGCCCGAGTGTAGAAATTGTTAAGATGCGCGTTATACTAGCACATCGTAGCGGTTCTTTTCGCTTGTTGTCACTATCCGCGTTTCAACACTGCCCTTCTTTTCTGCCGATATAAGTATTTAAAAAAACCCAGTTTTTATGCAAATATAATATATTCAAGTTAGTCAGCGTATTTCGTTCAGAGAAAAGACTGGGTCTGTTGAAAATTAAAAATGGAATCTAATACATTTATAGGCAGTTCACGGTGCAATTAGCACATTTTGATAGCCCTGCTTAAGATGTATTTGTATGTAAGTTGTGTATTCTTCCGCCTTATGTAAAAATACCATTGCCATAGGCTTAATTACTTTATTTATGCTTCGGTCAGGTGAAACTGTGAAATTATTAGAAAAGTAAACATTTCACAAATCTGTCTTTTTTAACACTTCGACAGGTTAAAAAAAAGTATAAAGCGAAAGAAATAATCTAAGTTGTTGCACATGGTTATCTAATAGTTTTAATTTGATGTTAAGATACGGAACTATTTTCTATTTATCGTTACCAACTTTGGTGGGCGTATGTCACTCAGTGAGCCAGTCATAATATATGCAGGCAGAGGCGGTGATTTTCTTTCTAAGGTTGATTTCAAAAGTGCTGACTTTATCACGAACAGCCTTCACAACTGATGCCATGAGAATTTTCACAGTTATGCTGGCGACGGGCTAACCAATGTCGTGGACATGTGCAGAGGACAGTTATTTATCTACCCCATGACACAACGTACTTAATACACGACACGAAACAGCCGTTTATACCGCGAACTGCAGCTGCACACGCCAGCAAAGTGGCGTCACTCTCCAGCAAAATGCTGGAACGCCGTTTCGCCAATCACCACCTGGTATAAAGCTGCCATGTATCACAAGCGTTTTGTAATTATAATAACACAAAAGTATTTTGGCTTTGGTTAAATAGAACTTTGACTTAGTGTTTATGATTAATATGAATAAAAACATAGGGAATATGTGTGTTTTTAATGCCCTAGTAAAAACAGCTTACGTACACAATAGTATTAAACTTACTGCGCACGAATGCGGCGCTTTGTTATATTCATGTAATTTTATAGAATTGGTTAAGCTTCGTTTGCATGAGGCGGAAGAATAAGGGCTGTTCTCACCGAGTGACATTCGCCCAGCAAAGTCGGTAACGATGGATGGAAAGTAGTCCCATATCTTAACGTCGAATAAAAAGTATCCGGTAAACATTTGTGATAACTTAAAATTATTTCTTTCGCTTTCTGTTTTTTTATTGCACCGTAGTTTAAAAATGAGCAGATTTGTAAAGCATCAATTTTCTTAACAATTCCACAATTTCATTTGACCGACGCATGAATAGAGTGACGAGGGCCCTGGCAATGATAATTTTACATAAGGCGGAAGATTACACAACGTGTATACAAGTAGATCTTAAGCAGGGCTTTCAAAAGTGTTCATTTTACCGTGAACAGCCTATATGATACTTACTTTTCTAATAACCTGACAGTTTCACTTGACCGACGCATGAATAAAGTGATGAGGCCCATGGCAATGTTAAGTTTACATATGGTGGAAGAATACGCAAAGTGCATACAAAGTAGATCTTTAGCAGGGCTTCAGAAAAGTTGGAAGATGACAATGCAAGGACTATAACCTACTCGTCAGTGATGCAGTCCAGCCAACACGGGACCTTGAGCAGCATGGCTGACGCGAAGGCTCGTCCACAGAGCTTTGCGCAGACGATCAGAGACTGGATACGCCCGCTATTCCTTTTCTGTGTACTTATCTACCCTGTAGCCTCATGTTTAGTTTATGACCGTGCCTTCGCTATGTTGAGCTGCTCGCAAACTGCGCAACAGCCTGCCAGTTCTCTGCGTGCCAACCGCAAAATAAATCGCCGAGGGCGGCGCAGCGCTCCTCGTAGGGATACTTTGCTACCGATAGGACGTAAACTTGTCGAGGGTTCCTTCTTCCATTTCTTCCTTCTCCCTAGGCTCTGTTGCGAAGAACTCCCAGCCAGCCTTACCGCCTCTGTCTCGAATGTAGCGGAAGGGGGGGACCTAGGCACGCACCAAACTTATCTCCCTTGAACTTGTGTTTGCGAGGAGAAGAAGAAGAATAACAAGCGAGAAAAATCTGACTACCGTGTTCCCGACGGCCCTTAAATTTCTTTCATTCGCGAGACGAGGATAAACGCCACTTTGTTTTGCAACTTTCCTTGTTGAAACAGACATGTTTAAATTCCGAAGCTTTTTAATTTATACATATACATTATGCTTCAAACGAATGGTTCTCCAACTGTAGTCCGTGGTTCGGTCCTAAGTGATCCACGATATTTAGATGCCCATTTACACGTACTGATATTGCGGTTTGTTTGTTTTTTTTTCCTGTTTAATTATGTCTTCCATGACTTGCTCTGTTCGTACGTGTTTGTGCACTTTATAGACAATGTTCGAGTGTAGCTCGAACAAAGTTAATTTGACAATTCCTTTTCTGCTCAGAACAAAACACGCATGGATGTGCAGTCTGCGTTCGGCTAGTGTTTAACACGACCTCACAAGAACATGACAGCGCATTAACAATGATATAGCTATGGACATAATATATTTTTATAGCCATTCAAAGGGACATGATTGATTGTAAATCCTTTTATATGGTGGGCACTTGATTGGGTCAATATCAGCTTGGCTCTCCATTGCTTGATGACCGGCCAATAATGAACATTGTAAGTACAAGGTAGTGTCCGGTGTGGTGTGGGCCAATAGGACGATGGTGTGTTCTAACACAGACATTAACAGAACCGGTGTTCTTGCAGTAGTGGATACAGGTAATTCTCTTCTAATTTGTTTTAAGTGCCAGTAAATTTGTGCAGACTTCAATGTAAGATACAGTAGATTTATTATTAATTAACTACTAATTAGTTTATTCGCATATTTTAGTTCCTGAATGGAAGAAATGCCTAGGAATAAGTGGTCCGTGATATGTTGACAATCTACGCACAATGGTCCGTGGTAATGTTTGAGATGCACTGCCTTAGACCAGCTCACACGGTTAGTTATTGCTTTGTCTAACACATAGATAGATAAACATTTTACTGTCAAATGTTGGGTGTATTTCGGTTCCCATGACATCCTTCTCAGTCATTATTTCCTACATTTTATTATTATAAATTAATGCGTATTTAGTGGTAATAAGTAACATTGTGAAATATCTCGTAATTAAGTCCTGGAATATTTTCTTCCCTGAATTTTTATGAGGACCTAGCTTTTGTTAATCCTTGTTTTATTTGTAAACGCTGTGGGTGATATTACTACGGCAACCATTTTAAAAAATTTGCTAAAAAGTTTAATGATATAAGGTATTAAACTTGTAAGCGATAAGAACATGATTATAAACGATCCCGCTTCATTCCATTATAAACATCCGATGTTTTTCAAGCACGAATGGGAAATTACTCTGCATGAGTGCAACTTCCCCAAAGAAGTAACGTGAAATGAGGTAGGGTAAGGAAATTCTACCTGGCTTATATTTGTAGATCTCTCAAAATGGTTAGTAATTTTATGACGAATAACTTACGAAGCGAGATAATATATCAAACAGTAGAATAAAAAAAAAAAAAAAAAACGGCTAAACTTAACACTAGTGAATAGACGAAAATGTAGAATTTTCGTGTGAAGCAACTCAACTAAGTTCACACTACTCACACAAATTGCTTCTTTCCTGGAGTTACTATGTCCACTTTATGGAACAACACGTGAAACTTTTCGGGTGCAATTCAATCACATTATCTTGCTGTAGCTTCGTATTTCAGATTCAGGCTAAAGAAATTGTAACGCGTACTTTCTACATCGTGTTGCCCCTTGCACTGCTGTAATTTTTTTTACGCATTCTACACCAGTTCATCTATTCACTTTCAAAATTGACCAATTTGCGTATCATTTCATTTCACACGTACGTGCAAAAATTTTGAGAGCGTTAAATATTTGCCAGTTTTCTTTTTTACTTTTTAATTTTTTTAGTATGTTTCTCTTTTGACGTTTTTTCGTTACATGTCTACATTGTTTTCCACCTCTGCAGAAAATGTTGTGACTTGCCGGACAAAGAAACGTGGAACAAGGTAGTTCCACAATATATAGACCTGCAATTTTTCTTTAATGCGAAGCTATAAATATTTAATATCAAAGATTCAAACTAATGTGATAGCTAATCACGATAAAATGAGCATTTTTGAAAGCCCTGCTTAAGATCTACTTATATGTGCGTTGTGTATTATTCCGCCTTATATAAAATCAATATTGCCATGAGCCCCATCACATTATTCATGCGTCGGTCAAGTGAAACTGTGAAATTACTAGAAAAGTAAATACTATACAAATCTGCTCATTTATACATTTCGGTGCATAAAAAAAAAAAAAAAAAATATTATTATTTAAGTTGTCACAGATGGTAACCTAACAGTTTTTACTCGACGTTAAGATATGCAACTTGTTTCTATGCATCGTTACCAACTTTACTGGGCGAATGTCACTCAGTGCGTCTCGTCTGATAATATATGTGCAGGCAGGAGCAGTGACTTTATTCTAAGGTTGATTTCAAAAGCGCTTACTTTACGTGAACAGCCTTTATCAAAGATACACACTTTGCTGTCCACGAAGGGGTCGCGGGGGTGTGGCGGTTAGACCGATCACCTCCCATTTGGGCGAACTCGGTTCGATTTCCGACGGGGTCGCTCCCGGATTTTCGCAGGCGGGAATCGTGCCGGACAATATGACGCTGTTCGCTGGGTTTTCTCAGGGATTTCCCGTTTCGTCTACACCTGCATTCCGGCACTATTTCATACGTCGCTTCACCCACATCGGCTCTCAAAAGTTCAATACCTTAACCTCTGCCCTCCGCTGCTGACATTTTAAAAGGTTAGATACTGTCGTGTTTTCTACCCATCGTTTTGGTTCCTCGCCACTTACGTTACTGTGCAATAACAGAAATTGAATCAAATGTACATCTAATTTAACTTTAACAAGTCCGTTTCAAGCTACAAACATTTGAGCAAAAACCTACATTTAAACCAGATCATCAAGGCATATAAACTATTTCACTTCAATATCCTGAGTATAACTTCAAATTACATATTATATTCTACGACTTTATAACTTTCTTCCACGGGTAAAATCTTCATGCTCACAGACTTTTCCTCCCCCAGATACAGTCCCTATCCCCCCCCCCCCTCGAACTCTCATTAAGGTCTCTCCGGCCTGAGAAAGTTATTCTTAACCGTTTCAGGCATGGCGGGGAGACATATTTTGTTATTGAGACAACATTTTGCAGTCTATAAACAAAGACGCTTCTGTTTGGTCTCGACGTTGACAGAACGTTATTTTGATGCTAGCACAGTTCCGAACAAAATAATTGTTCCTTGCAAAGCCTAAAATTATATTTTTTTATAAATGCCTGAAAGAGTTAAGATAATACACTCAGATAAGAACGCATTATGATACCACCCGCACTTGCTGACTACTAAAAGAATTTTCTGGGAATTGGGCTAATGATTCGCCCGTATAAGAAGACCAATATTATCTCTCACTTTAATACAATACCGGGGTAAAGTTATAATTTCATGACGTTTCGATTGCTGTTCCAATCAATTTTCTTCAGTTTTCACAGCTGATTATGTATACCGGCATATAGTTAACGAAACTTACTTTCACATTTCTATTTCCAATGCGCGATTCGTACTGAACCATTCTAAGAAGTAATCTATATGCGTAAAATACTTTTATCAAGAGTTTTCACAGGGCCGTCATCATAACGTATTTAACGTATTGTAGGTTTTAATAGACATATTTACATTCATTCTTTAGCTGCTATTTAAAAAAAGTAACAAAATTAAAAATACACGTACAAACTTTATTTCTTTTTATTTATGAAAATTATACATCCGTGTCCTACATTTTTAGTTTGCAAAGAGTGTACACTCATTGTCATAAATAATAGCCGCACACGTAACGAAATGTCAATATGGAATGGGACTTGGCACAGATAACTGGTTACATCATAAAGGCAAATTAACCGTTTATTCGGGAAAAATTGTAAGGTAGAAAAGTGCCGTTAATACAGTATTGCACCATCTCTATAGCAGATAAATGTTGCGGTACGGTCTGGCATAGAGTCCTAGAGCCGTATAATGCTATCTTGTGGAAGATCGTTTCATAGAGGTTGTAACTGCCGCTTCACATGCTGGAGAGCCGTAACTGTCCCCATACATGTTCTATAGGCGTCAAGTCTGACCAGTATTAAAAAAAAACAGTCTTTTATTGATAAATATTGGTCTGCGGCATCCACGTTATCTTCGGAAAGCATGTTAGACTTGACATTCGCCTGTATACTGTAGTCGTGATGGCAATGGTTGAAACTCCGCATACTGGAGGAGATCTGGAGAGCACCCACACACAGTGAGATAAGGATTTATTGTAGATACGAAATAAATTTTCTTGGAAAGTACTTGTTTACACGAACACTATTTTGTACATTCATTAACCCACTGTTACTCAGAACATCTGCATTCATTTCCTTTGAATCAAATAAATCATTAAAAAATATTTAGTTGAGCCGAACAGGTACTTGGTTGTACCAACATCAACTGCATGTAGCCTATTTAGCAGACACAACTATTTAACAAATATTTCACCGTAAATATCATAATATCATGATACAGCCAAACCTATAATTCGTTTGAAGCTAATAAAGAATTTGGTTGTCTGCTTATATATATTATACACAATTCAACTTGTTGCAGTAAAGAAATCAGCTTGGTCTAGAACTGGCATTTATTTTGTTGCCTGTAGGATAATCGAGTAACATAATTGCGTTCACCCGAAAATACAGTTCAAGAGTATGTTAGAATTTTCTTGAGAATTAGGATATCAACAGTGCTTTTTATGCGTTCATTGAAACTTAATAAGGTGTAAACAATCGCAATGCAACAATTTCAAAAGGATGCAAAAAATAAAGTTCGAAACCTGAATACATTTATTTACGTACGTGTCCTATATCAACACACTGTTTATAAAGAAACATTCCTACACCGTCATTAATAACTTTAGTAGAGTTTGCTAAGCATATTATTAGGCTGCGATAGTTCCGGTTTCGAAGCCCGGCTGTGCTAATATTTCTTTTACGATAACCAAAATCGTTTAATGCACAGAGAGACAGACAAATGTTTAGTTGAATAAACTGAATATTTTAAGACCGTGACAACCAGATATACAATTAAAAATTTCGTTTCACCAACAAAATATTAAATTGTCGTTATTCAAATAAATTTTATTGTGCCAAAAAAATGTATTCAAGAAAACATTTTTCTCGGTTCAGAGAAAACTCGACACAGTGAACGGCGACACAGCTTTGGTATAGGCTATTCACGGTAAAGTGAGCACTTTCGAAAGCCCTCTCATTTGGAATAATAGTCAATAAATAAGTTTTACTTTAGCTTTAGACGTTAACTTCCAAGTGCTGTGGAATATAAACACTGTGGTTATTACTAACATGGCAATATTTATTTTAAAAAGTGATTAAAGGATAAGAAATATCTGAAAATAAAAAGTAACTAGGGTCTCAAAAGTGCTCACTTTACCGAGAACAGCCTATACTGGCCTGAACAACCAGTTGAGGTTTCGATAGTGCCTCGAACGGACCAAAGGTGCCTCTTGATTGTGATGATCTCGGAGGATGTAGCATAGGAACAGTCACTTTTCTTTCCTAACCTACCCTAATTCTAAGTTTTAGATGTACATCTGAGGTAGGGACGGGAGCTTGGTGCGTCTCAGGGCTGAGCAAGGGCTGAGCAAGGGGTCATGCATCGCGGCAGAGGGGGATTGGGTAACAATGACCGGGTTTGGGGCCAGAGTTCCTCCCTAGGTGTACCTATTGTTAACCTATAGCTAAGAATAGAAAGGGAAAAACCGGCATAGGCACCTAAAAAACCCTTTCGACAGGAAATAATCAAGAATTGTTACACGCATTAATCTAAAATGCTACAGGAGACAGATAGGTATGGAACCATGCTCTTTATTTGTGGGAAGAGAAATACTAGCAGAGAGGGGGCGGGATCTTATTTTTGCCTCTTTTGTGGTTGGCGCTGGTTTAACCAGAGTGGAGGGGAACCCCACTCGAGGGTAGAAAGGTACATAGGGGCCTGTCCCCCCACCCCCCGAATACCTAATAGATTCCTGAAAATTTAAAGAAACTAAAAATGAGTTGCCGGCAAGTGTCAGCAGTGCCAACACTAACTGACTTTTACTAATTAGAGACAGTCACGTGCTGAGTGCAGTAAATATGTATACTGTAGTAAGTGCTGTTTCTTCATTGGCTTCTGCCACAAGGATGAGACTCCATTTCCTCTTCTGATTTAGTCGCCCATTGTTTGACTATTCAATCGTTTACTGAATAATGTTAAATTAGTCTTCCAAGGCTGCCTGAAGTCCAATTCGTTGACAGATCATCAATTACAAACCTTCATTTTTCATGGCCCTAAATAATGAACTACAGTAGTAGGAAAATGGGCAGTTGGGCACGAGGGGATCGGGAATCGGACCCGGAGTATCCCGGCCGCCATCTTGTTATGTCACCCAACCACCGTCTTGTTACGTCACCCGACCGCCATTTTGGATGACCGTAAACTGTAAACTTAACTTTTGATCCGTGACCTCGACCTTGAACCCGGTAGGAATTGTAGTGGGCAGAGAAACCCCACTACTTGAAGATGGCAATGCTCGAAGACGAGTAAACTGTTACGGTGTGCGAACAGTCAGCTGCGTTCATTGCAGTATTTTGACGGTTCTGTCTCGGAAATTGTAAGATACAACCCGGTCGTGAAGTAGCAGGCAAAATGTGTACATGTTGGCAGGAATATTTCCATGTGTAGCGAATTCGATCCTGCAGTCGATCACATTGGAAGTAATACGCTCGTCCTGTTTACTCAAATCGAATACCATGAGTGGGACCAAACTCTTGAACGTATCAGGGCTCATTATCGGGATTGGGTGCATCCATAATATACAGTTTGGAACTGAGCGTATATCTGATGTGCCAGCAGGTACTGACCAATTACAAAGTTCGTGTTCATGTCTAGATACGGATAGCTTTCGCTATTGAAGAATATTTAGACATTTTCTATTTGGCATGTGTCGAACTGCGAACGGCTCACTCTTACATTGTGCTGTCTTCCGGTCTGTAGCCCAACAATGATGTACCTCGGTTTCTCAGAAGCAAAGCTGGTCTTCGCCATCCAGTTAATGCACTGGCTTGCTGGTAATCCGGGGTATGTCTCCAGACTCCACGACCTGAAAGCCACATCGATGTTTTTACAATCT
Source organism: Dryococelus australis (assembly GCA_029891345.1). Classification (NCBI taxonomy): domain Eukaryota; kingdom Metazoa; phylum Arthropoda; class Insecta; order Phasmatodea; family Phasmatidae; genus Dryococelus; species Dryococelus australis. The sequence goes on along the minus strand of CM057004.1, from coordinate 66,530,547 downwards.
TCCACATTCTGCAACATGTGTAGGTGTTCTGCAGTGCTCAACTGCACATGAGGCAGCATCCATTCGATAGACTGTAGGTTCAGGTCTACTGCCTCCAGGTTTTCTCCCGTACCCACGAATGGTATCCAAATGTGTATTGGTGAGCATTATCACTAGCTCCTGCTTCAAATTGAAGATAATTCGTTTGTAGTCTTTGGCAAATCCCAATAGTATGGAGAGAGGAATGCATACTTCGAACCTTCCTTTGGCATAAATGGGAACACCGTAGCCATCTTCGATTCGGCATGAGCGAAAGGTAATTTTTGATCATTGAGGTTATGCCCACATCTCGCGAATGGTCCACCTCGGCACCATTGAAAAAGTAGGCGATGCAATCCATCAGGTGAAGAATTCCATTGCTTATTATTTTCGTCGATGCTGGTATGGTCCCATCTTCTTTCGTCAGAGTCCCCCTGATTCGCAGGAAAGACTGGCAAGGAAGAGTGCAGATATCTTGGTGTTGGACTGCTATCCGAACTTCCGATGGTAGTGTGTACGGCCCAATTAGGAATGGCTGGTACGCATGAAGTTCCAACTTCGTTATGGTGTCTTCGAAAACGGTTGCCTCTTTATAGTTTAGGAAATCTTCCCCGGCGATCTACCTTGTAGCCGAGACTGCAGAGGATAATCTCGCTTGCATGTGTTAACTCCTTGGAGACCTGTGACATAGTGATGGTAGGTTTTGCACGTGTTAACTCCATGGAGACTTGTGATGTACTGATGGTAGGTTTTGCAAGACACGTTCTTTTATAGCTGCTGGTCGGCATAAATCTTATACCCATCTTCTCAAATGCAGGCGTAGGGTGATTTCTTCATTTAGAAAGTTCACCAACACTCCGTGCTGGTCGACGACTGCCACAGACACCTCGGGTGCTCTCTTCACGATGACCGGAATGTAAATGATGCTTTGTGGTGCCACGACCAGTTTATAACCTGGAGGGATCATAGGCGAAAATTCGTGCAGCATATTGCTCGGCCTGCCGTTGACGTATGTGCCACTCGCCAAATTACAGGTTATTCGAACCACATCGACTGGCAAAATATTTACAGACTGCGACGACACATGTGTTTTACCAGCTTCGTAGATGCACTGCTCGAACCCCAGCATCGGTCCGATGGTATCCGGTTTCATTAAGTCAATATCTTCGTTGCAACTGATAACACTCTTCGGGGTATTGGGATTCACACATAGTTCGAATTCAGTGTCGGGGGGCAGTGAATCTTCAATGTACTTTGCAATATCGTCTATTTCATAAGAGCCAACGGGCAGCGAAACGTCATGGGAAACATTACCACTTTTTACGAAGTACAGCTTGCAGTTTTTTTCACCAATGTTCAGTATCGCATTGTAAGTTTAAAATCGACAAGGCCTATGCTCCATTCCCCCTCCAGGTCGACTGGCGGAGAATGTACCGCATGCAACTTGTAGCTACGACCTGTCAATGTACGCATTATCGACATTACTGATGGTTTCCTTTTGGTGTATAGCCTTTTTATACAATTACCTGTACGAGCGAACCTGTAAGTGAATGCACAAATGTCCACGGTTCCACGTGTTAGGCAACTGCTCTGTTTCGTAATCGTAAGTCAGTTTACAATTTTTCAGGTACTTGCGCAATTCAGGAGGAGGGCGCAAATTCCCAAAACTATCAATTAGTCTGCATGTTTACCCTTTTTTACGTGTCAGGTCCTGCTGTCGTGTCGAGATTAATTACAGTGCATTCTTCTCTCTTGGATTTAGCGGGCAAACCATCTCTCATAAACACTCCACGAAAATGAGATATTTTCAATTTGCATGCAAACAGTTCCAAATCCACATTCGTGAGTGCTCGTTTCGATAGAGATTTCATTATGGTTTCTTCCTGCTGCACCGCTTTTGCATACTTCCACCTCCTACTCTGGGTATGGTTTTAGGTAGAGGCCTTGCCTGTTTTTTTTTTTTACCCATGGTGATAGCTTCCATATTTGCATTGTGTCTTTGTGCCTCGGTCAACTGCTTCCGTTCGTTCGATGCTGTGTTGACAGCTCTGACAATACCACTCGTGGCTCCGATTAGGCCTCCGAGGTCTGCGAGTGCAGGCAAAAGCAATGGAAAAAATTATCCAGTAGACATTTTCTTAGACTTGCCGACTTTTCTTCTTTTTTTACTGCTTTTATTTTCACTTGTGTCTTTCTTTTGCTCTTATCACCCATGCCCATCTTAATTTTAGCATTCATCAAGTTGGAAACACCTCATGATGCTATTTTTTCTCCGAGCCCGGCATCCGTTGATTTTCATATTTCGTCCGCCTTCTGTGCAAGTATCTTGTCTGCCTGGTGCCTGGCTTGCAGATTCTTGTGCTGGGAATAGGCGATTTGTGCTGCTAGCATGCTTCGTCCAGGGCGCTTATGCCTGTCTCATTGCATAACAGCCATTATCTTGCTTGGTTCCTGGCCCACAGAAACTGTATCCAGGAATGTGCAGCTCGAATGGTAGATTGACGACCCCGGTTCCAGCTGTGGTCTTACCTATTCGAGACATTGTGGTGAACTAAGCGAAAAAAGTATAAATACAGCCATTTTATACATTTTCGTTTCAGTATCATTCTAGACTTGGAACAGTATGGACATATCACACATTGCAATATGACATTTAAGTACGATTTATGCCAGAGACAGTTTACTCGGCGTTATAGCTTGAAGAGACATTCCAAAATGTGCTTTATGTCATCAAGAGGCTTGCATATGCTACTTCCTCCTCCTCCTCCAATGTATGATATAAACCAAGCAGACAAATAGTATACAGATCATTAAACAAGATGTTACTCTACCCATATGCATTCATGCTGAAGATGAAGCCATATCCCACGAATCGTGGCATGGAAGTCTATTTCCGAATACAGTGAGGTGCATCATTGTGGTACCATCGGGTTGCGGCAAGACATGCGTCCTACTGAGCTTGCTGGAAGAAGATAATGATGTCTGGTTCCAGAATGTTTACTTATACTCCAAATCACTCCAGCAACCGAAATACTGGCGATTGGAATGAGTACTGCAGGCCATGGAAGGCATGGGTTATTTCCCATGCAGCGATAATGAAGCCGTCGTACTTCCAAAAGAAGCACTGCGAAACTCGATATTTGTCTTCGACGACATTGCCTGCGAGAAACAGACTTGCATTCAAGAATACTTTAAGATGGGACGGCATGCATGCGTGGACTGTGTGTACCTCGGCCAGACTTATTCGCGCATACCCAAATAGATGCTTCGCGATTTCCGTCATGTTTACAACGATCATGCAAATACGGAGATGATGCTATCAGATTTAAAATGTATATGTGCTTTGTATGCTTTGTGCTGGAGAGAGAAATATGGATTTTTGACGATAGTATAGGACTGGCCCCTATATAATGGGAGGTACAGGCGTTAGTTCGATCAGTTCATCGCCAGCCGTCGAGAATGAGCTACAGCATACCAAAATTCGGGCAGAGTATCCTCAAGATATGCCATCATAAAGACAACTATGGTGGTTGTCTTGTACCAGCGGTATGATGGAACTTGTGATACTGGTAGAAGAATAATTCGAAATGTTGGTGAACCCGAACAATCTGGGGATGTTGCTACTAAATATTTCGTCCTCAAAACTGGTAATGGCATAATTTCGGAACTGCACAGAATGTTTAGCCCAACAAAACGCATTCTTTCGAAACTACCTGTCCGAGCTTGGGGCGAAGATGGAGCATGTGAAGACGGAACTGTCCGCGATATGGTGGCCATGGACGATATGGTGGCCCTGAAATCTAATGCTTGGGTCTATGGTACCTACGATCATTCACATTTTGTAATAATAATACGATGTACGGCATGTACAGGCATAATGATAACTGGTACCTCATACGGATGAAATAGAGTTTCTACCAGGTGGGAGCATCCGAGTTGGCAATTACACAGTACATGGAACCCTGGATTATAAGAACTTTTACTTCGCAAGGAGCCCAAGGACTTTACAGAATCTGACCTCCTGGAGTACAAGACTTTGCTCTAACTCATGCACGCACTTTACCAAGATAATGATCCTGAGACAGGTGTTTATTAGGATGAAGATCACGAAAAAATCTACATTCTCGCAGACTTCTTCAGCGGCCTAGCGCTGAAAAGCGGTGAAGGTCTGAAGAAGATTACCGACCGCAAGAACATTGATTACGTGTTTTGAGACAATCCGAACGAACTGTTTTATAGGCTGCAGCTACTGCTTGCTTTGTGAAGTGTTGGAAATTACTCCCACACCAACAAGATAGCTTCAATCATAGAAGAACGTAAGGAGGTGGGCTACATACGATGAATCGATTGGGTATCGCCAAGAACTGCATGCGGCTGCCAGATGCAACTACTGCCATCGTAAGGTCATGATTTGAGGGATGAACGCTCTATTTCAAGTCGACCTTATCGAGATGATACTGAATGCTCGAGTCAACAAAGGCTACAAATACATGTTGACAGTCATCGATGCCTATAGCAAATCCGCCTGGACCAGGCCGGTCAAGTCGAAGAGTGCACATGACATCACCGAGGCCACCACAGATGTGTTGAGCGAAGGACACATCCCGGCCAATTTGCAAACCGACCAGGGCAAGGAATACTACAATAGAAAGTTCAAGGCCCTAATGAAGAAATGTTACATAAATCATTATTCCACATACAGTAATCTCAATGCTTCAATTGTCTAGAGGTTCAATAGGATTCTGAAGGACAATATGTGGAAGCATTTTGTAGCAAATGGTAGCTGCAAGTGGCTTGAGCTACTGCTGAAACTCGATCGCGAGTATAATTCTACAGTGCACTCGACCACTCGCATGAAGCCCGAAGATGTCAAGGACGACTCCATGGTTCGAACTGTGTATGCTATTCCGAAAAGGAAGGACCCACGCAAGCCTAAAGCCAAGATTGGTGACATGGTGTGCATCTCCAAACAGAAAGGTGTCTTCGAGGAAGGGTTCAAAGCGAATTGGAACCTCGAACTGTTTTGTGTGCAACGTATATGTAACTATGCTTCGAGGACCTACTCTCAAAGATCTGTATAACGTACCAATCTATGGCAGTTTCTACACTGAGGAGATCTGGTGGACGAAGTTTCTAGATGTATATTTGGTGGAAAAGGTGCTGAAATGGCATAATGGAAGGGCGTACATCAAGTGTTAGGGTTTCCCCGTCCGCTACAATTCTTGGGTCGCCGAGGCGGACATCGAGCGGTGAACGTCGAAGAAGTGTATATTTTAGGTGTATATTTTTTTGCATGTACGATAAATTTTATTTAAAAAAAGATATGCGGTGTTTTATTTAAAAAAAAAAAAAACTTATCCACTCATACATAGGAATAAGAAAATTTATTAAAAAAATTTTTGCAGGAATGGTTAATGTCACAATTCGGTACATGCCTATATCAGGTGGCATAATCGGGATGTCGTATAAAGGTGAGGCAAACAATAAAATAAATGACAATAATAACATGGAGGACTGCACCTAGCAAGATGGCTGCCTCCCAACATTGCAGCCTCCAGTAACATGTAAACAAATAATGTACGAAAAACAAAGATGGTGGCCTCAAGTAACATATAAACAAATATGGCGGCCTCCAGTAACATATAAACATAGATGGTGTCCTCCAGTAATATATAAACAAAGATGGCAATGGAACGATGGTGACTAATTAACAATGGAAGGCGACAGTCAATCTGCAGTAGTATGTAAAAAAAAATTAAAAAATCAAGATGCCAGAATGAGTAAATGTGAGGGGAGTGGAGGCGAGAGAGTCAGTTGTCTGCAGGATTCGAACAGAGGTGAGTAATTGGAGGTGTGGGGGAGACCTCTGAAAATGTAAGTTTTTTAATTAAAACTTTTTTAACGATTTTTTTAAATAAAAATTTTTAAGGAAATTTTTATGGGGAAATAAAATTCGAAATGAAAAAGGGAAATTTCGAAGGAAAAAGGGAAAAATTGCTGCCGGCGTTAAAAACTTTTAAATAAAAAGTTTTTTCTTAACGATTTTTGAATAAAAATATTTCTCGAGGGAAATTTTTAAGGAAAAAGGGAAATTTTGAAGGAAAAAAGGGAAAAACGGCTTTTGGGGTTGAAGGCTTTCTAATAAAGAAATGTTTTACATAAAATTTTATAAACATTAATTTTTAAACGATTTTTCCATTTTCAAATGATTTTTAATTAATTCTTTTCTTAATTTTTAAAGCGATTTTCTAAATTTTCAAACAACTTTTTAACTAAATTTTTTTATAATTTTTTTTCGCAATTTTTTCGGTTTTTTGGAGTCCGAGGTTACCGGGGTAAAGGTCAAGGTCACGGGTCAAAGGTCAAGGTAGTTCAAGATGGCGGTTGGGTGACGTTACAAGATGACTTCCTGGCGGCTCCGGCTCCGATCCCCGATCCCCTTGTGCCCAACTGCCCATATTCCTACTACTAACTAGTTTCAGCCGCCAGTATTGCATAAGGACAGAAATCACAGTTCATCTCAAGACACTTCTGTTTCAGCGAAATGTTGTATCTTCACGGCGTTAAGGTTTTCCGCAGCTGTTTCTCTGTCGAAAGATCAATTTTGGCAGTACTGTATAGTTTATCTTTTTATCCTTCCGCCACATGTAACAGCATTCCCGTACACGAAATAAAAACTATCACTGAGTTTACCAAGACACGCAGTGAAACTGAATGAAATAAAACTGTCATTTTCTGATTTGTATAAAACAAGACGCAGCAAATTTTAATTGCTCATAATTTAGAAGTTAGACCTTTAACGAGATTTAATACAGTATGTGCTCATTTTCCAAATTCGTTGCCAACATTACCGTAAATATCGCAGACTTTGTTAACGATGCAGCTATGGGCAGGGATATTTCTTTCCGACGGGTGAATATCAATGATTCATTTTAAACATGTATCAGATAGAGATGTGTACTAATTGGCCAGCTACATTTTCGTGAATATCGCTGTATCCTTTATCGCGTTCTACAATGATAGCCTACCGGCATTAAAATTAAATTTTAGTTACTGAAGGCGGATTTAATACAACTTCTACCCACTGTGCTGTATTCTTTATCGCGTTCTTTAATGAGTTCCTTCAGGCATTAAAAATGTAATTATTTCATGATTAAAGGCGGATTCGATGAAACTTTTACCCCGTGTGCAGGATTAGAAAGATCGATTGCTATGCCCACACCAGTGGCCTAATTAAGGGGAGAAATGCTGCTGCCATGCCTCGCCCTTGTTATTCATTCTTGATTGGTTCTCGGCAAGTAGTACAAAGTTTTAAGCTGACTTAAGTTACTTTTCGCATTAGTTTTTCAGATGTTAGTATATTTCTGACTTACTCAATACAAACCAAGTTTACTTCCAACATTTAATGTGTCCGTAATCCCTCGTTTCTGTAATATTAACTTTCAGCTTTACCAAAGTAGTTTTAAGCCCCAAACGTTAAGCTCATTACTACGATGTACAAGTTTTATTTACACGTACAACAGCGAGTATTTGACAAATAGATATAGCAGTGCAGTGTACTTAAAAAGTAATCTGTATACTCTTAACAATCATCGTTTGTTTATCGGGTGCTGCCAAAGCTTGAAGCTTTGCAGTAAATGCTTTATGACTCGGTCACGATTGCTTCTTATTCTATATGTATATTATCAGAGCTTGACGTCTGCACTACGGCCACATGAATTCACAAGTAACGGGGCTTCTATTTATACCAAAAGCCATTCGTGTCATCTTGTTCCCCCTCAATTTAAACTACTATACACGCCACTGACCCACAAACAATGTAAATATGCTATTTGAACTAGCTTCTCGGCGTCGGTACAGGATAGACGAGCTTGCAGAAGTTAAATAACATGGAGCTTTTTTTTTTAGGGCACGCCCATTCGCTGATTGTCTGCGTGAGACTTTCGAAAAGGACTTGTGTCTAATTGGCTAAGTTAACATGTTTTTAATATGTAGCGAGACTTGAACCCAATCCGAAGTTTCAAAGTCCGTGAATCTTACCACTGGCCTAAGACCTTATTTTTGTAGTATAGGGTATAAATGTCGTAATTATAAAAATATAACTTGCGTAACTTTCCTGTTTCGAGAAAAACTAGATTGTTTTAAGTGTCGCTAACTGTTGCGTGTCTGATGAAATGGCTAGAAACGAAGTTGATATTTCAACTGCCGCTGGAGCGATACGTTTCTCGTTGCGTTGGCCAAGTGTGGGCTCAGCATTTTTCCTTCCCCACACCTGCAGCTGTAGTCAAAATAATCCATTCACGGTTACTTCACACTTTTCTGAAGCTCTGCTGAAGTTCTACTTCCAGGATATTCCTCCGCCTCGTTCAAACTAAGCTTTACTAAAATTACACCACAGGACAACGCACCGCATGTTGTGTTCCTTTGCTGGAACACAACATCTGTTACCACAAAGGTAATGTTGTTTAAATTTGAACCACTGCAAAGGTGGCTTGCGACAAACGTTTGATATAAGCAGTAAGATTATGGCGGTACAGGCATAACGACATCTGGCATAGGAGTAAGGTGCCGGCCACCGCCATATTGAATTTTCCTCTTACCCTAAAAATTACCCCTTTTCCCTCAAAATCGACTAAATTTACCTAAATATTCCCCTTTCCCCCTCCCTAGAATTGCCCATTTTTCCTCGAAAAAAGTCTTTGTTCCATTATTGCAAGAACGAACACTTTTTTTTTTTTTTTTTTTTTTTTTTTTTGCAAAAATGAGCAATTAACGTGGTTTGAAAGGGTTGGTGCTTTCTGAGGACTGAGCAGTAGTGGGGCCATATTGGTTTTATAGGCATAAAGTATGCCAAATCGAGACATGGGAACCAGGATCAGAGCTTGACTTAACCATCAGCCATCTTGTCCGCCATATTCGATCCAGGTTTCTCCCATGATCTTGAACAATCTTAAACCCAAAAATTTATTAAATTAAAGAAAATCGTAAAAATTCCAAAAAAATCTATATTTAAAAAATATATTTTGTAAAATTATAAAATAAAAAAAATTTAATGTTTGAGGATAGAAATGACGAGGGACTGGAACTGACCAGCCACCATGTTATGCTGTCACCCAAACACCATGTTATGACATCACTCAACCACCATGTTATGACATCATTCAAACACCATGTTATGATGTCACCCAACCACGATGTTGAACTTAGGTGACCTTGACCCATGTCATTAACCATATAAACATTCCCTCGGATGACCTTGAAAACAAAAACACGAGAAACCTTATAATTATTGAATAAATTCATAAGTCAGCAAGCATAAAATATTATTTACTACTACCGCCATGTGATAGTTAAATAACTTTGTACATAGTTAAAACGTTACATTGTAGACCTGAGAACCGATGAGGGAGAGGTGCATGTGTGTCTAGTACGCTATTGGGATTAACTTCCATTGAATATATAAACCAGTGTTTTAGATTCGTAAGCAGGGATAAATAGTTTTCATTACTCACCTTTGTTAATTATTTCGTTGCAGTATCTATACATCGTTCTTGTGTTTAGGACTAATGTGGTTTAATTCAAGTCGTTCGAGTAACAGTTCATTCGTGTAATTTATTCTGTCGTCAATTATAGTGGTACGATAACTTTTGAGCTTCATTGTAGGTATAATTCTATTAACTCGTTGCTTTCTTTAAAACACCAGGATTGCTGGGCCGGTCATTGAGTCTTCACGTGGAAATATGCTCTGTTGGCTGTAATTATTTTGCAATTATAGGCATTCTTTTTGCGATTCCTTAGTATCTGATTCGATGAGTCATTCGTGTAATTTATTCTGTCGTAAATTATATTGGTAAGAAATAGTTTTTCAGAGTTTTTCATATTTTCTTTAATGTTCGTGTCGTTAACAACTTGTTTGCGTCCCAATCGGGGTAACTAATTTATTTGGGACGTGTTCTATAACACGAAATGTTTCGTTATTCAATATGTTCTGTTTGTCGAGGATGAATATGTTACATACGAGTCTCTGTTCTTTGTCATCAATTGTATTCCTAGCATACAGGATGTGTTACTCAACTGCTATTGTGGATTTCAGCCTATAATTTGCGTATAATTCATTTTCAATAAAATACTCGTTATTTCCGAATTCTGCCATAACCTCAGTCGACATTCAGGCACCGGCCGCACTGCATGTGTTTTGGTGCTCTCTTCCCTTCCTCAGTCGCCTGCCAGACGGTAAATGGGGAGGAACTCTTATGCCCCCCTCCACAATATCATTATAAAATATTACTCAATACATACCCCATTCCCAACACATCACACTTCAGTACAATGCCAGACGTCCAAGAGAGAACATCGATGGTTAATGCTCTCCAACAAAAATAAATTAAGCACCCTTGTCACACATACCAAATATATACAATCACACAAAAAGATAATCAAAGACATTTGATCAAAGAACTTTGATACCATTACTTTCATCAAATTTCTTTGATCAAAAATTCTTAATCAATAATACAATTATTTTTATCAGATTAATAATAGCGGATTAAGGATAATCCAATTTTTGACAGGATTAACTATGGATCAATTGCCTGATTAATTGGGCCAATCAATTTTATATCAAATCGATAATCCGATTATTTAAAATTGAAATGAAAGTAGCCCGCCCGTACTACTAAAATGAAAATTCAGTTTTTCATTCCGTTTTTATGCCCTTCATTACGTTTTCTCGTAGTCACTACAGCGCTCTGTTGAAGGTTTAAACTGCATATAATGTGTTGAAGAGAGTGCACTCATATGTATCATTCGTTCCAACAATCCTAACATTACCAGTTATACTAAAAACGAAAATAAAAAGTATACAATTTTAAACTACAAACTTTCAAAGAGAAACTATAATACATATATTTTCCAATTGGTTATCTACATGGCATCTATTGAAAATAGGTTTATTTATCATAAATACTTGGCGAAATACAATAAAAACAATATTTAATTCGCCGCTGCAGTTGGCAGTGACTTATGCAATCAATGATATTATTTCACTGAAACAACCAGTGGTTTTCACTTATTCTAAGTGGAGCCATTTTCACTGATCGAGTAGTTAAATTTTTCTGCGAATCAGTGGTTTTCCACTGATTCGAATTTAGATTGTAGGACGTCCACTGTAAACTGAGCACTTTAGAAATCCTTGCTTAGTATGTACTCGTATATACATCTTGTATCCTACCGCAATATGTAAAATTATCATTGTCATGAGCAGTGGCGTGTGGTGAAGTGTTGCGAATATACTGCGGCCACTCACGAGAGAGCGGTGAGGCACCCATTACACACGTGCTGTGGCGTCAACTGCACTACTGCGTTTCAGTGGCCGATGTGTAAACTAGCAGACGACTGGGTATAGCACAGAGCAGAACCCTGCTTTCCTTGCAACAGTTCACCTCACGCCGCTGGCCATGAGCCTCGTCACTTTATTCATGCGTCGGTCAAATGAAACTGAAAATATTAGACAAGTAAATATTTAGCAGATTTGTCTACATGCATAAACAAACAGAGAGCAAAAGAAATAATTTCGTGTATTCACAAATGTTTACCTAACGCTCTTAGATCGACGTTCTCTCAAAACCTCGTTGTTAAATGCTGTCCAAATCCCTCAACTCAACTAGATAAAAGTTAAAATAAGTGGTTTATTTCCCTCCGGCTGTTATTGTGTGATTACATTTGTGTCAAGCGGTAGCCTATGGCATCAGTTTACTTCATGTTTTGGTTTTTTTTTTCATTAATACAATGTATTAGGCATATTAATTATTATGGCTGCAGGCAAAATAGAAAAATTTGGGAATTGAAACCACATAGAGTGTAAAATTGTTTTTATTCGAGGAAATTTGCATTGGTATATACGTTAAACAATGTTTGGTAGGCGCTACAGTACATTCTGTAATGAATCTTGTAGAAATGATATTGTGTCTGAAATGTAACAACTTTTCTGTGTGTACCTGCGAAAATGGAGGAGAGACTGACCTGTGAAAGATGAATATAACTGTGCAAGGAAAACCAGGGACTTTTACTATGCGCTTCGCTGTTGGTAGGCGTGCATTTTGCCAGCTCCGCGTAACAAAAATATACAGATGACGCAGCCTGTATCTTTGTTCCTGTTTGCGGCTTATGGCCCATATATTTTTAGTGCCGGTTCGGAAAAAGGGAGATGGCGAAGAAAGTAAACCTCAGTTGGCGGTTGATAGCGACCAGGCAGTTCACCGCAGATGTTCGCCGTGGGTTGATCATACACGCTACATCAAACCACGAAGGAACCACTTCGCCCGCACATGCGCGCGTTGATAACGTCGACCTCCCTAGCCTGCGCGGGGCCGCGATCGCTGCAGTGGCTAGAGCTATCGGCCCCCCAACAAGGCGTGGCCGCAGTGTTGTAGTGGATACCCTGGTCGCCTCCCAACAAGGTGAACCGGGTTCAATCCCCGGCCGAGCAACTCCTGGATTTACGTATGTGGGGATCGTGGCGGACGATGCCGCTGATCGGCGGGTTTTCTCGGGATCTCTCGTTCATATGTAATGAGTGTAGGTGGCCAGGGTAGCGGTCGCTCTTCTACTTTTCAGCAAGCAAGGTATCGTCCCCCTAGCCTTATAAACAGTGGTTGTAGACTTTTTGCCTAACATTTGCATATATAATATATATATGTAGGATCTAATGTGACCAAAACCTGCAATACTTCATAATAAACTTTTATTTAAACATTTAAAACCTTGTTCCGCATAAAATAATTGTTATGTACGTGCATAACCGCAGTCAAAAACCTACAACTCGCAGTATTAAGGGGGGGGGGGGATACGGTAGAGAGTTAGTGAAGTGAGTGAAGAGACTTGGGCGGTTCTTAACATCGAGATCTTGAGAGCCGATAAGGCAGAGAGATAAGATTTGTGTGAACATAGGCTCTGTCGCAAAATGTTTGACACGTTGATCCTCCCCCCCCCCCCCAAAATTCCTCTTTCTGGAGTCAATAAGTTGACGCCTACACCCCCGTTTCTATTGTTATGTTCATGTAGTCAGGCCTTGCTATTGTTGCTAGCCTGATGGTATTCGCAAACATATCCCTAGTAATTGGGACACGAGCCGTGAGCTACTAAACCACAACACAAGGAATCCCTTCCGACGGTTGGAAGGCGTAGTCGTTTGTGAGACGACACGCTCCCGATATTAAGGCGTGAAGCGCGGCGGACGAGGTAATTGTCGCCGAGGCACTGCATCATGAAGACGCCGAGAAATGGGGTGTGCCGACCGCCGAGGTACGTCTACAGACATCAGCCTTGCGAGCCATTATTAAGGTGAAGACATTTTTTAGCTGCCGCAAAATGTTTTGTGTACACCACAAAAAAATTTGGCAGGGTGAATACCAATTAAATATTTTTTTAGGCGCCACAAAATATTTTTTTCAGTGTGCCGTGGCTTATTAAGGTGTGCGAATAATAACAATTATTATATCTTTACTTTTTAATATACCTTCAGGCTCTCCTGATATAACTAATATGTATAGGCTGTCCACGGTAAAGTGAGCACTTCTGAGGCCCTAGTTACGTTTTTCTTCCAATGATCTTTTATCCTACAATCACTTTTCTAAAGAAATGTTATTATGCAGTTAATAAACAGTGTGTACATTCCACCGCACTCGTACGTTAACGCCTAAGGCTAAAATAATAATTAATTTATTGACTATTATTCCAAATGAGAGGGCATACAATAGGGCTCACTTTACCGTGAATGGCCTATAGACTATTGTAATGTGTTGTAAATGTTATTAGGGTAATACAATGACAGGCAAACATACCTTAAACATTCTATCTCCGAGTGTGCATATGCTAAATCATTTTAATTTGTAATTTCAAAGACCAAAAATTACGACACTATGACTAAACGAATTTGGTATGGTAACGCAGCATTTAGCAAACTTAATTACGTACACTAAAAACTGCATGTAAGAAAGAAATATTTTATATTACTGGACCATTACCTTTGAACCTCATCAAGATTTCTTTACTGTAAACTAAAATAGCTCAAAATATATTTTTATTGGTTAATAATAAAGGCAATGTTTCCATAAAGTAAAAATGTATAATAATCACATCAACCTAATTATTAGAGCAAGATTTTGTTACAGTAAAGAAACCCTCAAAGAAATATTTTTCATTGTCATACGGAAAACTTTCAACGTGTACCTACTGGAAATACGGAGAGGTCCAGTATAATTTTGATGTACCGAGCTCAAGTTACATTTTTTTTTAAATACGGACAGAGTTTTGGGGAATGAGCTGTGCGTTTCAGTAAAAATGTTCCCGAATAACCAGAAATGTTATGTGCATCATCCGATTAGTGTCCAGGCATAAGGCGAGGACTTTGGAAATGGAAAATAAATAAAACTATTCACCCAACAGAGCGACACTGTTATGAACCATTCTCGTCTGTCCCCAGGGATGATCGTTTTCAACCATTATGCCTTTGTCCCCGTCCACAATCGACATGGCGCACATAACATGCATAGCATAAATAAGTAAAAACCCGTATGTGTGACGGTAACGTCCACAACTAGTATTTGGCGTGACTTACTTGGAGTTAAGATGCTCATCTCTGAGTATCTTACGCCAAGTTTCTAACGCCGGCGAATGAGAATGTGAAACGTCATAAAAACTGCTGTAGCCAACTTATGCATACAAAAATTCTTGCGCGGGAAAAATTATTTCCTATTCGTCTGCTCTTTCTAATTGGTTAGAAAAGGGTTTTTTCCTTTCACGTTAACGCCGATTGTAGACAGACGGTTTAGCTTGTTATGCTTTGTAAGTAATGTTATTTAAGCCAAGTTGATTGTGAACGGGGCCTAACTATTAAAAATATAGTTAGATATCTCTACATCTCACAGTAAGTTTGAAGTAGGCCGACCAGATGTCAGATTAATAAATAACTTTACTTTCTACCATTTTATACCATAATTAAGCCAGAAATGTAATGAGTTTTACTTTGACTGCGTAATCATTTGCATACATGCTTTCTTATTTTTGGCACTTAAAAACAGAAGAGTCTGTGGTCACTTACATGCATAATGCTTTTTTTCCTGCCGCAGAACTTCTAGATATCTAATACGAAAACACAATCTACTTTTCAAACCCAGCTGTAGTTGGTAATCGCTTTCTTCATTAACTTAGTTGTTCCTGATCTTGCATATTGTGCAAGAATATTTGGGACGGATTTGAGCACATGCTTATCAGGGATTATGTTTCAGACTCTGCAGTAGGCATGATACGTTTCACTGTATAAATCACCTGGTTATAAATCGGAAATTAAATTAACACAACAATTTGCGCAACACGTGTTGTCGCTGCGAAGTGTCGCACATACAAATTTATAGCGTTAGTCTTAAAGGGTTCGTTCCAGCGGCTGGCTGAAATTATACCCTGAAGAGTCTGTAGTGTAGACTGTTAACTGACAGTTATAGAGAAAATAATCATGCGATGTTTAGTGTTCAGATTATTCGTTTTTGTAATCGTAACAAGTGTTTCTCTGGCACATTCGGCCATTTTTTCTACAGCTTTTTTAAAGCTACTGCTGCAATCTCAATCAACCGCTTTCTCAGTTTTATCCCCTTTCGCCGCTAAAAATATTGTGATAGACTATTCTTACGAAGGCGTTTAACGCCTTACAGGAGAGTAATAAAAGGTTTGTAAAATGTGGGATCACCATAATGCGAGACGGAGTAGTGTGTGTGTTAGTGTGTGTGCATGTGGGAGAGAGAGAGAGAGAGAGTGAGAGAGACTGTCGGTTACTGTAGTTTTAATATCCTTGTAACTTACATCTGCAGAAGTGTGCTAAACCCATCGCAGGGCCGCCACCAAACACAAACATTTTCTGCGTGGGTTTGAATCCCCTTAAAATGCTTCCCCAAAATATCCCTTTCCCTCCTTTTCAGAAATTAAAGCCACGGTTACGGCCTTGATATTTACGAAACTTGCACATCATGTCATTGGAATGGTTACAAATGTCGCTAATCTCCTGTCACGTTCGTAAACTGCCAACTGCTGGATGAGCTAACGACACGCGCTACGGCAATCTGTTACTCTACAACACGCTATTGCTGCTACGTATTGTATACCCCGGTCACGAGACGGCGTTTCGGAATAGCATTATTAAGGGAGCCCGCCTACCTGGCAATTGAACTGCGTTCCCGTATTTTAGTAATACGGGTTTCTGACGAAAATATTTAACTTCTCCACGCTAGCTTTACCTGCGAAAAAGAAAACCATGCTTTGACGTTGATGGTAATTATACTTTAAAGTTACGACGCGTGCTATAAATATTGTTTTGGAGTTTGGTTACACCTAGCGTAAAGGCTCATGGGATGTCAAGGGAGCACACAAATAACCAGACAAGAAAACGATCTCTTAATATTTTCATTCCAAGTAAAATAAAGCTAAATATATTAGTGTTCAACAGTGTCTCTTGTCTCTGGTGTTGTTGATTGCCCTACTACAAAAAAAAAAACCTCTTGACCCTCTTTCTTCCTTTCCTGCTTTCCCCCAATATATACGCCACCAAGAAAGATCGAGTTCAATTCCCGGCGGTGTTGCTCCAGGAGAATCGTGCAGGACGATGGCACTGGTTTTCTCGGGGATCTCCCGTTCCGCCGGCCCTGGTATTCCCACGCCGCTTCATATTCAGCTCGGTTCACCCTCGATCCCAAGACTCAGATGTGAAGAACAGCTCAAACCTTGCCAATCCACACCCAATATTTGTCACATTCAAAATGAATTTGTTTTGAATTATTTGTGTTGCGGTCATGCGCACAGAAGTTGAACGTAACATTGCTTTTGATCATGTTGAGTGCCAAGCCATGTGTCTGCTGACTAAATAACCATATATTAAGTTATAACGTGCGTGGTTAATTTAAAGCATTGCCTGTTCAGCCCTGAAAAAGGACCTTTGCCTTATCAATGACGACCATAGAGGTATCTTGCACTGAAATACACTAACTGTCATAAAAATTTGCGTATCAAGAAGAAACTGTTGGATTCAAACAGGCATTTATCAGTGCAATAAAAAAAAAAAAGGAAATAAATATTTACAGTATCGTTGCACGAGGACAATTCCCCACCCAACTGCGACTTAGAAGGGCACATTTGGTACCTTTAGTACTTCGTCGAATCGCTTCGTGCCGGGATATGCTTATCGACGGATTCGATCATGGAATCGCAGACACGCCGTATGTTATCTTATAGCATATTTGTGTCTCCATACTTCAAATTATTCTCCTAATCACGAAAATCTCGACATTGAGGAATCTGACGTCCCATCTGGACCCAAAAACGCCCGACGGACAACAAATGAGGCGACCAGGTGAAACACGTAATCATACGTGGACAAACGCAGTTCTGTGCGGGTCAGCGTTACGTTGCTGGAAATGCTCTTGGTCACTCGGCCAGGAGGATAAATATCACGTTCCATCGCATTGCGTCTTCAGCGCACTGCTGCGAGTTCATGGAACCTCGTACACCACCAGTGGCGAAATACAATTGTGTGTGTTGTCTCCCCACAATACTTATTGTAGTAGGGGGGGGGGGGCATGTGCCGCTGTAAGGTGTGGGTTGTGTCGTCAACAGTTGGTACTCCAGATCAGACACGCTGATCATCCATCCCCGAGGAAAATCACGTTTCATTGCTAACAACAATACGACACCAGTGCATAGCATTCCACTTTACTCTCTGTTGACGCCTCCAAAATCTAAGGCGATAATGCTGAGGTGTTGATGCAGAATACGTGAAGGTCGTCGGGGTCGTAAATTTGTCCGTGCTTAGACATTTGCAAATGCTTCTATAGGCTGTTCACGGCAAAATGAGTACTTTTGAAAGTCTTGCTAAAGATCTACTTTGTGTGCACTTTGTGTATTCTTCCGCTATATGTAAAATTAACATTGCCATGGGTCGCGTCACTTTGTTCATCTGTCCGTCAAATGAAACTGTTGAATTATTAGGAAAGTAAATATTTTATAAAGCTGCTAATTTTTACATTTCGATGCATTAAAAAACAGAAAGCGAAATAAATATTTTAAGTTATCACAAATGGTTACCTAACACTTTTTATTCGACGTTAAAATTTTCTATCCATCGTTACCATTTATGCTGGGCGAATGTCACTCGGTGCGCCCATTAAAATATACGCAGGTAGGAGAAGTGACTTTTTCCCAAGGTTAATTTCTAAAGTGCTCACTTCTTCAAGAATAGCCTTTAGTGGAGGTATGCTGCTTTAGTGAAGCTGCCACTTGTAACTGGATAATGTTTTACCTGTCTGTCTGACTGTCAGGCTCGTTCGGAACCAGTTCTCCGCATACAGGTCCTTCGTACGTCCATTGCTCCCAAAATAGTCTGATGTTTATATACAAACCAATCGTCCGTATGACGAGTGGCTAGGCATGCTGCCCACCATACCTCTCGACAAGCATCTTCTAGTCACGTTTGGCAGGAAACTTGCGTGCTTCGTCACACGCGGTATTATGAGAACTTCTTATAGCCTATGCGCTATACTGAGAGAGGCCGCAGCTCAATCGGACACTATGCGTGCATGTGCCGTCGCAAGAAACGCATTCATCGATGTTCCTATTTAGCAAATTACGTGGGATGCGCAAATTTATATGGCGTTGAGTGTAAAGAAAAATACAACGTTGGCAACCTTCATGGTTCAAGTTACGTTCATACTGCGAGGTTCCAAATTGTAGGCAAGCAATGGACGCATGTGCAATTTCTGGAGATTATTTACACTTAACCTGCACATGTACAGAAATTGAGAAAATGTAGTGAAAAATAAACAAGTAGACAGGATACAACGTTTCGTTGATAGCGTCGACGGAACTGTTTTAGGTTAATTACATAATTACAGAACACATTACGGATATTATTAATATGCTTGAGGATGATAAAAATAAAATAAAACAGGGTAATTTTGACCTATACCATACCAGTTACGTGACAAATCAACAATACGAGTTAAAGATTAAGAAACCATTCCGCCATTCGCCTGATGTGAATTCAGATAAAACCATAGAAAACCGAGTCCCGGGTTCTCCGAATGCGAATTCAGTGAACTGCTAGTGCATTACGTCGCTCGCTAAAACGGGCTAGGTTTGTCATACCTTTCAATTTAACACCTACTGACATATTTGTTGAAGAGTTTTTGGTATGGTGATAAATTTTCGGGATATCCACCAGCACACAATTTTGTATAGCGTCATAGGCGAACTATACTGAACATACACGCGTTAATGATCAATTTCAACTTGTATGTGTTAAACGGCCAATCAGTGGGCAAAAACGAACACGGTATATTAAAAATGTCCATCAGCAGGTTATTCCTTCACATCATTTTTATAAGGCATATGTTAAGTGAATAATTTTTCCAACTGCAAAATCAGTCGTTCTGAACCTGAAAAGTTTCTTGCATATTTCACTGAAACTGCGAAGCCACGGGACCTCTGAGTTAACCAGTTTTTCGATTCCGTATTACAGTGCACTGCAAGGGATGAACAGAAACTTCGTTCTGTTTTCGAGCAGTTCTGGCAATGGTACGAACAGTAATAATGTTATGATGAGAGATTACGAGTTCAGATATGCGGTAATTAGCAGACATTTAAGCGGAAATTTGAACGATTTTCTTAATGTTTCCTTCTCACGCTAGTATTATTGGTATAAACAAAACGATAAGAGAAGACTTGATTACATCGAGAATAACTTTCACTACATCCAAGTTGCCTGCTCGATCACACCTTACCGTTTAAGTCAGTAGATTCGGAGAGAAAGTTAACAGGCCGGTATGGTTGTTAAACTGTAAACCAATTTTACGGCGCATTAGAGATAAGAATTCTTCATACGGAAAGATAATCGTGTATACAGAAATAAGGTCTTACCAGGCTGTAAACGTATGGAGTGACACAGAAATAATTTCCATACAATAGTAATTCAGAGGTTTAGTGTATTAATGTGCAGGGAAAAATAGTTATTACTCTAACAGAACATACTATTCATCACCTCGCAGTGTATTCGCCGGAAGGATTATTAGGACTGCTGTCTTTATTGTATAAAAAAAAAGATGAAATCATTAGTCAAATGTGTTTCATGTATAATTCCACTCGTTTGTAAAGTCTGTGTTACCTTTGACATTTCTGGTAGTATTTCTGCGTGGGTATTATGCACACACACACACACACACACACTCGCACACTGTCAGGGCGAAGAAACGTATCCCTACGTTAAACTTTCTTTCTTCGGCTACTTAACTAACGATGTCGAAAGGAACGATTCACATTTATTGCAAATCTCTTATGCCTGGTTCACGTGTACGCCAATCACGACGAACAGACGGAGCGGAAAACTAGAACAGCTAATTAGAAGCCGTCCTCGGTTTCTGCGCGACTTACGCGGGAACCGAGGACGGCTTCTGATTGGCTGTTCTAGTTTTCCGTTCTGTCCGTTCGGCGTGATACGGCGTACATGTGAACAAGGCTGTATACATATGCGAACTTTAGGCATATATGTTAACCTTTAGAAGCGCCTATCTCTTATTCCTTAAAAGCTTCTTCTGTGTCACTGTTGATTGAAAAGAAAGCCTAAATTCACAGTCATATGTATGTACAATGTAGAAAGACGAGTCAGAGTAACACTTTGAAAAGGAAGGAAGTCAACTCACAGGAACAGCCTCACAATCAATTAAGGCCTACCTTCAGTCTTTCTCCGCGGAACCTGAGCACGCGGCTGCAACTACGGCACCAGATTACACTCGGGGACAAAACAATTCTTGCACATTCTAAGCTCTGCACTCGACACATTTCAGTTCATGCAATTTTAAAGACGAAACAGGTTAACATGCGTACGCCACGTTACAAGTTTAAAACAGTGTTTTGCAGAAGAATAAATATCGTAAACAGTTGCGATGGGATCGATACCACATCGAATCTCGATGCTTATAATCGAACCATGTTGGGGGCTTGCGGCATCTTCGCCAAATGAGTGTAACGGACAGGTCGCCTTAGGCCAGACACACAAGACCGAAACTTTCCTTCTAAGTCAGCAGACGTATACATATCAACTATATATTTCTTTTTGATATACTGCTGATATTTATGTTGGGAAAATGTATTTAATCATTAACTACGATACGGGATTAACACACGCAATACTAAGCTAGAAAGTAGCTTGAGCAACGCATTCTTTGGAAATTTCTTTGTCCTTGGAAGCAAGCTCGAACGGTAATATACTAATTATTCTGGTACTGTCCTACAGGCTCTTACAAAAATACTGTAACTCAATGACAATAATATTCTTGACGACGAGAAATAATTTTGGTATAACTATACAAAATATCACGATTAACTGGGAAAAAATAATTTTTACAAAATAAATTATATTTTATTGGGACAGAAGTAACATGTCGTCCGGTTTCCGGATAACCAGCCAATAGTTAATGTTGTACTGTGCATTACGTGTGCCTGGAGTGATGTAGATAGATATGGCACTGGCATATGAGAACTCCAGGACCAACCGGACACGGTATTCCTACATTGGCGTTTATGAGCTACTCGCTTCTAGCTTGTGGTGAATGCCTGCAAACGTAAGCAGACTTCAAGGTCTTTTCTCTTTATACAATCGTTTTACCACCATTATACATTAATTAACTCTTTCAGACACAGTGTAATTTATGGTCTCAGGTGTTGCAAAATAAGAACAGCACTTGTTTCGTCATCTCAACCACTCAGTTGTAGGCTTCGTGTTAGGCTATAGAAATGAGAACCAAGTGTATCCTATGACAGTGGCTTACGAATCGGCTATCCACAGGGGAAATAGTTGGGCGTTGAGCCCCGCAGTGTAGAGAACTGGTCAAAAATAACACTACCGTGCTTAATGTACAGAATTGTATAGATTGGGCCTTGAAGGGTTACATAGATAACTTTGGTTCGTGTGTACCGGGCCTCCTGTCACGATAGCGCAAACATGCGTTAATTCGACTGTCTGCATAAACACGCCGTCACTCACGAGCGGTAATCAGGACAGCCAGAAGCCGCAATCGGGACTCTCATTGCCCAAACCTCGGTAAGCAGGAATTCCCTCTACCATCCAGGGGACCAGGCCGTGTTGCATTATGACACGCCGGTATGAGGGCAATGCAGTGTGGCAGCAGGTGTCACGTGACGCCGACCGAGATGGAAGTCACAAGAATCCTGCTGTGCCGACCGCCGTAACTCGTCATACGTCATCAGCCTTTGGATACTACTCAAGGTGGGAAAATCACGATATATTCTAACGTGGCTCTCAGTAAGGTAGTGGATGTAGTTAACTTAACGATGCTCCCGTCATCGTAGTATTTTATGTACTCTCCAGATGTTTAATTACATAGCCATTTAGTAACCTACAGCTCCGTGTATTTATTTACCCTACATGCTCCACCATCATGAGATTCTCCCAACCTTAGCAAGTAGCTGCGGTTTGACCACAATTTAAACATAGTATAACACTCTGAAAAACTTTCGATGTACTACTCGACAAAGCCGAGTGTGTAGACGGAGAGGGGCGAGCCTCGAGAGCTAGTGTAACTGTTGTGAGCAGAACAACGGCTAGTACGGGAAATACAATACCTGTGACTGTCTGCGCAAGCGCGTGTACATCTGTCGACATGAATTTAAGCAACTTCTACAGAAACCAGCCCACAGGGAAGCTTCAACTCGACAACGCAACACTGTGCATCAGCTTATGTTCACTCCGACAATTGACACTCTTAGTCAAGCGCTTTATCTTAAGGGGTCCGCCCGCCTGCCTGCCTGCCTGCATCGTTTTTCTCCTTTTTAGGGCCGAAAAACGCCGGTGGCATTATCATTAGGCCCCTATCGTGGCTTGGCTCGT